>OZ038503.1:22714023-22856523 GCA_964036315.1 Acanthosepion esculentum | reverse complement strand
CGAGTGGAACAAAATTTGGCTTATCTACAGAGAAGAAATATGTACACTACACAAAATTTATTTTGGAATGATATCTACATAGAAACATATATATATAAAAAAACTTTTAATTACATTTTCTTTGTTATCTATATTCAAGCGATAAACAGCCTGTTCATCAGGTAAAGTATCTACACCATACCGGTTTTCATTTGGAATGACATGTACACAATAAAACATGGTGCTGTTTTTGGCTTTTTATGTAGAAGAAAAAGTAGCCCCTGTTTTACTATCATTTCAAGAAGAATTTGTATGGTATAGATAATTTTAGCACCTATTTGAAATAGGAGCCTTACAGTTCTGGCTGTGAGTTGCAGTATAACATGTCTAGCAGTAAAAGAACCGTATGAAATGTAACTTTAATTTTAACAATTGAATATGCTTAAAGTATTTTAAGTTATGCAATTTGATCACATGAAACAAACATTTCAAACCTTTCATAAAGAATGTCTCCAGTAATCTTGGGGCAGCATTTGAAATTACTTCTTTTTCTAAATTTAAGTACCGCCCCACAGCAATTGGTGTTTTTCTGAAGCCAAGAATTCTGTAATGAAAAAAAATACAATTAACACTTTTAATATATTCAACAATCTTGAGTATTTGAAAATTTCAGCTGTTTGTAAAAAAAAATTAAAAAATACAAATTTAAAAAATGGTTTTCGTTTTTGAAATTCATGGCAAGAAATCCGAGTCCAAACTCCCAGGACTTCTTTCACGAATTCAGATTTCGCTTAATCACTACAGACGTATTATTGTGGTGAGCCTGAGTGAATATAAAGATAAACTGATAGTATATGTATATACATTATATATATATATATATATATATATATCTCTAAAAGATAGAGGCTACAAAAGCCCAAAGGTAACTTACATAAAAAATGAAAATGGGAAGCATAGAAAAAATTTTGGTATACTCACAACCAAATTGACAAAAATTCCTTGCATTAATTGTTAAACATTTTCCTAAAGATAGTAAACTCAGTATTTTCATGAAAAATGCCCTAAAATGAACTTACCTTAGACCAAAGAAATTTAGAAAGAATAAAATATTAGAGATGAAGATAAACAAAAATTATGTAAGTGCAGAAATCCTCATAACTGACCAAAAAAAAAAAAATACATGTTGCACAGAATCATTACTATACCAATGCAATATCTCGGCTATCGAGGGTCCAAACAACAAAAAACTCTATATTGGAGGCAAGAGTTCAAAAAAAGATTCAATCAACATCAAAGTTCTTTTAGGACAAATAAATACTGGAATCAGATGTGCCTATTGAAATATTTCTGGCATTTAAAGAAACCAATAAAACACCTACAGTGAAATAGAAATTAACAGGAAAAGCTAGAATATGTCGGCCTTTAAATGACCCATGTCCTTTGTGCATACAGAAGAAAATGTATATTACTAGGTTTACAAAAATGGAAATTTACTGAACAAAGACATAAAATAGCTATTCTTTGCCAACATCAAAAAATTTTCTTTAATTAGCTTGTTTTCTTCTTTTGTTTAAACAAATATGCATAGTTCTATTTGATATTATAGATTATTTATATGTAATATATAAAATGTACATTAAATATTATATTTATTATATGTAATATATATAAAAGTTCACATTGAAGTCAACACTCAGACAAAAAACCGTTTATATATATATATATATATATATATTTCACCAGCAAGATTTCTCTCAAACATATTTTAAATAATATAGACCTTTCTAATTTGTTTTCTGTTTTCATATAATTTTTGTCAAATTTATCAGTAACACAGAACTTATTTGGAAATTCCAATACATGATACTTCTAGTGATGTTGAAACCTTATTACAAACAATTGTATGTATTTTAATGTATCTGTGAATGCTGACCTGATTTTGTTTTGGTAACATGAATTTAGTGGTATTGAAATGATTATAGAAATCAAAAAAAAAATTGCCTTCCTTTTAAGGGGTCATTATCACCAGCCCCTGTGATAGCCTACTTTTAGCTAATCATGGGTCTCTTTTTCCTGTACCACCAATGAGTCAACACAGAAAAATTTAGCTCTGTAAGACTAAACCAACGGCCACATGGTGTCCGTAAACGGAACATCCAAGAACACAACATGAGAACAAGGATATCCCAACAATTACAGCAATGCATCTGAAAACTGATACCCTCTTCAACCTAAAGTCAAAGATATTCCAACGCTGCAACAAAAATTAGAAGAACTGTTAACCAAACAAAATTTACTGCCACCAGGTAAGTTCATCACAAAACACACTGTTTTTTGCAACAATTTTTAAACCTAATTTTTCTATCTGCCCTTTTTATTTCCTCTTTCTGATATAAATCTTTTTTTCCATTCAATTTTGGTGTTGTCTTGTTTTCTCTCACCATGTCGTGTAAATGTTCTTTTCACCCTTATTTTCTACAGAAAACGAATTATTGGTCATAGAAATTCAAAGGGTATAAAAATCCTCCAGAAGAATGCAATTCTAATTTCAGATTAAATAACATAAAAATTCTTCAACTGACCTGCTTAAGTGAAAGGCTGCAATTTCCCCATTGTGTCGATCTTGTCCAGCATAGGGTTGGCCAGCAATCACTTGATCTCGCTCAAACCTAAAACACAGATAGAAATCTTTAGTTGGAGGGGCAAAATCAGCACAAAGACTGCAATCATTTTTTCATAATTTCTCCTTGGTTCGACCAGAAACATTTCTACAGATTATTTACATACATACTATTATCTCTATCTTTGTAGTTTTTCATACTTTGGAACTGTTATATCCCATGCTAAGGGAATAAATACTTAACACCAGATGGATAATAGAAGAAAGGTTTATTGTACACAACCAGTACAATATGAAATACGGTACAGTTATACACACAGGTCAATCTAGTAGTAAATGCCACTATTGGAAGGTCGGACGTGTTTGCATCTTCTCTCTCACTCTTCCTCCAGTCTCTTGTAGACAGTTGACTTTATAGGTACTTACTACCTATAGTGTAATCATTCATGGGGGTGCCTGGTTATTCCATTACATCAGGAACAGACACAGAAACTATAAAAAAAATCCTACAGAAGGTTGTGAAGAATAGACAAAAAGGATGCATGCTTACTAGCAAAAGAACAAGCCCAACACGGAAATACCAAAATGAAACAAATACATGAACTGAAATACCTGGGTATTGTTTTAACGCAGGACAGAAAGTACAACACTAAAATCTGAAGGCACATTGGGAGAGCCAAAGATGCATTACAAAAGCTAACCAAAGTACTAATCGAAAAAGAAAATGAGTACTGAACTGTTACAGGATATGTCTTCCTATATGGCAGTGAATGCTGGACCATCTCCTCAAACAGGAAGAGACTTGAAGCAACAGAAACGTAGTTCTACAAAAGGATGGTGAGGATACCAGGGACCGAAGATGAGCAATGACCGTTTTAAAGAAAATGGAAACAAAAAGGACACAACTGCCTATGTTCTGAAGAGACATGCGAATTTGAGTATCTTACAGGGAATTTCAAACAGAACTTAATCTACATTCCACAGACCAGGTCCAGGGAAGAAATGTTCTCTCAAAATGTTGATCTCTACAGATCAAATAATAGGAAGCTTACTCCTAAAAACAAATAAATGACAGTTGTTTGCTGATAAAAATCATTGTTCTTGTCCTAAAAAAATATATCTAAATATTGCTCTATATTCAAACACTGAATCTTCCAGGATGGATAACCAAATGATAATCCAAAATGATCTTTTAAAGACTTGTATCAAGTCAAAAAAAAAATTGACAGATCTGATACCAAACAGTCCTTCCCTTCCTTTACTAACTACAAGAAGACAATGTACAGTAGTGAACAAAAGAGACTGACCAAGGTGTAAGCTATGTCTTGCAGGAAAAGCAAGCAAGTATAAAAATTTAACTAACATAATGTGATGCATAAGGCAAGTTTTCAAGTGTAAAAAAATCTTTTGGGGTCACTAGTAGTCTACCATATGTTTACAGGTCAACCTATATGCTAAGTCAGAATTTTAAGATAAAGATCTTGAGATCAACTTGTATGCTGCAATTTACAGCATCTGAGTTGTGTAGTAGATGATGAGGGGAAAGAAAACGGAAATGGAAAAGAATACCCCCAAATATATTCTTAACAGTACCCAATCACAGACCTGAAATTGCAAAAGTTATCTTCCAGAAACTAAGCAAAGTATAAAGAGATAAGAAAATGTCCTCAAAAACAAAGAAGGGTGTTGAACTGTTAAGTAATCTCTAATCTCTTCACAAATGAATAAGAGACCTAAAGTGACTTTGTTACAAAAGTCTTGAATGGCTAAATGTTCTAAAAGCAAGCCAGTCTTAAGGCACATTTTCTTTAAGACCCTCAGGCTAGTAGACATCGATTTACATTGTTAACAAGGATATCTACTCAAAACATGTCTATCCACAAAATATAACACTTAAATAAGAAATAATGTTGGATTATAAGTAAAATGAATTACATCTTTAAAAATATATAAAGCAAGTTTTCTTCATTGGACTAAAGTCAGATTTACCTTAATGCAACTACACATGTGCATGAAGGAGAGGGGATACTGAGAAATTTAAAGTTAAATATGCTTTGAGTATAGTCGAGACGATTTATTTTATTTTCCTTATTAAATATTCTGCATTGTGCTAATAGATCTGCACACCAACATACAATGATGTTCACCACTAAAGATAGTGGATTTACAAGGTTAACTCTCCACAACAAACCCCAAAAGCTGAGCTCCAAAGAAGAAACCTTTGAGAATAATGTTGATCAACATAAATGGAAATTTATATATATATAATATATATATATATATATATATATAAGAGCTTGAGCACTTGTATACATAAGGAGTATACAATGTTGACATTCTACTCCTCGTTCAAATAAAAGTTTAGCAAAGAAACTCCCATCAATACTGATAATAACTCTACTTGAGAAAGCTATTCTCTTGAAAGATTTTTATAAATATTAACCAAAAGCTGTATTGGCTGATCGATCAAAGAATTCCAAATGTTTCCTTGTAGGGAAATGGCTAATATTACCATTTAAAAGAATTTTATATATCTCAAAAGAAAGTAATAATGATTAGTTTTAAATCGGTGGTTGAAACATCCGGGGGAGGCAGGTGAGAAAAAAAAAGTGGGCAGCCAGGTCACAGTAGCTCCTCTGAATCATAAGATCAGATACACACACACTGTACCTGAATTGTATCTTGCCTCCCATTTAGTGTGTCCCATTTATATAACAGTTATTATGGAAATCCTAAGATACTCATTTGACATGCAATACAAGCACCACATAAATCCAATTAAACGTTGACTGTATACTTGGTCTACTGACAAAACTGTCGCTGATCATTTTCTAATTCATGAACAAGAAACAAAATCTGATCAATTTTGTCCCAGTGTGAGTCCACTTTAATTTCCAAACTCAAATCTTGGAAGTGGTTATCATTTAAAGAGACTCTCCAAGTAATTACCTTATTTTCATTTTTACTGATTTTTTTTCGTTGTCACATTTGTTGTGATTGGCATGACTTTTGTACAGAACTTATATTTTGTATGGCAGATTAAACCAGAGCCATAGCAAACAAAAAAAACAAAAAATAATAAAAAAATATAATAATAAATATATAAGCAATATAGTGAGACATATCTTACATATGGACTAGTACCAGCACCAAAAACCAATGTGCAGACTTTTTGAAAGACTTCTTAAATAAAGCTATGGAACCGTCTACGCTTTGTGAACATTTGCAAGTTTAGATTTAGAATTTAACCTTTACCACACTGCAGGTAACAATAATCGCCATAGAATTCTCTCCCTTTGCTACTCTAGTGGCTACTATCATTCATGCCTGACTAATTTTATGGATGCAACTGGAGACCATTGATATAAATGATAGCCTTTCTGAAGGCGAGTTCTTTTGTCTATTTATAAATGACAAAATAATAACTTTATTTGTCAATGAGAAAAATAAATACGAGTCCTGTGAAAGAGTAAATAAATGCTTGTGTCTTCTTGTATGTAAACACATCACTTTTTTGATGAAATGAAAGCCGCCTTCGCAATTTTGCTTCTAATTGCACCCCCCAGAACTCCACAAGGAGTAATAAGTTACATTGAATTATTTTATGTATTTTTTAATGTATTTGTTTTTTTATTTCACATTTTTTTTATTTTGCATTTCAATTTTTGTTTTCAATGTCAAAACATGCATGCAAAACATAATGCATTACATCAAAATATTTACTCATTCACTCTTTTATTGGTGGACAAAAATTAAAATCTGTATACACAATACAAAGAAAGTTATAACAATTACGTGTTCATGTTTTTGCACCCTCAAAAAAAAAAAATATGCAGGGGGAACAATTTTAGAAAGAAATTAGTGTGATAATGGTTAAATCATTATCCTAAATCTAAACTTGCAGATTTACTAATCTATAATTTTAGTACATGTCATAGCATCAGAATGACTGGTCAGACACATGAAATAGCCAATGAACCTAATTCAAATGGGATCAAATAGCATCACTCGTTCTTATTTCAGTGCAGGATTGGTCAATTGCAATTAAGCAATCAATTAGCCAAGCCTAATCCTCATAAACCTATATGCCTGGTCAATATTATAACCATAATGTCAAGGCAGAGAGATAATAATAGAAAAATAGTTTATGGTTTCAAGAAATGTATAAAATTAACTTGATATGTCATTGTCTCAAATATAAAGGCTCAAAAAACACACCACTAACTAGTGGAATATACAAGTTAATTATGCATGTGTTACTGTCATCAAATTGTTGTGAGTTAACTTCCTAGATCAGGTAATTTTTGCAGGTTATTTAAAGCCAGAAAATATTTTTAGACTCTAACAATTAGGTGGGCGGGGGCATTAATAGTGATTTACTGATACAAGTCCTATTAACTGACCCATAACTGTGGGGAGAAGAGGTGCATTTATATCTTTCTCAAGGGTACTTGGATCTCCAAAATACCACCCACACATCCAAGTTTACAGCATCTGGTATTCCCAAATGCTGACCCATCTATGTATTGACCAAGCTCGACATTGCTTAACTTTAGTGGTCATTTGAGAACTGGTGTTTCAACATGATATATAGCCATAAGCTGGATAAGATAGTGAAGAACGAGTTCAGCAACACCATCCAAGATCGCGAAGAAAAATATCACAATACTCAACCAACATCCCATATTAGTCAATCAAAGGACACCTGATAATGACTAGAAGGTACTTGGTCAAAATGTGTCTATAATAACATCTATATCAACCAAGATAAGAGCAATAATTTCAATTATACCAGAATGATGAAAATTGCTCATCACATTACTGATGCACCAACTAAGGAAAGATTTGATTAAAATCCCCACCCCCTGTAATCTAGTTTCCCCGTGCCTTTTCTATAAATACTTTCATGGTAATTTTTCTAATAAACTTTCCTCTAGGGTACTGTGACAGAGAGAGTTTGGGAAACACACACACATATATTTTTTCTTTATTGAAATCGGAATAGATTTGAACAGCAAAATTAGATCAGAACAATTTTGTTTACTGATGGGAATCTGATCAAGGCCATTTGGAATTGGGTCATTTGGAAAACAATGAAAGATGGAGATAATTTTTATCGGTTAAAATTTGAAATAGTTTACTAAGGGTATGAGAACTTTGAAACTCACATGGTTTTGGGTTGACAGCGACACTCATGATAATCGCATGCAGACCAAGGGTCAATTTATGATCAGATATAAACACATAGTTATGCTGAAAAAGTGGCAGTCGGGAGAGAATTCTCGAAGAGACAAGAGAGACCGCGATCAGTCGGCACATCGTCGTTGCTGCGTGCCATTATGTGCGTGGGCACTCGCAGCAACCGTTACGGGTCACGGTGCTACAGAACGGAGACAGAAGAGCCAGACGGAAAAGGCCAGATGGAAGAGGCAGAGAGTGGTTGGCTGGTCTGCAATCGAGTGCAGTCAAGCTGGAGAGAGAGGTCGGAGATTGGGAGTGACATCAGAGGTTGGAGCCAGGCGCCCACTTACATATTTTGTTGATATACGTATGAAGAAGCAAATTACTCCTCCAACGTCTAAGACTACTACTGCTACTATTATTACTACCACTGGAAACGGAAACGTCGAACAAGCTACAATAATCAAGAGTCACATATCATTCTGAGACGATTTCACAACAAGCTAATCACAACCTACTCTCTCTCTGTCTAGTATCCAGTGTATGAGTTTTTGTCAATTATTTTCATTTCTGTAACCTGTTTCTTTTCTATACTATTCTTTTCTGCTATATAAAAAACATCAGCAATTCAACCATTGAATAGTTGTTTGTTCAGCTTACTGCAGATATATATTTTTTTTTTTTTGGTGCATTCTAAATTTCTTAGCACAGACTCTCCAGCCATGTCTACATCTTCAGTCGACCGTGAATGGATGAACATCACTTTTGCTTTCTGGATCAAACCAAACAACGTAGGCAAGAAGCAGGATTAAAACAGTGAACCGGTTGAATGATCTACAGATGTGCAGGGGACCTACGGTCACTCCCTTAAGTTCGGTTAAGACTGAGTAGACACCTCAACCCAGAGAATAAGACTTCGGCGGTTGAGGGGCTGGGCAAAAGTGGTTAGAGTACCTAGACTTTATGAATTTAAGTGCAGCACTAGATTGACAGCAAAAACTAATCATCTTACAGTTGTAATGGTTAGATGCAACCGTAAGTTCTCTACTAACAATTTATTTTATCACACTTCTTACTTGTGGAACTCTCTTCTGACTCCTTGCTCTACAGCCAATTTTTTTTTTCTTATATCCTGTAACACTCAGTAACCACTTGCATCTTAGTGGTTTTATTGCCTTGTTTGGGGTGAAATGATTTTTAAAAATAAGTGGAATTCAAAAATGTCCTAAAACTTGTGTGAGTTCACTTTGCACATAAATATTATAACAGCAACAAAGAGCCATGCAAATGTTGTTATATCAGCAAGTGCATACATGATGCACCAGTAGCAACATACACACTCCTGCCAAACATCTTAGTAATTTCCATTTGAAGAATGTCACTTAATATTATTTGAATATAACAGATTCTTAGAGCATGCATCTTTTCATTTAGTCAACATCATCTTCACTGACTGAGTCACGTACATCAAATGAATAATGGTTGTATACCAAAAGACATCATGTACAGTGAGCTGACCATGGGGCACTGTCTGGTAGGCCACCCTGCACTACGTTTGGTTTGGTTTGTTTTGTTTTACAGCATATCAACCACAATAGGTTATTTAATGCCAACAATTTTTATTCCTGGTAATATTTTTTCCTTTCAAAAATGTATAGCTGGTAATAGTTTTTTTTACAAAGTATTTATGGTATTAAACTTATTTTTACATTTTCATAGTGTTTTGACCCCAGTTTGGTGTTAACGATTTGCCCATAGCTGGGACCCTAACAGGTGCTACCACCCCAGGCCAGGGTGGACCTGGGAACACTAGCAATTAAGAGGTGGTTCGACACTCCTCAAAACCTCCTGATCACAGGCCTTGCTGTTGGACATAGTTTATCCTCTTACCCAGGACTTGGATGTAGTTTATCGTCATACTCAGGACAGCCCTGCATTAGGTTTCAAGTATGTTTGAAAGAGGGATCTGAAACTCACAGGTATCAAGTCTGGTAGCTGGGAATAGCTAGCAGACAACTGGCACCCAGCTGTTCAAGGAAGAGTGATAAAGGGCATGGAAAAGCAACACCAATAATTGGAGAGCAGAAGACAACCCTGGAAGTAGAGAGAGTAATCTCAGACTTCCATTCCAGCTTCATATAAAACTTCAGAAGACTCTGCCATGCAAAGACTGGACTTTTAAGCCACTCCAAACACTGCTCACAAAAAGACTGAATTTTTTTACCAAACCATTATCTCACAAGATAAATGTCAGATGTCTTTTAAATCTCATAGATTGCAAAAATGAATTTATGTAACTTGTACTGTGTGAATATTACATAAATTGTAACAGCATTTATATCAGCTATGGCACAACTCTTGAAGAATTAAGAAAAATGTGCCTGACAATTTGTGTATATTAAAGAATTCACAAGAAGAATGCCTGATTTTTTTTTTTTTTGTCACTTTGCAGCTAATCACGTGAACAATATCTTGGTTAGCCTATATTTTTTATATTCTTCAATTTGAATTGTTATAAAAGTCTGGGATGTTAAAGAAATAGATTTTAGTTACACTTGAGACAGATGCCTTCAATTCCATCAGGGATTTCCATTATCCAAACCTAATTGTCCCTTTATTGATTTCTAACAACCTGCAGAAAGATTTAGACCTTTTCTAATCTGACAATCAAAGAAAGATTCTTGTTTTCTTGACAATAAAACCAGACAACAGAAAGATATTTGATGCAAGTTGGATAAAAGAAAGGAAAAGAAAAAAAAAGAGAAAAATAGTCTTAGAGGTAAATACAACTGCCTAGACTTTTCACTTAACAGGAACACTTGTGTTTTGGTACATAAACATTGTCAGGGGTTATGTGATGTAGATATTACAGGAGATAAAGAGTCTGCAGTTTCATCCTGTAAATATCCATTCAGTGCTGTCACAACAGAAAAATACTTTTAATCAGAACAAAGTACATTTGCTGGTAGACAAAATAAATACTGTTTAAAATAAATGTAGCATCTATACAAATATGGGTATCCACTAAAAATAATGTTTGATTGGTTGGTTTTGTTTAACGGCATTCTAACCTTAGTGGTCATTTTATGCCAAAAATGATTTTGAGTGACTTTCATTTGGTTTTCAAAAATGTATTGCTGGAAACATTTGGTTTTCAATAACAAATTAGAATTCAAAGTATATCGTAAACCCACATATAAAAACGACTATTTACACTTTTACTCTCACAATGATACTAGGACTAAGAGAGGTGTTATTATTGGATTCTACTTGAGAGCTCTTCGAATCTGTTCAGCAAAATATTTAGATGATGAATTCAGTTATATCGAGGATACCTTTTCAAGCCTTTCGTATCCGAGACAATTATTACTAAGCGCTAAAAATAAAGCTTTGAAAATTCATAAAATTCATTCATCAGCACAAAATGACATTTCGAATACTACATCTACGTCAGTGAAAGGCACACTTTCAGCTGCCCCTGATAATTCTTTTGGTCGCATTTTTCTACCGAATAAACCTTTGACCGAACACATCTCCAACAATCTAAACGCGCTAAAAATTAAAACTACTATATTACCTACTAGAACTATTCACAGTATATTAAATAACACCAGCAAACAACATATTACATCCAATGCTTGCATCTACCAGATCCCATGCAAAGACTGCAACTTGAGATATGTGGTGGAAACAGGTAGGTCCATAAAATCTTGTGTTTCCGAACATAAACGAGATATTCGCCTCGGTAATTTAAATAATGCTTTATTTGTACACTTAACTAAATCTGATCATAATTTCAATTTCAACTCTGTGAAGATTTTAAAATATATTCATAATAAAAACCTTAGACGGATTTATGAGGCAGGCATAATATCCATTTCACATACGGTAAATACTAGACCCGGCTTCTTTAACATCTCCCCTTTCCTGGCAAGATTAATGCTTGACAAACGTACTGATAAGCTCTACATTCAAATAGAATTCCTCTTTTTCACTTAAGATAAAGTCTCTTTCTTGGGAGCGCGTTTTCGCAGCGACGCCAACGTGACCGAATCCAAAAAAGGGAACGCTGACTTTAGAATTTCAGTTTTTCTGTTTCTGTCTAGTCTTGTGTCTATCGTCTCTTCATGTTGACTTAAATATAAATATGTTTCCAATAACCATGTCCTGAAGATGGTCTACTAGACCGAAATGTCTGACGTCAACAGTAAAACAAAATTAAAACAGTAAACTTGCATATTCAGATTTTGCTTTGTCTTTTCCCTATTTTTCATCAAATACATATATATATATATATATATATATACACACACACATATATATATATATATACACACACACACACACACACACACACATATATACACGCACACAGATATATATACATATATATACATATATATATATATATATATGAGAAAGATAGTTATCTCCCCTGGCAAATATGGTCAGTCATTATCATTCCAAGAGTTCTTCCAACTATAAAACACTGGTCCCACAATGTTTCAACTAATACATTCTTTTTCAAGTGTACAATACACATGTAAAGAAATTATGGGAAGTATTTTCTAAGAAAGAAGTACAATTGCCCCCCCCTCATTCATAGAGTCTGGGGGTGGGGAACAGGACTCCCATGAAAGTGGGAAAATATCAAATATCTCTAGTCCCTACCTCCAACCTAAACTCTTAATACTATTGAAAATATCTATGAATTTGGTCTTTACTGAGTTTCAAATAAATCTCTCAGCTTAACTAATTACAGGGATTAGTGACAGAAGTCTCACAAACATTTAAAAAAAAAAAAAACACAAATATATATACTCCCACCTCTTCAAACCTTTGTTGATTATTTTGTTGACACATTTTCAACACTCTGCAGCCAATCTGGAGATCAACAGTCCTCTTACTTTACAACACAATCTGGATTTTCAACATCAAGTCAGTCCTACTTTACAGCTCAGAAACCTAGTGGGTAACCAAGATCAACACCCACAAACTTGAGTCATTTACCAACAAATGTCTCTGGAACATCCTCAATATCAGGTGGCGGAAAGTCATCGCCAACAACCATTGTGGGACAGGACCAGACAAGCCCCAGTCAAGATTGACATCAAGAAATAGAAATGAGGATGGATTGGTCAAGCCTGCTTCTAGTGTCACCAGGCAGGCCCTTGACTGAAATCTACAAAGGAAGCAAAAAGTGGGTCAACCAAAACAGACTTGGTGCAGAAGTGTTGACGCAGAAGTAAAGGCAGCTGGCACAACATCACACAAGCTGAAGAGCATCACCCACAACTGCATCTGTTGGAGAGATGTTGTTGCAGCCCTATGTTCCCCAAAGAATAAAGAGCTATAGAAGATCTCTGCAAACCTTAACACTTCTATTGTTACCTCAAAGAAACTGAAGAAAAATCTTATATAAAATTTATTGTTTTGCAGCAACAATTGTGGTTTTAAAAATCAACATTTAAATTTAAACTTTTCAGATGAAACGTTGCTAGCTTCACACGACTCGACTGATATTCTCAAGTCATTTGTTCAAACAAGCTACTATGGGTTACCTCCACCTGGCTTTGCCAAAAACACTTGTTAGGGGGCGATTTTTAAGTCTATGAAAAGACAAGCATTTTCTATTTTTTTTTTTTTTTTTTTTTTTTTTGTATGTTGAAAGATTTATTGGATAACACTGAAATACTTTATAGTATAAAAAGAAATGGTAAGTTCAATCTAAGGGAAACAATAATTGAAACAAAGCAAGTTCAGTCGGCCAATGATGACAATTCCAGAACAACGTAACTATAAACAAAATTTTTTTCTATCCTCTGCCAGCCGGTATGATGGAGAAAGCATTACCTCGAACCGTCGCCCGTGAGACACGCTGCAAGAGCCACTAAGTTTCACGAGGCTCGTTCCTTAATCGAGACGCAATTGCGCCAATCCTCCGAAGGAACACCATCGAACGAGAGCCAATAACCCCTGAAGTCTCCACTGCCACAGGAGTAAAAACAAATCTATCAGCAAGAGAAGAATATAATATTATATGCTTCTTTAGTACTTGTGCAATTATGGCTCTCCACAGGTTCCTGTATGTTGTTGCTCTAAATAACTCTTGCTCAATTACAACCCTTCATTGTTTTTGTTAGCCTTGTGGGTGTTAAGTTTGACAACCTTAATTTAATAAAAAAAAAAATATTTCTGAAAATAAGTATTTTTGTTCATTCCTATTTCTTGCTGTTTTATTTTTTGAAGACTTATTTACAGAGTTAAATTTAACTGTCATTAAGACATATGTTATGGTATAAAATGAATGACAAAAATTATTTTTTTTTATATACTAGTGTTCATCCAATACAAGGCCCAAGAGCCACTTAAGGTAGAGGCTTACTGAATTATGTTCTTGCACAGGAAGGGCATAACAGGTGAATATTATGAAGATATGAATAGGATAGATAATGAAACACGATAATAAAAAACACCATAGACAGTGGAATGAAAATAATCTACACAGGTAGATTAAATAGAGGCTTGTGTTTGAAATTCCTTAAAGAAGGCTGGAGAGCACCAAATATTAAGCACCAATGGCCAAAATGTTTGTGATAATAACAACAAAGATAAAGACAATAGTCCAAATGTAAATCATGATATCATTGTTTTTTCTCTTAGTCTTGATGTCTCTCATTTTGTTTTTTAATATCAGCTTCACAAGAGCTTATAGATAATCTGATTATTGCTAAGATACTGAGAATCCATCTGCATAAGAGCTTTTATCATCAATACTAGTATTCTGCTGGTCAGCATGTACAGCCATTACGCTACTTCTGCCTAAGATCAGAGTGTAGTATCTGCTTGATCTTTAGCCTTTATAAGCTGAAATCAGTTATACTTTCTGACCGAGAAGCCTACATATCTAGTATGGAAGTGGAAAAAGTGAAGGGGAAGAGAATAAGAACATTCATGGCTCTCCACAATTTCCTGTCCTTTTGTGACACCCAACCCTCCTCTGTCCTGGTCACGGCACCATTTGTGACACCCAACCCTCCTCTGTCCTGGTCAGGCCACCGTTTGTGACACCCGTACTGGTCGCGGCGCACTTGTGACGGGCTAACCCTGGGACATCGGTTGAAGTCTGGTTGAGTTCTAGTACCAACTTGTCGTACTCGGCTCGCTTCCAACGCCTGGTCACCGAAGCAACTGCTTTGATCTCGATTCAACCTACCCACGTTGTGATTTGATCTTAGGTTGACGAGATCAATCAAACGTCGGGCCGTAGTGCCAGCCGAATCCGGGTCAAGGTGATACTGCACAATAAATGTAGACAAAAAAAAAACAAAAGCACAAACAACAACTTCAAGGCGAGCGACTGGTTAGGAATAGTGATTAATTTTATGTCAGTTTGTTGAGTTACAGGAGTGCGTCTCTCTCTTTCTCTCCCAGCCCGAAGAAAAAAAATGTGGATTGTAACACCTTTGCGTTCCTTAACTAGTTCTGGATATCTGTATGGAGAATATAAGTCAGACTTCTATAATTTGTTCTTGGTTAGAAGTCTAATTCGGAAACTTGTTTTGGTGGAAAATCTAAAGTCGGACTTCAACAAATCTGTTCTTGGTTAGAAGTCTAAGTCGGAAGGCATGGAATCGTGCGGTCACCTGTGCGAGGCGCGTCTCTCTCTTACTCGACTTCTGACTCACTGTCTGGACTCGACCCGACTATACTCGACTCGACTCGACGAACTCTCTGAAACACCCGTAGATGTTTGCTTATATGGATGCCGATCAAAACCTGGCGTGGGGTCGGACGTGGTGTGGCCACCACGTTGATTTCAAATCCCCAATAAGGATTTTCTTTGTTTTCGGCCAAAAATAATTATCATTTTCCGTATTTGGAAATCTTATTCCACTCCCACCCTCTTCTGCTCTCATATGGGTATCTCACCATACTTTAGAGGGCGTCAACGGTTTTCCCACTTCCTCGCAGTAACATCTCATACCTATCCTCTCAATGGGCGGTGGCGGCCTCCTCTCTGCGTCACATGATCATCTCTGCCTGGCTATTCGGCCAATAGGCGTCAACTGATAATCTCAATTTTTATCCAACTTCACGAGATATGTTTTTTTTTCAACCAGGTTTATCCGTCAACATTAAGTAGACAATTCTTTTTTTGGCGAAATTGGGTTAATTAAAATACCCTAACATAGCCTTCGTTATCACAAACGAACCTAAACAAAATGCAGATGTCCTGTCCAGGCGGTCGGCAGACGGCCCATCAACTACTGATAACAGCCAATGTTTTATCTGCCCAGAAGTTCTGGTATCACTCAAAAAATGACCATCAGAATTTTCCTCAATTCCACCACTCAAAACAACATCGCTTTTGTGGGTGGCATTCTTTCCTTCTCTTATCATCTAAGTTGTTAAGTCTTGTCCCTCTGTTTCTTTCTCTTTTTCCTTCCTTTGTCCTCGAAGAGAATTTGGCATATCTCAGCATCAAACTTCAGCGAGAAAGTAAAGTGGTTATCTTGAATTCGCACTTGAAAATAACAAAACAAAAAATCCTTTTTTTTTTTTTTCACCGATACTCTGTTTGGGAAAATAACAAAACAAAAAGAATATCGCTCAGTATGTCTTTCGTTATATCTATCGGTGTAAGTAATCGCTCAGTATGTCTTTCGTTATATCTATCAGTGTAAGTAATCGCTCAGTATGTCTTTCGTTATATCTATCGGTGTAAGTAATCGCTCAGTATGTCTTTCGTTATATCTATCGGTGTAAGTAATCGCTCAGTATGTCTTTCGTTATATCTATCGGTGTAAGTAATTGCTCAGTATGTCTTTCGTTATATCTATCGGTTTAAGTATCCCCGTAATTAACTTCTGTGGTTAATTAATTGATTAATTAACCTTCCGTTCCTAAATAGTGTTACACTTTATAGTGCTTAATAAATTTTATCTTTTTCTTTTCTCCCTAAAAAACTGTTCCTCCATCTATTTACTCAAGCTTGCTAGGTAAGTTACGTGTTGCTTTCCTCTGTCCTTTTTGCATTCAACCTGACCTGTGGGTATCAAATTTTCCATGTCCTCTTTTTTCATTATGCGCCCTTGAAGTTAGTTAGGCAGGCAGGTAGGTAGGTAGGTGGGCTTTTTGGCATATCAACCCTGTGGGTTATTTAATGCCAAATCCTGTTTATACATATACAGTGTAACCCGGATCTAAGAGACCCGGATATAAGAGAAACCCGGATATAAGAGCGATTTTATCTGGTCCCAAATTAGAGCCTGTGTTAATGTATATATAATAGACCAAACCCGGATATAAGAGAAACCCGGATATAAGAGACTTCTTCTCTGGTTCCGACAACTCGCTTATATCCGGGTTACACTGTATATATGATTTTGAAAACAAATATTTTATAGGTAGCATCGTTTTTAAAACAAGAGCTCATTTGTCCACACTTGGTTAAAGTGATTTCAAGTATTTGATGTTTTATATTTTTTTTTATTATATAAGTAATTTCTATAGGGGATGAAAGACAATTTCTTATCAAATATAATGCCCAGAAACTTATATTTATCAATTATTGGTATTTCCTTTCCATTCAGCATTAAACATGGATCATTGCATATTTTTTTGGAGGTTGCAGAAATGCACACACTTCATTTTGCTTTGGGAAAATTGAAAAACCATTTTCTTCAGTCCATTTGCTGATCTTATTTAAACACAGCTGCAATTTGTGCTCTGCGAGGTGCATATGATTTGATCAGCAACATATTAAAAAAAAGTCATTCGCATGTGCAATCAATTTCAGGATTTAATTTTTTAATAATGTTATTAATTTTGATAATGAAAGGCGTTACAGAGAGGATGCTTCTTTGGAGAACACCATTTTCCAGCTCTTTTAAGTGAGAGTGGTTCCCACACACAGTTTAAAGTTCAGATTTTCTAGGAAGTTTTGAATAAAGAGTGGCATCCTACTTTTTAATCTGAGGTCTCAAATGTCTCTCATGATTCCATACTTCTACGTGGTGTCATATGCCTTTTCCAAGTCAAAGAAAATTACAATTAGGTGCTCTTTTTTTAATGAATGCCTCTCTCATGAAGTTCTCCAGTCTGATCAAATGGTCAATTGTACTTCTTGTGTTCTTGGAACCTGGTTGTTATTTTGATACTAAGATTCAAGGTACCATGTTAACCTGTCATTGATCATCCTTTCTAATACTTTACAACTACAACTTGTTGAAGCCATTAGTCTATGATTCGATGCATTTGATGAATCAGTTTTAGGCGTATGGGCATTGGTTTCATCATTGGAGTCTTTACCGAGTTTCGGTACAGATATTATTGTGGCTTGTTTCTAAAGATTCAGAACTTTTCTGCTGAGCCATATCTTGTTATAGATAACGAGAAGATATTCAGAGGATGCTTAAGGTATTTGCTTTAAGAATTCATAAGTAACATCATCAGGACCAACTGCTGTATTGTGGGTTTTGCTAAGTGATCTCTTGAGTTCTGCTTTTGTGAAGGGTTGATTATAGCTTTCTGCATTTTTAGAGTTAAAACCGAGTTTTTTCTTTTCTTCAGTTTTTCTGATTTTTTGAAATTTTTCAGTTTGATTTTTTGAGGTGAAAAACTGTCTGCTAATATGTTAGTTAATATCATTTCTGTTTGTGATATTGTTTTTTTTTTGTGAGAGGTTTCATTGCAGTGCTATTATTCTTGTCAGTTATCTTTTTCATCATGTTCCATATGGTTTTTGACTTAGCATTTGACTTTATTTTTTGATATATAGTTTTTCCATGTGGTTCTTTTAGATTCCCTCATAGTTAATGAAACCTTGGCTCTGCTGTTTTTAAATAACTTTAGATTTCCTTTAGTGGCATAAATTTTCTAAGTGTGTCTGGATAGCCTATAGGCATTCTTTGTCAAACCAGGGTTTGTAGTATTTTGTAGGAGTAGATGATTTTGGTATGTCCTTTTCAGTTACAGATATGAGTGTTTTGGTGAAGTATGTCAGGTGATCTTCATTATTAATATTTGCTTGTGGTATTAGTTTTGATTTACATTGTTTTTGAAATTGTATCCAGTCAGCCTTTTTACCGATTCCACCATGGTATTTTCTCATGGAGCCGAGAATCTATATTTTCTAAAATCACTGAAAAGTGGTTACTTCCACAAATATTGTCATGCATTCTCCACATGTCCATGTATATGGTTGGATCATATAGTCAGATCTATTGCTAAATATGATCCTGTTGGCAAATGCAGGTATGTATTTGTCTTATTGTTGTAGAGGCAAAGGTTGTTTTTGTTTATGAGGTTTCTATAATCTGACCTTTTTTTTTGTCTCTTTGCTTCCCCATATTTCGTTTTTGTTATGGTCCAAAGTTAGGACCAAGGAAGAACAACACGAACACAAGAGTAAAAATAACAAAATATATTACACAGAATAATAATACAAGATGTGGAAAGTGTTAGTATGACTATCAGTCTGGTTTGGAGTGAACTACTATCGGCTCGACTCGATTCTGTCTCCTCCCTCTCTCTTGAGAGGCGCAGTATTTACAGTGTCAGGAAGAGTTTACTCTGTCGTTATAGGTAAGGTCCCATAACATAGACAATGGGCATTGTTTAAGATTCCTACAATTACATTTACATGTAATATAATATCAAAAGGTTTGGGTGTTTGCCACAAGTGCATGTTGAAGAATATGGTCACAACTAAACATATAGGTGCTAGCGCTTGACACAACCAGTTGATTGAACAAATCTAGCTTGTCTGACCACTTGTCTAGTCCAAGTAAGGGAGAAAAGTCGTATGTTGGGAATCAGAAGTATCTAGCCCTCACTGCTGAAGCCCCCAACCACTAAGATTCTGTCCCCCAGATATCACAGGTCACCACCCACAGCAAACAGGTGGCCTCATTGAAGGAATTTTTACCCCAATGCGGAGGTGCAGTCAGCATATTCTGAAGGCCCAGCCAACAGGGCTGGTGCCCTACAACTTCAATTGTTACTTCCTGATGTTACGTAGAAATGTCTTTTTTGTTTCCATTTTCTATACCATTTCAGTTTTCTCTTTGACGGTGGCTATGGGGTCTTCCAATGAGCTGATTTCTTGTTTGATGGCGTCTCACACTGCATCGTATGCAGACTGTGCATAGCAGACACCTACAATGGTTCTGTAGAATCCCATTTCTAATGCTTGAATACTTTGCCCTAGTTCTTCAGCTCATTTTCCCTTTGTCTTCTCCTTCTTGTTTTGTCTTAAGTGGTACCTTGTAGGATGGCAGTAGAAAGATGGTTGGCTCTTACAATGTAGCTTATCTTCTTTGTTTTGTGACCCTTCAGGACTTTGATGATCATTGTTCACCCCAATTTCCTGTCCTTCGTAGCTCTTAATAAATTTTATCTTTTTCTTGTTCTGCCATCCGTTTCCTTAAGCTTGCTAAGTGGGTTATACATTGTTTTCCTCTGTCCCTCTTGCCTTTAATCTGTCCTGTGAGTGTCAGACTTTCCAATACCATTTTCCTCAGTACGTGCCCTAGAAATTTCAACTGTTTCTTCCTGATGTTATGTATAAGCGCCCTTTTTGTTTTCATTTTCTATACTACAGTGTAACCCGGATATAAGAGAGTTGTCGGGACCGGAGAAGAAGTATCTTATATCCGGGTTTCTCTTATATCCGGGTTTGGTCTATTTTGTTTTATTAACACAGGTCTCTAATTTGGGGCCAGATAAAACTCTCTTATATCCGAGTTTCTCTTATATCCGAGTTTCTCTTATATCGGGTTTCTCTT
The DNA here is from genome assembly GCA_964036315.1 of Acanthosepion esculentum. NCBI lineage: Eukaryota > Metazoa > Mollusca > Cephalopoda > Sepiida > Sepiidae > Acanthosepion > Acanthosepion esculentum. Next base: position 22,835,949 of record OZ038503.1, on the reverse strand, counting down.
ATATCCGGGTTACACTGTACTTCAGTTTTCTCTTTGTGATGCTGGTTATGGGGTCTTCCAATGGGCTGATTTCTTGTTTGATGGCGATCTCACACTGCATCGTATGCAGACTGTGCATAGCAGACACCTACGATGGTTCTGTAGAATCCCATTTCTAATGCTTGAATTCATTGCCCTAGTTCTTCTAACTGAATCTCTTAAAATATTGGAAAAACAAAAAAGAAATATATATTTGTTATTCTTTTACAGTTTCAGATTTATGCTTAAAGAAAAGCACAGCTTCAGAATTTAAATTGATTTATATTCAATATTTTTCTCTTTTTGTTTCTGATTATTTTTAAAAATATCAATAGAATGCATCACTTGCTCAATTGATATTGCTTACGCCTGATGTCAAAAATATGTTTCCTCTCTGGTAAATATCAGTGGGATCTTATAAAACAAGTAATTTAAACACAAAATCTGACATAAAACACAGACGCACATATACAGGGTGTCCATAAAGTTCATGTGCACTTTAAAAAATTTATAACTTTATTTGTATTTGCAATAGAAATAATTTGTAAAAAGGATTAGAAAGAATCATTTCCATAGGACCCCATTTCTTTTGCTTTAAATCTCTTCTTCATCTTTGAGAAGATTGTCCAGCATTCACTGTCATATAGGAAGACTGATATTACATAACAGTTTAGTATGCTGTCTAATAATTTTTCTATTTCTTAATACTTTGCTTAGCTTTTGGAAGCCTTCTTTCACTATACCAATGTGGCGTCAGATTTCAGTGTCACGCTTTCCGTTTTTCAGAGAAGAGAAATAGAATAAAAAGAAAGGGGTGTACGAGAAAATATTGGTGCATCCTTTATTCTGAAGATGTTTTTTTTGTTTATGGAGAGATGATGAGCAAAGAAAATAATTCATGAGAGCCGTGAAATTTAAATTATTATTCTATCTTGCACAGAACTGTTACATGGTGGCACAAACTCCTGAAAGAATGCTTCTCTGATAACTACACTCTTGGTTTCTTTATGTCCAGGGTCAACCAATGTCTATCTTACTCATCCTAAAAAATAATCTCTTACTTCAGTAACCCTCTACCTTGAGTGGCACTTGGGTCTTGTACTGGGTGAAAATAAAAAATTACAATCAACTTCTACAAGTCCAGGGTTATCTGTTATCTATCTTACCTATCCTTATAACAGGCACCTTTTACTCTCTCTCTCTCTCTCTCTCCTTATATGCCCTTTTAAACGTTAGCACTCTGCATTATTAATATTACTTCCCTTTCTACTGCATTCTTTCCCCAAGGTCTCTCAATTTAAATATCCTTATTCTTAATTTCACTCAAAATGGTTTTATGTTGCCATAGCAGGATATGACAACACAGCTATAAAATTCAAACAAACTATTGTTCCTGGATGTGAGTCACTTTGAGTGGCAGGACAAACTTTTTGTACCGCATATGAAATCACATACAGGTTGATAATGGTTAACAACCACATTCAGTAAAGAAGCCCCCTCTACCTTGACTGACTTTTGGGCCTAGTATTAGATGAACAAAGTTCTTTAACAGTTAAGATTTACATTCTCCAAAAAAAAAAATAAATGTGTGAGGTTTTATTTCTCCCACATCGGTTTCCTGGCAATTCAGGCTTTCAACTTGTGTTTCTCTTGCCCAGTTATTATATCAATTGACATGATCTGTCTTCACAGGAATTAACAAAAGAAGCCAGAATTCCAAAATTGCACTCACAGATGAAATATTCTTAGCATACGAGCGTTTGGGGCCATATAGCATAAAATATATCAGTGGCGTGTAAAAACAGGTGTAGTAAGATTGTGAAACAAAAAAAAAAGATAAGTCATTTTCAAGGAGAGAGCATATTACGCACATAAGGAAGACAGATTACTAAGAAGAAACTAAAGTAACTGCAACTTTGCATATTGGAATGAATGATATAAAAGATGACAAAACAGTATTGCAGATATTGGTTGGTAGTTGGTTGATCAAGGGTTATTATTTTACTTGAACCTTATATCGTTGTAGCTTAACTGCAATAAAAATCATAATATTAAAGATAAAACAACAAAATGATATTCCAGAGATGACTGGAAATAGTTGGTTCCAAACAAAATTTTTTATTTTTTTTAACTCTATATTTTGGCTTGTAGCCAGTTAGAAAATATACAGAAATATAAAGAGGTATAAGACAAGGATGAGTCTTCTCACCAGATTTGTTCAACCTCTACAGTGAGGCAGTTCTGAGAGAAATACCAGGATTCAATATTGGCAGCCACAATCTTAACATAGTTTTTATATTTTATTTCACTTGTTGGCTATTGTGGCATGTGGGGGCTTCCTTACTTTGCTTAATTCAGCAGCAATACCAAAAAGTCCTATTCTCACTGTCAGCAGTCTCTCCCTTCGAGACATCTATCAAAGCGTATCCAAATGTAAACAAATGACGTCACACATTATGAAATGGACAAAGTCCGGCAATTATTTTTAAGACATTTGTTTACATGCAACTCTTGCTGCAAAAGATGAGGCCTGACTTGGCAGCTTCATGTTAGAACTGACAGAGAAATCAGCCATCAAGACACCCACCAAAGGAAACTACACTCAACTCTTGCTGCAAAAGACAAGGCCTGTCCTAGTAGAACAGTTATTTTCACGCTTTAGGGGATTTTGTTCATTCTACTCACATAGTCGAGCACAAACAAACAAGCACACACAACCAGGGAAAATCCCAACTTTGTGCATGTAACAGGAACTCTTAAAAGAAAGATTTATTCTCCCTTTTACATTTTCCGCATTATGGGCATTATTATATCCATGATATTATACCACTGTAGTTCATGGACAGGACAGAACAAATGACTGAAAGGAAAAAAAAAATGACAAACATACTTTGTTATCAGACAGACTTTTATAATACTAAGACATACACATGTCCCACTGGAAATATATACATATATCTATACAGCAAAGTATAAGGAGGAAAAAAAAAAGAAAAGTCTTACATATAACTTGGAGATAGTCCTGATCTGGAGAGGCAATTTTTAGCACTCCAAATTTAAATAGGCCAGTTTCATATATGTCCCAAATTGAAATGGCACCATGTACTTGTAAGCTGCTGAGGAGATAGATTTAACCTGAGACTTGGTCCTTTGACCCAAACTAGAAGAAAGTAACTTTCTCATTTGGTTGCTGTCAACAATTGAAAAATGACTGCCACTTTGGTCACTGTATGGAGTAATGTCATAAAGCAGCTGTCATGTGATTCACATGAGCCTTCTGCATCCCTACATGCAGATGACACAGTATTGAGAGCAGGCAGTAAAAGAAAACTACAAGAACTCTTACAGAAGGTAGTGAAGGAAAGCAAGAAGAAAGGACTAAACATCAATTGCAATGAAGATAGAATGCACAGTAATTAGCAAAAGGAACATCCCAAGATGCAAATTACAAATTGGAGATACTAAAATCAAAAAAGTACAACAATTTAAATATCTGGGGAGTGTTTTAACAGAGGACGAATGTGTGACACTGAATCCAAAGGTGCATTGGGATAGCAAAAGTGCCTTCCGAAAGCTAAGCAAAGTAATAAGAAATAATGACCTCAAGTGGAGACAATTTATAATCTCCACTTTTCATATAATTAAACTATCATAACAGATTAGACTTGTTTACAGTAAACATTATTATTTTTTATGAATAAAGGAAGAACGTAATACAAGACTTCAATAAAATAAATTAACAACTATTACAAATACATGAAAGTTATTTTTTATATATATATATATGTGTGTGTGTTGTCCCAAAAAGGACTAGCAATTTGCGTTTACTAAGAAATGAAGCTGAGTGTATATATCATCTCACATTTAAAAAAATTAGCAATTTGCGTTTACTAAGAAATGAAGCTGAGTGTATATATCATCTCACATTTAAAAAAATTAGCAATTTGCGTTTACTAAGAAACCAAAATGATCACGCAATTCTTTCTGAACTCATTACAAAGTCTCCCAATGTCTTGATTCATTAAAACCATTTTCATTCAAATTTTTCTTCAAAAACAAAGTAGACATTATTACAAAAAAATATAAGGAGGAATTCATTATTTTGTGTGGCATCTTTTTGTTGCATGAGTTTGTGCATGTGAAACAGGAACAATTGGGATTGCGAATTAAAAAGAAGCTTCAATTGTGAGGCATTTTTCTTTTTTTTTTACTCAATTCACCCCAAGTGAGGCAATAAAGCTACTAACATACAGGGGAGTGCCACTGAGTGTGAAAAAGTATAAGAAAAACATTATTAAGGTGTTAGTCTAATAAAAGAACAGAATTTAGGGAAGTTACATTCTGGCAATGAGAAAATGACTGAAAATGTCAGGTCAGGACCAATAATATTGTAGATTCTTCTTTGGATTTCATCAGGATCTCCAAATATGTAGCAGGAGTATCAGACCAGATGTGGCAGCAATATGGTAGACTTGTAGATATGTAAGATAGATTCTAGCAAGAAAAATTGTCTACATTGATATAATGAACCAACTTTCCTAGCAGCAGAGCTAGCAATCAATTGGATATAAACTTTCCATTTTATGTCAATGGAAAATGTTAGCCTGAGAAGGTTAGCATCAGCTATAGGGGAGAAATAAGAGAAAACAGATTTTCTTTTCCTTTTAATCATTTCACTCCAAACAAGGCAAAAATGCCACTAGAACCCTGGGGATTATAGGGAGTGAAAGTGAATAAGATTGAAAATGGAGAGGATTTAGGAAAGGACAAAAAAGGAACAGTGTTCAAGAAGACAGAAAATGGCAATTGACATTGCATTTAAAATTTTGAAGATTGTAGTTATCAGAGAAGCAAGAAATCAGAATGGAGTTTCACAGGTGAGAAGTGTGACGAAAGAAACTGTTAGAATAGAAGTGACGGTTACATCTAGCTAGTTCATCGGTAAAACCTAGTTACCAATCGAGTAGCATGCTTAAATTCACATAGTTGAGCAACCAGGGGGAAAAAAGCTCATGTGAACAGTTACCAGGAAAATATTCACAGAAAAGACACACAGAAGCCATGCCACATCAGTGAGAGACTGACTTTAGTCAAGATGCTTGGTCAAGATCAATTACATTACAAACTCTTCTTTGGATTTTGCCAAGAATCTAGAGATGTTTGGCAGGAGCACCACACCAGATATGGTAACAGTATTCAATGCATGGATGAATAATAGATTTATAAACGTGCAAGATGGATTGTGACAAGAAAAAATTTTCTGACATGACACAATGAGATTTTAAGTGTGATCAAAAATTTCTAAAAAGGTGTCAACACCTTATGGACCAGATATCATTATGCTTCTAGTTCCCTTCTGTGGTGGGAATCAGCGAATATATGTGCAGGTCTTCATTCTTGTTCACTTTATATGTAAACCACAAACTACATGGTCAAAAACCTGATCTGTGAACAGAGAAAAATAAGTTGTCATAGAATTTCTCTGACTTGTTTAATATTTATGTATAAAAAACATTTTCAACAGGAGTTTTCTGAAGTTTTCTTTACCATTATGCTAACTCCACTTGAATTTCCTACTCTAGAGAGAACTACAAAGAACCGTACATCAGAGAAACTTTTGAATAATTTTATAATGTTTATATTAAGAATAAAAATGAATTTAGCAAACTTACTATTTTTTTACTTGTTTATATAATTTGATATAGTTTTAAGAAAATCTAATTAAACAGATTATTTTGACTTCTGTATGTAAAATTCTTTGATTTCCATTAGTTTGTCCAAGACACCCTCTAAAATAGCCATACATTGACCAATCAAAAAACCAAATTTTGAGGAGAAGTGCAAAAAGTTAAGGTACAAACTACAGTTGGTTTTACTAGGGTGTATAGCTTAATAAAATAATTTTCATTAATTTTTTTTTTTAAATTTAAAAGTTTTATTATTTAACATTCAAAATACTCCCACTATTTTAAAAACAATTTAATAATTAAAATAACAAATACTTGCATATCTTTTCTTTAAGTTTTTATATACAAGAATCCAGTTTTCAATTCACCCTGGGTTTGCGAGGACTATAAACAAATCACAAGACTAAACCATTTATTAATTTATTAAAGGAAAAAAATAAATTTTCTTAAAAAATATTGTTTCACATGAAGTCCTATAAAATTAAATTAATTATTAAGCTGCAAATCTTAGTGTTTGTCAGTATTTTTCAAAACAAATCATCTCAAATTCAAAATTCATTGATTGGTTTGAAAAATTGAACGAAATGTAGAGTTTGTAAATCTTGACAAAAAAATGTTAGTAGATAACTTCAACAATACTAAATACCGTTAGGCTTTCCAACACACAGGAACATGTTGCAAAAAAAAATTTCATAAAATTTTTTGGCTCCATTTGACTAAATTGTAGTAATGTGGGTAAATCAGATGATAACAATTCTTATTATTATAAATGTTATAGGTTGTCTTAAAATTGAATTTTCACAAAGCAGATATTAATTCTTTCAATACAAATCCTGAATTAAAACAGAAGATAACTTTATTGAACAAGTCTTGCTTATATATGGCAATTTTAATTAAAAATAAATAATGGATGATAAATTTATTAAAATATGCCCTCAAAGATTTTTATGCAGATTAAATGTTACTGCTTATGTTTTAAATGTCATTTTTTAATAATATTAAAGATGATAGGTGCATTGCCAGGTAAGTAGGACATTCACTTTCTGACCATGGGACACAAGTTCAAATCTTAATGTAATCAATTTGTCAGGTAGGTGACATTGTGAGTTGATTCATAACTTGTGAGTACAGTTGGTTGAGGGAACTGTTGACTAATGGTTGCACCAGCACAAAGTCACAAGTCATCATGACTGAGAGTTTGAGTAGTTTTGATCACACCAGATGATGCGCCCCATTCCCAGAAACTGTAACTAAGGTCTGCTAAGCATAGTTGCAGTATAAACCACAGGTGGATTCTGTGGCTGGTTTAGCTTGTTTTGTTTTACAGCATATCAACCTCAATCGGTTTTTTAATGTTGACAAGATTTTTATTGCTGGTAATATTTTCTTTTCCAAAAATGTATCACTGGTAATAATATATTGCTGGTAATAATTTAAAAAAAAAATGTATTGCTGGTAATAATTTTTCAAAAAATGTACTGCTGGTATTAAAACCTATTTTTACACTTTCATAGTGTTTTGACCCCAGTTTGGGGGTTAACTATTTGCCCACAACTGGGACCATAACAGGTACTACACCACCCTATCTTTGGGTGTTGAACAAAAACAAATGTGCCTGGGCAGGCGTCTGCAACAGGGATTGGCTAGCTGCCCTAGTGGACACTTATACTTGGAAATGTGTGTCCATACATTATTATTTTTATATAAAAGATATATTATTATATTAATTCTTTCATATGTAAGCAATATGGGCTCTTTTGTTCTACTGATGTAAGGCGGGGACACACAGACAAAAATTTAGCTTTATGTGAATATATAAAAAATTATCCACTTGAGCTGTCAGTATAGGATTCATGCTGATTCTAAAAAATTTTCTTCGGGCTCCAAGATTTACATAATGATATGTTAACAGCATGCTAAAGAACGGAATTTTTTGCCGTTTATTAAAATATTCATTTTTCATTCTTATTTTAACCCTTTTCCAATGGATTTGGATGCCATAAGCCAAATGCTTACTGAGGGAGAGGCTCCACCAGGACGTGCCTGAGAGGGAATGCAGATATAAAGGCAGGTTTAATCATTACATGACGGATGATGACTGCAGACTACCGTAATAGGGAAACCAGCTTAACATACAAGCACAAGAGCTAGTGATTTTAACGTTTATGAAATAAAGCATTTTGTTTTATATTGATCTCTTCATTTCCTCGTTGCGTACAGAGCCTCTGCCTTTGCATGCTGGGTACTTTTGCTATAAAGAGTGTTCCAATAAATTGGAATGATTTTGAATGTGAATTAAGTTTAAGCATCTAATGATTTTTTTCTTTTTCTTTCACATTTAACAACGCAATTTCAACCGTGGAAAGATCAACAATCAAACAATATTTGAAAGTTATCAAAGCCTATTACGAAAATGGACATTCAAACAGAAATGCAATGAGAACTTTCCAGGTCACATCATCTCTCGAAACAGCAAAGTCATTTGGCTACCATGATCGTGTGACTTGACGCTTTTAGATTTCTTCCTTTGGGGGTCATCTCAAAAGTAAGATCTATGCCAACAAGCCAACAACAATTTGATAGCTGAAGGATGAAATAATAAGGCATACTGGTGAGATTGAAGAGAAACTATGCAGAGACGTCGTCAAAAGTTTTGACCATCGAGTAGAGGTGTGCTGCTGAAGCCTTGACAGATATTTGGGCGATATTATTTTTTACAGATAATTACCATGACTTAAATAACATGATCCAATAGAGAAATAGATAAATTTTCACCAATAACTCTGATTTATTTACTGCTGATTTTGATCCGTCTTAATGAAACACCCTTTATAACAAAATGCAGTTATTAGTAACCTCCCTAGCATTCAATCAGTTCTTAATTCACAGCTGTTTTTCCTAAAGTTACTATAAAAAGAGAAACTGAGAATTAAGACCAGAAATGAGAGACTGTCCTGGGTACAATTATAAACTACATCCGGCAGCAAAGCACCTGATCAGGAGGTTTCGAGAAGCATGGAACCACATCTTAATAGCTGTTCCCAGGTCCACCCTAACCTTGTTGGTAGCACCTGTTAGGGCCTCAACTATAGGCAAATGGTTAACCCCCAAACTCGGGTCAAAACACTATGACTACATAAAAATAAATTTTTATAGTAAAAATACCAGCAATACATTTTCATAGTAAAAATAACACCAGAAATACATTATTGAAAAAAAAAATTAACACGAATACATATTTAAAAAAGAAATTACTAATGCTCCCAAGAATATTAAATTTCAGCATTAAATGACCCATAAAGAGTTGATGTGCCATTAAAAGAGAATGGAGAGAAAGGAGATAAATAAGAAATCTTAAAGATCCGAAGAAGTCTAAGAGAACACTAGTTAAGACAGTTCGAGGTATATTAGGAGAAAAATAAAGATTAAAAAAAAATACAAAATGTTGTATTTCCTGCACCTATGTGTTAGCAAGGAGTATTTAACCCATATTGTCTTGGAATAATTTTTAACCAGGCATGGGCAATCATTTTCAAACAGTGGGCTACATGATTTACAGCACATCATAAGGCACGCTGCACTAATAAAAAAAAAGATCAAGGTAATTTTTCATTAAAGATACTGTAATAATTTTCCAAAAAAAAGACCATGAACAGAAGCATCTTGGAGAAAAGGTTCCTACTATAATTAAAAATACTAAAGTCTTGGTATAATATTATCACTGATGACAGCCTGCCACATGTGATTTTTGTTATCATTTCATCCCATGTAAAGCAGTAAAGCTAGTGAGTATGGTTTGGTTTTGTTTGGTTTGGTTTGTTTTACAGCATATCAACCTCAATGGGTTACTTAATGCCGACAAAATTTTTATTGCTGGTAATATTGTTTTTTTTCCAAAAATGTATTGCTGGTAATGTTTTTCTTCAAAATCTATTTCTGGGAATATTTTTTCTCCAAAAATCTATTTCTGGGAATATTTTTTTCTCCAAAAATCTATTTCTGGGAATATTTTTTTCTCCAAAAATCTATTTCTGGGAATATTTTTTTCTCCAAAAATCTATTTCTGGTAATAGTTTTTTCTCCAAAAATCTATTTTTGCAAATATTTTTTTCTCCAAAAATCTATTTCTGGGAATATTTTTCCTTCAAATAATGTATAGCTGTTTGTATTGCTGGTAAATTTTTTTTTTTTTTTTTTTTTAAGTATTGCTGATAAAAATTTTTCATTCAAAAAATTATTGCTGGTAATAATTTTTTTTACAAAGTATTTCTGGTATTAAAACCTATTTTTACACTTTCATAGTATTTTGACCCCAGTTTGGGTGTTAACTATTTGCCCATAGGCGGGACCTTAACAGGTGCTACCACCCCGATAAGGGTGGACCTGGGAGCACCAGCAATTAAAAGGTGGTTCCACACTCCTCAAAACCTCCTGATCAGAAGCCTTGCTGTTGGATGTAGTTTATCGTCATACCCAGGACAATACTGAGTATGGAAGAATAAGAAAAAAGAGAAACATGATGAAGGAGCAAGAACAACAGAAGAGTAATCAAGAAGACAGTAGATAATGATTGACATTGCATTTAAATTTTTGAAGATCAAAGTTGGCTGGAAAGCATGAAGCTGGAAGGGAGTTTCACAGGCAAGCAGTGTAAGAAAAGAAACTGTTAGCATAGAACTTACAGTTAATCTAGCCATTTTAACTGTAGATTGATGAGACCTTGTTGCTAATCTGCTACTACACATAAATTTATTTATTTGTGTATACAAAAATATTTGTAAAAGAAGGAATATATTCTCTAGATAAAAATAATTATCATTGACTTTTCCGGTTTCTGAGACAAAAGCTGTTTATATGTATGATCTTCCTTAGTGAAAATCATCAATGGTTTAAAATGATAAAGTTACTGTAGTTGTAAAGAAAAGAAAAAGAAGAAAAAAAAAGAAAACCGTCAGCTTATAGTAGCAACAAACGTCTGCAATAGATTTCTTGTCTCTTGACCACAACACCTGTAGTCAAATCACAGTTCAAACGATAGTCTGTCGTAACAGTCCAACAGGCATCATAGAAACAACAAAACAGAGTTACAAATCCAACCTTCACTTCTCACCAGCAAAAACGCGTGTTCGTCCATCAAGCTCAGAAAATCTAATCCTGCCATAAGAGAAAAACAACGGCTTTTGTTCACCGAGAGATCTTTCTGATTGGTCACACCATTCAGGGGTGGGAAAAATATTAGCATAGATTCTTGTCCTTAAAGTAGATTTTTGCTAACTACTTTTTGGTAATTTTTCTAAAGCAGATCGCACACAAAACACAAACTCTTTTTCGAGGTAGCTAATTATCTCTTTCTCTACAGTTACTTTCAACAAAACAATACAAAATTCAAGAAACATTTAGCTTAACCATTGTTTATGTATGTGGTTATGTATGAGAGAGGATGTGAGTGAACAAGTGAGAACGAAAGAAAACAAACAACATTTTAATAAATGTTATTGTCAACATAAAGTTAGGTGTGCCATTCAGCAAGTCAGTCTGACCACAGTTTGCCCATTACTGGCTTATACTGACAACATCTTTCAATATATTGTGACCATTTTGCTTAAAATTTGTATTTTCTTGATTTCAGTTTCCAAGGGTATCTGAGTGAAAGTGAATGCAACAGCTTTGCCTGTATTTGAACTTTCCACACCAACAGCCATACATTACATGTACATCCCATAGTCATTTACCTTCAACATAGATGTAATATTTACTAATATACCATTTACCATATCAGGATCAAGCAGAATTATTATAGAATAGTACATTTATATTCAAATAAATATACTGTCCTATTATAATTCTGCTTGATCCTTAGTTAGCACATACGTTATGTCCTGCCAATATCTCATAAATAATGGACATTTCAGAGACCCGAAGAGAAAATAGAGGAGGTGATAAGACTTTCATGTGTTTAGCGTCTGCTTCAGTGAAATGGAAACATTTGTTAATACTAATACTACTACTACTTATTATTATTATTATTATTAACAACTATTTATTTCAATAGCCTTTCATAAAACGAAAAGAGAAAATAGAGGAGATGATAATGCTCTCATGCGTTTAATGTCTGCTTCACTGAAATTAAAAACTTGTCGGTTTCAAATATTTTCATTTGAAACCTCTTACTTCTTTAAATAATGACCTGTATTCATACGTATGATTGTTATTCCAATGTTTTTCTTACAGTTTTTAAGCTCCAGTATTTAACTATCTAATGGGGAAATTTCCACATTTTTTTATAGTTCTAGAACTTGTGCAGAACTTATCCAATCATTAACTTAAGAATTGTGATTCATTAGAAAATTCAAATAACAAAACCATGAAAAGGTTATTTCTCATGTTTTGCTTATTTCTCATGTTTTGCTTATTTCTCATGTTATTATATTTACTTTGCAAATAAATATACCATGTGTATATCCCAACACTTTAATGCACTATGACAATTCCCAGTTCTGATTCAGAATCAGTATATCAGACTGGGTAGCAATTTTGTCTTTTGTATTTTTTATCCTCAATAGTGTTAGTATTTTTCTTGACTACATGTTTTCATAATTTTCACTTTCTCCTTATATTTATATTGCACACCTCCTTCAGTAACCCTCTACCTGGAGTGCATCTCGAGCCTTGTATTTGGTGAATATTAGTGATGTAATGAATATGCATACACCTGGGTTTCCCCTCACAGTAATATGATTGGCTGGTGTCAGCCATAAATACAGACTGATGTGGAGGTACATCGCCTACGTCTATAAGCCTACGCCTATTGCATAAGCCTAAGCCAAAGCATATTGCCTATGACTACGACGCGTACCAGTCCATTACGGCTACCTGCTAGATTGTCCTACCCGGTTACAGTAGCCAAAACCACTTAGCTACTTCGAACAATATATATATCCCTTTCCGGGACATATCAATTAGTAAAAGATAAATTAATTAAAAAATACACTCCTGGTGTTAGTTTAAACAACTGCTTTCTTATTTTTCTATATATCTAAATTATAATTATAATTTTGAGAAGTGAAAGTTTCAATGAAATATGTTGAGAAATTTTTCCAAGTTTTCATGTGAAATCGAGAAAATAGGAACTTTAGATTTAGAAAACTACAAAAACTTCTACAGAAGCAAGTGAAGGAAGGATTAAACATCAACTGCAAGAAGAAAGAATGCATGGCTGTTAGCAAAAGGATGAACGCAAAATGCAGATTACAAATCGGAGATACCAAAATCGAACAAGTACAAAAACTTTAAATATCTGGTAAGTGTTTTAACAGGGGATGCAACACTGAAATCTGAAGGTGCCGAAAATGCCTTCCAAAAGCTAAGCAGAATATTAAGAAACAGAAAAACTTCATTAGAAACAAAGAAAAGAGTACTGAACACTTACATGACATCTGTCTCCTATATAGCAGTGGATGCTGGACAATCTTCTTAAAGATGAAGAGGAGACTTGAAGGAACAGAATTGTGGTTCTAAAGAAAGATGCTGAGGATACCATGGACCAAATATGTGAGCAACTACAAAGTTTTAGAGAAAATGTAAACAAAAAGGAAACTTATACTTAACACCAGCAAGAAATAGTTGAAATTTCTAGAGCACATCATGAGGAAAGAGGGCTGGGAAAATTTGATACTCACATGACAGAATGAAGGCAAGAGAGACAGAGGAAAACAATGCAAAACCTACTAAGTGAGCTTGAGTAAATGGATGGTGGAACAAGGTTTAGGAGAAATAACAAAGTCAAAATTTAGTAAGAGCTATGTAAGACAGGAAATTGTGGAGAGCTATAATCGCCTACATCCTGAAATTACACAGCGCATAAAGAAAAAAAGAAGCAAAATGGTTATAATATGGAGAAAAAAAAAATGGAGGATATGAGTTTTTGTAATTTTCCCTATTTTCTCTTGACACACCCCAAATCATATTAACTGTTGTTCCCTTCTTTCTTTTTATGTGCTTTCAGGATATTGGCAATCATGGCTCTCCACTTCCCCCTCTATCTTGTTGCTCTCAATAAGATTCATCCCTCTGCCACCTCCCCCAGTTGATTTTCTGTCATCCACTTGCCTAAGCCTGACAGGTATGTCATGTGTTGCTTTCAAAATTATCTCTCTTTCCTTCTATTCGACCTGTGAATATCAGATTCTCCAGGCCCTCATTTCTCATTACGTGTTGCAGACTCTTCAGCTGCCTCTTCCTGATGTTAAGTATAAGCCTCCTCTTTGCTTGCATCCTTTCCAAGACCTCATCATTGCTCACATGCTTGGTCTATGATATCCTCAGCATCCTTCTGTAGAACCACATCTTCATCGCCTCAAGTCTCTTCTTCTGATAACATTCTGAGCATGTTATTCCTTTAGGCTTCCTTAATATCTTTAGGATTTTATTGCATACATTTATATTTTTCCTTCCAGTTATTGTTTTCACTATCTCTTTCTCTTTTTATAGCAAACCACTTTGGATCTAAGCCCTTCTCTGAAGGACAAATCCTTCTGATGTCAATGTCATACTCTCATTTGTCCAATTGCCCAATCAAAAAACCTGATGTCACATCCACAAATTGACCCAGGTATATCATTTACAACAAGACACACTGTTCCAAGATAATGACACATACCAATTGAAATATTTTCCCAAATTGTCATTTATACAACAAAACATTACAGATTGACATGTGCAAACAGCATGCCTGACCTTTTACTTTCTCTTTTGTTTGTTTACTTTTTTTCTATTCAAGTTAGCAGCAGCTTAGGTAACATCTCTATCATGTTTACATGATTCCACCAAATCATACCCCAACACCTCATCAGATTGAATGTGAAAACTAATTCCTCCTTCTCCAACTCCAAACAGAAAATATACGGCAAGTAACACTACACTCTTGTACAATTGTGACACACACACATCTGAACAGGAACCTGTATTTTTGTAGAAAATAATACTGATATTTAAGCTTGGGAAATGGAAAAAATAGCTGAAAACAATTGAAGAGGACTTTCACCAGATATAAAAGTTTTTCTCTTAAACAATTAATGCAAAAAGTTTCTATCAGAAAATAACCAGATAGAAACTTATAAAACCTTATTGCTATTTTTATACTTAAGGAGTATACCTTCACTCAGTTTCTGAGATTTTCTTTTTTACCTTGGAACAAGAAAAGATCTCACAAAAAAAAAACAATTCAGGTAAGCTTTTTTATTCAAATTTCATCCAATCATTTTATTCTTTAAAGGTTACATTTCCACCCAATTTATTTTAAGAATAACTTGCTAGTTTGAAAGGGTTTTAACTTGTGTAAAAAAAAAAAATGGCTGGGAGGAAGAATTGTCATTAACCAAAACATTAATTAAAATACAATAAGATTTTTAAAAAAAAAGAAAAAAAAGTTGGACAATATGAAGACATGCTTACTTTTTTTTGATTACTTCATAAAGAAACTAACATTTAACCAATTTACAACCTATTATACAATTTACAACCTATTATGCCTTGTGTAGACTTATTTTTAAGTTAAAGTGTATACTAAAAAAAAAAAAATTTAAATACTTAAAATGTTTCAATGAAAAAAAAAATAAAGAATATAAAAAATAAATTTTTAAAAAATATAATTTTGGTCGGAAAATTCAACTGTTTAGGAAATTTTTTTTATTGGAATGATAATAATGGGGGTAAAACAATTAAAAAAAAGAAGAAAAAAAAAGGAAATGTTCTAATTTTGAAAATGAATAAGTGACATCTTCACTCTCAGAATATTCAGTTGCCATGGTAACATGATGCAGGCCTGCTTCAAGTGCCACCAGAAATTTACCCTTCATGTCTAATGAGAAAAAATTTATTAAAGAAATCTATGCATGTTATATAGTACAAAAAAAGATGAGTTTTAATTACTTGTTTTTTTTTTTTTCCAATAACAAAATAATCAATGTGGAAGTAAGAACATAAATCAATATTTAAAATGTGGTTTTTGATTACAAATCAAGCATTTTCCTTCTGCAACAGAGAAAAGTCAAATTTAGTTTACACAGCAACAGTAAAATTACTTTCTAATTTTAACATCGAAAATCATTTTTTTCTTTTTTTCTACTTTTATAGATATATTCAAACATGTTTTTATGCCATCTCAAAAAAACATATTTTCAATATGAGTCCAGGTAATGAAAACAAAAACAAGGACAAAGCATGACGCACAAATAGTTTTGTTTTTTTAGGCTTCATTTCTCATGTTTTATTCACAGGAAGTAGAATCGCTATATTTCATTTTTTTTGTAATTTAAAATCGATCGTCTAATGAAGAATAAAAATCTATGCTAGTTTCAGTTTCTATCAGAAAATGAATAAAAATGACATTAAAAAAATCTGTGCAATGTCTTCAAGGCATATACACATGCGTATGTAAGAGAGAAAGGACAGTATTTCTGAGCAAAAATAAATGTGTGACAAAGAATATGTTTGCAACAAGATGTGGGTGTGGTGTATGTGCATATACCGAAATGCAAACAAATTTATAAATATCTGAATAGTTCTGTAAACATTATTTTCATGATTTGGCAGAGTGTTGCAAAATGGCTAAAACTAAAAAATATATGCCCAGATAGACAGAGAGAAATAAATCAAATTTAATCCAAGTAGTAAAAAAAATAGAATACACACATACATACAATTGTCTATATATATATTTATCTGTGCATGTCTATCTCTCTCACTATATATATATATATATATATATATATATATATATATATATATACACACACAGACTTATATATATATATATATATATACACAGACACACACTTTTATATATATATACACAGACACACACTTATATATATATATATATATATATACACAGACACACACATATATATATATATATACACAGACACACACATATATATATATATATATATATATATATACACACAGACACACACTTATATATATATATATACACAGACACACACTTATATATATATATATATATATATATATATATATATATATATATATATATACAGACACACACTTATATATATATACACAGACACACACTTATATATATATATATATATATACACACAGACACACACTTATATATATATAATTATATATATATACACACAGACACACGCACACACACATATATATATATATATATATATATATATATATATAACACATGTACACACACATTTTTATTATAAAAAGTTATAATAAAAACATTGAAATCGCAACACAAAAGCTTTCATGTTTCAATACTTTGATTGTACTTCTTCAGGCAATGGTAAGTAACTGGTGATTAAATGATTTTAAATAATAAAATAACAATAATTATTATTAATATTATTATATCGCTCTGTTACTTACATTGAGCTCTCTCTGGATTAATATCCTCCTCGGAATTATCAATACCAATTAGTAATTGGTATTATTTATATATATAAGAAGTAATATATTTTTATATTATTAATTAAATTTTGCTACTTTAAATATTATTTTAGTGGATATTCATTTATGAGTAGACACTACGTTTATTTATTAAATAATATATTTATTTATTTTCATCTACCAGCCTGAATATTCAAGAAATCTTATTAAAGAAAATATGGGCTCACCGGCTAGATTCAAACCTGCATCCCACTGGGCTGATGGAACCATTGTTAGATCCGACATGCTTTACCCAACTTGGCCATGAAAAACCTCTGACAAATAAGGTTAAAAGTGGTCACTAGTCTCTTGGGTTTTTTAAAATTATTTCACCCCAAGCAAGGTGATAATGCCATTAAGACACAGAGGGTTACAGGGAGTGAAAGAGAATGAGAAAATTTTAGACGAGGAGAGAAGTGGGGAAAGGACAAAAAAGATTTTGGTTTGGTTTTTGTTTTACGGTATATCTACCTCAATGGGTTATTTAATGCTTACAAGATTTTTATTGCTCGTAATTTTTTCTTCAAAAATGTATATCTGGTATTTTTTTTTTTTTAATTTATTGCTGGTAATAATTTTTTTTACAAAGTATTTCTGTATTAAAACCTATTTTTACACTTTTATAGTGTTTTGACCCCAGTTTGGTGGTTAACTATTTACCCATAGCTGGGATCCTAACAGTCAGAGTGGACCTGGGAATGCCACCAGTTAAGAGGTGGTTCCACTCTTCTCAAAACCTCCTGATCAGAGGCCTTGCTGCTGAATGTGGTTTATCATTTTACCCAGGATGTGGATGTAGTTTATCATCATACCCAGAACGGCACAAAAAAAAAAAGAAACCAGGTTCAGGAAGACAGAAAATAGCAATTGACATTGCATTTAAATTTTTAGAGACTGTAGCATTCCTTTGGTGGAAGTAATTGTCAATATTGCCCATTATTCCAAACATTTCAGCCAAACATTTCAGCCACTTCTTTAGCCATTTTCAAGAGGGTTTGTTTCAGGTGTTGTTAATATCTACCTATATTCTTGAGATGAGGTATTGTAACTATTTACACACACTCTCTCACATATATATATATATATATATATATATATATATATAAAAGACAAAAGGAAAACATTTATTTACCAGTGTGCTTTATCCCCTAAGGGACTTCATCATAATAAATGATAAAGATTTTATCTTGCAACATGTTTTTATAAACAGAAGTAAATTACGGTGAAGGAAAAATATTGGTAAGTTCTCAAAATATTTAAACATGCTACAGGATTGGCAACTAGGTCTCACTGTTTTACTGTTGAACTAGCTAGATGTAACTGTTCTATTCTAATTATTTCTTTTCTCAAACTTTTCACCTGTGGAACACCCTTTCGATATTTTGTTTCTCTCCCACCTAAAATGTTCAAAAATGCAATGCCAGTCACCATCTTCTGTCATCCTAAACCCTGCTATTTTATTGTATCCATTTTCCAAAACTTTATTACTCACAGGACAGATTGAAGGCAAGAGGGAGAGGAAAACAATGCATAACATACTTGATGAGCTTGAGAAAATGGATGGTGGAACAGGATTTAGAAATAAGAAGACAGAATTTATTTAGGGCTGCAATGGACAGGAAATTGTAGAGAGCCATGATCACCTACATTCTGAAGGGACATGGCATATAAAGAAGAACCACAACCTTTGGAAATCAAATGGTAGCAGGATTTGTTTTTGTTTTCTGAAAGTCAGTCAAGGACAAATATATGTACTAGGTATCTACTTGACCTCCCACAGGGCCAGGTTGTGACACAAGGTAGGGTTTTAATGTAGGAAGGGAGGGGGAGTGGACCCGAGTTTTCACCCGGGCCACAGTGCTTTGGCTTTAGCTTGTCCAAGCTGGTCTTTAGCTGGTCTTAGCTTGTCAAAGCTGGTCATAGCTAGACGTAGCTTCGATACTACCAGCGCAGGGATGAATCCCTGCGACCGGCGTGTATCAGAGAACGAATCTCAGCCCCATAGGCGATCGTCCAGTGAGTAATCTGCGAACAGATACTACACGGTATCTACTTGACCTCCCACAAGGTCAGGTTGTGACACAAGGTCGGGGTTTAACGTGGGAAGGGAGGGGGAATGGACCCGAGTTTTCACCCGGGTCGCAGTGCTTTGGCTTTAGCTAGTCATAGCTGGTCTTGGCTGGTCTTAGCTGGTCATAGCTTGTCCAAGCTGGTCATAGCTTGTCAGACGTAGCCACGATACTACCAGCGTAGGGACGAATCCCTGCCGCCGGCCTGTATCGGAGAAGGAATCCCGGCCCCATAGGCGATCATTCAGTGAGTAATCTGCGAACAGATACTACACTTTGATCTTAGCCTTGAGACCGAAATCTTGGTTTTCGTTCACAAATATATGTACTACAAGCTAAAAAAAAAATGCATTTATGCTAGCTCCTGTGGAGGGCTTGATTGGGCCTTTGGCCCATACATGATACTTCAAGCATTGAGTACATATTAAATTTTATCAAACTTTTATTAAATTTGAACAATATTTTTCAAACAACAGTTTTCATCAAAACAATGGTATAATTTGTCTATTTGGAACTTATTGCAAAGCTGTTTGATAAACAACATTTTTGGTTTTCCCGTTTGGGTTCAGTACAAATATCTTGTTTCCATTCCCAACCCTTGAACAAACAACATAGAGCTAGCTGTGAGAAAAGCAGGGTTCCATCAAACGTAGTCCAGTTACTTTCCTTGGGACTTATTGATTGACATTGCATAGCCCACTCTCACTGGAAACTGAAGTCATTTGAACTCGAAAGGAAGATCTCAAGGAAATTAAGGGGATTCTTTGAATTTAAACTCTTTCCTTCTTTCCTGGACCAGTAAGGATCTATGCTTCCAAGAGATGAGGAAGCATCTTCTTGACAATATATACCTTTTTCACTACAATGCTTTGGAGGATCTAGATTTCTCAATAGCATAACTGGCACATTTTCTTTTAGTTCCAGCTTGTGCGATGGCATTCCAGGATGATTCAATGAGTTCAGGAACTCTGTTGGATAATTCATTGCCTGCTCTTGTTCAACAACAGTGTCAATGGAAAAGTATTTCATGGTTTTTTTGGAACTTCTTGGGGAAGTTTCCAGTTGTTGCTATCCACAGATTGATTCTTGGGAGCTAATATGGTCCTCTCACAAAGCCAGTTTGAATCCATGAAATGGTGTTTAATGTTTGGATAAACATGGTTAATCAAGTCTTGGATACTTGAGACTGAAACTCCACAACCATTTGGGAGTGAAATATCTCAATTTTGGTCCGTTTTCATGGTTCCATTGCTAAGCTTCTTGTTTCAAGGTCACCTGTGATTCTAACTCTCATGTTTGTTTTCAGGTTGAGTCTTTGAACATGAATCCAAATGTAAAGAAGGTGAGATAATTGAAAATTTGAGAGTGTTGTATCCTTAAAGAGGTTACAAACAGACAAATGTAGTACTCAAGTGAAGGAACAGCAACACACATGTATATGAAAGAAGTGGGGTTTATTGTAAAAGAGAATACACTACTGAAAAACAGGGAATTGGGTGGCAGGCTAGTAATTCTTGAAGCAAGCTCCCAGGTATATCCGATGCTCACTATATATAGCTACTGATATAGTCAGTCCACATAGGCAATAGGGTGTGTGGGGCATTCCATTACAAGAGAGTTAGAGAGTTGTGTCCCTTTAATTGAAAAAGTGTGACACACACACACAGAGACATTTTTGCATTTATTATATAAGATTTATGAAACTGAGCTATTTTTTGTCCTATTTATACATTTTTATATCCATTTATCTATTTTTTCAAGAACAATATTCAAAGAACAAAACTAAAGCACTAAGAAAGTGTCTGACCATAGCAATAATAGTAAAAAAAATACTTGGCTAATGCTTCACCTTCAGCAAAACAATAAACAAATGATTAAGAAACAAAAAGATACCATTCCTTTGAATATCTAAAACTTTTTCTTTGTATTTCCCATGATGCAACTGCTTTGGTTCAACTAACAGCATTGTTCAGCTTCTTTTTATTGCAGGAAGCAGATTCTCTTTGAAAGATTCACACCATGATGAACAAATACAGAATTGTAATGTACACTGAAAAAAGACATTTCAAAACCTGCATAACGACAAAATATTTTTCTTAGATGAACTCCATTCCTTAGTCCCACCAGTCCTAACCTTCACAGCTAAGACCACACACATTGTAGTGAACTACCCTCAATCCCTCCATATGCCATTGTTGAGAAATTCCACTCAGGAAGCTTCTTCCCACAAACCACTTCCTTGTGGAAACGACTCCCAAGAGGATGCTTCCCTAATCACTACAATCTTAACTTGTTCAAGTCTAGGGTTAACCATTACCTTCTACACATATCCACATAAACTGTGCCTCTTACTCTGTAACCCTCTACCTCAAGTGGCCCTCAGGCCTTGGACAGAGTGGTCACTATATATTTCAAGATTCCAAATTATTTAAAAATTAATCAATTAAAAAGGGGAGATAATCAATTATACAATTGAATAAAACAATAATCATTTTCTTTTTATTTATTGCCTTTTAAAATATCACCCTTTTAAAACTTATTCCAATTCCTCTCACCTTTACAAACAATGATGACCCATTATTTATGCATCTAAATTTTGTTTACCAATGCTTTTAAACCAACAAGGAGCAATACCCCATATTAGTAATAGAAGTATTGGCCAAATGTCAGAAGAATGAATAGAAAATTTATGTTTAAATAAAAAGTCCTTTTGTAATTTCTTGGCTTGCCAATAAATTGTGTTTAGTGCCACTTTATCTCAAGAGTCTTTATTGAACCTGTTCATTACTTATTCATGTGGTTATTATAGTTAGTAGCTTTCTGGATACTTTGAAAAATAAACTTTCTTTAAAAGTAATCCACAGAGAGTTGATTGTTTTCATTCCACTGTCAATGCTACAGGATGTCTTGTATCAGTTAATTCTTTCTAATTAAATTGGCCCTTGTGAAATCAATTGTCACCACTAAATCAGTGTACATAACCTTCAGTGCTATTCCCAACTCCAGGGTAACTAGATCCACTTAACAATTGCTTTTCTCCACCAGCCCATCATTCTGTTGGGCAGTAGACCTGAAGAAGGCCAATGCATCTTGAAACATTGTGGCTGGAATAATAAAGATGAAGAGTTCAAATAAATCATTGTGTAAGAAATTCAAAATTTATACAAAATTTCACTTAAAAATTCAACTTTATAAATGGCACAGATGAAAAAAGAAAAGTATATCAGTACTATCCATGATTTCAGGCATTGGCTAGGAGTCTCAGGATATACCTGTTACGGGTAATGAGGAACTGGCAAAACCAAAGAAAAACGGCTATGATAAGCATGTGTTTGTTGTGGCAGACAATGGAAACAGCCAATAAGTATTTGGCAGTATTTCTGCTGCCTTTGCAAATGCTTAAAAAACAGAAAAACTTCCTTAGAATAAAAAAAAGCATATTGAAGTGTTACATATCTGTCCTCTTATACAGCAGTGAATTGTGGACAATCTGCTCAAAGATGAAGAAGAGACTTGAAGCAACAGAAATGTGGTTCTACAGAAGGGTGCTGAGAATACCATGGACCAAACATGTGAGCAACGAAAAAGTTTTAGAAAAATGGAAACAAAAAGGAAACTTATACTTAACATCAGAAAGAGGCAGTTGAAGTAATGAGGAAAGAGGTCTTGGAAAATCTGATACTCTCAGGACAGATTGAGGAACAGAGAAATACAATGCATATCTTATTTAGTGTGCTTGATTAAATGGATAGTGGAACAAGGTTTAGGAGAGATAATAAAAAGAAAAATTTTATTAAGAGCTACAAAGGACAGGAAATTGTGAAGAGTCATGATCGCCTACATTCTGAAGGGACACGGTACATAAGCCAAACACAAGACAGAGTTCCTCACTTTATTTATGGTTTTTATCGAGTGGCAAGCATGCTCATGGTATGATTTGTGATTGTTCAAAGTTTACATTTGGTTTGGTTTGTTGCGTTTTATGGCATATCAACCGCAATGGGTTATTTAATGCTGACAACTTTTTTTTTTTCTTTCTGGTAATATTTTGTCAAAAATCTATTTCTGGTAATATTTTTTTCCTCAAAAATGTATAGCTGGTAATATTATTTTAAAACATGTATTGCTGGTAATATTTTTTTTTTTTTTCAAAAACATATTGCTGGTAATATTTTTTTTTTAAATATATTGCTGGTAATAGTTTTTTTTCTTCAAAAATTTATTTCTGCTAATAATTTTTTACAAAGTATCTCTGGTATTAAAACCTATTTTTACACTTTTATAATGCTTTTTACCTCAGTTTCGGGGTTAATTATTTGCCTATAGCTGGGACCCTAACAGGTGCTACCACTCCGGGTCAGGGTGGACCTGGGAACACCAGAAATTAAGAGGTGGTTTTATGCTCCTCAAAAGCTCCTGACCAGAGGCCTTGCTGCTGGATATAGTTTATCATCTTACCCGGGATGCAGATGCAGTTTATCATCATCATAGCCAGGATAGTTTATATTTGGGCCAGCAGTTGGGCTATTTTGTTACAAAAGAAAGCACAATTGTGGTGGTTTGAGGATCATGTTTCAGTGGTTTGTGCAACCTGTTAAAAAACACTGACATCTATCAATAATAATGCCGACATATATGTAACAAAACACATCAGGCAGTAAATTACTGGGGTTCAGAGCATCTAAAGATGACCAGTTTTGCAAATGAATTCCACTAGTGCAAGGAAAGTTGGATCATTGTGTCACGCCAGAAAATCTTTCTTATCAGAGTCTATTTTGCACATTTACAAATCTACCATTTGTCAGTGCATTGAATACTGCTGCCATATCTGGTCTGGTACTCCTGCTACTCATCTCTAGGTTCTTGACAAAATTCCAAAGAAGGATCCGTAATGTAATCGATCCTGTCCTGGCATCTCGACTGCAGTCACTTTCTCACCGGCGTAACGTGTCTTTTCTATAAATATTTTCATGGTAAGTGCTCTGATGAGCTTTTTTCCCCCTGATGCTCTAACTACATGAATTTCAGCGTGCTACTAGATTGGTATTTAGGTCCCACCATTTTACTGTTGAAACAGCTAAATACAACCACCATTTCTAGTCCAACAGTTTGTTTTCTTGCACTTCCCACCTGTGGAACTTTCTTCCATTTACTTGCTTCTCTGATAATTACAATCTTCAAAAATTTAAATGCAACGTCAATCGCTATTTTAACGCCTCCAAAACAAAACTACCCTCATTTAACCATCGAGAAACTTTTCAGCCTTCCATCAGCAAGGCTGATGGTAGACTCCTGGAGAGCGACACACTGTGCTTTCTTGGTGTCACGTTTTCAACGGACATGAAGTGGAACGACTACATCGAATCAATAGCTGCATCCACTGAAACAAAAGTTGGGTCACTATGTCATGCCAGGACAGTTTTCTCGTCAGACTTCATTTTACACATTTACAAATCTACCATTCATCCATTCACTGAATACTGTTGCCATATCTGGTCTGGTGCTCCTGCTATTCATCTCGAGGTTCTTGACAAAATCCAAAGAAGGATCTGCAATATAATCGATCCTGACTCGGCATCTCGACTTCGGTCACTTTCTCATTGATGCACAGTGACTTCTCTCTGTCTTTTCTTACAAATATTCTCATAGCAACTGCTCTGACAAACTTTTTTCCATGATTCCCCGACTACATGAATTTAAGCGTTCTACTAGATTGGCATCTAGATCCCACACTTTTACTGTTGAAATAGTTAAATGCAACCACCACTGTCACTTTTCTCACACTTCCTGCCCGTGGAACTCACTTCCATTTACTTCCTTCACTGATAAATACAATCTTCAAAAATTCAAATACAATGTCAACCACCATCTTCCATCTTCTTGAATCCTGTTCATCTTTTGTCCTTTCCTCAATCCTCACCCTTTTCTCTCACTTTCACTATCTGTAACCCCCTATATAATGAGTGACATTTTGACCTCACTTTGCTTGAAGTGAAATGATTACAAAAATAAATGAGAATATGTGCTCGATATAAAACAATAGAGCAACAATAGTTCATAGATAAATAAAAAAAAAAACTTACATGAAGGGATACTGAAAAGATCTTAGTATGAATCATTTCCAAAAATATAACTACACCCCATAATTGTTTTTTTTAAAGGGCTTGATGACTGGGAAAATAACTTTACAACATCTCCTCATATATAAAAAACAACGATTGTATTTCACTCAGAATTAATCAACCAGGATATCATTCTGGAAGATAAGCAGTCTTTTTAATTGGAATGCTTGATATCAAGAGATAGTGAATCAATGATGAAAGCAAATAAACAAAAATTTGTTCACCTAGCAGGTGAAAATTTCTACCTTGAGTTTTATGGAATTTCATCCTCTCTTCAGGAGATCTGATGTTGATGGCGATTTGAGAGTTCACCACCAGATCTCTTGAAGAATTGACATGGTTGCATAAAAATCTGAGTAGAAATTTTCAACTGCTAAGTAAACAAATTCATATAAGTTGCTGCTTCCTGAACCCTGTTTTTTTATTGTCCTTTCTCATCATTAATGTCTTCTCCTCTTTCACTCCCAGTAATCCCTTGTATCTTAGTTGCATTGTTACTTTGCTTGGGGTGAAATGATAAAAAATATATATATATATATATATATATATAGTTAGACCTAGAGAGCCAGACAAACCTACCACAGTTTCACCTAAATGGATCCTCAGGGAAGGCTGGCTAACAAGGTAAGAAAGAACAGAAAATTATAGTCAATAAACAAAAAACCATAACTACGTGACCAAAAAAAAACAAAAAAAAACAAAAAAAAAACAAACAGCCAGCGGGGAGGGTTGGGGAGAACCATTTATTCCAAAAAATGCCGAAAGAGGGAGGGGGGTTTAAAGAAAAAACACAGACAAATAGGCATAGTAACTATTTATTCAATCGAAGTAAAAAAATTTTATTATTTTATATTATTATTACCGGGGAGAGGAGACCTAGTCTAACAACCAACGTTTTCTATGTCTACATTTGTTTAGAATTTCTGTTTTAGAATTTAATAAATGATCGGGTTCCCTATATAGAGCTGTAGCTAATTTTTCCTCTAAACATAGTTTACAAAATTTATAACATAAATTTATAACATTTATAATATATATATATATATATATATATATATATATATATTATACACACATACAGAATGTGATGGATAAATTGTTATG
This sequence comes from Acanthosepion esculentum, assembly GCA_964036315.1. NCBI lineage: Eukaryota > Metazoa > Mollusca > Cephalopoda > Sepiida > Sepiidae > Acanthosepion > Acanthosepion esculentum. The sequence goes on along the minus strand of OZ038503.1, from coordinate 22,809,480 downwards.
CAAATTACACAAAAATGAAAATAACACTGACATTTCATTTTAACAGATATATTTACCAAAATTACACAGAAATACTAAAGAGTAAACTTATTCAATAAAATTGTAATTGGCTTCAACCACGGCCTCCAGACAACTTAGGAATCTCCTGCAACTCTTCTGGACAGTCTTCTTGTTTAAGTTGGTCAATGCTGCCATAATCCTTGTCTTCTGTTCATCTTTTGTGTCACAAAGAGTTTTGTTGGTATCTCACTCAACTGTGCCCCACACATAATAATCAAGGGGGTTGTAATCTGGGGAATTAGGTGGCCAGATGTAGGGGTTGATATGGTTTGCAGAAATTGTGTGACAAACATGACTAGGTTCTCCTGCTTGTGTGACATGGTGCAGAGACCTGTGGCGAGACATAGGGTCTTTCAGCAGTCACTCTCTTGACCCAGGGCAGAAATACCTCTGCAAGGCACTTGATGTAGGCCGCTGTGTTGAGTCTGAGGCCCCCACCAACAAATTTGTGAGTTCTTTTCATATCAGAATGATCAAATTGAGTTTTCTGAGTTGCCGTAACTTTGTAATCACCATTAGACTCATCCAACTCTTTCTGAATCCTCTGCACTGTCATCAGATTGACACCCAAACACTGAAATGTTTGTATTGGAGCTTCCAGCATGAATGACAAGTACAGTATGCTGCTTCTAAATTTCTGATGGAGTGAATTGCATTATGGTGCACTTTTTCTTACAGAAGGTGCCCAGCTGACCCTATTATACTATGCAGTTGACAAAATCAAAAACAAACAATGCACATGCACAAAATAAAAAATGGCGACAATTTACCCATCGCACCCTATACATCACCACAAAAATAGCCATTTTGTTTCAACACTACTGGTGTCTTGTCAAGTGAATTATCGATTTTGTGAAATAAAATATTATCATGGCTTTCTGAAGTGTCTGATTTGTTAATTGTGTGTGTGTGTGTGTGTGTGTGCACGTGTATTTTCTCAGACCTGTAAACATATTCAAGATTGTATATGTGTTGTCTGAGACCTGTAAATATATTCAGGATTGTGTGTGTGAGTACAAAATACATGTAGGATAAAACAAAGAATAAAAACTCTGAAATAGCAGACAACTACTTGCAGCAAATTCTTTGGAGGATGAAGATGATATTTATCATGACATTACAATAAAAAGGCAGCTTCAATCAGATGAAAAGCAACAAGAAAAAAAAACACCTACTTGAATGAGAAAGCAAAAAGATGACAGATGATTGGCTGATTTATAGGAAACTACATCTTATCAACATTCCCATTAGTCTAGTCATTATTTGATTCATATCAGATAAACACAAACACTTCAAATGGTGTGACAAAGAAAAATACAAAAGAATAAAAATAATACCTCTGAAAAATAGAGAAATTAGAATAATCTTCAGTCAAATTTTTTTGCTAAACTTTGATCACATTTTAATATTTTAGACAAATCCTTTGTGTATTTCTATGGCTGGACCATCCACATTTTTCTCCATTCTTTATACTTTTGATGTTTGATTTGTGTTTTACAAAGCTTAGTAAACAGAGGGCAGAAACAGAAAGAAGATGATTGCGTTAGATCAATTTTCAAATTGGGCAGGTCTACCTGCCGAGAAAATCAACATTTACACTTCTTGCAATAAATGAAGGTTCAGACAACAACCTTTGGAAATGGCTATCACAATTCTTGAAATTTATGTATTGTACAGTAAAAAGCCAATAACAGAGGGGAGGAAGGTTGTGTTATTCCAGTTTATCTATTGAAGAGAGTCTACCTGCCGAGAAAATCAACATTTACACTTCTTGCGATAAATGAAGGTTCAGACTACAACCTTTGGAAATGGCTATCACAATTCTTGAAATGTATGTATTGTACAGTAAAAAGCCAATAACAGAGGGGAGGAAGGTTGTGTTATTCCAGTTTATCTATTGAAGAGAGTCTACCTGCCGAGAAAATCAACATTTACACTTCTTGCGATAAATGAAGGTTCAGACTACAACCTTTGGAAATGGCTATCACAATTCTTGAAATGTATGTATTGTACAGTAAAAAGCCAATAACAGAGGGGAGGAAGGTTGTGTTATTCCAGTTTATCTATTGAAGAGAGTCTACCTGCCGAGAAAATCAACATTTATACTTCTTGCGATAAATGAAGGTTCAGACACCTTGCAATAAAACAAGCTTCAGGCATCAAACACTGGCACTGCAGATCACAATTCGTGATATTTATACATTACACAGCACAGAGCTGAATAGAAAAGGTGGGGAGAGGTTGTATTATTCCAATTTATCAATTGAGGAGGGCCTACCTGCCTAGAAAATCAAGGTTCTAAATCCTCATTTTTACCTATGCTAAAACATCAACTTCCAGCCCTAGTGTTGGAAATGTTACAATTTCAGCAGGGAGGCAGACCCAGTTAAATAGTTACAAAATTTAGGTTAGTCTGACACAAGGCCAAATACATTGGGTGATTGGGGTAGAAATATTGTTTCGTTAATCTTACCAGTAACTAAGGCCAGCCAAGAAAATCAACATTTAAACTTCTTGTGATAAACCAATATTCACACACCAACCACTGGCATCAGAGATCACAATTCTTGAAATGTATCCATTATACAGCAGAAAGCCAAATAATAGAGCGGGGAGGTTGTGTTATTCCATTTTATCAAGTGGGGAGAGTCTGCTTGCCTAGAAAATCAATATTTAAAATTTGGGCTTTTGCCTGTGCTAAAACATCAACTTCCAGTGCTGATGAGAAATAATTTTGCTATTTCAGCAGTGAGGTAGGCTATATTAGATACAGGGTGTCGCTCAAAAATTAATATCATTTTGTAGTCTACTTGCTCAAATAATCTCAAATTTTAACAAAAAGTGAAAAAAACTAACAAAGTCGACTGTGCAAATTTATTTCAATGAGAATCTACCAAAAAGACGGATCGGGTGTGCCAGTACACCTTGTGATTTTTTTCTATGGGCCTATGTGAAAGGACAGGTCTATATCCATTTCTTCCTACAAGCCTAGAGGAACTTAAGCAGAGAATCACTGAGGTGCTGGAGAATGTTATGAGAAGACATGCGACACCAGTCTTGGTTTTTTTTATACTTTGAAGTTATTTTAATTCTTAACAATGTGAAAAAAAAGGCATGTACAGTACTCCCTTGATTATCTGTAATTCAATTTTCCAGTAGTCTTGTTTTGTTTTGCTATACTTAGTGATCTTACACTTTGAAATAGAAATGCCCTTGAATAAAAAGAAAAAGGGTAATATTATATGTCGAGAAGAAATCAAATGTTTGTGACTTCATGTGTGAGATAATCCCAAAAGCAGAGATCATGGCAAAATATAGGGAAATCCACAGTCAGCGATATTTGTTTAAGTTGGTTCCACATTCAACCAGAAGCTCTTCTTACAAAGACATCTACTTTAATCCAGCTTTAGGAAGTAGCAGCAGAAAAATAGAAAAAAAAGGCCAATCAGAAAAAGACAAAAACTGATGGACTCTTTTCATAAAAATAAACTGGACAAAATTTTGAAGAAAGCTTTTGAAAATATTATCTAATGATATAAATGTTAAATTTCTTTCAGAAAATGACTTTTTTCTTTATTCTTTTTTAATAATTTAAGATATCCAATTATCTGGAATTTTGACTTATCCAAACGTTTTTTCGACACTTGTTACAACATGTCTGTAACGAGAGACATGACTTACCTCAGAATTTGAAATGAGTGTGAACGTGTCTTGCCTGCAAAGTGATGACAAAAAAGAAATATCGCTGCTATTGAACACATAATTTATGCATGACTATCTCATCCAAAACGAGACAATATTTGCACACATGCAAATTTTGGCCATCTTGGAATAGCATAAAAAGCGGGGTGCCAGCAGCACCAAGAGCGACAAGTCATTTGGTGGACTGCATGTGTTAGACTTGGACGTACGGATTAACAGACAAAGAGGAAGTTGAAGTAGGCGCAGCTGAGTTGGTGTCCGTTTCACAACTGCCCTGTGTAACAGCCGAGAAAGGGAGCCATGCAATCCATTTCCTTGAGGTGGCTGAAGAAAAATAGCTGGCCTGCCGGCGAGCATCATGGTACACTTTTTGACCCCCTCATCATTTTTTTTTCCCTACAGTGTCCAGATAATCTTGGAAGTACTGCAGTAAAATAATTTGCAAATCATTTCCATATTAGAATAATGTACAATATCTATTTTAAATTCATTTGCAATGATGTTCAATAAGAAAAACCTTTTGTAATGCATTCATATGAAAAAAAAAATAATTTGCAATTTATTCCTTTGATATAAACATTTGTAATAGATTCCCCCATCCCAGTATAATAATGGCAAGATTTCCCCAGTAAAATCATTTGCAACAGATTTCCCCAGTAAAATCATTTGCAACAGATTTCCCCAGTAAAATCATTAGAAATACAGTTCCATAGCAAAATTATTTCTGTCATGAATTCATTTGTGATGACTTTGTCTCACAAAATCACTTGCAATATATTTGAATAAAATTATCACTTGCTCTATCATTTCCCTAGTAAAATCATTACAGTGCATTTCCATAATAAAATTATTACAATGCATTTCCATAGTAAAATCATTTGCAAATTCTTCACATAGTAAAATCTTTTGCAATACATTTCTGTATTAAAATAATTTGTTTCATTTCTATATAGTAAAATCATTTCTTATGACTTATCAACCCTTCATGAGTTATTTAAAACTGAAGAATATTTTGGATTGTGAAAACTTCAAAAATAGTTATAATTACCTTCCCAGACCAAAATAAACTACCAAATAAACAAACAGAACTTATGTCGAAATTTTTACTACATTACTTAAAAATTCAAAAACCGAAAAGAAAATATATAAAATAAGAATAAATAAGAAAAAACATGTAAAACAAATTAAGCCAAATAAATAAACAAATTAACAAACCACTCCTGCCAAAAAAGCTGTTAGAATAGACTACCCACAATGCACCACTGACCCATATATATAGTTGAGAAAAAAACCAATACACGTGGCCTGACGATTGCATTTAGCATGAAACAGTCTGTCACCTCTGAGTGTTGACTTTAATGTTCACTCTTATTTATTTATTTATTTATTTATTTATTTATATATATATATATATATATATGTGTGTGTGTGTGTGTGTGTGTGTGTGTGTGTGGAAGTTTAAGAAGTTATAAAAAAGTAGCAGTAACTCAAAATTTAAGTGTAAGGTTATGAATTATCAATACAGAAAGTTTCAACTTCAAAATGAGGCTGAGCACAAATTTTTAACCAATCAAATTTTATTTGATGTATTTACTGACTTTTTACTATGGTGGATAATATAACATTTTAATAAACATACAACCTCTGGATTTCTGTTTAATTGTATATCTTGAAACCAAAAATGATATTCTTGGGTGACCATGGCTCTCCACAATTTCCTGTCCTTTGCAGCTCTTAATAAATTTTGTCTTTTTGCTATCTCTCATAATCTCTGTTCTGCCAACCAATTAGACAAGCTCATCAAGTAGGTTGTGCACTGTTTTATGCTATCCCTCTCGTCTTCAATCTGTGAGTATCAAATTTTCTAAGCCCTCTTTCCGTATTATGTGCCTTAGAAATTTCAACTATCTTTTTCTGATGCTATGTATAAATATCTTTTCTGTTTCCATTTGGTTCATGGTATCCTCAGCATCCTTCTGTAGAACTACATTTCTATTGCTTCAAGTTTTTCTCCATCTGTGAAGAGATTGCCCAGTTTTCACTGCCATAGAGTAGGACTGACATTACATAACAGTTCAGTACTCTTTTCTTTGTTTTTAATGAAATTTTCCTGTTTCTTAATACTTTTCTTAGCTTTTGGAAGGCATCTATCACTATCCCAATGAACCTTTGGATTTCAGTGTTGTAATTTCTGTTCTCCATTAAAAGACTTCAGAGATATTTAAATTTTGGGACTTGCTTTGGTTTTCGAATCTCTAAATTGTAATACACATGTTGCATTGTCTTTCCACTGTTAAAACATTTGTTAATTGAAAAAAAAATATTCTTGAATTATATCAAAACAAGTCTTTAATTTTACTTTCATTTTTATCCATTATTCATGTCTGAATAGATTCGTGTTACCTTTTCTGAGGATGCCAGATATCATCATGAAAATGCTTGTTGCCACACGACTCTAAAATAAAATTTCTGGGTGCATTTCTGCGGATCATTACTACTGTAGTGAGTACAGTTCTTACTGCATGCACTATATTATTGTCTTTCAAAGTAGATATCTATAAATAACCTACCTTACCAAATCCAATTTGACCTCATTTTTGTGACTCAAAACTGTTACTTCATTGATGGAAATCTCTTATTGATGGAGGTAGAAAAAGTATCCCAACTACAGGATGTGCTGACTACAGGTACAATTCTTGGCATATTCTTCCTCCCTGACAGGTGTAATGACGTTCATATTAGCTGATGGAATTCTGCACATCAACCATCTACTTCCCGTCATGGCATACCCAAAGCTTTGTCAAGACATTGTACCACTTAAAACTTTATCTAAGGTGAAGATGAAACCTACTAGGACACTCTTTCTAATCTTTCTCCTGGGAGTGATATGAATAATGATTACATTTATAAAAAGAATTCACTGCTATACCTGAAGCCTTGTAGCAATAAAGATAACACTTATAGGTTATCATTTTTACCAAATATACTAAATATAAGTTTGCTAATAATTTCATATTTATTTATATTATTTAATCATTTCAAACAGGTAAGGCAACAAAGCCACTAAGATGCAGGGGGTTACAGAGTGTGAAACAATATAAGAAAAAGAAAAACATTATTAATGAGCAAAAACAATAAAAAAAACAGAAATTAAGAAGACAGACGATAACAATTGTGTAGCAGGCCGTTTGTACGCATTGTGAGACAAACACATGCGTCTCCTGAAATAGCCCACTACAAACGGAGTATGTACAAGTCCACCTAAGGAAATGTGAAGAAAACAATATATATGTGTACAAACAGGTATGTGTGTATTGACATACAATAAGGGTTACAATTAATACAAACGGTAATGAGTGTGTATGTATGAACAGAGAGAGTTTGTGTTCCAAAGTATGCATGAGTGAATGTTCGTAGAAAGTTTGTGGTCAAAGTATGTGTAGTGAATGTTAATACGTACATGTGTGTGTAATGTTCATGTGTGTTTCCTGAAGGAAATGCAAAGGGCTCCCCACGCCCACAAAAGGGAAAACACAAATCTTCACAAGAAATTTACATTGTGTTGTATCAGCTGAAAAATGAGAAGAAAAGAGAATGAGGCAAGGTGTCACTGAGTTTATATTGTATATGGAGAGCGTCCCCAAGTAGTGGTTTCAAAAATTAGGAAATCAAAGAGGAGATAACTCTCACAATTGATGTTGCATTTAATTTTTTTAAGATCAAAGTTGACTGGAAAGTAAGAAGCCAGAAGAGAGTTCCACAAGCAAGAAGTGTGACAGAAGAAACTGTCAGCAAAGAACTCATGGTCACATACAGTCATTTCAACTGTAAAATGATGAGACCTTGCCACCAATCTCATACTGCACTCGAAATCATAGTTTTTAGGTACCATATTCATGAGAAAAATTAGCCGACATTGTCAGTGTATTACATCAAAACAACAGTAATGTACAAATTCATGATGAACCATATTCCTTATAATTTTTTTTTTTTTACTATTTAAATAAATATTCCACTTGTTTATTATTTCAAAATAACACAATTAATCAGGACTGCTAATGAGATTATAAAATAAATAATTTATACTTGATAATTTTTAAACAATCATCATTTATAAGTCAAAAAGTATAAAATTAGCAATGAACATCACCAGTAACCTGTTATAATAATTCCTTTTACAGTACCAATAATACTAAGGCACTGTTATTCAGAGAACTTAAAACGATTACTTGATTACTTATTTTAGTGCATCATTTTTACTTACAATTATTGCCTGTGTTCCTTCTCTCCAACGAAAATTTGAAGACGAAACTTAAGTTCAACAATAATCAATTAAAAAGCAACATGATGTAGTAAAATTAGAAAATAATAATAGTGAAAATGCTTCATCTAAAAAGCAACAATAATAAGATGGAGTAAAACTAGTAATCTATAGAAATAAATGTGAATGTCAGTGTATCACACTTTTTCAATTTTACTCTTAAAGGCTGCAGCCCAATATATCATACCATTATGGAATCAGGCTGGCTTCGTGATCAAATTAAAAACATTCTCAGTCAGATCTGGACCCACAGTCATGAAATTTTGGATTCCCAAGTTTTCATTACTGCAATTGTTTTTGGCAATTTTTTACGTGATTTTTTTGCAACAAATTTTTTTTGTACAACAATTTTCATAACTTGGAAATAAATTTGGGAATAAGTGAGATTAATTGCAAAATCCAGCAAAAGTTACCCATGAAATAAAACTAATTGTTTGTATGGAAAGTAAGCACCTACGCACATCAAATTGTCTTTAAATTAAGTGGTGGCAGAAGAATTATCGTTGAACTTTTAAAAGGTAAGCTTAAATATTAATGCAATACTTAAATGCAGCAATCGAAATGAAGTTCTTCTGTAGTTCATTGTTGCCTATTGCATACGGCAGCAGTGTGCCTCACAAAAAGAAATCTTCACCAACAGAGGACCAGATTGCAATCAAAAGAACCAAGGCTGCAGTGAGGAAAAGAAAATCCCATGCAAATGAAAACCCAGATCAAACGGTAGCCAGGAGAGCTCCCAATGCTGAGAATGTGCAAATTTGAGAATCACTAAGACTTAGGGATTCTCAAACTCCTGAAGAAGCCGAAGGCCAAATCAAAAGCCATGCAGGAGCTAGCATTTTTTTTTTTTACAATGATGTTCAACGTGTACAAGGCCCAGTAGCTACTCAAGTTAAAAAGTAAAAGTCATCATTTATGTGGATATGTGCGGAAGTTAACGGTTAACACTAGACTTGAAGAGATTAAGTCTGGTTTGGTTTGGTTTGGTTTACGGTATATCAACCTTATTTAATGCCGAAAAAATTTTTTATTTCTTGTAATATTTTTTCTTCAAGAATGTATAGCTGGTAACATCTTTTTCCCTCAAAAATGTATAGCTGGTAATATTATTTTTCAAAAACATATAGCTGGTAATATTATTTTTACAAAATGTATAGCTGGTAATATTTTTTTTTTTTCAAAAATGTATAGCTGGTAATATTATTTTTTTTTTCAAAAATGTATAGCTGGTAATATTATTTTTTTTTTCAAAAATGTATCGCTGGTAATATTATTTTTTCAAAAAATGTATAGCTGGTAATATTTTTCAAAAACATATAGTTGGCAACACTATTCTTTCAAAAAAAAAAAAAAAAAATATAGCCGGTAATATTTTTTTCAAAATTGCACAGCTGGCAACATTATTTTTCCAAAAACGTATTATCAGAGGCCTTGCTGTTGGATATAGTTTATTGTCATACCCAGGACGCAGAAGTAGTTTATCGTCATACCCAGGACGTGAAGAGATCAAGATTGTAGTGTTAGTTCTGAGTTTGATCGGTAGCAGTACTAGAATGCAGGCAAGGTCTCATCATTTTACAGTTGAAACAGCTAGATAGAAATGAAAGTTCTATGCTAACACTTTCTTCTATCATACCTCTCACTTGTGGAACTCTCTTCCAGCTTCTTGCTTCCCAGCCAATTTTGATCTTTGAAAATTTAAATGCAGTCTCAATCATTATCTTCTGTTGTCTTAATTCATCTTTTATTGCTCCGTCTCTAATAATTATTTTTCATATTCTCTCACAATCAGTAACCCTTGTGTCATAGGGGCTTTATTTCCTTGTTTGGGGTAAAATGATTAAAAAAAAATCACCAAGCAGATAGATATTTTCAGAGATTTAAAGTAATAAAAAAAACAACTTATTTTATTATAAAAACAAACAAGAAGACTCAATAAATTGTGTTTACATTTTCATATTTATTCACATTGAAAGGATAATATTGCTGAAACTGGCTCCTGTTATTTTTTTTTTTTTTTTTGTTTTTTTCAACATAATTTCAGGTGAAGGAGGGGAAAACAACAATAACAAAAAGTAATACTGTAGCAGACATAGAGCAATAATCAAAAATTTCAATTGACCAAAGTAAATAACAAACAAACGATATCAGGAAAAACATGACAACAAGATATCTGGTAGTGGAGAGGTGGACTTGTAAAGAACGTCCAGGTCAAAGTGAAAGACCTATACAAATGAGGAATTGCTTTTCAGCAGAAAAACTTGGATACTGGAATAAAAATTGGTAATTCTCTAGGAGTTCTAAGACTGTTAAAATAAAACATAGACTTAAAATATGACAAAACAATTTGTTAAGCTGAAACACATACAAGAAAAAGAAAACAATACATCACACACACACAAATATGCATATATATATATATATATATATATATATATATCCAGGTAAAATGAAAACAAAGAAGTATAATTCCACTGTTCATAACATTTAATTTTAAAAAGTGGTCAATACAAAGTAGAGCTAAATATTAATTATTTTTAGGATATTACAACAAAAACATGTTAAAAATCACTATATATTTTAACCTAAAATAAATTATATATATATATATATTTAGTGTGGTTGTTGTTTTTTTTTTAAGGGAAGCCACATATATATATTGTATATCCTTATATATGTTTGTATATATTAGGTTGGTGCAAAAATAATGTTGTTTTATATATATAAGTTACCTAATATATTTATATATATAAGTTACCTAATATAAATATATATATTTTATTAGGTTGGTGCAAAAATAATGTCGTTTTTTGACGTTCAACTTATATATATAAAACAACATTATTTTTGCACCAACTTAATACTAATGATTACCCCATATAAAGTGGAAGAGTCACACAAGGTAGAGTGTTACTATGTGGTATTGTATTAGCATAAGAAAAGGCAAGCGCAGTTTATGAGATTATGTAGGAAAAATGACCCTAAACTTGACAAAGTCAAGATTGTAGTGATCAGGAAAACATCCTACCGGAGTCTGGTCCACAAAGCCACAGTTCTTTTGAAGAAGTTGTCCAAGTGGAACTTACTTCTTCAAAATAAAATACAAATACAAAAGGAATGGGGATGATGTATTTGTGTGTACTTGGCATGCCGTTTTCCAGTTACAAAGGTCAAGGCTGGTGGAACCAAGAGATGTAGCTTGACAGAACACTTGCCATGGAAATAGCAATATAGTGGCAATAGGCTTGCAACATTTTGTCTGTGGGAAAGGGGTTGTAGGGTGGAAAATAATTCATCACCTACAAGGCCATGTAGAAATGTGTGAATTCTATCAAAACAGGCAAGTGAGGCCCGGGAAGCTCCAGCCCAGATATGGCAGCCATATTCCATTTTTGGTCTGATCTGACTTTTGTAAAGATAGAATATATCAGGAGTCAGATACATAAAGTCTGGTTCAACGCCATCAGTAAGGATCAAATTCATTACTCCAATCTGTGCAACTAATTTGTTTATCATCATACTCATTGCATATACAGTATTAACGATTTACCTGCAAACTATTACTCCATGTTATGCAAAAGGAACCAGCAAGCCATTGCACTGTTTTGCCTCAAATGTCACCATGAACCCTAATTACAACATTGGTTCAGAATGTGGTAATTTAATAAATGAATGAATGATTCTATGGTAAATGCAAAAATACATTTACTATAAAAACTATCTCACTTGTTGGCTATTGTGGCATATGGGGGCTTCCTTACTTTGCTCAATTCAACAGCAGCAAGGGAGGTAATCAGCAGAGTGTAAGAACCCATAAGAATGCTGACCATGTCCTATTTGGCCTCATTCACATGCTTCCTTTTCAGCGTCCACAACCTTCAAGGTACAGTTTGGTGGGCTACACACAACCCTAGCTGCAGATGACGAGGACTGTCCTTGCATCTTGACTTCAGATTTCTCATTCCTCCTGTGGGAACCGACAGAGAAATCTCCCTTTTGAGACACCTCCCTAAAGAAAAACTACACACAACCCTTGCTGCAAAAGACGAGGCTTGTTCTAGCAGTGTCATACTCAGATTCCTCATTTATCCCATGGAAACTAGTGGAAAAATCTCTCTCTACAAAACATCTAAAGAAATTTGTTAACTGAGCAACTTACTTTTTTCCCTACAAAATACTACTATTCGGCACTCTCTTTCAACCAGAAATAAACGCTGTTGAACAGTTATTTCAAGCCTCAAGTTTTGTTCATTCCACTATTACTCCCAAACACACACAAGCAACTGGGAAAATACCTACATTAAAGAATTACAGTATATTCATAATAAGAACTAAATGTGAAATGTGTGTCCACTGAGTCCATTTACAGCTGTGGGGACAGAATACCCAATGTGCTTACAATAAAACATGGATTATAAAGTAGTGAACCCCACAAGAAATTGGTTACAAACTCATGAGAAATTCTATCATTAGAAATAAAAGCATTAGACTCACTTTTAATATTTTATAATCATTAAGATTCTACAGATAAAGATAAAATGAAGAATAGCCAAATTAAAATTCACTGACAGGAGCTTGAAATTATTCATGATTATGCCTCATGCCATATTTAAGGATTTTCCACAAAGTTCATTTATTACAAATCTGAAATCCAAACTTAAATATCTTTAATCAAGTTTTCCAAGAATTGAATTTAATTAAATTAAAGTCACAAAATTATTTATTCATATGCAATGCAATCTCTTGTTTAAGTAATACCCTAAGCTTGGATGGAAAAATCAAGAATATGTTTTATTTTCTTGTATAATGACACCTATTAATTTTGCATAGAAAAAGATTGTTTTAATCTTTGCATAACACCTTCTATTTTTCTATGTAAAAAGCATTTTTTGTTGGGGGAAAAGCATGAATATATTTGATTTACTTTCATAATGACACTTATTAATTTTAGAAAAAAAAGTATGTTTTAATTTTTGTATAATGCTACCTCCATTTTTTTATGTAAAAAGCATGTTTTGTGTATAATGCTACCATTTATTTCTATATGAAAAAAATCATGAATATATTCCATTTTCTTGTATATTTTCCATTAATTCTGTTAGTAAAAAAAAAAAGCAAGTTTTAGTTTTCTGCATAATACCACACCTATTTTTGTATAGAAAAAAAGCATATTTTAATTTTATGTATAATTTTCTTATATAGTGTCATCCCCACTTTGTTATGCATGAAAAGTGGGAAATGAACAGTTTTCAATTCACTCAATATATTGTCTTATTACTATAGAAACCTGCATAATACCTAGATAGGAATATCTTAATCCAGTTCACAGAGGGTCAAAGCCTAGGATGCTTACCATAAATAAGTATCTGCTTGCACACTATTTACATTATTTGGACTATTGTCCTCATCTTTGTCACCATATTTATTACAACGTTTCGTTCATTGTACACTCCAGCCTTCTTCAGGTGGTTGGAATGTCGAACTGAACCCTTTTATTTCACTCACTGGGGTAGACAGTTCTAGTTCCATGTGCCATGTTTAATGGATGTCAGTTATCAGTTATCTCCTGTTAATTCCCCTCTCCAAGTTCTCCACTGCCTTAACTGGTTATTGAACTCACACTCTTTGGGTCCTGTCACAGGATCTAACTAACGCCTTTATCCACTGTGCCATCTGTTCTTGAGAGGAATTAACAGGAAATAAATGATAACTGACATCCATTAAACATGGCATGTGGAACTAGAACAGTCTACCCCAGTGAGCAAAATAAAAGGGTTCAGTCCGACATTCCAACCACCTGATGAAGGCCAAAGCGTACAACAGCCAAAACGTTGTAATAAATATGGCAACAAAGACAAGGACAATAGTCCAAATAATTTAAATAGTGTACATAATACCTCATCTCAGAAATATAAACAGTTATCTGCTTGCAATATTTCATAGAGGGGGGCCAATGAGAAAAATGATTTAATGCTGAAATTTGTTCTAGCTGATTAATAGCAGTAGTAAATACAGACTGGGTGTACCTGTAAGTGTTATTTTATTGAGAGACAATTCTAAGTACTATGTAGTATTTTGTGGATACAAGTAAACAAAACGATCAAAATATTACAAATCCACCAAAAAGTCATGGAGATATAGAAACCTTTGATATTAATATATTAAAGATAACAGTAAATAAAGAAGGAAAATAAAAGAAATGAAAACCAATAACAGCAAAATGACTTTTTAATTTCAACATCAAAAAAAATAAAAATGGACAATTTGATTTTGCCACCAACCTGTGATAAAAATTTACCAACATTGGAAAGAACTTTTGCCATTAAAATTCTACCCAATGTCAGAATATTCCCTCAGCAGTATAAAACCACCAATTTATAATTCAGATAACTCCCAGGGTTGTATGACCCTTTTCCGCAAGAGCTAAACTAAATTTAGTTTAACTCTATGAATAGTCAAAGCCCTACAAACCTGGTGAGAAAATATTGTTGTGGTATACTGAAAAGATTAAATGTTGTTAAAATATTTAAAATTTGTCATTTTCCTCTTCATCTTATTAGACAAAAAGACTTTCTGGAATTATTTCATAATAATCTTTTGGGTGTCATGCATGGTATCAAACTCATTCATAAATATCCAATCTCTCAGCTGTATACAACCATATCCTCAAGATCAATGATTAAGAATGGCTTTGAGAGAATGAAATATGTAGTTTTTAGCAAGGACCATTTTTCTTTGAATCTTGCAGACTGGCACTACAGAATCACAAAGAACTTTTCCAAATAACAGAAACCACATCACTTGAGGACTACCATCAACAGCAATAACTAAAATGAATATCAAATTTAACTTGAAGAGAAAATAATGAAATAATCTTGTGGTCCACACTACTTCAAACAAAAGGTTAGTAAGGAAACCTCCATCAATACCGGAAAGAGTGATAACAGCTACTGAACTTGAGAAACCTATTTTCCAGAAAAAAATCTATTTTAATAGAAATATTTTATAAATTTAAATCAAAACTAGCACTAGCTGTTTGGTCAATGAATGCTAAATGTTTCCTTATAAGGAAACAACTAATTACCAATACCATTAGAGATGAGAACAAATACTACACTTTAATCCCAGGGAGGGGAAAAATTTTAACTTGAGTAGCACTGGCTTTTCGGTCAGTGAATGCTGAATGTTTCCTTATAAGGAAAGTGCTAATAATACCATTATCATACAAAATAAAATATTAATTTAATTTTCTCTAATTAGCATTTATGTTTTGACAGGCATGAAAATGTCTTCTTTTAATTTTTACTCAAACAAGGCTTGTACCAGGCAATTTAAACAAATTCCATTTCTAAATGCTCCAAGATTCTTCAGCTACTAGATGTCTAAAATGAGCATCCATTTTCAGATAACATTAAAACAAGCTTCTTGAAAAAATGGGATCAAGAGGAAATGAACATTCCTTCAAGAAAAGAGGAATAAATACAACAAATAATCAAATCAATACCACGTCTGGTTGACCAAAATCATAGTTGCCGTTTTTTGTTTTTTTTATTAACAGATTAAACTGGTTGTAATAAAGACAAGTAGAAAAAAAAGAAGTGGCTGTGTGTATGTGTATACTAGATAATAGAAATATTGAAAAAGAGGCTTGTTTCATCAGCCCAGAAATGGCAATTCTGAATTCCATATCACCAAATGTTGAAACTCTGAATGAGAAAAAGCCATAATGATTGAAATTAAAAAAAATCATACTACAAGGGAAATAATTTTTAAAATTCTGCAAAGATATTTATTTATAGTTTGGGGAAAAAAAATTAATCTGAGAATAATATTTAGCTTAAAATAAATATACACACGCTTCTAAAAATCCTCCAGATACAGAAATGGTTCACAAGAATAGATTATGAGTTTATGAAATATGGGTGACTTTCACAATCATTAACTATAATTTGTCCAACCCTACTGATAATCCTAAGCCTACCTCACAACCCTACTGATAATCCCAAGCTTACCTCACAAACCTACTGATAATCCCAAGCCTAATTCACAAACCTACTGATAATCCCAAGCCTAACTCACAAACCTACTGATAATCCCAAGTTGAACCCACAACCCTACTGATAATCCCAAGCCGAACTCACAAACCTACTGATAATCCCAAGCCTAACCCACAACCCTCCTGATAATCCCAAGCCTAACTCACAAACCTAATGATAATCCTAAGCCTACCTCACAACCCTATTGATAATCTCAAGTCTAACCAACAACCCTAATGATAATCCTAAGCCTACCTCACAACCCTATTGATAATCTCAAGTCTAACCAACAACCCTACTGATAACCTTAACCCTATTATTAAAACCTGTTTTCACAAAAACGGTACAATTTAGGATTTAACGTTTCGTGATATTAATCTTTTGAGCGATTCATTTTCAGAATTCTTATCTTTAGTGTTTTTCCTCTTTCAGAGGTTTGACTTTTCAACATTTGGGATTATGGTATTCAGGATTGGATCTTTTAAGATTAGGGTTAATTCCCTTAAATGATTATATGCAAATGAACTCCTGACATTTAAAAACAAGAATAAATGAAATGAGTAAGATTTTCACAAATGTACAAGAAAAATAAATGGAATTGTTTTGAGCCATAGCCAAGTATCACTTTGAAATTAGACTGACATCATTTCTTCTCAGAAATAATAAAATCTGTCAACAATGCATAAAGTCTAAAAGAGATACAAGTACACAAACACATACACGCAATAATTATTATGTTGGAGGTGTTGCTTTGAGAAAAAAGGAATAAAGAAAAAATCCCAAAACTAATTAAATAAAATTAGATTAATTTTTTAAACTTTAATTTGTCAGTTCAATTCTGTTTAAAACAACACAAAAGCCTAGAAAATGTATAAATAATAATACAATAACAATTATATTGAATGAATATGTATATATTATATTTCCATTATAAGAGATTATAATAAAAGCATTTTTAAATCACTGCACAAAAGCCTTCATGTTTCAATACTATGATTGTACTTCCTCTGGTGAAGGTAGATAACTGGTTATAACATGATTTATAACCAGTTACCTATCATCGCCTGAGGAAGTACAATCATAGTATTGAAACATGAAAGCTTTTCTGTAGTGATTTAAAAATGTTTTTATTATAATCTCTTATAATAGAAATATAATAATAATGTTTTGTGCTACTTTGTATTGAGCACTTTTTTAAAAAGTAAATTCTTCAAACTGTAGATTTTTAATCCATTTGTACTTTCTCTCATTTGGATGGATATATATATATATATATATATATATATATATATATATATGTATGTATGTACACACATGTATATATATTTAAAGACATTTATGATATGTTGGACTTGGTCCAATTCAAAAATACATATATATATATATATATATATATACATATATATATATAAATATATATACATATATATATATACATATATACATATATATATATATATATACATATATATATATGTACACATATATATATACATATATATATATGTATACATATATATGTACACATATATATATACATATATATACATATACACACATATATATATATATGTATACATATATATATACATGTATACATATATATATACATGTATACATATATATATACATGTATACATATATATATACATATACACACACATATATATGTATACATATATATATACATATACACACATATATATATGTATACATATATATATATATACATATACACATATATATATATATATATGTATACATATATATATATATATGTATACATATATATATATACATATATATATATATTATTTCTTTTTTTTTTTTTTCAAAAATATTAATTTAAAAGCTGATTTTCAAAATAAAAAAGTCGGCAAAAAGAAGAGTGCAAAGTAAATAATTCAGAAGTAAAATTCTTTGGTATCAAAATTTCAACGTATGTGAATTAAATATTTAATATGCTTGCTGTCACATGATGCTGTTGTGTGACACATGCACTGTTTCTGATGTATATGTTTCCTTAAAATGACCATGATACACAAATGCATCATGGAGTACTATGGGGGAAAAAAAAACAAAGCCAGTGCCAAAGACACATATAAGCATCATTATTTTACAGTTTAACTTGATTTTATTTACCAAAATAAAGTAGTATTACATAGTTATTCCTAATAGTAACTAATAAAAACAGAGATGGCATTATGGAAGGGTTCAAATATTCAAGGAAGAAGTGAATGTGTCAAATTTAATTTTATTTATCAAAATTACACATAAGTAATTTTTATTATTATTTCTAGTGGTAACTCTACCAAAACCATAGATGTCATTATGGAAGGGTTCAAATATCCAAGGTAGCAGTGAATGTTTTAAGAAATTTATTTGTATTTACCAAAAGCAGTCTGAGGTGGCAGTCCCTGTTATATAAGCTATAAATATTCGGAGGACTGATTGATGGATTTATTTTTTATGGCTGATCAGGCATTTGTGGGTTATTAAAAGCCAAAACATATTTTTACATTATACAAAGAATTCTTTCTTTTGCAAGTGAATATTGTATTAACATTTTTGTTTTAAATAATGATTTTTCAGGGAGAAATCCAACTATTTAAGCAATAGCTGTAGCAGGGAGATGGATTTATACCTTTTCTCAAGTGTATTTGTGCTTAAGTGAATGTAATGAACCCAACTGGAAATTGTATTTGGTTTCCCCGATTTCTCATTGTGAGTCCCTATTTATTACACCACTCGCACATCCACCTTGGCTCATAAAAATTCTCTATTATAGTAAAAAACTAAACCTATAACATACAAAAAACTGAAAATTTTCCTGATTTGAAGCTTGGACATTCTGGTATGCCTGTTCAAATTAATCCTGTTTAAATTTTAGCAATACTGAAACTTTCCTTGACAAGGGAGATAATTAGTATTACTTCTACCCCATAATAGTTGCTATATTAACATTTCATATATTGAATATAACTATTATGAAACAAAGGTGGTATAATTTAGATCGAAATCTAAAAAATAATCTCATTAGGAGGACTTGGTTTAAATTCTTACTAGTGATGAAAATATATTTGAAACTGATTTACATTATAACACCTAATCCAAAAATAATTGAAAATTTTTCACAATTTTTCTTTATTCATGAAAATAAGTGTTTTCATAATTTATTGTACAGTGCATCTAAGAAAATATATAATTATAAGTTCACAATATGGCAAGAATTTTTTTCAAACTGACAGAAGTTGCACCAAGAAATAAAATATTAGTTTAAAAAAAATAATATTTATACACTTGAGCAATAAAAACTTTTTATTTTGTGGAAAATATATTTTAACCCATTAATATTTTGCACTATCTTCAATTTAAAAAAAACGTTTTTTCAAGATTGATTCATTTACAGTGACCAATCTGATTGCAGATTGTAATTTGATATTGGGTTTAACTTTTTAATCCATGGCTGTGATTGGTTATTTAAGATACTAGGAGAATGAAGCAACTAAAGATAGAACAATAAATATCATTTCTGAGTTATTATTTACTATGGTTACTTTGTTTTTGTTTTATTTCATTTTTAATCATTTCATCTTAGTAAGGAAAGAAAGCCACTAAGACACAAAGGGTTACTGATTGTGAGGAAATATGAGAAAAATAAAAACATTATAAAGGAGAGAGAACAATAAAAGAACAGGAATTAAGAAAACAGAAGATAACGATTGACATTGCATTTGAATCTTTGAAGATTAAACTTGACTGGAGAGTTCCACAAGTGAGAAGTGCAAGAGAAGAAACTCTTAGCACAGCACTTGTGGTTACATCTAGCAATTTCAGCTGTAAAATGATGAAACCTAGCTGCAAATTCATAAAGTCTAGGTACCAAAGAGGAAAGCTCATCAGAACAATTGCGATGAGAATATTTATAGAAAAGGCACAGGGAAGCTACATTATGGTGGTGTGAAAGTAACTGACGCTGGCATGCCAGATCAGAATAGATAATATTGCAGATTTTTCTTTGGATTTCTTAAAGAATCTCTAAATATGTAGCAGAAGCACCAGACCAGATGTGACAGCAATAGTTTGGCACAAGGAAAAATAATGGGGCACTGGGTGAGGATTAAATCAGAAGTGAATATCAACCTGATGGAGTCACTAGCTATTAGTTAATCACAAACAACCCAATATCATTTTGGAGTTGGTTAATCTATATTGATTTTCTTTTTATAATAATTACAAGCATATTCTTATATAATCATCATGCAATAATTGTGAATAGACAACATATAATGTGAAAGAAACAAAAGTAATAAAGAAAAAAGACAAAAATCTGAAACTCAGCAAATTACAATTTAACAACGTACAAATTATCTAACATGATTATATGGGCTGGGTGCATTTTGGTAGCATTTTTTTCTTTAAAATTTAATATTCTTACAAATCTGGTTAAAGACCAATGTAAGTTCTTTGACAAGATTTTTTTCCGGTTTATTTTTAGAAGCCTATTTTCCTGGTTTCCAGTGTAAATCTGAATAAAAAAAAGTCAAGTTTCAGAGCAGTTTCGGCTTGAATAAGGCATTACGAAAGAGTTTATTCCTGTACAAAACTAGTGACCTTCAACAAGTTTTTGGGGCTATACTAGTTTCATTTTATTTTAAATATTGTGTCATGACATACCCTTTCAGTGATTAACGTATCATGCCTTTAAGCATAAAAAACAAACAAAACTGACATGACATCACAAACATGCATGAAGACATGATACTTTAAAAATACAACATGTCGAGTGACAGTGCAATATTTGAAAAAGAAATGAAACTGTCATTGCACAAAAAACATTTTATATATAGTCACAAAAACTCTTATGAAAGTTGAAATTACTCAAACATTGGAAAATTTATGTTCAGATTTTTCCAGGAAAGCAGGAAAAAAGTCCAATATATATATATATATATAAGCAGGAAAAAAGTCCAATATATATATATATATATATATATATATATATATATATATATATATATATATAAAAAAAGTAAATATTCTTACTAATGAATATAAGATAACCTTTAACCAAACTTATTATCATATGGAAATATGCTCATGACACACGGACAGGATGATTAGTCCAGTATTCAAATAAGAGTAAAAATATTCTTAACTGTAGATTAAAAAAATAATAACTGGTCTGGAAAATGAATACATATTAAAACATTTAGCAAAAAAGGACATTTTTACATGTTTACCTGTTAAGCATTGAGCACCATTAATTAACATTCCCTGTTTGATATATGCAACTTGTCTTCATTTTGTTCTCCACACTGATTAATAACTGCTTTCCAACAGTGTTATTTAGCCTTTGGGGAATTCCCAAATATTCTATTCTTCATGTAAATGAGTCAGCAAAAAAAAACAACACTGTTAACAGTGGCTTATTTTACAAAGAAAAAAAAAATAAAATAGCCACCAAAAGCATTCTGAAGTGTAATGTACTCAAGGCTGAAAAACTAATACAGAGTCTCTAGTAATGTGACAATTGCTTTTGAATGACTCAAGACGCATAGTCAACTTTGTCTAAACAAATATCTTACAAACCATAAATTTGATGATCAGTTTCATATTAGAACATTATTATCTTTGGTTACATGATGCTGACCTTGACCAAAGCTGCCAATGGTTGCTTAAGCACTTGTATAACCTATTGGATTTGTTTCCTTTTATTTTAAGCAATACATGGGATATCTTAATCTGATATTATTTCTTATCACTATAAATTTTATATTTAGTCAGTACTTGTGCCTAAATAGAAACCCCAGATATTTTAAACAGTGAAATTGATGTCAACCAGACTAAAGTTGATAAATTTTACTAAAGATAATATGTTTCACTGACAAGAATCGAACCCGTATCCCCTTTCTCCATCAGGGAAACAACATTTAAGCCAAGTGCACTCTACCAATTAGCAATTTTTTGTTAGTAAAAATTATCGATTTCTAGGCAAATTGCATTAATTTCATTGTTTAAAAGAAAAATGGGACATCTACTCAAAAATATATACCAACTAAAAACAACATTTATAGTAAACAGATATATTACATATTACATAATTAGGAACATGATACATAAATCACACAAGCCATTTCATATATATATATTTTCACATATTAGAAAAAAGAAAGATATATATGCATCTGTCAGTTATATATATATATATATATATATATATATATATATATATATATATATATATAATATATTATATATATATAATCTTAGCATAGATTCCAATATATAGTCTTCTAATATTCAAATATATATATATATATATATATATATATATGATATTATGATCGTGTATGTGTGTATATATATATATATATATAATCTTAGCATAGATTCCAATATATAGTCTTCTAATATTCAAATATATATATATATTTGAATATTAGAAGACTATATATTGGAATCTATGCTAAGATTATATATATATATATATATATATATATATACACACATACACGATCATAAGGATGAGGGGGTGCTGAAAAGCTTCTGACTTGTCCCACTTATCAAATTTTATCCCAATGACAAAACCTAGGAAATGTTTTTAAATCATTTTTTTTAAACTCCTTTAAAACTTTCCAACATCCCCTCAAATATATATATATATATATATATATATATATATATATATATATATATATATAAACAATTGCCCATTGAGTGCTGGTGCTAATAAAATAGTGCTCAATGTATAACAACAGAGCTATAATTTATATTAATAATAAATATACATTTTACTTTTTCCTAAACAGCAGCACAACTCTGAGTTTCATGAACTATGCAATCATCAGCTGCTGATCATTACTGTTTTTATTATTCTAAATTAAAGTTTGACTATTGCATTGTGCATGAAACTCAGAGTTGTGATACTGGTAAGGAAAAATGTATATTATATATATATATATATATATATATATATATATATATATGTATATATATGGAGAGAGATAGAGATAGATAAATACTCACATTATACATACATTAAGAGAATGTAACAATATAAATAACAATGATAGAGATCTTTGTTGAAACAGCAAACAAAATCCTTATTTATCTCACAAACACACTGTTCATGGATTATTCAGAAAACCCCTGCGCATAAATGCAAAAAAGAAAGAAACATGAATACAGTCAATGTGGAATTGTAGATGTTCTCTCAGTTCACATTTGCTGAACAGTTTCCATACTCAGTGAGCCCATAAGGCACACCCAACGTATCAGGACACCGGTCTGCTCAATGACACACCGCCAATCAACCACAAGTGTCACACTTTCCCACCAGCAACAAATCCACATGTCAATCCTCCCCATGGAAATCCTGTAATAGCAGGAAATGATAAGATTTCTAATCTGGGCCACACATCTGAAAAAGATGAAGACAGATGTGTCTTGGATATAAATTCTGGAGTCAAACATTGCTGTGAAAATCTGAAAACCCCAGTTCCAATTCAAGCTGAAAAATGCACAATGAGCCAGGGTGTTAGCACAGCTTTGCAAGATGCACATATCACAGATGGGCATAAGACATGTACAGAATGTGTATACTGTCCGCCATTGGAATGTCCAGCACAAATTCCTGCTGAGCCTATGTTGTAAAATAACATACCTTTCAAGCATCAGATTAATTCTTGTTCGAACTAAACAGTGCAATTGTAAGATGATAACTTGAGTTCTGATTGAGCACCGCCTGTGTAAGTTAAATGTTTGTTCACATGTCATGCAGCAAAAACGGTGGCTAACCCGATGTGTATGGGTGATGGTGCCCCAATCAACAAGAACATACATTGCAGGCAAGACTCCTATTCGTGGCCTTATACCAGTCCAGGCACAAATCTGGTAGCGTCGTCGCATGACAAGTGTTTGCAGGCGTACCACACGTCGTTGCCGAATGACAACACTTCTTGTTTGCATCACATAGTCATGGTGAACGACGACTCTGCGTGTTCGGATCACACACTGGCAGTGGACAATTATAGTACGTATCTGGATCCGGCACTGCCACTCGAAGAGATCTGCTCTTTGGTACACCATTTGGCAATCCACCCACACTGTCTTTGTACGGATCACATATTTCCAGTTTTGTGTGACTGTCCGCGTTTCAATCACAAGGTCTTCGTCTGAAGGGCTGGTGGCAAAGGTTGTTGAGGAAGGATTTGAAATTTCCACTATTTGGATCTGGAAATTGGTGCCAATGCAGTAATGGCAATGTACAGGCAGATAAAGTCCTTGCAGATGGTAACAACCCCAGAGAATAAGAACGGTTATTGCTTTGACGACACAATACCATGATACCATGATTGACAGGGGCCGAATAACCATCCACAGATCCATAATGACCGTCTCTACAGTAGACTTACAAAAGAAATGTATCTCAAGTAATCCAAGTCCAACCAGAGTCCGGCAGGTGACTTCCAAAATGTGGGTCTGGATTGTCCATTTACATTGCAATGTGACTGTGCCATCCTGTAATACACTCTTGAAATGCATCACAATTGTCCGCGTATGGACCAAATAATGACAAACATGCACATACCTGCCACCCCGTTCAAAAACCTGGCAATACAAGAAAGTCGTCTTCACCTGATGCCCATACTTCCATTCCATTTTATTTCAAAGTCTGGTCAAAGATTTTCATCTCCATCCATCACAAGAGAATACGTATGTGATGTATATAAGAGCTCGAGGGGTCATGTCATAATGACTGGGTCATAACTTCATCACCGTAAAAGAGATGTCAAACGTTAGGTGTTGTCTTTGGGATTATTAGAGAGGATTTCCATGGCGTTCCTGGTCAAAATTGAAAAACTGCCTTCTCATCATGGCAGCATGGTATCCTGGTGTCTTCATTACTAAACAGGCAGAAATCATCCAATGAATTAGCAGCCTCATCTTCACTGCAGACATTTACAAATCAATTCTTCAGTTTAGTTTGAAAACAACCAGCTAGCAATCAGCCAGACTGCGAGTGACTAAGCTATCCAGCAAGCTAGCTAGCCTACACAGATTTTATAAAAATCTCAACATACTGGGTTTAAAAACATAAGGAATATGTAATATTAATATATATATATATATATATATATATATATATATATATATATATATATTATATATGCACACGCACATATATGTGTGTGTGTGTTTGTTCAATGTCCATATATATATAATTATGTATGTGTGTATGTATATATATGTATATATATAGAGAGAGAGAGTGAGAAACAGATACGTATTATAGATGTAATGTTCACTGATATCTATGTGTAGGTATAGAGAAATGTAACATTGAAATATATATGTTCTTACATAAATATATAATATTTAGATATACAGAAATGTAATATATATATATATTTTGTTAAAAAAAAAAAATATATACCCTAATATTAATACTCTATCTCTTGATTTTGAGCACTTTAATTACAATGACGACTTGCATTAAAAGGATTAACTTCAAGAAATATTCTTTCTGTTTTTTCTTTGAGTGGAGGGAACACACACTTGGTTATTATATATATATATATATATATATATATATATATAATATTGTATACAAGTGTGTGTGTGTGTGTATATAATGAAATATTACTTTTATATTTTCCTTGTCTGTAATATTCGATGAAACAAGTTTAAAAGAAAGGTTGCTGGCCAAATTTACATTAATAAAATATTATATATATATGTGTGTGTGTGTGTGTGCAATAGAAATCTCCAGATCAAAGGCTACTTACAAAAGAAGGTAGGATGATCAAGGTGAAAGTTGGATATATATATATATATACATACATACATAAATATACTAGTGCTGAAGGAGTAAATTAGTAAGGAAACAAAACAAAGTCATAAAACTGATGATGATGGAACCAATACCACGAGTCTACATCCTCACAACCGAGCAGTAGGTTGAATTCAGCAGTGACGGCAAATAAGTTATTGATTCTAAAATGACCATCATGGTCTCTCTCTCTCTCTCTTTGTGTGTGTGTGTGTGTGTGTGTGTGTGTGCGTGCGTTGTGTCTGCCATATTTGCACAAAAAGGTGCAATGATATGGCCAGTAATTATTATCATCATCAAAGTCATTATTAGTACACCTGGACATTTCATATTAAAATAATGCCTCAAAATATATTTATTCCCTAATTTGTAAGCAAAAAGAACATGGAAAACTGTTTTTTCATTTTATATTTGTACAATTACTGTACACAAAATGAAATATGTTTACAGGCTTTATATATACAAATATAACAATAACAAAAAATTGTTTTTTAAATAAAAAAAATTCACAATAAAATCCCTTGATGAATAGATAAAACCGAATAAGAACAAGGTAAGTGAACTGTTAAATTGTTAATTAACTCAAATGTATATTTACTACCCAGCACAAGTATTGAACTGGTAGCCTTCAGCCGATGTAAACTTGTGCTTTAATAAGTTTACCTTTTCCACCTGCAGTTGAAATGGGTTCTACCCATTGAGTTCTAGATAAATTTATGGTTTTTCCACAGGCAGGAGATATAAAATCCATATGCCTTTGGTTCAGATTTATCTTTTAACCCAAGCCCTCCCTGGGGGGGGGGGGGTCCATCCCAGGCTTTACCTCTCCCACAGGAGAAGGCTGAGTTTATTGCCCGACACCTAAAATGTCCCCAAAAGAGGAAGTGCTGCAGGGGTTTGGGATTTTTTTCCACAGTACTGCTGATAAACCCAGTTTAATGACCTTGTGTCGCATCTGTTACATAGTGGCCACACTGGTAAAAACCTATAAAATCTATTTGCCTGGTGAAGAATTTGGCAAAAGGTGGGTGAGTCTTGCATGTATCTGTTGAGTGAAAGGAGCTAACTTATAGCAGTATTTTGATGTTGGTTAGGCATCAGAATGTTGGGAACTCTATATTAAACATTTGCTACCCTGCCCAACATAGGCTTGTTTTGCTTTTAGTTTGTTTTTTTTTTCTGCCAAGTTAACTTAGCTAGGGGATGTATGCCCATTGGCCCCTTTTATTTTTGTCCCTACTTTCTTTAGTTTAATTCCCCCTCCCCCATTAGGTGACAAGAAATGTCAGTTCTCTGGTGGATGCAGGACACCTTTTGATTTTTGAGTGTGTTTTTCAGATTTGTTGTTGCATCTTAGTGAGTGCGTAGTTGTGCGTGTGGTTGGTCGAATGATTGGTTTTAATTTATCCAAGTCCTGCATTAATTTCATCCAGTTAACTGATATTTCTGCCACAATTAAATATATATATATATATATATATATATATATATATATATATATATAGTGATTTTCCAAGAGTAGCTTATCAAGGCCAAAAGTAGGGGGTAGCCAGTGAGGATCAAACCCACTACTCAGTTTCTATCTATATTTCTGAGATGAGGTATTATGTACACTATTTACATTATTCAGACTATTGTCCTCATCTTTGTCCCCATATTTATTACGTTTCGGCCGTTGTACACTCTGGCCTTCTTCAAGTGGTTGGAACGTCGAATTGAACCCTTTATTTCGCTCACTGGTGTAGACTGTTCTAGTTCCACGTGCACATGTGCCATGTGTCCTCAAGGTGTTAGTTAGATCCAGTGACAGTACCCAAAGAGTGTGAGTTCAATACCTGGTTAAGGTGGTGGAGAACTTGGAGAGGGTAATTAACAGGAGATAACTAATAACTGACATCCATTAAACATGGCATGTGGAACTAGAACAGTCTACCCCAGTGAGTGAAATAAAGGGTTCAGTTTGACATTCCAACCACCTGAAGAAGGCCAGAGCATACAATGGCTGAAACGTTGTAATAAATATGGCGACAAAGATGCAGACATCACTACTCAGTTGCAATTTTTCTAGCAAGACAAGCTTGCTAACCATTACACCGCCTTGGGACGCCCCAATTAAATATATATGTATATAGTATTATAAATATTCATTGCATTTCCATATTTAAAAGTTGTTATTTTATACCCAACCCACCACAGAGAAATTGTACATATGAGACTAGCTAGGACTTCATAAAGACTTTGTGGTACAATGGTGATTGCAATAAGAATGTGGTATTTTGGTGCAAGGAATATTGTATAGTTTTTTAGGGTCAGTGATTGTGGTAAGATAAAACAGATTGATGATCATCCTTCCCCATCCCCACTTTATGGTCTTGTGCCACATTTTCTGTTTTTAACAGAAATAAATATTATTTGCCTGATGAAGTTATATCAGATTAGATCAACATGAACATTTAATTTTATTAGTCTTCTACCTCTTTTTGGGAAAACCCTAGAGGCCCTAATCAATGCTGAATTTGATAGTCATCTCTCATCACAGGGCCTTTTCTCAGACATGCAATATGGCTTTCGTTTCTCCAGATCAACTTCTGATGTACTAATGATGATTGCAAAAAGAGTCTATTGTGCTTTAGATAAAAACGGTGAAGTTTGGGCTGTTCCATTAGACATCTTGAAAGCCTTTAACAGGATCTGGCATTCAGGTCTTCTCCACAAGCTGAAAAGCTATGGTATCTCCAGGCACGTTTTTGAACTGATCCAATCATTTGTAACAAATTGTAAAATGAAAGTTATCCTGAATGGCCACTCATCTACATCCTTTTATACTAAGGCTTTATCCTTAATCCTATGCTGTTTTTAATCTTCATTAATGACCTTCCTGATGATATCAGCTCTCAATTTGGCAGATTAAAACCAAGAAAATGACCGCTTAAAAAATAAAAATGTTTACAGATTTCAACACATGAAAAATTTTCCTGTAAACTAAGATACTGTTTTTAAAACAGATTTTTAAGACAATCCTGTTTGTGTTGTGTTGGAATCTTTGTAAAAAAAATTTTTTTTTCAGCAGAGATGCATCAGCAATTAATCTTTATGAAAATGTAAAAATTTCTGACTTAAACATTTTTTTGAGTAAAATTTTGTCATGAAAATATTGGTGGTCATTACAAAAGGACTAACATTTTCTCAGATTTATTTAAAAAGAAAAAAACTATTTATTATAAAAGTAAATAATTAACGAATATGTACAGAAATTTTTATTTAAATTGGATAATTCCCTGATTTTTGGTAATTTAAAAAATATGGTGCGCTTCCCTCCAATATTCCTTCAAGAGTTTGTGGCCCCCAAGTTGGGAAACTTTGAAATCAACATGTAGTTGAGAGGAGGGCTCATATCAAAATTTTGGGAGTGGAGCCAAGACCCTAGCACCTGTCCTGATAGATAGATAGATAGATAGATAGAAGTAATGTAATGTTAAAATGTTACTTTTATTTATTTTATAAAATATGAACAAAACTGACAATTCCTGCTTAAAATAAAACCAAATTTAGGACACCCTCTCTCCCAATAGCTAGTATTTAGCTGAAATGAGCACATTTAGATGCTTCCTGTAACTAACGCCAGTTCAAACCTTCATGGCAAGGACACACCCTGCAACTTACATAGTACCAAACTACCCTCATTCCATCTGTATTCCATCGGTGACAAGTAAATTACACTCAAAATGCTTCTTCCCACAAACAACTGCTCTGTGGAACAGACTCCCAAGAGGATATTTCCCCGATCACTACAATCTTAACTTGTTCAAGGCTAAGATTAACTGTTATCTTTCCCTCCTATCCATACAAATTGTCTCCTAACATAAACACCCGGGCCTTGTACAGAGTGAACCTTACTGTAAAAAAAAAAAGAAAATCTACTAGTCTCCAACATTAGTTGGGAGAAAGTTGATCCCACTATTCTGTGCAGAATTCTTTCAGCTGTGGGATGTTTGATGAGTATCTTGCATGCTCAGCATAATTTAAATCACCCCAATAGCATCTTCATAGGATTATAAACCAAGAGTCTGACTTGACCATTCCAGAATTCTCAACTTCTTTCTCTTCAGACATTCTTTGGTGGAGAAACTGGAATGTTTTGGGTCATTGTTCTGTTGTATAGTTAACATCCACTTCAGTATTCATTTTTTGACAGATGATAACCTTTCTTCAAACAACTCCTGATGCAATAAATAATAAAAGGTACAGAGAATTATTCTAAATTCTCCAAAGTACAGGTCAAAGCCACATTTTACCATAATGTTCACCCTGTGCAAGACCCAAGAGCCACTCAAAGTAGAGTGTTACAGAGTAAGAGGTAGCAAGCACAGTTTAAAAGGATACATAGGGAAGATAATATTAATACGTTTGTAGTGATCGGGGAGAGTTGGCCTCACAAAGAAGCATCTCATCGGAAGAAGTTATTTAAGTGGAACTTACATCTCATCAATGGAATACAAAGGGAACGAGGGGAGTCTTAGCTGTGAATGTCAGAACTGGTCGAACTAAGGAATTTTGACTTTATCAAAACTAGAAAGTGAAGACACTAAAAGGATAATCACATAAGACAATGTTCCTTCAGATTCTGCAAAGTTGATTATTGCCCACCTTGGTGAATCACAATGTTTTTTTGTTTTTTTTTGTTTTACAGTGATGCCCGGTTGCCCCTAGAGGTAGAGGGTTGCAGAGTTTATGCAGATATGTGGCGAAGATAATGGTTAACCCCAGACGTGAACAGATTAAGATTGTAGTGATAGGGGAAGCATCCTCTCGGGAGTCAGTTCCACAAAGCAGCAGTTGGTGGGAAAAGCTGCTCAAGTAGATCTTATCAATGGAATACAAAGCGAACGAGGGGAGTCTTAGCTGTGAATGTCAGAACTGGTCGAACTAAGAAATGTAGTTTGTCTGAACACTTTCCATGGAAATAGTGATAGAGTATCGAGAGGCTTACAATGTTTCACCTGTGGGGAAAGGGCTTGTAAGAGTTCACTTACTTTTGCACATCTTAATTTTTAATTAACATTTTTATTCCAGCTTCATAAAAAATGTTGAAAGTGGTTGTAATTTGTTTAATTTTTTTTTTTCTTAATGAACATATAGTTTAATTAAGATTTGTTGATTATGTGGAAAAAAGAGAATTTTTTTAATATTATCTTAAAGGTTCACTTACTTTTATGCAGCACTGTGTGTATATATATATATATATATATATATATATATATATATATATATATATAATACATATACAAATAAATATATAAAAAGGTTACTGCAAAATCAATATTTCCTACTTTGTTATGTTTGTTACATTAGAAGTAAATATCAGTGGTATGGCAGAATAAGCTGAACTAAACCACTAATAACCTATATTTTGGGGCATTTGTGACAGATATGGCTAAATGGCACCTTGCATGAAGCAAAAATCCATCATTGAACTCCATTATGTAGAATAATGTTAATCTGTTAATAGTTATCAATGATTGTTGAATGCTTACGTCGACCAAACAGTGGATGTGAGCACATTCTGGGCAGACCTGCACAGTAATCGCCCCATGAAAATGAAGCTTCAAAATGGTATAGGAAATAGTGATGACAATTTGAGAAAAGATGG
This sequence comes from Acanthosepion esculentum, assembly GCA_964036315.1. NCBI lineage: Eukaryota > Metazoa > Mollusca > Cephalopoda > Sepiida > Sepiidae > Acanthosepion > Acanthosepion esculentum. Next base: position 22,777,876 of record OZ038503.1, on the reverse strand, counting down.
CTTTGTAGCTGAAAACTTACGCAATACAAGAATCGTATTGTGCTTCCTGTATTTGTTGTAGATTGTGTGAAAATAAATGGAGTGACCATCATATTTGTGTGTATATAAAGCTTTACTTACCATTTAGGTTTGAAAAGAACTTTTTGTCCTCCCTTCAGTGTTAAAAGAAGTTTCAATTGTGTTCCCCTGGGGGCAATGTCAGCATGAATGACTGGTTCCGAAGCCATGGCTTTTAAAACTGACACTACAATAGAGACAAAATGAATATTTTATAATCAACAGAAATACAGTTTTTATTAGTAAAAAAAATTTACACTATTTACATTATTCAGACTATTTCCTCATCTTTGTCGCCATATTTATTACAACGTTTCAGCCATTTTACACTCCGGACTTCTTCAGGTGGTTGGAATGTCGAACTGAACCCTTTATTTCACTCACTGGGGTAGACTGTTCTAGTTCTACATGCCATGTTTAATGGATGTCAGTTATCAGATATCTCCTGTTAATTCCCCTCTGAAAGTTCTCCACTGCCTTAAGGGTTCAGTTCAACATTCCAACCACCTGACGAAGGACGGAGCGTACAACAGCCGAAACGTTGTAATAAATATGGCAACAAAGATGAGGACAATAGTCTGAATAATGTAAATAGTGTACATAATACCTCATCTCAGAAATATAGACAAAAAAATTTAATATTTTAATTCAGTATAGATTTATCAGCCAGCTATTAATTTATGCCATTGTTTTGACCTATCTACTGACAGAAGGTGGGTGTCACACTGAAAAGAAAAAAAACAACATTATTATTAAATAAAAGATCAACGTGGGAAAGGAGGATTGAAACTCAATACTGGAAGATTTCTTTTGTTACAATTCCTTCCTCTTTTCATTTTACCTGCTTTTCTTTTCCTTTTCCCCTTGCTTTCTAACTTGCCCTTTGTTCCTTTATACTCATCTCCATTGTTTTATTTAATTTTACCATCAGGCAGAGTGGACATATACTACACTGATCCTAGACAGAAGTGCTAGTAAGCAACAGTTTGATCCAAGGAAGAAGCTTGCAGATAGTCTGAAATTTTTCATCTTGGTCCAGACAGGGCCAGGCATAATTGCGAGTAAAAATAAATGTTAAGCATTTACTAATCTATCACTTATAATTGTGGGAGAATTCTTTCTTTCTATGTGCCGTGTCCTTTCAGGATGCGGGCAATCATGACTCTCCACCTCCCTCTATCCCTTGCAGCTCTCAACGTTCATTCCTTCTGCCACCTCTCCCAGACCAGGTTGTCATCCCCTTGCTTAAGGCCACTAGGTATGTCATGCTTTGTTTTCCCTTCTCTCTCTTTCCCTCTATTCAACCTGTGAGTATCAGATTCTCCAGGCCCTCCTTCCTCATTATGTGTCCGAGGAACTTCAGTTATGTCTTCCCAATGTTAAGTATAAGACTCCTCCCTGTTTGCATGCTCTCTAAGACCTCATTGTTGCTCACACATTTGGTCCATGATATCCTTCTGTAGAACAACATTTCTATCACCTCAAGTCGCTTCTTCGTCTTTGAGGAAATCGTCCAACATTCACTGCCGTAAAGAAAGACAGATGTCAGGACGATTGGTTTAATACGGTCAAATTGGCAGCTGAGCACAAAAATGACCTACAACCTGTTGTTAACTGGGGCAAGAAATGGCTTGCTTATTTTAAGGCCTTCAAAACAAAACCGCTCTCTCTTAATAATCTTGTTGCTGTCCATCAGCATGGCTGATGCTAACCTCCAAGTGAGTGACTCTCTGCGATTTCTCAGGCTAACATTTTCCACTGACATGACGTGGAAAGATTATATTGAATCAATTACTAGGTCTGCTGCAAGGAAAGTTGGTTCACTGTATCATTCAAGACAATTTATCTCAACAGAATCTGACATATTTATAAGTTTACCATTCATTCATGCATTGAATATTGCCACCACATCTAATCTGATGATTCTGATATGTATTTAGAGATACTTGATAAAATCTATAAATGTATCTGCAATGTTATTGGTCCTGATCTGGCACCTCAGCTTCAGTCACTTTACCACCACCATAACGTAGCTTCTCTGTAACTTTTCTAGAAATATTTTCATGATAATTAGTCTGATGAACTTTCCTCTTTGGTACCTAGACTTTATAAATTTAAAGATACTACTAGATTGGCAGCAAAGTCGCATCATCTTAGAGTTGCAATGGCTAGATGTAACCATAAGTTCTATGCTAACGGTTTCTTTTCTCATATTTCTTACATGTGAAACTCTCTTCCAGCTTCTTGCTTTCCAGTCAAATTTGATCTTCAAAAATTTAAATGCAGTGTCAATCGTTATCTTCTGTCTTCTTAATTCCTGTTCTTTTACTGTTCTCTCTCCTTAATAATGTTTTAATTTTTCTCTCATTTTTTTCACACTCAGTAACCCCTTGCATCTTAGTGGCTTTATTGCTTTGCTTGGAGTGAAATAATTTAAAAAACATATCTAATTTTGTAAGATACTTGTTTGATATTCAGATTACTTAAACAAATACCTAACACTTTTTTAAACATGTATTTTTCTTATTATATCTGCTATTAAAAGGTGAATAAATTTTGATTGAGGATCTCTGTTCCATATTTTGACAATGACCACCTAAATCCAATATGTTTGTTATTCAATTTATTTATTATTACACATGATTAAAATGATACATATACATTTCTAAGAAAAAAATGTTTTCTATTTCAAAATGTTTTGCATAATCCCAATTATCTTTTCTTCAGCCACCATTCTTTTCTGTTCATGAACCTTTCAGCAAAAAAGAAAACAAAATCTGACTTTTTTCTTACATATTGTATGCAAAAAGAGAGAGGCTGTAGAAGGAATCAGCTAAAATACACTTGTAATAGAAAAACAAAAGAATGAGTTCGATAATCTGAACAACTCTTGGAATGATACAGCCACATCTTAAAATTACAAAACAAATAGATTGTATACTTGAAGAAGGCTGTAGAATGAATCAACCAAAATATTGTGGTAACAACAAAAGCAACACAAAGAATGAATTCAATAGTTGGAACAACTCTTGGAATGATAACAACTTATCTTAATATTGCCAAAATATCTTCCATAAAATTATTACAGTTAAAGAGAATTCACCCAGTCTGGCATGATTAGTAAAATACTCATGTGTATAGCAATTCACTTTTGTAGTGACTTTGATCCCCTATTACCATAACCTTGTGCCAATCTATGCTAAACTAAGTATAGACCTATAACATGAACTCAAAGCAGTGAATGTGATACTTCAGTGCTCCACTACTCTAAGCTTGTGCCAGACAAAACTAAACTTATTAAATAATCATTACAAAGACCTTGACACACTAGAAAAGAAAAAGTCAAGCAAAAAGTAACATTGTTTCTTATGGCACATGAAGCAATCTTTTTTGTCTTCATTTTTCAAATGATTGATAAAAACCCAATCTCTGCTTGGAGCAATTTTTACAATGCCAGATTGCTTACTCCACATTTGAAATTGACTGTTGTAGAGAAATAAGGCAAAGTTATGTTGAGGTTGAGGGAAACACTTAACAGGTTATTGTCTTAACGAGAGGGAATAGATAGAGAAAGGAAAAACATGGGACGAAATAAAGAAAAAATCTGAATAATGACAAGTGAGGCCACTGCTATGGGAAGCACAGCATGGCAGGCAGTAAGCAACTTGTGCCAAGGGAATGTCTTCACAACACACTGAAACTCTGATAATGGTAAAGCGAATTTTGCCAAAAGCCAGCTACGGACTGTTGGTTTTCCCATTGCTTTTATTGACACAAGACAGTTGACAAAGATCCAGATCAGGACAAGTTGCAGAGAGGCTTGAAACCAGACACACCAAGCTGTTCTGCTGCTAACAAGAAAAACCCAGATGTGACTAACAAGCTTTGACAGACATGTCTGCACATGACCTAAGGCCTCTTTTGTATACATACTGACACATGTTTGCCACAACTGTCATTACAGGAATAAAACACACCAAATGTTATTTAATCATAGCTAAGAGGAGAAATAGATACATGTTTTTTTTCATTAGTGAAAACTGAACATAAGCTGTCCCAGATGAAGTTTGAAATCATTTTACTAAATCCATTCTGTATCACTTTTACTGTGAGGCCACCCTCACTTCTAAAGATATAAAGAATAATCAGGGCCAGATTATCTTATAGACTAGTATAGGCTGCAGCCAAGGGCCTCTGAAGTTTGGTTATAATGCTGGTTATGAAAAATCATTTTTTTTTTCACTAGAGCTGCGTTGAAATATGTGCAATAAATAGTAAAATAGTGATATTTCTTAAAGAATATTTTTATATTTTTATTGACAAAAGATAGCTATCCTAGTTTATTTAAAGAATTTGCAATAAGTTTACTTCAAACTATGTAAATATCACTAAAATATGGCCTGAGTAAAAATATTCAAGACGAGTACAGATGAGTTAGAAGGTGACTCTATCTGAAGTAGGTCCCATAATTTCATTAGCCCAGGGGTCCTAAAAAGCCATAATCTGGCCCTGAAGATTAGTGATTATTGAAAAAGCATTTTCCAAGCATATTGGCTCTAGTTGTTGGTTAAGAATAAAATACAATAATATGGGGGAGGGGATCTAACAAAAATTGATAGCTGTAAAAAAAAAATACTTAAACTGATGTAAGAGAAAATAAAGTGAAGAGGTCAGAATATAAATATGACATAGAAAATATTTTATATTAGGTTGGTGCAAAAATAATGTTGTTTTCTCACATATGTTACTTATGTAAATAACGACATTATTTTTGCACCAACCTAATATATTGCAGTTGAGTTCATATCAGATGAATAAAGAGATCTGAAGGAAAATCTGAATACAAATAATCTTTTTTAAAAAAAAAAAACACAATAAGTAACATTGATCAAGTTGCTTGTTTATCTTTCTGTCCCATTCAAAGGTTTAACAAACGAAATCTCAAGAGGGGAAGTTCATACCAAAGATTTCTATCAAGACCCACAAAGGCATTTAAAAAAAGGATCAGCATTCATTTATATATGAAAACAAAAACCATTCTGAGACTGCTTTCAGTGCTTTTAGCTTATAATTAATGCTTTTTATCATCAACATTCTATTTTCGTATCTCACATGAATGGATTTATATCTCCACATCATCATCATCATCATGGTTTGGCTTCATGAACCAAGCTTTAAAATAGTAATCCATAACTATTGCAGGTCCACTGATAACTGGTAAGACTAACAAATGGGAATTTTTTTCCAGAATGGCTGCAGGAGAAAATCTGGCATCAAGAAGGAGCTCAGGTTTTACAGTATTGCTTATATTTTTCTGCTTTGCCATTTACCATACTGTTGTATCATTGAGGTAAATGATACACAGAAAAGAATGAGTGCTTAATATATTTATTCAGCACCAGTATCCAGTGCTAACAAAAAACACACAACAATAAGATACAAACAATTAACAAGACAACTTACAAGGAATAGAGGAGGGTCAAATGCTGTATAGCCAAACAAAGTAAGATCAGTGTGAATATTAATCAGCTTAGTATCAAGTTATTAATCAACTGTTGGAGTCCTTAATCGTAGACTGTTTAAGGTTATGAACAAGGCCATCTGGTAGAGTGCTGAAGGGGTGCTAGCTACTCTACAACACATACACAGGGAAGTTGCCTAAAAGACTTTAGATTATCACGTCTCTCTGTCAGTAACTCATTAGCACTATGAGAGATAAGAGCCCCCCCCAACCCCTTTTGTAAAAAACAAAATAAATAAATCACTCTCTCTTTTCTATTGCATTCCTGCTAAACAGGAAAGTCTTTGGAAGAAAATCATCTTACTATTCTTGATACATACAATATTTTTATCTTGCAACAAGAGTTGACATATCATAAAATCAACACACCTAACTGCTAATTATTGCTTTGATTGCTGCTATCTTAAATTATTATCCAACTGACTGCAATAGCTTGAAGACCTAAGACAAAAAAGTTCTTGTGAGATATCTAGTACAATAATTGCTTTCACCATATTCACTACCATCTACTATTTTAAATCACTATCCATTTTGCTGTAAAGACCCAAGCCAGATAAACTTCTTGAGATATCTCTCAACAACCATTACAAGTCAAATTTTGATTTCATTACTTTTCTATGGCATTCCTGCTAAACAGGAAAGTCTTTGGAAGAAAATCATCTTACTATTCTTGATACATACAATATTTTTGTCTTTTTAAATCATTTCACCCCAAGTAAGGCTATAAAGCTACTAAGTCACAAGGTGTTACTGAGAGTGAATGAAACTGAGAAAATGTTATTGAAGAGAGAGAACAACAAAAGAACAGGATTCATTGCGATAGCAGATGACAATTGACATTGCATTTAAATTTTATAGTTGACAGGAAAGCAGAAAACCAGAAGGAATTTCAAAAGCTATAAGTGCAAGAGAAAAAGCTATTAGCATCTAGCAATTTCAACAGTATTATCTACTAATATTTATCACATGTTAATGATTTTATTTTGGTTGTTTGGAATGACCAGTCTGATGTAACACATTATATTTAACCAAAAATACAACCCATGGCAAAAATTACGGAATTAGCCCAACTTTATATTGAACAGAAAATAAACTACTTACAGATGTCAAATATCTTTTTAATTTCACAGCTGAACATTCTGGCTTCTAAAGAGATACCTTAAACAAACTTGCTTACATTATACAAATTAACGGTATCATTTTTTCCAAGCTGTGCAGAGGAAAATGAAATGGACTTACCCAATATAAAAAGAAAAAAATAATGGAATGATCTTGTAATTTGCATTCCTAAAACAAATGTCTGCAGAAGATTAGAAATGCAAATCAGTCTAAAATAAAGCAGAGTTCTTGCAACAAGAGTCGACATATCATAAAATCAACACACCTAACTGCTAATTATTGCTTTGATTGCTGCAATCTTAAATTATTATCCAACTGACTGCAACAGCTCGAAGACCTAAGACAAAAAACTTTGTGATATATCTAGTACAATAATTGCTTTCACCGTATTCACTACCATCTACTATCTTAAATCACTATCAATTTTGCTGTAAAGACCCAAGCCAGATAAACTTCTTGAGATATCTCTCAACAACCATTACAAGTCAAATTTTGATTTCATTACTCCCAGAAGACCTAAGACAAAAAATTTCTTGTGAGATATCTAGTACAATAATTGCTTTCACCATATTCACTACCATCTACTATCTTAAATCACTATCCATTTTGCTGTAAAAACTCAAGCCAGATAAACTTCTTGAGATATCGCTCAACAACCATTACAAGTCAAATTTTGATTTCATTACTCCCAGAAGACCTAAGACAAAAAATTTCTTGTGAGATATCTAGTACAATAATTGCTTTCACCATATTCACTACCATCTACTATCTTAAATCACTATCCATTTTGCTGTAAAAACTCAAGCCAGATAAACTTCTTGAGATATCGCTCAACAACCATTACAAGTCAAATTTTGATTTCACTATTTTCTTATTACAAATTATCTTGAAACACTATCTAATTCATTGTCATAGTGCAAAAACTAAGATAAATTTCTTGTGAGGTATCAACTGTTCCCAAGTGGTTAATAAATCTTACCTGTGATATCACAGAGTACATAAACAATGTATTGTTTATAATCGACTTGCCACAAGACTGTACCCACTTCAAATGCTTGTTGCAGGGTTCAACACTTTTGATGAGTTTTAATACTTTTGGTACATTTAACCCACAAACACTATTGACAGACTCATGTGAGCCCGAGTTAAAATAAGACACACAACATAGAATTTAAACAAAGCAATATTAACAAATATATTGAGAGGAAATAGGAAGAGTTGAAAGCAATCTTCAATATCTGTAGCTGAGATACTTAAGCGAGAAGAATACATTCTTTCGCTATGAAAATCAACAAGATATGGATTCTTTCAAATTTTCCTCTGCCTCTAATTATCGTCAGAAAGCGGTAATTCAAAATCTCACCACCTGTGATTATCATCAGGAGACAGTAACCCAACACACGTTATTATTGCCATCAGCTCAACCATACTCAAGAGACATTGAAAACTTTGTTTCCTTACAGTTTCTATATAAAAAGAATAAACAATCCATAGTAGAAAACCTAATTTTATTTGCATCTTCTTTTAATTGTTTATATGTGAACATGCACCCACTTATGATACAACAACACACAAACTTCAAATTCCATTAATTTATTATTGGTCAATAGATTTCTTTCAAAATTGAAATAGTAAATCTTTATATTTCAAGTTTAATTCAGTATCTTTCCCTAAAGAACTTTCATTCTTTAATTAATTCATATATCCGCTCTTATTTCATGTGTTGTGAGTATCAACACCTTTAATGAGATTTTAATGCTTTTGGTACATTTGACCTGCAGACTCATGTGAGTCCAGGTAAAAATAAAGGTAAGATATAGAATTTTTAAAAATAAATATTAAAAAATATATTGAGAGGACATTTTACAAAAGGAAAATAAGAAATGAAATTAAATGTGGAGAGTTCAAAGCAACCTTCGGCGTCTGTGTCTGAGGTATTTACATGTTGACAGAAGCAAGAAGACTACGTCTTTTCACTATGAAAGTTACCAAGAAAGAGAGATTCTTTCAAATCCCATGCCACCTGTAATTATCATCAAGGGGCAGTAATTCAAAATCTCACCACCTGTGATTATTGTCACGGGGCAATAATCCAACAAGATTAAAGAGAATAATCAAATTATTCTTTGATATCTATATTAATTGTCTGAGTAAATAGGAAGATAGATAGCTAGATATGAACAGACATAGATAGCTAGAGATAGATATGGACAGGCATAGACAGATATAAATAGATAGATAGATAGATATGATGAATCCCCATGATACAATACAGGCTAGAGACCAGCATCAGTTTATGATTAATTTGTGGACTGGAATTGTAAGTGACTGTCTGGTAGTTCCATATGTTCTCTCAGCATGTCTTACAGTAACTGTCTACAGGACTTTATTTTGAACACACTTCCAAACATGCAAGAAGATGTACGCCTGCTAATAAAAAGACATTTTTTTAAATTTTTTTAAGCTTATCACCCCAAGCAAGGCTGGAAGCCACTAGCATGCAAGGGGTTACAGAAGGTTTGGAGGAAGAGCAGATAGGAGTTGTAAAGGAGAGGATGTGGAGAAAGTGGATCGATCAAGGCAAGGGGGTTACAGAAGATTTGGAGCGAGAGCAGATAGGAATGAAAGGGGAAAGGATGTGGAGAAGGGAAGTGGATAGATCAAGGCAACTGGAGATGTCGATTGACGTTACACTTAAATAGTTGGAGATTATATTTGTCAGGGAAACAGGAATAAGGAAGGGAGTTCCACAGGCGAGATGTGCGAGACATGAAGCTATTGGAGTAGAAGAGACATCTACATCTAACAGTTTCAACAGTGAAGGGGTGGGAACGGGATGCCAGCCTCGTAGGACGTTTAAATTCATGAGGCCTAGGAACCAGCGAAAGTAGCTCATCGGAGCAATTACCATGAAAGTATTTGTAAAAAAGACAGAGCGAGGAGTCTACCACTCACCCATGCATAGAATATTGCTGCCACATATGGTTTGGTGTTCCTACAATATATTTAGAGATCCTTGATAAAATCCAAAGAAGAATATGCAATACCATTGGTCCTTCAATCACTTTCTCACTGCCATAATGTAGTTTCCTTCTGCCTAATGGTTTTCTTTTTCTTATATTCTTACACACTCAGGAGGCTTATAGTTACATTATGTTGAAACACTGGTTGCTGTATGATCACCAAAGTTAAGCAATGTCAAGGCTGGTCAGTACCTAGATTGGTGACCACTTGGAAATACCAGATGTGTGGGTGATGTAAAGGATAATGGCTCAGAATTGTTAATCAGAGAGTTGTGTTTCAATTCCAGTTGGGTTTGTTATATTCACTTATGTGAAAATACCCTTGGAAAAGGTATGAATCCACCCCACCCCCCCAGTTATGGGCTAATTAGTAAAACTTTTTTCACTAAAACAATTATCAAAAAAGAAAATATCATACAAATTATCTAGATCTCGGCATTAAATAACCCATAGAAGTTGATATGCTGCTAAACAAAAACAACCAACCAATCAAAATTTCACATTCAATAACACGTCTTAGTGGCTTTGTTGCCTTGCTTGGCATGAAATGATTAAAAAGAAGGAGTCTACTATACGTACTAAATGCTGTTTGAGGGAGAGTATATTTAATCAGGTACAAAGAGCAATCAAAACAATGATTAATTCGTATTACTTTGCTATTTGATAATTTTCCAGCTTGCAAGATCAGAAACATTCTGGATGGTTCAATTATTTCAAGTGATTGAAAATTTATAAAGCAATTCCAAATGACATGGAAAATCAGTAAAAGTTGTATCAATTGATTTTGCAATCAAAGAATCAGTAATCAATAAACCAGAAATTCCCTTGTGGAATTCATGACAGATTGAAAATATTTGTGACTCTGGATACAAAAAGGAATCATTGCTGTTGCTGCTGTTTCCACTTTTGTCATTATTTTTTTTTTTTTTTCACTCTGATCAAATTTTGGCTCTCAGTTATTTGGGGGAAAGGATGAAAGTAATAAAACAATTACTGAAACCTGTACTTTGCCAGTCTGCATGCAAAGCTTCTTGATCAAGGAATGGAGGTTGCTTAACTGAATGTGAATAAAAGGGAAAGAAAAAGCAGGTTAAAATTTGAAATTTTTGTGTTGATAAACAAAACTTTTCAGGTAAATCAGAGCTGACCTTTTGGCTATAAAACTCCCTGTAAAATGGCCATCAGGTGGAGTGGGAAATGTGACACCTTCCAAAACATCCGAAAACCTGACTGAGCATTGACTGAAATCTATTCCTCAACAAAGTCTTGACAAACAAATTGTTGTTTTCACAACAGAATTAAGTCTTATTTTCACCCCAACTATTGTAACAAAATAGTCGTTTCCATGACAGAGAACAAGTACTGTTTTCAAAACAATGCTCTATATTGAAGACCCTGAAGGTACGAATAGATTCTATCATGAACTTCAACCACTTACATCAAATCACAAGAGCTATTAAAATATTCACATTTTATACATTTAGGGTAAATTTTTTAACTGGGTTCAGCCTCACTGAAACCCTTTTATTGTACCTCCTTCCTTGTAATTTGCATTGTTTTATGTACACTGGCATTTTTATGTTATTTGATTGATTTTGATTGTAAACTTGATCTTTTTCCCACAACTACCATGGAGCCTTATTTTAGAAAAAAAAATAAGTTACTTGTCCAGAAATGTATGATCCCCTTTTCCGGGTGCATAAACCATCAAGTTTGTGCGACCCTAATACGTAATAAAATTTTATTTCATTTTAATAAAATTGTTTTGGTTTTATATGTCACCAGGTATCTCATCCATTTTTTTTCCAGTGCGCCATGTTGTTGCTTGATTCTCGCCAAGCTCTTTAAACAAAATCCACAACAAATATAGATTAACAATTTTTCTTCCCTTTTTTCATATTGTTGATAATTCAGAATGGAAAATGCATAACTGTCAATATATTAATGACACTGTTACATACAGTGATTTACTAAACAAAGCTCAGATGTGGTGCTGTTATAACATTTATATATCTCTCATAGTTGATGGCTAGTAAAACTGCAAGGAAAATACTGGAAGCAAAAGATCAAGTGAAGGACAGTTTAATCGCATGAGAACATGGATTGAGAATAGATTAGTTCAGTATAACTAAAAAATTTCATGCCTTTGCAACCCACTTTTGACCCCTGTTCCATGAGCTGACCTTCTACTTATATATGGACAAATCCATGTTTCAATAATAGTGGAGAGAAGGTTAGACAGTCTTTCTATACAGGGACTAAAGGAACACCTAGTGAGGATCGAACTCACTATTCAGTAGTAACTGATATAGTGAGACAAGCTTGCTAATCATTACACAACATTGACATGTTCAACACTGTTACATATATCCGTCAGAGATCTACACCACACACACATAATAAAGATTGCATTTCACCTAAAAACAGTCAACCAGGGTATTTCTGGAAGATGACATTTTTAAGGCATGATGTCTTTGTAATTTAAGTGTTCAATATCAAGACGCAGAGCATTAATAATAAGATAATTAAATTAAATATTCACTTATCTTGGCCCTACTCTGAGTTTCATGGAAATTACATCCACTCACCAGGAGATATGATTGAATGTATTCTAATCAGCAGATACAATCTATGTGAGGCTGTGAGTAGGGATATGGTAAGTGAACATATATATATATATATATATATATATGTGTGTATATATATATATATATATATATATATATATATATTGTGTATATTTAGGCAGCAATTTTTCATTGATGCATGTTTCAATAAATAATATAGACAAGTTTTGTTTACTTATTGTAAGTAAGTTCCTTTCATATTGTCTGATAAGCTTAATAACATTATCATTGAAAGACGAAAGGAAATCACCATATTGTTACATGTTTAAATCCAATCTAAGCTTTCGGTTTACATAAGCCATTATCAAAGATGACAATTACATTTCAATATATCAAACAATACAAGGATGAAACAATAATGATAGTCTGTTTTTGTTGCATGAAAAATTTCAAAGCAACGACAAACTCGTGTATACGAGACGTGGAAGCGAAATTTGTATCGCAGCTCGTGACATCACACATGACCATGAGAGAGTGAAAACGAGAAGTATTAAGTATGGGAAGCCATCTGTTATCAATTATAGGTTTTCACTCCCGTGTGCTCACTATGGTGATTTCCTTTTATCTTTCAATGATAATGTTATTAAGCTTATCAGACAATATGAAAGGAACTTACTAAAAATAAATAGACAAAAGTTGTCTATATTATTTAATGAAATATGCATCAATGAATATGTAAATACATTTACATTTCAAGAGTGAAGTTTCACAGAACCTTGCCATGACAGTTTCACATGTAAAGTGATTCTCAGATGGTTCTTCAACTGTATTCCCACTCTTTTTCTAGATTAGAGTTTCCTGCCTTGGCTTTTCTGGTTTGGGCTGTTTTTTTTGCTGGGGTTTATGTAGGTTTTCAAGTAGTTTTTTCCTTTTGGGGAGTGGGTGGGGGAGAGGCAGCTCTAGCCTGGTTTATTTTGTTTTTGTTTGTTTGACATTATTTCTTATGGTCCAATGACTCCCTCAGGCACTGCACAAGCTGTGATGTCATCCAAGACTTGCTGTGTATATGTATACACCTGACTCTCTATGTTCACAGTTTGGGCCATGATCAAATTAAACAAAGAATAATGGCAAATGCTTTTCAAGACACTGATTGGGAAATAGCAAACAATGTGATTTTTCACATAATTGGTAATGTCTTCTTTCAGCTTCAAGAAGGTGAACTGCTATCTAACTTCTGGCCATGGAGAGAAGACCCTAACATTCACTGCCTCACCCAGCAACTGCTGACTCACTCACTGCCAGTCCTTTTCTTACTGACTGCTGGTCCCTTCCTCACTGACCACTCTTCCTGACTATCTCTATTTATATGGATTCTAGTTGAGGTCCCACCACCACTATTCATTCACTTTGGAATTCGGTGTGGAATAATGGTTTGGGAGACTAGTCTTGTTAAACATTATCATTGAGGAATTAATTTGATCCTCAGTGGGTGATCCATACAAAATTTGACAATAAATTACCCAACAAGAGTCGATACATTATAAAATCAACCAACCAACAATTGGTGTAGATTTATGATAAACAAGTTTGGTCTGGTTGACCATTATTACTGAATAATGAATTCAATCCTTATTGGATTCCTGATATAAAATTTGAAATTAACCAAACAAAAGCAGACATGTCATAAAATCAACCAACCAACCAACAATTGGTGTAGAGTTATGATAAACAAGTTTGGTATGGTTGATCATTATTACTAAATAATGAATTCAATCCTTATTGGATTCCTGATATAAAATTTGAAATTAATCTAACAAAAGCAGACATGTCATAAAATCAACCAACCTAATATGAAACACACATTGTATCTCCTAATTCTTTAGTCTGTTATTTGCTATCATGCTTCTGCTGTTATATACTGAACTCTTCCTTTGGCAATGTTTCATTTTTTAGAAAATGTTCAAATCATGCAATCAAGCATAGACATCAATCATATATTTGGGTCATCTTTTTCTTCTTCATCTGCTATGTACCATAGGATGTTGACAGTCATGGATCTTCACAAGTTCCTATCCTTTGTAGCTCTGAGTAACTTTTGTCTTTTTGTTTGCTCTCCTAAACCCTGTTCTGCTATCCATTTACACAAGCTTGTTAGGCAGATTACACATTGTTTTCCTCTGTCCCTCTTACCTTCAATATGTCCTAGAAGTGTCAAATTTTCCAACACTCTTTCCTCAGTCACTGATCAGAAAAAAAAATTGCAAGATTTGAAATTCCCAAAATATGTAAAGATGCAGGAATATAAATTTTAATAAGTTTGAAATTTATTAAAAAATAAAACATATGCCCAAAAAAGGCCCGAGTGTACAGATGCCAAAACATTAGAAGAAGGTAAAGACAAGAGAATTTGTTGAGACAAAACAATGATTTGCTGACAGATTATTACATCTTAGAAGGAATAATTATTGTAACAAAAATGATTAAATACTGATAGTTTTTCTTTCTTTTTTGTTAGACAATTTCTTTATTCATTTTTTGTCTTCATTGGTTTTTCTCAAAAAGCTTAATATTTTTGTTATATAGGAATAAAGTGTCACTGCTGACACTTGAGTTTGAACACAGATTGCCAGTGAACAAACACAAGTGATCACATTGTTGAATTAAGCGGGTCATGCGATCCCAGAGGAAATGCATATATAGGAAGTCACGTGATGTCTAAATGATCGTTATTTCTATTCTATCCTCTATTACTATTCGGATCATTATTTCTCTTCTATCACTATACGGACCACTATTCTCTATTCAGATCAATATGGTGATTACTATTCAAGCTAGTATTATAGAACAAGTACTATTAGTGTGAGTGTTATTCAAAGGCGTCTGACACCAGCATTGTTCAACAGTGTTACTATAGTTGTATCTGCAATTACAAAGTCTCTACTACAACAAGCATTACGAAAGTGACCACGAGTATTCATTGGCATCACAAAAGTGGCATAAATGGGAGAAGTGAGAAAAACATTAAATCCATATATTTTGAAATAAAGCAGACTTTTTCACCTACTTTATATCCAATTAAAAAGGATCATAATGTAAACAAAATTTCCCTCTGCTCCTACTCATGAAAAACAAAATGATTATTATTAGTATTATCATTGTTGCATTTTAGATGAAGGCTTTTCACTATTATTATTTTATTACTAGTTTGATTCCATCTTATTGTTGCTTTTAAGATGAAGCATTTTCACTATTATTATTTTATTACTAGTTTGATTCCATCTTATTGTTGCTTTTAAGATGAAGCATTTTCACTATTATTATTTTATTACTTGTCTGATTCCATCTTATTGTTGCTTTTAAGATGAAGCATTTTCACTATTATTATTTTATTACTAGTTTGATTCCATCTTACTATAGTGGCTTCCTTTTGCAACACTCTAGGTCAAAAAAATCTTCAGCTACTAAAGTAAGCAACATAAAAATGTAAATTAAGTCATTGCCTCCAAAACACATTTTTATGGATATCACCTGAACCAATTTACCCATGAAAGACTTGATAATTGAGTAAAGTCAAAATCAATAATAATTCAGCTATAATATTAATGTATAAAACTATTTCTTAACAGATTGTTTATTTAATTTCCACTATCTTTTGGAATTATTTTTTATTTACTATGCTTAGGATTTTTTTTATCATTTCACTCCTAGTAAGGCAATAATGCCACTAAGATACAAGAGTTTAATGAGTGTAATAAAATATGAAAAAAAAATATTATTAAGAGAACAAAAAAAGAACAGGAATTAAGAAGATGACGATTGACATGGCACTTAAATCTTTGAAGATCAAAGTTGACTAGGAAACAAGAAGCCAGAAGAGAGTTCCACAAATAAGAAGTGTGGTGATAGAAAAAACTTTTAGCATAGAACTTACGGTTACATCTAGACAGTTCAACTGTAAGATCTTGTCAACCATCTAGTCGCAGTGAACTACCACAGAGGGCGAAGAGGCCCAAGGTTGCATGTATTTTTTAAAATAACTCCAGCACGAGCAAAACTTTAAACATGTTTCGCGTGTAAACTGTCCAAAGGAGAAGGAAATGGTGACTTCACAGGTTAAATATTTAACATAGCTAGATCCCTCAGTAAGATACCCTCTAGTGAGATTATCTTTGTGCATATGCAGATTTTCGTTGTCAATGATATATAAAAACGGGAAGAACAGAGAGACAAGTAGAAAGGAAAAAAAGAAGGTTAACTGCTGTGTTCAACTGGCTGCATGTGTCATGGACAAGAAAAAAGAAACTGATTGTAGGCATTGGTTGCAAGAAAAAGTTTAAACCTTTTTTACTACACTAGTACTGCACTTAAATCCATAAAGGTACCATAGAGGAAAGTTCATCAGAACAATTACCATGAAATTATTTATAGAATAGACAGAGGGAAGCTACATTATGCCACTGGGAAAGTAACTGAAGCTGGGATACCAGATTAAGATCAATAATATTGCAGATTCTTCTTTGCATTTTACCAAGAATCTCTAAATATATAGCAGGAGCATTGGACCATATGTGGCAGCAATATACTAAGCATAGATGAATGGTAGATGTAAGATAGATACTGACAAGAAAAATTGTTTAGCATGATAATGGGAACTAACTTTTCTAGGAGTGGACCTAACAATTGATTCAATATAATCCTTCGACTTCATGTCAGCGGAAAATGTTAGCCAAAGAAAGTGCTATGATCATTCTGCTTGAGGTTAGCATCTGCCATGCTAAAAAAAAAAAAGGGTTCCCTCAGATGATTAAAAGAAAACATCATTCAAACAATCATCTGTAGAAATCTGGGCCTCTTTTGGTACATCCTTCAGACTGTTGAAGTTAGCATACTTGAGAATCATAGATGGTAAGAAAAGGCAGCCCAGGGATGCAATGGATCAATATCATTCAGTGGTGGAGCTAACAAAAACTGCCAATTATAAAGAACACTGGAGAGAGATTATCCAGAATTGGGTTGGCACTATGGGCATTAGGCCCAAGCAAATAAATGTAATGTTTTTTTACTTAAATGATTTTTTTTTTTCTTTTTTAAATATGAACGTATTTATTGAACAAAGTAACTAATAATAACAAAACAAAAGTCATTGAAACAAAGCAAGTTCAGTCGACCAATGATGACAATTCCAGAACAACGTAACTATAAACAATTTTTTTCTATCTTCTGCCAGCCGCTTAAATGATTATTCTAGGATTAAAGAATAACCTATATCATTTCTGGCCTCTTCAAATGTTAGGATTTCCAAATTTTTGCATGAACTAAGTCAAAGAAAATCCATTTATTGCTGATTTAAAGAAATGAAATAGCAAAATATTGTCAAGTATTTGTTTAAATTGGAGAGATAAGGCATCATCAGGGCTTGGAAATCACTCAGGAATAGCATCTTCATATTTTTGTTGTATTTAGCAAATGTCAGTATGTCTACTCTCCAGTCATTATCAGATTTGAGATTTCAAATTTCAGTATGTCTACTCTCCAGTCATTATCAGATTTGAGATTTCAAATTTCAGTATGTCTACCCTCCAGTCATTATCAAATTTGAGATTTCAAATTTCAGTATGTCTACTCTCCAGTCATTATCAAATTTGAGATTTCAAATTTCAGTATGTCTACTCTCCAGTCATTATCAGATTTGAGATTTCAAATTTCAGTATGTCTACTCTCCAGTCATTATCAGATTTGAGATTTCAAATTTCAGTATGTCTACTCTCCAGTCATTATCAGATTTGAGATTTCAAATTTCAGTATGTCTACTCTCCAGTCATTATCAGTTTTGAAATGAAGTATATCTTGGCAATTTACGAAGACTAGTATTCTTATTTCTTTTAACAAAACACAGATGTTTCCCAGTAATCCTGATGAATACACTTCTTTGATTTCTTCCTTACCTCCTCCCCGGACTCATGTTGTGCTCTGCCGCTCTGTCCTCTTGGCATCTTGGTAGTATCTATAGATTTCTCTTTCCGCTCTCCCCTCAGTGAAGAATCCCCTATTAACATAACATCTTTCTCTTATCAATGCACTGATTGGGATTTATTTCATGATTTTCTTTGCAATTTTGCTTTGGAATGATATTTTTAATCATCCTGGTAAGAAATGTGCCAATGAGGTCTCTTCATCAGTGAAAGCTGGTACCAAAGCTTTTTCTCCTTCCACCCATCCTAAAGAAATGTGCTCCTGAACAGTCTCTTTTTCTCTCCAAACATTACAATAAATGTCTTGCTGCTTCTTGCTTTTCAGTTTGTTGGCAGAACTCCTCTGTAGTTCCTGTTTTTAAGCACTTCAGAGAACCTTCTCCTCAAACTATCACCTTATTAGTTTCTTACTTTTTTGGCAAAGTATTTGAGGTTCTAATAAACACTGAATTGGTTAAGCATCTTTGCACAACCTTCTTTCAGGTAAACAATACAGCTTCCGTTTCGCCAAGTCTACCACAGATGTGTTAATGGCCATCACAGAATTTGTCTACCAAACTTCAGATAAAAATGGTGAAGCTCAGACTGTGGATCTAGATATCTCATAGGCATTCAACAGGATTTGGAATTGCTGGACTTCTTTGCAAGCTCAAGGGCTTCAGTGTTGTTGGGTGAATATTTGGCCTAATCCAATCATTCCTAAAAGATCATGAAAATGAAGGTTTTGTTGAATGGGCATATTTATAGATCATTTCCTACTAATGCAGATAGTCCTGACCGGGACTATCCTTCAACCTACAGTGATTCTGATTTTCATCAATGCCCTTCCTGATGTCATCAGTTCCCAATTTATGCAGATGACAAACCTTTACTCCTGCCTTAGTAGCAAGTCTGCCAAATCTGACAAAGTAAATCTGGCAACTACTCTCAAAAAGAACCTCCAATCAGTGGTTAGTAGGGGCAAGAAATGGCTTGTAAACATTTTCTGCCTGCCATCAGCATGGCTGATGCTAACCTCTAGGAGAGCAACACTTTGTGTCTTTTTGGGATGACATTTTCCACTGACATGAAGCAAAGTGATTATATATAGGTGTACTGCTAAGAATGTTGGTTCACCATATATTGCCAGAAAATTTTTCTCATCAGAATATTTTTTTAATGTAATTATTATTTTATATGAATTTATTAAAATAACTATATAGTTATTTTAATGAGCAAGTGGATGGCAGATAACTTTTAAGAGAAATAACAAAAACACAAAAATAATTAAGATTTACAAAGAACAGGAAATTGTGGAGAGACATGATTGCCTCTGTCCTGAGCAGACACAGCACATAAATAAGAAGAATTTCTCCATTTACCATTAAGGATTATCTCATTATTAAGAATAGGAGACCCGGTTGCACAACTAGTACAACACAAAGTCATTTTGTGGTTTATACCATGGATTATGTTTAAATAAAACAACTTTAGTGGATTGATTGATTTTTTTTTTATGGTTTATCAACCCTTTGTGGGTTATTTAAAACTGTAAATTTTTTTTATTGTAAGAATAATTTTTTTGCAAGTGAGTATTGCATAAGCAACATTTTTTTTTTGGAGATAATGATTTTCTAGATAGAAGTCCTACTATTTAACCCATAACTGAGGGGAAAGATGGATTCATAACTTTCCCAAGGATATCTGCACATGCGGATGTAATGAAACTGACTGGGATTTGAACTCAGTTGTCTGATTTCTCATTCATTACACTACCCACATACCCAAATATTAGTGGAAATAACATAAAAACAAATGGTATGCCACATGAAGAATTTTAGGTTTAAACAATTTCCTTGGATGCCAAATTTGAAAAAGAAAAATGCAAAAGAAACACTATTGATTTGCTAAGTTGATCATTAAAAGAACAACTAAACATTTTTTGTAAAGCTATCACAAAACTGGCACACCATAGAACTAAAAGAAACCTGCTGATTTGACTGGTAAGGTAACCCTCTCTACCCGCCGGCACTCATCAGTACCAGACTGAAATGACAATGCACAATGAACATCAAACAATGAAGCAACATTAAGATTCTGTCTGGGACCTGGAAACAGTTATTTTAGAAATCATTCTATGCTCCATCCTGGAAAAAAGTAAGTCTCAGTTTGTCTCTCAAAAAGTTGAAATTGATGAAAAATTCCAGCTGCTCTTGATTACTTCATTATATTGTTTCCACCTTCCATCGGTTTTTGTAATGGATGACAAGTGATTTTCTGAGTAGACCTGAATTTTTAAAGAAAAGATTCCACCTGTATATAAAATCCAGGTTCGAAATGACTTTGTGAAAAGATATTTCACAAAGTCATTTAGAACCTGGATTTTTAAAGAAATGATTCCTTCTGTACAGGTTCACTCTGTGCAAGGCCCAAGAGCCACTCAAGATATAGGGTTACAGTAACAGGCAATTTATGCAGACAGGAAGGGAAAATAATGGTTAACTTTAGACTTGAACAGATTAAAATTGCAGTGATCGGGGGGAAACATCCTCTTGGGAGTTGCTTCCATGGAGCAGTGGTTTATAGGAAGAAGCTGTTCAAGTGGAACTTACTTCTCACCAATAGAACACAGAGTCAATGTGAGTGGTTTGCTACAATGTGAGAAGCATGGCAGGTCCTTGACGTGAAGCTTAGAACTGGTGGAACCAAGGAATGCAGTTTGTCCAAACACTTTCCATGGAAGTAGCAATAGAGCAGTGAGAGGCTTGCCACATCCCACCTGTGAGAGACAGGTTATGTATATATATTTCTACAAAAGTCCTTTAGAACAATGTTTTGCTGAAAGAAATATCTATTGAGAAATACTAGATTACATATATGAGGAGGAATTAATAAGTCTATAACTATAGTCACAAGCTGAATTCTGATCTGAAATTTTCATTCTATAATGTTATATGTTTTTCATGCCTTCACATGATTAAAAATCTTCACCATGCACGTGATTACAACATCGCGTCTTTTGAAATTAAAATGATTTTGTAACGTTTATTTAGTTTGTAAAAAAAAAAAATAAATAAAATGTAGCAACATGATTCCTCTACAAGACAATTTGCAAATGTTTTTAAAAAAATTGACTCTACATATATATAAGACATTGTTAAAAAAATTTTGACCCTGAAGATGAACAATGATGTTCGAAAGTACTCGGTTATCTTACAGACAATATTTATTTCGATATAATTTTCAAATAAAAAGTCTCATTAGAAAATATGAGAAAATTCAAAAGAGAATATGCAGGACTATGTTGTCTTTGACATTCAACACGACATGTTTAAAAGAAAAGTTGCTGCCAAATTACACACACACACATACATATATATATATATATATATATATATATATATATATATATATATATATATGTGTGCGTGTGTGTGACAAATATTCATGAGTGTATTGACAAAGATGATTATGTTAAAAAACTAAACATTTGTTGTATAAAATGAATTCTTTTTATCACAAGACTATCTAAATACATATGAAATGAATGATATGCAGGAATCAATTTCTTTTTAATATTAATATGTCAAGACAATAAAAAAAAACAATACGTATATCAATTTACATTAACATTTGAAGTGTTGCTTTAATATTTACGCAAGTATATCATCGACAAAAAAAAATCCATGAGACAGTTTCTTCCACTATATAATTGGATCTATTGTAAAACTATTTTCTTTTTTTTTTTTTATTTATGACTCTTTTTTTTGTTAAAGTGTTCTCTCTTGCAATGGTCAGAATAAATATAAAACTAGATCTGTAGTGTAACAAAACCACCCAAGTTTTGATTCAGTTATTGACTTTATAGAAGTCTTTCTTACATATATCAAACTCAGCTGAAATCATATTGAAGATAAAGGGGGCAAAGGCAAGCATCAAATAACCGACCTAACAAGCTTGTGTAAATGGATGGCAGAACAGGGATTGGGAGGTATAGTAAAATGATAAATATTGCTTAGAGCTACAAAGGATAAGAAGCTGTGGAGAGCCATTATCACCCATGTCCTGAAGAACACAGAACATAAAAGAAGAACTACATATATAACGGATGACTTATAATATGACCAACCTAGGAAGAGATTGGTTGATCTGTTTTTTAAGGCTTAATACCTTTGTGGGTTAATTAAACCAAAATATATCTTGGACTGTCAGAATAATTCTTTGTTTTGTGACTGAATATTGCATTAATATGTTTTTGAAGATAACAGTGATTTTTCTACTATGTAACCCATAGATGGAGGAAAGAGAAATGGCTTCATATCTTTCACAAGGGTATTTGTGTGTAAGTGAATGCCATAGGAAGACAAAATCAATGTATTATCAATATCTTGTTTTATTTCTCACAAGAAGCTGCCAAAAAAAAATATGACCTAGTTTTAAGATTGGAAAGAAGTTTTCTGAATCATTGTTATTTAAATCCCTACAAAACTTCAGCAACCACCTGTAACAAAATGCAAAAAAATGCTACTGCTTTTGGGAACAAAAGTCCTAGAGGACATCTCCTTCCCGCTCTTTCATGATGCTTCCAAAATCCTTGGTGTCATTGCAGTCAGGCAAATTTTCTGACCGACGTCACTTTTAAGAAAATCTTTTAAAATATCAAACTTTCTGCAACCTGTTCATGACTTTGAGCACAGTAAAGTAACTACTTCTTCAGAAACCAATCCAACATCACATCAAAATCAAGCATCAATAATCAAACCTCTCAACACTTAACATCAAAAATCAATCCAAAATCATGTCAACATCCAACATAAAATGAATCCAACATCACATCAACATCCATCTTCAAAAATGAATTAAACCCACATCAACATCCATCTTCAAAAATGAATTAAACCCACATCAATATCCAAAATTAAAAATCACTCCAACATCACATCAACATCCAACATCCAAAATCAAACCTAAATCATGTCAACATACAATTTCAAAAATCAATCCAACATCACATCAAAAAGTGACAAATATGTTTATGCATCATTTGTATGGTAAATACAACTTAAATAAAAAAATATGAGGTAAACCCAAGAGAATTATTTGTAAAATTGTCAAGTCTGTTCAGTCCTACTGAGTATTGTACGCAAACTCATTTTGAAGCAAAAATATCCTTTTGTAATAAACTGTTGGTTTTATTTTATAACCCTCTAACAGAGAATTCAAAAAGGAAATTCTTTTTACCAAAAGAAAAAATAGATATGAAATCCTGGAGTTATTAAGTGTTTTTTTGCTTCTTTAATTCAATTTTTACTCTGAAATTGCTACTACATAGCAGATATACTCTTATATATTACTGTTCTGCTGTGATTTAATAACCTGCCACCCCCATGAGTGGCAGCACTATAGATGGTAACCACCTATAAGTATTCGTTAGGACAGCAGACAGTAGAGTCGAGCTGGGATTTGAGAGACTAGCGGCCTTCTGATAGCAGTATGCACACAACTGTACTGACTTGCAATGACCAAGCGCATTACTATTACTTCCTTGCTTGTTGTACTGGTTTCTACAATAAACCTGTTACTATTTATCCACCATGTTTGTCCATTCCATATTCCTATTAGCACGGAATATAACATGTTCCTTATGAATTTAAACAAATGAAAATGTGACAATAGACAGCATTGAGTTGCTTTTGAAAAGACACTGCTATAACAGATTGAATTTCTCTATCTCAGACTTTTGGGTTTACTTTTACAAATAAGTTTGGCTAAATTGGGCTCCTTAGGAGAAAACAAAATCAATTTGAAATTGAGTCAAACTCAACTTTTCCGTGTAACCCAGTTCATCACTTGTAGTCCAAATTAGCATCTATGTTCTATGATTTAATCCAATAATACCCATCATACTAATCAAAACAGTAAATGAAAAATAACTGACATGAAAAACACTTATGATTGTATTGCTTGTCAAGAGTTTTGGCAGAAACACCAGGAAAACATCTGCAACAACACTGACAGCCATTTTTAAATCATAACCAATTCAAAAGAAAAAGAATCAATAAAAAGAAAGCTTTGTCTTTACTTGCAACACATATTGATTGCCTTTGAATTCACTGTGAATATACAAGGCTAAATAACAGTAAGAGAAACAATCTGATACTGTTAAGTACATCAGATTTCATCTGATACATGAACTTTAACACCTGCAATACTATTAGATAGCCAAAAAGGTGTGTCCAACTTACGAAATAAAAAGGAAAGACTATTTTTTTTCTCTGCAGCATTAACATTATAGAACAACACATTTCATTTTTTGTTCCACTTTTTTTCAAACATAATTCTTTCCTCCAAAATCTTTATATCTTTCTAAGCAAACAACTACTTCAGGTGGCTTTTGCAGTCTTCCAGAAACTTGAATTTTTTTCTGCAAAAGACATCCACAAAGACCAGAATGAGTATAGGAGTGGTGGTGTAGTTACAGACAGGCAACAACCTTCCTTTATGATCCATGTCCCTTCAAGACATGGGCTACCATAGGTCTCCATAACTGCTGGTTTTATATATATATATATGTATATATATATATATATATATATATATATATATGCATGCTTGTGAGGTTGTACTGCATGAAGATTTTGACACAAAAAAGTTAAACATAATATTTTTAAATAAAAGTATTCTTTTAATTAAAATATATATGTGCGTATGCACATGCATGCATATATAGAGATTCCCACATCACTTCAATTTTGGATTTAGTAGCCATGGGCATGTAAGTAATTAAAAAGTCCTGATTCACTTTTGCAGACTCTCTCTCTCTCTCTCTCTCTCTCTCTCTCTCTCTCTCTCTCTCTCTCTCTCTCTCTCTCTCTCTCTCTCTTCTCGTGTGTGTGTGTGTTTTTGTGTGTGTGTGTGTGTGTGTGTTAGGAGGCACAGTGAAATAATGGATAGCAGCTTGGACTGAGGAATCAGAGAGCCGAGTTCGAATTCATTACTTTCACTTACGTGCTAATACTCTTGGGAAAGGTATGAATCCTCTTCTTCTCCCTCCAGCTATGGGTAAATAGCAGGACAGACTGGGTTCTATAGCCTTGGATGACAATTCGTCAAGGAGAAGGACAACTCTAAATTCAAAACCTGTGGAGGGTCATTTGGGGACCTTGTGGCACACAGTGCACCAGGTCTCTGTATTCAGCCCATCAAAAAGTATGGATGATTCTGCGCAAAACCTTCACCACTATAATCAAATCTCATGTGCTGGTGTCGGGTTGTTGGTTCCTAGGAACTGATATGCTTGATTCATACAACATTCAACAGGCGAGTCGAGTATATATGCTAAAAGAAAAACTTGAGTGTGATCCATCCTTATAAACTGAAATGTGATGCTTCAGCCCTGCTACAGGTCCACATATTTTGCCATAAAACTGCTATAAGTATAGATCATTGTGTTGGCTGTCAACATAGTCTACTTGATATTGCTTAATGTCATAAGATTTTAGACAGCTAAAAAAAAAATCCTTCTTTGAACAAAAAAAACATCCTAAAACAGATGTGATTATTAAACATTGAGGTCATGTCCTGCTTTCTAAGAATCTCTTTCTAGACTGTATGTTTAATCTTCTTTTCTTCAATCACCTAGTCTGTTTTGTTTTCTCATATTCTCTAACACTCCTTGTGTCTTAGTGGCTTTATTGCTTTGCTTCGTTTCATTTATTTAATGGCATATCAACTCTTTATAGGTTATTTAACACCAAAATTAAATTTTCGTGGGAGCTTTGGTATATTTTTTTAAAAAGTGTATTGCTGGTAATTTTTCTCTTCCTTTTTCAATAATGTATTGCTGGTAATTTTTTTTACTATGAAAAATATTCTTTGTACAAAAATATATTTTTATATTTTCATAATGGGGTTCACTGTTTGCCCATAGCTGGGACCCTAACAGGTGCTACCACCCCAGGTCAGGGTAGATCTAAGAACAATAGCAATTAAGAGGTGGTTTCACACTCCTCAAAACCTCCCAATCAGAGGCCTTGCTGCCAGATGTAGTTTATCATCATACCCAGGAGGATGTTTGGCATGTGGTGAAATGATTAAAAAAAATAAACTTGAAACTGTCATGTAAGATTTTCCTCAACATGGATAAATTTTCTATCAACATTTCCAAACACTCAGCATTTATATCAAAAGTTTTAAGATTGTTTTTAACGCCGTCCTTAAAACATTTTGTCCCAAGATCACACTGTAGCAATGAAAGTTACTTTTCCCTGTAGGACAAAATGCAAACGTGCCACATGTATTCTCTGCCAAATGAAAAAAACCCAAGCCATATATCTAGCTGGTTGATAAAAAAAATTGGCAGGTTAAGTGTTGTGGGCTTGTTAGGGTCAGAAATAAGGACACAAAGAGAGGAATTGAGTTAAACAAATATATTATCAGAAACAGTAATACAAACATATACAAAAGAGAGTGTTACAGCAAGAATGTTTGCTTTGACGGTCAGAGCTGACTGCTGGAAATTTCCCTCTTCAAAAGGCAGTACCTGCTCCTATTTATAGCTGGGAGAGTCCATGTGTGGGTGGGTAAATTACCATAACAGTCAGGAAATTTTTATCACACTAATCACAGACCTCTTAGGTGTCTATATATAAATATATATAAAGATTTGAGTGGGGCACCTCGAGGCGGTGTAATGGTTAGCAAGCTTGTCTCGCTAAAACAATTACAACTGAGTAGTGAGTTCGATCCTCACTGGGTGCCCCCTACTTTCGGCCTTGTGCCACATCTAAGCTATGCTTGGAAAATCACTATATAAAGATTTGAGTGCCAGGGAAGTGTGAATCTTGGTACTGGTCATTGGTGTTTTAGTGACCTGCACTAATTCTTCATTTTGTTATGCACTCAAGGCACAGTATACAGATATTTAAAAAAAAGAAGCTGTGGTGAGCTATGACTACTTACATCCTGAATGGATTGTGGCACTTAAAAAAAGAGGAACTATTACTATAATATATATGTCTTATTAAAGAGTATCAGCATTTTATGTCTACTGAGTTTGTCTATCTTCCTCTCCAAATGGTTTGGTTTAGTTTGTTTTATGGCATATTAACACCTCAATGGGTTATTTAATGCTGACAAGATTTTTATTGCTGGTAATTTTTGTTTTTAAAATGTATTGCTGGTATTAAAACCTCTTTTTTACACTTTCATAGTGTTTTGAAACCCAGTTTGGCAGTTAACTATTTGCCCATAGCTTGGACCCTAACAGATGCTATCACCCCGAGTCAGGATGGACCTGGGAACACTAGCAATTAAGAGGTGGTTTCACACTCTTCAAACCTCCTGATCAGAGGCCTTACTGCTGGATGTAATTTATCATCATACCCAGGACATGGATATAGTTTATTGTCATACCCAGTCAGCATATTCTGAAACCCCAGCCAACAGGGCATTCTCTAAATTGTCAATGATTCTTCATAAAAATGGCAGTTGTTGATGTATAAAATTTCCAAAACTTTTTCATTGGCTCTGTCTAATATTTCAACTCTCTTTAGTCATCCTCAGGGGTGTGTAATTAGTGTGTATTATGTGAAAAATAGTATTAGTCATAATTAGTAACATCATCTTTAAATTTAATAGAACAAATCCTAAAGGCATGAAGTCACACCTATTCTGTCTCAACAGCATTCAATGTGTGTGATGTGTTTCCTTTTTTGTTTCGTTTTTTCAAATGTAATGTAAAATACTAAGTTGGAGACTTACGACTTACAAGTAATTTTATAGGCATATACTTATCTGTCTCTGTGTAGGCTGTTTTGTTTCCGAAATTGTATCAATCAATATAAGTAGAATATATTATTTCTCACTTTTTCTTCTTTCTTCCTATCATTCACAAATGATAACCATTTTCAGGTTTCTCATTTGAGAGAGAGCTTTCTTAACTCTGCTTAGCGTTGTCTGAGATAGATTGATTTGTTTTTGATGGCTTATCAACCTTTTGCTCATTATTTAAAGCCAAAAAACATTTTTAAATTGTAAGAACTTTTTAGAGATAACAGAAATTTACTGATACAAACCCTACTAATTAACCCATAGCTGGGAGGAGAAGAGGAGGATTCATACCTTTCCAAAGGGTATTTGTGTATAAGTGAATATAATGAACCCAACTGGAAATGGAACATAAATCTCCAATTAACAATTCTGAGCCATTATCCATTACACCACCTGCATATTCAAGGTTACAGCACCTGGAATTCCCAAGTGGTCACCCATCTAGGTACTGACCATGTTTAATGTTGCTTAACTGGTGGTCATACGGGAATCAGTGTTTCAACATTATATGGCCAAAAGTCAATTGTCTGAGAATTTACACTGGATATTTAGCACTGTTGTAAATAATTGAGTACGTACCGTCTGTTTCTTTTTTTGTCAGTGATTTAACTACCCTACACTGGGTGGCATGCCACTAGCGTTTACTACCGGTGACCTGCTGTTGGACTGCCGACATGTTCCTCTCGGCAATGTTAACACTGGGTGGCAGCTAGTCGGCCTCTAGCGGCTTGCGTGTAGTGTACTATCCAACTGCTTGACCAGCATATGAAAATGGTTTCTATTGTTGACCTCAAGAGTTGCACTTTCAGACATTTTTAACTTCTGACTTCTCTTCAATTTTTACAAAGCACTCCAGGCCATTGCAATTCTGGTATCTGCCATAATTTTTTGTGCATAATACAAGACATTTTAAATGAAAATTAAAAGGCAAAAAATGAGGGGGGGGGGTATTATACACAAATACTCATTTTCTTAAATTTTTACCCAGCTTAAAAAACCTCTTATTTAAAACAGCAAGATAGCAAATACACTCAATTGGCAATACACTCAATTGGCAATACACTTGATTATACACTCATATAGAATGTATATAAATTTTTAATATATATATAGAATTCATTAATGCACTAAATAGATAATAAGACACAAAGCAGGTGTGGATAACAAATGCTTATAAAATATATCTGATATGTTGGCAATATTTTTTTCTATCTTCATTCTTAATGGAAAACAATATTCATTTTTATTTCCATAGTTTATTAATATGTAGAAATATAATTGTTATATAGGAATAAAGTGTCACTGCCGACACTTGAGTTTGAACACAGATCGCCAGTGAGCAAATACGGGCGATCCCATTATTGAATTAAGTAGACCACATGACTATATAAGAAACACATATAGGTAGGAAGTAACTGATGACTAGCGATTGTTATTCCTAGTCTATCCTCTATTACTATTCAGATTGCTATTTCTACTCTATCCTCTATTACTATACGGACCACTATTCTCTACTCTGTTCACTATACTATTTTTCTATTCAGATCACTATACAGACCGATTACGATTCGAGCAAGTACTATTAGTGTGAGATTATTTGAAGGCATTTGACAACAGCATACTATAGTTGTATCTGCGATTACAAAGTCTCTACTACAGCAAGCATTACGAAAGTGACAACGATTATATGTTAACATTACAAAAATGGCAACAAGTGTTCATTGACATCACAAAAATAATAAAGTGATATCAAACAGAAAAGTATAATAGATTAATTAACACCTTAAAATGTATTAACAGGTATTCTTAGTTAGCACCTTATGGGGCTTAAATATTTAATGAAATGTGCAACATTGAAATTTTAATGGCTAATAAGGTAGAACTTTTAAAAAAGAAATTACATAGGGATGGGCATACTATGGGGTCTTATTATACTCAAGGATATAATTTATTCTGTTTTTAGCTTTACACGCAGGTCATATGATATACAAGAAAATACAGTATCTATAATTTTATAAATAAAATTTGTCTAATAATATATCAGGTTGAGTCATAAATAATTTCTGGTTTTCTTCATCAATGTATTCTTCAAAAATTAAAGTACAATTATATTAATTAATAAATGGAATAAATAAGTTCTGCCATGTTTTGATAAGATCATTGTTACGACAAAGAACCTTTTCCCGAAAATTATAAAATAAGTTTTAAAACAAAACTTAGGAGAGGGAACACAATGGCTAAACAACTAGTTTATTTCTATTCTTTAATATTGTGAAAAATTAAATATTTTAGTGAAATATATATAAGACATTGAGATTTTAATGGATAATATGGTACGACTTTTCAAAACAAATTTACATAGTGATGGCTGTACTATGGCATATACACCAGGATGTAATTTATTCCCTGTTTTTAGCTTCAGAAACACACGGTCATATTATACACAAGAAAATACAGCATTTAATTTTGTAAGGAATTCTACCATGGTCCCAGATATAAAAAAAAAAATCATCCACTTCATTTCAAATGTCCCTTTTGAATGCGATAAGGTTGTATTCTCTGCTCTAAGGTTCCTTGATTAAAAGACATGAATTCGGTTTTAATTTCATTTATATGGGATTCAACTAGCAGATTCTAAGCTGAGAAGGAGATGCTGAAAAAATCTCAGACAGGTTTACTTTGCAAAATCTGAACAAATAATGAAAGATGAGAATTTTTTAAAATCTCTTGCTGGTTGGACTGAGAACCTTTCAGCAACCTCTCATCTACTTCTTTAAAAATAATCCTGGGTATAACATCTGGCAACAAACCCTTTGATCAGAAGATTAGAGATTTTGAGGAGCGTGGAACCACCTCTTAATTGCTGTTGTTCCTAGCTCCACCCTAACCCAAGTCGGTAATACCTGCTAGGGTCCCAGCTATGGGCAAATAGTGAAACCCCATGAAGCAAAAACATTATATATGAACGTATAATAATATATGTTAATAGTAAAAATACCAGCAACACATTTTTTTGTAAAAGAAGACCAACAAAACGTGACTGGAAATCCATTATATATCTAGTTGAAGGCATACAATTGCATTCAAAATATATTTAGTTGTAGCCATAAAATTTATATTCAAATTATTTAGATTTTGGCATTAAATAATCCACAGAGATCTTGATATTCTTCTAAAGAAAAACAACCAAATAACTTCTTTAGAAATTACTTTGTTTATGTTTGGATAAGAAACTGAGCAGATATGAGCTTTCAAGAATCTGGGACGAGAGGAATTGTGCTTAAGGGATTCAACCTTGCTTGATTGACAATGCTCTTCATTGTCTAAAACATGTTGGATCTAAAGATGGTTTCTCCTGCAAAGGGTTGCATGTTCGAATCCTGCCAGAGGGTGCATATTTCTCTTTAATAAGATTTCTAAAATATTCAGGCCAACAGACAAAAATAAATACGCTGTTTAAAATAAACGGAGCTTCTACTAAAAATAACGTTTAAAATGATAAAAATTTGTCACTATGCGTCATCCCTACATTTCTAGTAAAATGAATAAAAATTCTCAACATTTTGCAAACAAATATACATTCATACACACACACACACACACACACACACACACACACACACAGTATAACAACCGATTCTTCCACATTTAAATAAAAATGCACACATATACATACCCATGCAAACAAAACAATAAGCCACTAACATGAAAACAATGAAAAAGCATTGAACACAATAAACATTCATTTTTCAACATAATCTCCTTCCTTGTCAATGCACATAATTTAGAGGTGAATATTAACTACACAGAATATTATAGTGAAAGTTCTAGATCAAAATTCTGTTAAAAACTACATATCAATCTGCTGACTTATTGATACATCATTTATATATATATATATATATATATATATATATATATATATATATATATATATATATATGTGTGTGTGTGTGTGTTAAATTTCCAAGAATAATTCTGTGGATAAGACAAATTGGTATAAAAATGGCAATTGGAATTTTTTTTTTTCCAATGAAAAGGGTGTGTTCTATCCTCATAAAATTTAAGTTTGATACTCAGCTGATCTACTCCCAAAAGTATGTAAGAACTCTGGTCAGCAGACAACAGGCAGAAGGGAATGATACATTGCACAGAAGAAGCGAAACCATTTGACTGACTGCAGAAGAGTTTTAGGCTTCCTCATGTGAAAGTCACCAGCAGAGCAAAGGGAAGAAAGGATCTGGCATTCTTAAAACTATGTTGACAAAAGACATTTCACAATGATGTAATACTTTGCAGAGTCTCTCATGGGAAAAGCAAAAGCCAAAGAAAGAAAACCGAATGGCATTGTGAAAAGATCATTAAAGGCCACAGTGAACCACATGAGACCCAAGCAGAAAGAAAACCAAATGACACTGCAAAAATTATTGTTAAACCTCCCTGGGAATCTTGTGAGAAAAACGCATAGGTTTTTTTTCATTTTTTGCCAAGAGTAATTTCTTCTTTTTTTTCAACAGTTTTTGTATCATCTTCTCAAATGTTTTTTCTTTCATGATTTGAAAAAAATTATGTTGTAAATCTTATGTTGCCTTTGTTGTTCTTAATAAGGTGCACAGAAGAAACTTTTTGTATACATCTTTTTGTAAAATTTGTATCAGGTCATCCCATAAGTTCTGTCCAAATTTTAACTTTTTGTTAAAATGAACAAAATTTAAAGAGTATTTTATAATGTCTAATGGAGCTGAACATTATTTTTATGTTTAGATGCATTTAAACTGATCAAATTTTATTTCAGAGAACAATAAAATTAAATTTTGTTTGATTAAAACCCTACTAACATGGAAGTACCCAAGAATCATTTGAGGCACATAATGCTTTATGAGTTCAAGAAAGGAAACTCAGCAGCTGAAGCGGCTAGAAACATTCACTCATTTTATGGAGAGGAATGTGTGAATGAAAGAACTTGCAGAAGATGGTTTGCAAAATTCAGAGGTGGAGATTTCACCCTTGAAGATGAAGATCGAACTGGACGTCCAGTTGAGTTTGATGAAAAGCTTCTTGAAGCAGCCCTTGAAGAAAATCCTGCTTTATCAGATGAGGAATTGGCAGTGCTTCTCAGTTCAAACCATACAACTGTTCATCGTCATCTTCAACAACTTCGAAAAGTTCCTAAACTTGGAAAATGGGTGCCTCATGAATTGTCTGAAAACAAACTCAAATCCCGAGTTGACATCTGCTCTTCTCTCCATTCTCGCCAACTTGTTTCACCTTTTTTGGATAGACTTGTGACTGGTGACGAAAAATGGATCTTTTATCGAAATGTTAAGCGTTGTAGACAGTGGCTTGGTAAAGGGGAAGGACCCCAGCCACAGCCAAGAAGGGAACTTCATGGGCAAAAGGTTCTTCTTTCAATCTGGTGGGATTACCAAGGAATAATCCACTTTGAATTCTTACCACCTAATGCAACAATTAATGCTCGAATATACTGTCAGCAATTAGAGCGTTTGAACCAAGCTTTGAGGAAAAAAAGACCTGCTCTAGTGAATCGGAAATGGGTGATGTTTCATCAGGACAATGCACGACCACACACAGCAAGAATCACGTCACAAAAGATGGAAGAACTTGGTTGGGAGAAAATTCCTCATCCACCTTATTCTCCCGACCTTGCTCCTTCAGACTACCATTTGTTTCG
The DNA here is from genome assembly GCA_964036315.1 of Acanthosepion esculentum. Taxonomy (NCBI): domain Eukaryota; kingdom Metazoa; phylum Mollusca; class Cephalopoda; order Sepiida; family Sepiidae; genus Acanthosepion; species Acanthosepion esculentum. Next base: position 22,744,112 of record OZ038503.1, on the reverse strand, counting down.
TAGCTTACAGAATCATTTGGAAGAAACAGCTTTTGTAACACGGGAAGAGGTTAAAACTGACATTTGTGAGTTCTTCGAATCAAAGCCAAAAGAATTTTACAGTAATGGAATTAGTAAGCTTGTTAATAGATGGAAGGAAGTAATAGATAATCAGGGAAAATACATTGTTGATTGAATCTGTAATTAAATGTAACATTTGGTCACTTGTTTTCTTTATTCAAAATTCGGACAGAACTTATGGGATGACCTGATATTTTGTTATATTGTTTTATATCGGTATAATAAATGTTTGTACCTTTGAAATTTTCTGAGGTAGTTTTGATTCTTGTTATTGTATGCACCTTTATTAACATTTAGGATATAAGGGTAAAGATTCACTCTCCTCCCAGAAAAATAATTATTTTGCACACAGTCTCTCTCTTACATATATAAAAGGAAGATAATGTCTGCAATCTATCTACGACACTCCTGCATAGTGTATTTCCTTCGAAGAACAAACATCAAATATTTTTCCCCATTTTGTCATTCAATTACCAGTTTGTGAGTGTGTGTGTGTGAGTGTAATTAAATGACACAGAGAAAAGGTGAGTAACATAAGTAACAAGATTATATAAATAAATGGCAGAAAGGATTAGGTGTGTGTGTGTGTGTGTGTGTGTGTATATATATATATATATATATATATATATATATATACACAATGCAGAGTCTGTCTATATTTCTGAGATGAGGTATTATGTACAGTATTTACATTAGTCGGACTATTGTCCTCATCTTTGTCGCCATATTTGTCACAACGTTTCGGCCGTTGTACGCTCCGGCCTTCTTCAGGTGGTTGGAATTTCGAACTGAACCCTTTATTTCGATCACTGGGGTAGACTGTTCTAGTTCCATGTGCCATGTTTGATGGATGTCAGTTATCAGTTATCCCCTGCTAATTTTCCCTCTGAAAGTTCTCCACTGCCTTAACCGGGTATTGAACTCACACTCTTTGTGTCTGTCACTGGATCTAACCAATGCCTTTATCCACTGTGCCATGTGTCCTTGAGGACAATGGCCGAAACGTTGTAACAAATATGGCGACAAAGATGAGGACAATAGCCCGACTGATGTAAATACTATACGCAATGCAATCATCTAGTGCTGACTGAATTCAGAGTCGTGCTACTGGTGACTAAAAAAAAATGTATATTTATTAATATAAACTATAGATACATACAGCACTATTTTATTATCACCAGCACTCAATGTGTGATTATATATATATATATATATATATATATATATATATATATATACACACACACACACACAGAGGGTATATCAAAAATACTTTTACAAACTTTGGAGGCAGGTTTCTGACACCAAAATAAGGTAAAATGTCCATATAAACAAATGTTCAAAATGTCCTCCACTTTTTCTACAATGGCATGCACCCATTGGATCATTGACTGGCAGACCCTTTTAAATACTTCCACATGGTGTCAAATGGTTTAACACATCTCCATGACATGTTAATGAAGGACTGAGGTCAGGGAAGAATGTGCAGGGCATGGAATCAGTCCTCACCTAACTATCCACTTTTATGGTAGATATCAGCCAGTGTATCATGAACAATGTGACTAAAAATGTGTTGGAGCTCCATCATGCATGAACCCATGAACCACATATGTCTGCAGTCGCTCTCTCACAGACGCGACGTTGCCTCGCTCTGTCTTTTTTACAAATACTTTCACGGTAATTGCTCCAATGAGCTGCTTTCGCTGGTTCCTAGGCCTCATGAATTTAAACGTCCTACGAGGCTGGCATCCCGTTCCCACCCCTTCACCGTTGAAACTGTGAGATGTAGACATCTCTTCTACTCCAATAGCTTCATGTCTCGCACATCTCGCCTGTGGAACTCCCTTCCTTATTCCTGTTTCCCTGACAAATACAATCTCCAACTATTTAAGTGTAACGTCAATCGACATCTCCAGTTGCCTTGATCTATCCACTTCCCTTCTCCACATCTTTTCACCTTTCATTCCTATCTGCTCTCACTCCAAATCTTCTGTAACCCCCTTGCCTTGATCGATCCACTATCTTTCTCCACATCCTCTCCTTTACCACTCCTATCTGCTCTTCCTCCAAACCTTCTGTAACCCCTTGCGTGCTAGTGGCTTCCAGCCTTGCTTGGGGTGATAAGCTTAAAAAAAAAAAAAATGTCTTTTTATTAGCAGGCGTACATCTTCTTGCATGTTTGGAAGTGAGTTCAAAATAAAGTCCTGTAGACAGTTCCCGTAAGACATGCTGAGAGAACATATGGAACTACCAGACAGTCACCTACAATTCCAGTCCACAAATTAATCATAAACTGATGCTGGTCTCTAGCCTGTATTGTATCATGGGGATTCTTCATATCTATCTATCTATCTAGTTATATCTCTCTATGCCTGTTCATATCTATCTATCCCAGTTCATATCTATCCATCTAGCTATGCCTGGTCATATTTATCTCTGCCTCTCCATATCTGTCTACCCATCTCTGTTCATATCTATCTTTCTATCTCGATGTGTCCATATCTATCTATGCCTGTTTATATCTATCTATATCTGTCTTTGCCTGTTCTTATCTACCTATCTATCTATGCTTGTTCATATCTATTTATACCACTTCATGTTTATCTATGCGTATTTATATCTATCTATATCTATCTATACCTGTTCATATCTATTTATATCTATCTAAACCTGTTCATATCTATTTATATCTGTCTATGCCTGTCCATATCTATCTCTAGCTATCTATGCCTGTTCGTATCTAGCTATCTATCTTCCTATTTACTTATTTATGTTCATATCTATGTCTGTCTGTCTATGCCTGTTTAGATCTATCTATGTCTGTTCATATCTATCTCCGTTCATCAGAGCTGCTGAAATTAGCATTGTGCTTTATGGAAATAAAAGCATACCTGACAGGAAATAATAGGAAAAGCATGGTGAATTGTATGTTAATTTCATACTATTTATTTATATTTTTTGTGTATTGGTGTGTGTATTTTTTGGTTACAATTATTTCATGGCACATGTGATAAAAGGGAGAATTTACTCCATAGTGTTACAAGCCATATCACAGAGAGGAGTTACACACATGTTGCCTGTACCCAAGTTTGTGGTGAAGATATTGAATTTAACATATTTGGTGTGATGCCCATATTTCTGGCAGGAACAATTTTTGTTGCATGCTGGGAGTATTTTAGATAGATAGATAGATAGATAGATAGATAGATAGATAGATAGATAGGAACATTCATAGATATAAAAATAGATATGAACAAGGATGGATAGATAGATAGAAACATTCATAGATAGATAGATAGAAACATTCATAGATAGATAGATAGATAGATAGATAGAAACATTCATAGATAGATAGATAGATAGATAGAAACATTCATAGATAGATAGATAGATAGATAGAAACATTCATAGATAGATAGATAGATAGAAACATTCATAGATAGATAGATAGATAGAAACATAGATAGAAACATTCATAGATAGATAGATAGATAGAAACATTCATAGATAGATAGATAGATAGATAGATAGATAGAAACATTCATAGATAGATAGATAGATAGAAACATTCATAGATAGATAGATAGATAGAAACATTCATAGATAGATAGATAGATAGATAGATAGAAACATTCATAGATAGATAGATAGATAGAAACATTCATAGATAGATAGATAGATAGATAGATAGAAACATTCATAGATAGATAGATAGATAGAAACATTCATAGATAGATAGATAGATAGATAGATAGAAACATTCATAGATAGATAGATAGATAGAAACATTCATAGATAGATAGATAGAAACATTCATAGATAGATAGATAGATAGATAGATAGATAGATAGAAACATTCATAGATAGATAGATAGAAACATTCATAGATAGATAGATAGATAGATAGAAACATTCATAGATAGATAGATAGAAACATTCATAGATAGATAGATAGAAACATTCATAGATAGATAGATAGAAACATTCATAGATAGATAGATAGATAGAAACATTCATAGATAGATAGATAGAAACATTCATAGATAGATAGATAGATAGAAACATTCATAGATAGATAGAAACATTCATAGATAGATAGATAGAAACATTCATAGATAGAAACATTCATAGATAGATAGATAGATAGATAGAAACATTCATAGATAGATAGATAGAAACATTCATAGATAGATAGATAGATAGAAACATTCATAGATAGATAGATAGATAGATAGATAGAAACATTCATAGATAGATAGAAACATTCATAGATAGATAGATAGATAGATAGAAACATTCATAGATAGATAGAAACATTCATAGATAGATAGATAGATAGATAGAAACATTCATAGATAGATAGAAACATTCATAGATAGATAGATAGATAGATAGATAGAAACATTCATAGATAGATAGAAACATTCATAGATAGATAGAAACATTCATAGATAGATATATAGATAGATAGAAACATTCATAGATAGATAGAAACATTCATAGATAGATAGATAGAAACATTCATAGATAGATAGAAACATTCATAGATAGATAGATAGAAACATTCATAGATAGATAGATAGAAACATTCATAGATAGATAGATAGATAGATAGAAACATTCATAGATAGATAGATAGATAGATAGAAACATTCATAGATAGATAGATAGAAACATTCATAGATAGATAGATAGATAGAAACATTCATAGATAGATAGATAGAAACATTCATAGATAGATAGATAGATAGATAGAAACATTCATAGATAGATAGATAGAAACATTCATAGATAGATAGATAGATAAAAACATTCATAGATAGATAGATAAAAACATTCATAGATAGATAGATAGATAAAAACATTCATAGATAGATAGATAGATAAAAACATTCATAGATAGATAGATAGAAACATTCATAGATAGATAGATAGAAACATTCATAGATAGATAGATAGATAGATAGATAGAAACATTCATAGATAGATAGAAACATTCATAGATAGATAGATAGAAACATTCATAGATAGATAGATAGATAAAAACATTCATAGATAGATAGATAGATAAAAACATTCATAGATAGATAGATAGATAAAAACATTCATAGATAGATAGATAGATAGAAACATTCATAGATAGATAGATAAAAACATTCATAGATAGATAGATAGATAAAAACATTCATAGATAGATAGATAGAAACATTCATAGATAGATAGAAACATTCATAGATAGATAGATAGATAGATAGAAACATTCATAGATAGATAGATAGATAGATAGATAGATAGAAACATTCATAGATAGATAGATAGATAGAAACATTCATAGATAGATAGATAGATAGATAGATAGAAACATTCATAGATAGATAGATAGATAGATAGAAACATTCATAGATAGATAGATAGATAGATAGAAACATTCATAGATAGATAGATAGATAGAAACATTCATAGATAGATAGATAGAAACATTCATAGATAGATAGATAGATAGAAACATTCATAGATAGATAGATAGATAGATAGATAGAAACATTCATAGATAGATAGATAGATAGATAGAAACATTCATAGATAGATAGATAGATAGAAACATTCATAGATAGATAGATAGATAGAAACATTCATAGATAGATAGATAGATAGAAACATTCATAGATAGATAGATAGATAGATAGATAGATAGATACATTCATAGATAGATAGATAGATACATTCATAGATAGATAGATAGATAGATAGAAACATTCATAGATAGATAGATAGATACATTCATAGATAGATAGATACATAGATAGATAGATAGATAGAAACATTCATAGATAGATAGATAGATAGATAGAAACATTCATAGATAGATAGATAGATAGATAGAAACATTCATAGATAGATAGATAGACAGAAACATTCATAGATAGATAGATAGATAGATAGACACATTCATAGATAGATAGATAGATAGATAGATAGATAGATAGATAGATAGATAGATAGACAGAAACATTCATAGATAGATAGATAGATAGACAGAAACATTCATAGATAGATAGATAGAAACATTCGTAGATAGATAGATAGATAGACAGAAACATTCATAGATAGATAGATAGACAGAAACATTCATAGATAGATAGATAGATAGATAGACAGAAACATTCATAGATAGATAGATAGATAGATAGATAGATAGATAGATAGATAGATAGATAGAAACATTCATAGATATGAACAGGCATAGCATAGGTAGATAAACATGAACAGACTTTAATCTCGCATCCCGATTAGACGGACATGGACGGCTGTTTAAATTTTTATTTCTCCATCCTACCCTCTTTATTCGAGTCTGCTTCACCCACGTTTATTTTCAACTTATTTCCAACCTGTTTGATTTAAATTCCAACCTCCACGTTTATCCAAACCACTTCTCCTTCCTTTTTCGTTTCGAAAACAAATATAAATTTTAAATGAATTTTCCAACCTGTGTGTGTGTGTGTGTGTGTGTGAATAAAGATGGGAAATAAAATAAATGTCCCCACCGCAAACATATCAACATAAAAAGAAAAAAACACCCTAATGGAGCACGTTAAAAGGCTGTTTCTTACTTACGCACAAAAATGTGCTGAGTTGTGAGTTTTTTGTACGAGTAAAAAAGTAACAAAAAAAAATAAATAAATAAAAAAGTTCATTGATGTAATTTCATCCTCCAAGAGTCGTTGAAATCAAAATGTTTCCAGACACTACCCTACTCCTCAAACATACACGCATGTAACACCCTGCCCACATGCCGACAGCTGGTGTGTGCGTGAAGTCCACAAAACAAAAACTTGCACCTTTTTTTTTTTTGCACCTGCAATAGTTTTAGATTAGAATAAAGTCAAGCTGAAGACATAAAAACAGAAGACCACCCCACTCCCCACAAAAAATTTCAATTCCATAGTCAAAATCGAAATTGGAAAGAAAAGAAATTGGCAAAAAAAAAAGAAAAAAAAGGAACTGAAATACTTAAAGACCAATTGTTACCAATAAGTGTGTGTGTGTCTTTATATATATATATATATATATATATATATATATATATATAAAGAAAAAAAAAGACACTTGTTTTTAGCTGAAGCAATTTAGAGGAAGAAAGGAAAGAAAAAGATAGACACGAGTACGGGACTTGTGATTGGCAAGTTTGGGGCTAGGATAGAGTATTATTATTCTTTCTTCTATTTAAAAAAAAAATCGGAAACTTACCAAGAGAAATATTCGGATCGGATGGATATATTAGAAAACATTACGCCCAAACAAAAATATTCGGTTTAAGAAAAAACAAAGCAAAAAAAGGTAAGAGTTTTTTGTTTTACTTTTTTTCTTTTAGTTTTCTTTTTCGCAAATTAATCGATCGAACTCCTTCAAAAAAAAAAGAAAAAGGAGAGAGAATTGTCCAATGTAAGCGATTAAAACAATAAACTTTTTTAAAAAAATTTAAATATTTTAGTTAGATTTAAAATAAACATCAGAGCTTATATTTGTTTTATTTTTCATTTCATACTGGATTATAATTAAAAATTAATAATTAATATTCAACGATTAACTTATTTATCGAAAGTTATCCCTCGGGGAAATCGCAGGTAGTTTATCGAAGCTTTGTTTAAGCTTTTTTTAGTTAAAAAAAAAAAAAAAATGTCACCAAGGGGAACCTGCCATGCTCCAGAAAATCCTTTGCTGCCCACTATAAGGTTAATTAATTTTAGTGTGAAAATTTTTACTCGCAGCCCCACTGATTTAATTAAAATAAAAAAAGGTTACCCCCCTCAACGGACCTAAAAAAAAAAAAGTATGATCAATCCATATTCCATTTTCAACGTAGAATTTGATTCCAGAACCGTTTTTTTTTTGTTTTGTTGTTTGTTTTTTTAAATGGATATTATCTCTAACTTGACTAACAAATTATAAATGAAGATAAAACTGAATGTGCTAAGGTCCAAAGTTTAAGCAACAAATCTGTAGTAAAAAATATTTAGGTGGATGGACGTGGAAAAAAATTCTTCAATTTTGACATTTTTTTTAGGCTCGACTAGAGAGTTTACCTACGGGGAACACGGTCCTAGAGGGGGAAAAAAGATAACTTGAATAAAAAAAGAATAAAAAACAAACAGTCTATTAATTGATGAATTCACGTAAAAGTTCTGATAATTAAAATTAATTATTATGACGAAGAATAAAAACAAAGAAAACTTAAAATAAAAATAACAGCTATAATCTCGTCTATTATTTTGCCTTCAAAAAGCTAAAAAGCATATTCATTCAAAACAAAATTCAATATTAATTTCAAACTGATGATAATTTAGACTGTAGAAGGTAGTAACCATAGTTCAATTATGGTGATTCAGTTGTTTAATGAGGCCCAAGGTATACTTGTCAAAATATTGTGATGAGATTGCATCACCATTATAGCCAATTACGAATAAATAATTCCATTTAGTCCGGTAAAAAATGGTATTCTAGCACTTAAAAAAAAATGAATGAATGAATGATTTCGTTTTGCTATTATTAACCATGGCATTTTCTCCTTTATTTTGTCTAGAGACAGAGTTTGAAATATCGATTAGTTCTTTTACATGTGGTTAATAATCTGATGATGTCATGAGACAAAACAAAAATCTCAAATCGGACGTCGAAAATTAAACTACGTCTTTCTTCTTAAAACTGCACTGCAGAAAGTCGCTTTTTTTAATTTGATAATTTAAAAAAAAATTGGTTCATTATTTTAATAATTTAATTTTAATTACATATTTTTTTTATTTTTTCTAATAGCATTCCCTCCTTTTTAAGGTTTACGCTCTCTCTGAGCTTAAAATGATCCTAGTTTAGTCACGCAAGGAGTTTTAGTCGACTTTTAGCGTTTTTATTTTTATTTGAGTGTGTCTCAAAAATAGGTTCTTTCCTTATTAATTCACCCCCCAAAATAAAAATAAAAAAAAGAATTTATTTACTCTAAAATTCACACCAAATTCTCCCAGATCGAGGCCCTCCCATTGTGCACTTTGTTGGGTTGACCTTTAGCTCCAAATGTGGGCAACTCAGGTGCGCTATTTCTAAATGCGGGTGTCTACGTCCGCGCTCATCCCGATAAACAAGTCAAAAACGGGTTTTTTTTAATTGTAAAGAAATCCTTGTAAGTACCTCGAATATCATCTGCACTTACGAAATGTGAATAAATAAATCCCTGATTTTTGGTAATTTTTCCTTCTAAGGCTTGGAGTGGTTGCGAGGCAAGCGAAACAAATTTTGATTTAAATTTGAGAATTTGACACTCTTTTGAAATTAAAAATTTCTAATTTCAAAAGAGTGACAAAAATTAATAAAAAAAACAAACTTTGATTTAAAATTGATGATTTCTTGGGCTGAATTAATATTTGCGATAAGTAAATCTATTATTTAGGATGAATTAACAAAAAAGGTCCCAAAAATATTTATTTAAAAATAATTTTGTGCTGTGAAGAAATCGAAGGCTATCTTGTGTAAATTTTTAACTTAAGCCACATGACTACACATTTCGTGTTTCTACTTTTTATTTTATTTTTATATTTTTAGCAAATAGAATCGATACATGGATATGGCTAAAAAAATAAATTTATTTACTTATAATTTTATTTTTTTTATACGTAGCAGTTTTTAAGTGTTTTTTTTTTTTTTTTTTTTTTACACGTTAACAAAACAGCTAACTGACACTGGCTAAAGTTGACAATGGCTTTTTTTCTTATTTCGATTTTCCCCATTCAGAATGTTGTGACAGAAATTTGCTAAAAGACAAAAACAAATGTTCATTCAAACTCTGCAGAATTCAAGACTAACACATAATAAATCACCCTCCATTTGTTTTTATATCGAAAATGACAAGAAAAGCAAAGGCGGGAAAATTGCTCAGTGACGGTAAAATGAATGTCAGTGATACAAATAAAGATAAAATGTTGCCAATGTATCCGATAACAGGTTTAAATGAAATCAATCATTTTTTTGATTAATTTTTTTTTTTAATGTCCTGCCCTTCAGGAAAAAGGTGATCATGACCCTCCACAAGATTTTTTTTTTTATCTGGGAAATGTCATGACATCTTGGAAAAGATAGTAGAGTGGTTTTCTGTTGCCTTTTCTAAAGTTTTCCAAATTCAGTTTTCCACCCAAGACTAGAGACCTTAGTCTACTCTGTTATTTAACCTCTAGCTGGAGGTTATGAAGAAGAAATAGATGTCTCTTTGTGTGAAAGTGAACACAACAGACTAACCTGGCATTTGAATTTGGCTCTCTGATTACACTTTCTGCTACAATATGCATGACACTGTGGAATATTCCACGTTTGCCAGTCACCCCTGCAGGGGAAATGTACTCTTCCCTGTGGTGATTATCGTGACCATCAAACATACATACGTAGAAATAGTACGACAAGCATTCATTGGTTAATCTCCTCAATACTAGCTTGCTGATTGGTCAGTTCCGACCAATCAAATCACCTGCATGCGACAAATCTGTTTTCCCGCTAGCTAAGGTTGAGCCAGTCACGTGATACACCATCTTATATAAACAAGACATGTGGTTCTCTCTCTCTCTTCGTCACTCTCGCGTCTCATCTCTTGTTGCCAAAATGTAACCTTCAAGAACTCCCGTCTTGACCATGCAGTCAGACGTTAAAGAACTTTATCAACATTCACACAAGTACGAACTCTTAACTCTTCTGAACTCTTTACAAATACACAATTCCTAACATGTAACAGGAACTCATTCTTCTAAACTACAGTTTAATAATTAATTCGACCCTTATGAGCTCAGGTACAAATATTTCCAAATCTAAGGGACATAACTCTGTCATACCTTTAGCTTATGTACATGTACACTAAGACCAATAAATTCAATTGTTATGTTTTGAATCATTATTTTCTGTCTTGTATTAATTGTTGTGGATGGAAGATTATCGGACACACCCAATTTTAAGCCTTCTCACCACTCAAACCTTCCGATACTTTCTAACACTTCACACATCCGCAACAACACTAACAAGGTGTCCTAAGTTATATACTCACAGCAGGTTCTGGTCTTTTTCCACCTCATCCTCCTTCAGAGTTTGTTATGTTGCTATTACAGTGTTATTTGCTAAGCGAAACTTAGCTTGAGCACAAGGCCACAATAATAGGGCACCCAGTAGAAATCGAAGTCACTACTAATAACCTACAAGACCAGTTTGCTGAGCACTGTACTACAACGAGAAACCTGTATCACTGCAATCATTATTAATGAATAAAAGTTTTATGTACTTGAAATCCAACCAGTGATATTGTAGTGGTCTGGTTGTTTCTCTCGCCCTGTTTCAGACATCGGGGGTTACCATAATGTAGTGACTTGGTAATAAGAATGGACAATTGTAGATGTTTGTTTACGGCTGCGTGAATAACATGACTACACAATTTATATTAAACTTAAATTACCATAAAGCACGAAATACAAGAAGGAACAAAATGGGTTTAAAACATAACATTTGTATTTATTTGTGTGTTGATGTACATGCGTAGAAGTTAAAGATCTGTTGGAGTTATGTCTCTTAGACTGGGAATATTTTTATCTGAACTCACAATAGTTGAATTAATTATAAATCTGAGAAATGCTGAATAAACTGTAGTTTTAGAAGAATATTTTAAAGAGAAAAGTTCATGTTTGGAAATGTTCTGTATGTTTGTAATGTAGGTTGGAAAAGTTTGTATGTACATGCATGCGTGAATATGTTTTTAACATCTGACCGCCCGTGATCTAGAGGAGAATCCTTAAGATCACATCTTCACAGGAATTTGGAAGAGTAAAAGAGAAAGAGCGAACTCTTGTCTGCTATTTATAGATAATGTAATCACATGATAGGATCCCAGCAAATGGCAGGAAACTTGATCTGGTCACGCGCTGGAAAAAATAATTTGTACGTAGGTGGATTGCAATGCCCACTTGTGTATTTATTGACCAATTAGAAGCTGATATCTCCTGAAAATATTTACTAAGTTGAGCAGGCTCTCTGATCCACTTTTTTTGCACAAAAATATACAAAATTAGAAGAAAGTGGTAGCAGGATGCTACAATATCATAGTTAACTAATATAGTAATATAAGCACACCAGATGACCAAAATATATAGGTTCTTAAAAATAAAAATATAGTTAAAGTTAAAATTATAGATTCTACATTGTTTGGACTGTTGTCCTCATCTTTATGTTATATTCACGACATTTTGACCATTGTATGCTCCAACCTTCTTCAGGTGATATACGTTGGAATTTCAAACCGAACCCTTTATTTCGTCCATGAAGGTAAATTGTTCTAATTCCACATGCCATGACTTTTTTATAAGTTCAAAAAAAAAATCACTCACTGGTGTCCCCAAATACACATGGTCCAGTGGATAAAAGTGTTGGTTGATTAATCCAAGAAAAGTGACTTGAACCAACGAGTTGTGAGTTCAATACCTGGCCACAGCAAAGAGAACAAAAAGATGGACCATGTGTCTTTGGAGTTGATACTGAGATATGGCACATGGAATTAGAACAATCTACTCCATGTAACAGCAATTTATTTATAGTTTCTATTCTCCTTATATCAATCGTTTCCAAAATGATCTGTCTATAATAATCACAACATTCATAAGTAAAATTGCATCTCTTCCGCTTCCAGTCTCTTCTTCATCAATGAAGAAACTGTTCAGTATTCACTGCCATATAGGAGATTGGATGCTACAGACCAGTTCAGTAGCATTTTTCTTTCTAAGGATATCTTAATACTTGGCTCAGTTTCTGAATGGCATCTTTTACCATTTATAAATGTCTTTTAGATTTCTCTATCATGCCTTCCATCATTGGTTACTCTACAATTTAGAAAGTTAAATTTCTGCATCTGCTGAATGTTGATGTCTCTGATACACAGGGCCTGTGCAAGATTCTCATGGCCCCATTGAATCTATAATACAGGGCCCTCCATCCTACTAAATCTCAATTTTCATGAAGTAGTATTCATATAAAATACAAATTTTATTGTAACCCACTGTGAAAATGATGTGAAGGAAATTTAGTGTACAAATTTTTTTTATTTGCAACTCCCTGTCTAAAATACTTCGCCCCAACCCCTAAAAAAACACTCTGGTGACGGACATGCCCTCAAATTAGATTTCTCATCACAAAACCATTGTACTCTTGTTAACTAAATAAAACAGTTAATACTTGGAAGCAGGGGGCTAGTACAAGGGGCTTGTGTCCCCCTCACAGTTCTATGATAGAAGGATCCCCCTCCCACTCTACATCTTAACTTTCATAAGATGGTATTCATATAAAATACAAATTTGATTGTAACCTAATTATATACAATAATGGAACATATGCAATATAGGTGACCAATTCAACTAGAAAAATTGAAAAGAAATTGATTTAAATACAAATTAGAGACATGTCATAACAGATGATTCCATCTGAAATAAATCCACAATGTTTTGCAGCAATTTGTAACATCAACTTGAGTTTTTTCTTGTTAAAAAGTTGAATAATTTTAACACAGTCAACATTATGGATCAAAAAAAAATAGTGAATTTTATATAGTGTTATTTCAAGACTTAGCCTGAGCAAAATACAAAACAAATTCACAGATCTGGACCAAAGAAAAGACCCCAGAATGATGTCAAAATTTGTAAAAGATTTTCATCCTTTAATAGTTAGTTGTGCTTAGTTTAATTTGTAACGTATATAAATGTAGGTAGAAAAAAAGCAAATGTTGATAAGGTAGTAAGGGTTACAAAGCCCTGAGCCCCTTATCAAGCTTTGGCCCATGGCTGGGTGTTGGGCATAGTAGACACTGGCCCTGCTGATCAATAATTTACATCTTATTTCTTTTGTTAACAACCATGGATTATGTTTTCTTACAATTAATAGATAGTCCTTTCTTCCTTCTTTCCTAGACTATCCTTTCCACTATTATCAACACAGTATGGTCTGTGTAGCATATGTTACTTATGCCCATAATAAATCCCAGTAGGATGTCTAGTCCTCTGTGAATCATGTCAATGTAAATATTAAATAAATCCAATAAGGGAACATGTCATTGTCATCTTTCTGTTTTTGTGTATTCACTTAACTCATCTGTTATCTGCATGCAAGATGTTTTTTCTCAGTATCTTTTCTGTGTTAATTTCAATGTAGCATTATCATCAAGGCCTGATATATTTTTCTTTTGATAAACAGGTTTCTCTGTAAAGGACTATTGTTCACCATGCCAACTGAATAATTCATATTCATTGCAAATCAATAATAGCATTTTACTACTGGTTTTGTTTAAACATTTTTTAATCACTTCAAGGTGATAAAGCCACTAAGACACAAGAGGTTACTGAGAGTGAAAGAATCTGAGGAAAATCATTAAGGAGAGGACAATAAAAGAACAGGATTCAAAAGGACAGAAGATAATGATTAACACTGCTTTTAAATTTTTTAAGATCAAAGTTAACTGGAAAGAAAGAGGCCAGATGAAAGTTTCACAACCAAGAAGTGCAAGAGAGGAAACTGTTAACATAGAACTTACAGTTACATACAAATTTACACTACACCACTCTGGCCCTCTAGGGCCTCCAAGGTAATTCTCCAGTGTACTCCCCACTGATCTCTTGATCACAAAAATGGCAGCCTGGTGGCGATGGTCTTTGCTGAGTGCTGCTTCCCAAAAGTGGGGAGGGGGGTTCTGCTTCCTCTCCCATTTCATTTTCAGGCAAACTGTCCAAATACATATCTCCGTTGTCATGTGGCAAACTGTCCAAACTACTCTCCGAAAACATTGTACTGTCAGAGTCTTCCTCTGACATGGTGACACTGCAGTGTGGGCACAGATCCTTCACATGGCAGGGCATTCTATCCACCAGACAAGAGTGTGGACTGACTATTTTAGTCACCTGACCCCTGCCAAACTTTTTGGTACACTGACTCTGCAGCACCTTGATTGACACGTGATCTCCAACCTGGTAAAGTCTGTGCCCAGGATATGAGGATGTTGTTACGGCGTCAATCTCCTTCACCCAAGGTGTCTTTCACTATAACAACCCCCTCCTAAAACTTCACTCCGTAGGAGTAAAAGGTTTAATTATTTTATTTTTTTACAGAAAAGGAGAGAAAAAAAAAACTTCATTTTTTTTGCAACATCGTAGCATTTCTCCTACGTTTTGGATCCATTTTTAAATGATCAGTTGCCTTTCTTTTTCTCTTGGATCGGCGTACCTCAGGTAACATCGTTGCTGGCGTTGGTAGATCAAATGTATCAAAAATCACCTCCATAGGTGTTTCTTCCACTGGAGCGCTGTCAACCACGTCTGAAGAGCGTCGTCTGATCTGGTTAATGTGCCGTCTGCACGTGAATTTTTCACCTTTCACCAAGTACATCATGTTGCCAATCCGCTTTTCTATTTTTCCAATCTCACAGAATGATTTATTCTGTTTATATACCTTAAAGTATACTTTTTCACCAGGATTGAATTTCTTTACTTGAATAAATTTTTCTGTACCTGGCTTTGTGTTTTTTGGTAATAATTTGTCGAAGACAGATCTTACCCGACGTGCAAACATCACCTCGGCTGGCGATTGTGAGGCTGGTGTTTCGTTATTTGGGGTAAGTCTGTATACCTGTAGAAACTTCTGTAGGGCTTCATCTGCAGGTATTTCCCTAGTTTTCTTTAAAGCTCTTTTAAGGGTGTCCACAAATTTTTCAGCTAACTCGTTTGATCTTGGGTGATATGGAGCTGTGGTAACATGTTCGACATTGTATTCCTTGCAGAAATCTTTAAATTGTTTCGACGTAAATTGACTTCCGTTGTCCATCACAATTGTGTCTACTACACCAAACCTTGCGAACAATTCCAGCAGGAAGTTTTTCGTACTTTGCGTCATTGGTTTTCTTATTCTTTGTATCTCAGGCCATTTTGAGAAACTATCCACTACTATGATGTAATGGTATCCATTCAGTGGACCTGCAAAATCCATATGCAACCTAGACCATGGTCTGTTTTTGGCCAGGGATTAAATTTTACTGGGGGTGCCTTTGCAGCCAAAGCACAGCCTTTACATTTTGCCACTGTGTTCTCAATGTCCCTGTCCATATTCGGCCAATAAACAAAACTTCACATTAGGCTCTTCATCCTAGTGCTGCCTGGATGACCAGAATGGAAATCTTTTAATATTTGTTTCTGGAGTGTGTATGGAATTACCACACGTTCTCTATATAACAATACTGTATCACAAAGCGAAAACACATTTGTTATGTACTGGTCCCTCTTGGCTATTTTTTCTTTTACTTTCAAGATATACTCGTCCCTGGTGGCGGCTTCTTTTATTTTTTCTAGAGTTACCAGAAGTTCCCGAACTGCATTACACACAGTAAATTTCAGCTCTTCTTCTGACTTCAGTGAGGCAAATACCGTGTCTTCTAATGGTTTGCTCCTTTTAGGAATTAACCTGGACAGCCCATCAGCATAGCCAAATTTATTGGATGGGATTTACTCCATGCTGAAGTTATAATTTAGCAATATTGTAACCCATCTTTGTAGTCGGTTTGCTGTATGCTTCGGCAAACCCTTTTACAATCCAAAAATCGAAATTAGAGGCTTATGATCGGTTTGTAGCATAAAATGTCGACCGTGGAGAAAACGGTGAAATTTCGCTACTGCAAATATTATTCCTAGCGCCTCTTTCTCTATCTGAGAGTAATTCTTCTCAGCCGGAAGTAGTGCTCTAGAAGCATGAGCAATTGGTTTTACTTGACCATCTGTCATTTTGTGTAAAATACACGCTCCTACTCCATACGCACTTGCATCGCAAGCTACTATGATTTCTAAATCTGGATTGTAATGGGTTAAAAATAATTCCAAGGTTAACACTTCCTTTATCTTTTCAAATGCTTTCTGGCATTCATTAGTCCACTTCCAGGGTTTTCCTTTCTTCAATAGTTCATTTAATGATTCCCGCAGATCATACATTTTAAGGATGTATATTTGGTAATAATTAGCTAATCCCAAAAAACTTTGTAATGTTGTAATATCTTTCAGAGCCGGCATGTCTTTTATAGCCACTGCTCGCTCTGGGTCTGGCCTTCTACCATTCTTATCGATGATCTGCACCAGATATTTCACTTTTTCCATGAAAAACTCACATTTACTTTCCTTGAGTTTAAATCCCAAATCCTGTATTCTGGAAACTACTGCATTTACATGTTTCGCGTGTTCTGAAATACTTGAACTTCTCATGAGGATGTCGTCCAGATAGGCAACTGCAAAATCCAAACCACCCAACATCGAATCCATTACTTGTTGGAAAATGGTGGGGGCGACCTTAATCCCAAAAGGTAGTCTGTTAAATTTATACAGACCCCGATGTGTGTTAATACACAAAAGTTTAGACGTTTCTTCTTCTACCGGTATTTGCAGATATGCATCGCTGAGGTCTATCTTCGAAAATATTGTGCCTCCATTAAGCGTCGCAAATATTTCTTCTGCTGTTGGTAGAGGATAGTTATAGTCTTTGAGTGCCGCGTTTAACCCCGTCAAAAAATCCGCACAAACACGAATGTCTTTAGATTTTTTTTCACGTATACCGTCGGAGCTGCCCAATCACTATAGTCAACTTTTTTGAGTACACCGGATTTCTCTAATCTGTCCAATTCTTTATCAATCTGTTCCATTGAGGCAAACGGAACATTCCTTTTCTTTTTGAATACCGCCTGAGCGTTTTCTTTTAGAAAGAATTTTGCCTCCATCTTGGTACACGTTCCCAACCCTGGAGAAAAAACAGTAGGAAATGTTTCCTTAAGTTTCTTTATTAATTTTTGGGCTTTGGAGTTTAAACTTTCTACCTTGTAAGAGAAAGAATTTATCGGTAGATCCCACAATTGAAATTCTGTTATCCAATTCATACCAAGTAAGTTCGTGGTATTTCCATGACAAATAGTTTAACTTTTCGCGTTTTTTTATTTAACATGACATTTGTAACAAGTTCTCCAATAAATTGTATTTTTTCCCGTCACTAACTTCGCGATTTTCTTTGTCTTCATTAAAGTTGGTTTCCCCAACTTCTTCCACGTATGCAAATTTATGATAGAGAGATCCGAACCAGTGTCAAGTTGCATTTTTATTTTTTTATTATTTATTTCGACGGTAACGAATTTTCTAGTTATTCCGTCGTTTACCTCGTTGGACTTTAGTTTTTTTATTTTATTGCTTTTATTTTTTGAGCGGCAATGTGTGCGTCTGTGCCCAACTCTTTCACAGTTGAAACATCTTTTATTCCTAAAATTGCAATATCTGTACCAGTGTAGTTCACTGCAAGCAAAACATGGCTTTGGGCATTTTTGTTTATTTTTCCTGGTATTTTACTTTTTGCTTGATAATCTGCAATTTTATTCTTTTTCTTAGACTGACTTTCTTCTTTGTAGCGAATTTTCCTTACATGCGAAATGCCAGACTGTTCTATCTTTTTTGCGTCCTTTTTTTATGCTAACATATCTTGTGCAGTCTTCTGCCAAATTCTGTACCGTAATACTTGGATTGCTTTCCAATTTTGCCAGTACTAATTTTCTCAACTCTGCATCTTTTTCCGCTACCAGACCTTGAACAAACACCAAGCACTTAAAATTGTCTCCGCTTAACTCTGCTAGCTTGAATTCTTCACAATGCTTATTCACATTGGCTGCGTACATTATATTGTCATGTTCGTCATCTTTCATCAAATTCAAACATTTCCACCTCTTGTGGAACAAAGATGTCTTTTGACTAAATAACTGACTTAATATATTTACCACCCCGGTAAATGTCAACTCGTTAGTTTTTTTCGGTAAAATGTAGTTTACCAATTTGTTATGCTCAGCAGTTCCTAATTTACTTAAAAGAAGCCTAACCTTCTTTCCTTCAGACCACAAGTGGCAGTCCTCGTTATACACGTCCGTATATTTTTTATAATATTCTCCAAAAGTTATCTCTTCATCTGGACTGTACGTGAATATTTCAATTGAATTCCATATTGTATTCTCTGGGAAAGAATCATTTTGTAGACTTTTCTCTTTCCTGTTCTCAGTTATTTCCAGAATTTTTCTTTGAAACTCCCCATGCATCTGTTCCATTTTCTGTTGGAATTGCATTTGTCTATTGAAAGTTTCCTCCTGTAACTGTATCTGGAATGTTTTCTGTTGTTCTAATATTTTCGTTTGTTGTTCCAACTGGAACTTTAAAAATTCCTGGAATAGACTTTTGCATTCCTCCATTTTTTTTTTCAAAGTGTAAATCCGAGACTTTGTCGGCCACGTTATTTGTGGCGAACAAAATTTTTCTTCCTCCCTATGAGTGCGAATTTCATCGTCAAAACCACTGTGGCGAACGAACTTTTTCTTCCTCCATATGAGTGCAAATCTTCGCCGCCAAAAGTTATATTGGCGAACAATTTTTTTTTTTTTTTTCCCGTATGAAAAAAAATTTGTTCGCCAATATAACTTTTGCCGACAAAGATTGTGCGAATCTTTGTCGGCAAAAGTTATATTGGCGAACAAATTTTTTTTTCTTCCTCCGTATGAGTGCAGAATCCTCGTCGCCAAAAGTTGTTGTGGAGTTATTTCCTTAGTGGGAACTGTATTCGGACTAAATGCGTCCTGAATAGGTTAAACGTACAGAAACGTTAGGAACTTGTAATAAAGTGTTATGCAGAGTAATCGAGTTGTGGTCGCTCACTTCTACCTTTCTTTCGACTCCTACTGACTCCTACTTATAATAGATGGGAGAGTCTATTATCTAGACAAGGTGTCTTTCACTATAACACTTAGTGGCATATGCACAGTGTCATTCCAGCACTGATGCTCATACGGTTCACCTTGCTTACAATTTGCTCATCTTATGTGCAAATTTAGGCTACACCACTCTGGCTCTCTTGCATCTCAAAGGTAATTCTCCAGCACACCATCAAGGGATAAAAGCAAACTTGTGGCATTGCACAATACTAAAGTAAGCAAAGTAAATCAACACACCTGCTGTATTAAAAAATCTTGATTCATATATTTTGACTCACCAACACGTGTATTCCACCTATTCTTTTATGTACCATATCCCTTTAGAATGTGGGCGATCACAGTTCTCCACAACTTACTAACTTTTTTAGTGCTAAGGCAATGTTTGTCACTTCACCATCATTCCCACTCCTTGTTCTGCTATTCATTTGCACAAACTCATTGGCTAGGTTCCTCATTGACTCTCTCTACTCATCTTGTTTTTAGTATGTCCTGTGAGTGTTAAATTCTCCTAGCCTTCTTTCTTTGTTATCTGTTATAGAAACTATTAAGTACAGGTGTCCCTTTCATTCCAATTTCCCTTAAAAAATTCATCGGTACTCTCATGTTTTGTACAACAGGGTATTCTCAGCATCCTCCTGTAGAACGACATTTCAATTGCCCCAAGTTTTCTCTCCATTTGTGAGGAAATTATTTAGCATTACCTGTCATATGGTTGGGTGGGTTTTGTAAATATTTATAACATATGAGGCACCAGTTGTCCACCATTGACCATTCTCCAAATTGAAGCTGGACTTAGTGGGTTTTTTGCTGTCTTTTTCCCAAATTAACAAAGTTTTCAATACGAAATGGACAAAGTCCGACAATTATTTTTTAAGTCATTTTTATGTTTATACATTCTTTTTATAGACACAAATATTTAAGTAAGTGCTCTGTTTATAATAAACAGTATTAACAACATTGATTTGATTGGTTTGATTCCTGTCTGATTCCTGGTTTGATTCGCATATTGTCTATAAAAATTTCTCGGACATCCAGGCCGGTAAATATTATTAATACTGTTTATTATAAACAGAGCGTTTACTTAAATAAAAATGTCTTAAAATAATTGTCGGACTTTGTCCATTTCATAATGTGTGACGCCATTTGTTTACATTTGGATACGCCATGAGCAGATATGAATGTACGTGAGAGAATCATCAAAGATTGTAGTTTAAAGACAGTAAAATCAACCTTTTTAACTGAACGCTCCTCTGTGGCCCAATTGGTTAAAGGCACGTCAGGCTATATGACGGTTCCATATAGGATACAGGTTTGATTCCTGTCAGAGGACGCATATTTTCGATAAAAATTTCTCGAACATTCAGGCCGGTAAATGATATTAATACTGTTTATTATAAACAGAGCGTTTACTTAAATATTTGTATCTATAAAAAGAACATATAAAAATAAAAAAATGTCTTAAAAAACTTTTCAGTGTTTGTGTTTGTTTATTTATAAATGACTATTTCATAATTAATCTTGCATTCAAGTGTTTTTGTTTACCTGACATTTTATATATTTAAAAAAACTGTTAATCTTTTTGGAAGCTTCTAAAATGCATAATGTATATAATGCTTACATACATACATACATACATACATACATACATACATACATTATTTTATTTTTCGTGGATACCCATATTTGAGTGTACACTCTGTTTATTATTAACAGCATATTTAGTTCTTATTGTGTACAGGCCTGAATGTTTAAGTAATAAAATCTGTCAGATTAATAAATAAAGAATCCATTACTTCTCTAGTAATTGATATGTATATTATATATGTTCGAAAGGTTTTCACAACTGGGGATGATAGTAGGGACAAGCATCCACCGTCTATAAAATGCTTCAATGGCATGCATTTGGTTTGGTTTGTTTTACACCATATCAAACATTGGGTCATTTAATGTTTTTTTAAATAAAGTCAGTGTAGCCTTCTATTTAAAAAGTCAAAAGATTTTATTTTAAAAAGTAAAACTGCTGTTTGTTATGTTATATTTATATATATATATATATATATATATATATATATATATATATATATATATATATATTCAATTATGAATCTCTCCAGTGCCGTTAACAACCGTAAATTTTAAAAAGTAAGTTACTCCAAAATTCGCTTGATGAGGAAATGGAACTAATGTCTTTGGTTTAATAACAAAATTAAATTCAGGGGCTTTAGCTTCCATTTCTGAAACATGGTTATCACTGTGTAGCGGTAAAACCATATTTTAAATCTATTAATTTATAATATTAATGCTCTGTAAATTTAAATTTACGTTGAGCACTATTGTGTAAAAATAAAAATATCTATAAGAACACCGGATTTTATATCTTACTTTTCTTTCCTTTTTATTTATATATACATATATATATATATATATATATATATATATATATATATGTATATTTATTATAATTTTATCATATAGA
The DNA here is from genome assembly GCA_964036315.1 of Acanthosepion esculentum. NCBI lineage: Eukaryota > Metazoa > Mollusca > Cephalopoda > Sepiida > Sepiidae > Acanthosepion > Acanthosepion esculentum. Next base: position 22,721,757 of record OZ038503.1, on the reverse strand, counting down.
CAAAACCGTTTTACTCACTACAAAGATGCAACTTGGTTTCAGTGCATTTCAACTGCACATCTACGGGTGAGAGTTGAAAATGGTTATGAACAATCCTGTTTGTAGGCAAGCCGGATGTAAAACGTCACTTCCTTTTTTTTTCATTTTTTTTTGAGAAGAAAAATGTACATACAAAATATATATAAAGTATCTGAGTGAAACAATAGTGGTTGTTGATAGTAGTTTGGTGGTGGGTGGACCGGGTGGTTAATGTTGATTGGTGTGTGGACATTTTTTCGCTGATAAACATCGGTCAAAGTTTAGGCACGTCAACTCACAAGCATCCTAAGTTTGAGATGTCGAATTGGATGAAGGTACTGCTGTTTTTGTTATTGAGGTTTTTAAACCAATCAATCACTTCTGCGGTGCCGACCCACTGGATTAGGCCGAGCTGATCCTTTATCTGTGTATTTGTACGTTCCAGGATTGTTTTGCTAATTCTCCCAATCTCAGACCTGGTCGGGTTGATAATTCTTCTGAGTAGTTTGTTTAAACGAAATATGACATCACTTTCGAAATATTTTTGTCGACCCTTACCCGTAGATGTGCAGTTGAAATGCACTGAAACCAAGTTGCATCTTTGTAGTGAGTAAAATGGTTTTGTCTATATGATAAAATTATAATAAATAAATAATTATCGCTCTACTATCTGTATCGAGCTTTTTTTTTTAATTAACGCTTCGAACGTTGGAATTTATATATTACTTTCGTTCTCATTGCATCGGATATATATATAAAAATATATATATATATATATATATATATATATATTCAATTATATTTTTTAAATCAGTTTAATTTCTCTTAGAAATTGGAATATGTAAAATGAATCAGTATTTTGAAAAAAGTTCTTTTGGTAATATTTTTAATATGAATATAAAATTGCTGCAGTTTATCAGTATGTGTTTTATGATGAATGTCTTTTTGCATCTTTTACATACATGCATGCCTCAAAGGATCTTCCTTTTTTTAGGATATAAGAATGGGTTATGGTAGTATCTCCAATATGGAGCCTGGACATAATCACTGCTCTTCTAGTTTGGTGTTTCTGATGCCATTCTTCTATAGTTAGTTTAATTTGGCACAGTTTATTATTTGGGCAGGAATTCCATAGGTTCTACCACTCCTCCCTAATATATTTATTAATTGTTGGTTTCAGGTCTGTATATAGGATTTTTGTATCTAAAGTGTCTGATGTGTTCCTGATAATAGATGCCTTTCTTGCTGCAGAGTTTGCTTTATCATTCATTCCCTGTAATACCAATATGGCTTGGTATCCATTAAGTTACTGATCCTGTCGAGCAGTTTAGTAAGCAGGTTTGACAAGAAAAGAAGAAAGGATCACGACACCCTACACGTACGCGCAGACAGCAGCACAAGCACTAACACACGGGCATGCGTGCAGACAAAAAACACGGAAAAAACTTACACATATGATGAATGTACAAAAAAGAAAAAAATTGAAAAATATAAGCAATAAATTGCTGATATCCACTGAAGAGTGGATGGACATGTCCGCCCATGAAACTCAGTCGGGATGCTGAAGGTAACATCAATCAGCTAACAAACTTTTACTTATATTAATTATATATATATATATATATATATATATAGGTAACTATACTCGTCTCGAAAAACCTTCGAATTCTTGATTTACCAATAGTTAAATCAATCTCAAAGGGAAAAAAAGGTTTTAAAAAAGAAAAGCCAGGAACATGAAAGTCTGTCAAAAATAATCGCACAGATACAGGTTCAGAGCCCAAAGAAAAAACCCTGATACGAGTAAACAACTAACTAAAGAGCTCGATACAAACGTAGAGCAGACCTATATATATATATACATATACACACACACACACACACACACACACACACACACACATCAAAGGAAAAGTGATCGGTAATAATTTATGTCAGACAGACAACTGCCTCAGCAGACCGGATTTATAAAATGGTTCATTTATTATTATAATAATTTGTCTGGATGGTTTAAACCATTTTATAACTCCGGTCTGATGAGGCAGTTGTCTGTCTGAATTAAATTATTACTGAACTCTTTCATGATGTATTGAGCTTTTTCTTTGATATATATCATACTCCTCTGTATTTTGATACATTGAGCTCTCTTCATGGATCTATCTTTTTAATATTTTATATAAAAAGACCTACTTGGATTATCCTCTCCACTTACGGATATATATATATATCATCGAAAACATGTTTATAAATTATAATTTATTTCAATGAGTAAGTTTTTCACACCCATCTCATCAGACTGAAATTACAAATGGTTTCAAAAGACAGGTGTTAAAAACTTACCCATTGAAATAAATTATAATCTATAACAATGTTTTTGATGATGCATTAAGTTTTTCCTTGATGTATATCATATTGCTCTGTATGTTAGACATTGAGCTCTCTTTATGGATCCAGCTTTTCAATAGTTTATATTAAAAAGACCGACTTGGATTATCCTTTCCACTTACGGATTTGATATTATTATCTCTCTCTCTCTCTCTCTCTCTCTCTTTCTCTTTCTATATATATATATATATATGTATATATATATATATATATGTGTGTGTGTGTGTGTTGGAAGGAAACATAAAGGGAGATAACTCCAAAGTATTGTAAGAGCTATCCCACTTGCTTTGGACATCGTGACGTCAGACGTCACGTGTGGCAATACAGAGAGATCCAAGATGGCGGACTACACCGGGACACGTGTGGCAAACGTCTCTCCATATTTCACTAATTCTTTTGTAGAGTAGTATTAACTCAGTTTATCTAGTAATTAATAAAATGCTGTAAACCCCAAAAACGTTCTTGGTAATTATTTCCAATCAACAAATGCATTGCTCGGTCCTCAGAACTCACGCAAACATAACAGTGTGTGTCACACATTTCACAAATACAGATATTACACAAGGCAAAGTAAATGTGTTGATCTGCACATAAATAATAGCATTTTTGATGGATACTATATGAGTTAACTAGCATTTATTTTTAGATAATTGACACATACTAACAAATGAATATATCCATATTGATTTTATATTACAATTCCTTGGCTTTCTTATTGATCACAAAAAAGATGTATAACTTTTTCAATATGTTACATAAATAACAGCAAACTTCTAAAATTGATTTTAGAAACATCAGTGCATAAAATTATTAATTTTCAATCATTCCAAACAAAACATTCTGTTTCTATCAGAATTTCTGGGATGAGGAGCTATCATTCTTTACATTTATTTATATTTAGAATATTTTCCTCATTTTTATTGTTGTTATCACAATGTTTCGGCAGTTATGCTCTCAGGCCTTCCTCAGATGTATATCAGTCTGGGTAACCTACAGAGAACTCTGAAGTGAACCTTTTATTTAATCCACAGGACAATGGGCCTAGTGGTTAAACATGTTGGTTTGTGAATTTGGTGACACAGTGGTTGTAGGTTCAATCCCTGAGTCAGGCAGTGCGTACTTGTACTGAACAGTACTAAATGAAAATAAGAACAAGATATATACAGTGGAATGAGAACAGTCTACCCCTGTAGATTCAATAAAGGATTCACTTCAGAATTCCCTGTAGGTTATCCAGATTGATATACACCTGTGGAAGTCTGGATATGTTTTAAGGATAACAACAGTCACAATATAAATAGCATAATAAATTAAACATTCCATATCTCATATGCATCAATGTAAGATTGCTTTCAACTAAAATCAGAAAGATATTCATTTTACACCAGAATTTGGCCTGAAGTCTTGTACGCACAAGACTCAGGTAAACAAAAAACAACACTACTACCAAATATATATGAAATAGAATTTGATTTGAATGTTTAAAAGTTATTTCCTTATCACATTTTACATATCTTCTTTTACATGGCTTGTTTCTTCAGGACATGAGCAATCATGGCACTCCACAACTTCCTCTCCTGTTTATATTTTGACTATCTCTCCCAATCCCTGTTCTGCCATTCATTTCTACAAGCTTGTTAGTTTGTTAGGTAGGTTACTCCTCTTGCCTTCTATATGTCCTGTGTGTGTTAAATTCTCCAACCCCTCTGTCCTCATTATGTGTGTCAAAAATTTTAACTGCCTCTTTCTGATTCTAAGTGTCCTTTTTGTTCCCATTTTCCTAAAAATAAAATTTCTCATTGCTCACATGTTCTGTCCATGATATTCTCACCATTCTTCTGTCAAACCAAATCTCTGCTGCCTCAATCCTCTTCTTCATCTGTGTGGAAATTATCCAGCATTCACTGCTATAGGAGAAGGATTGATATTACATAGCAGTTGAGCACTCTTTTCTTTGTTTATAACAAATTTTTTCTGTTTCTTTATAATTACCAGACTTTTTTCCTGTTTTTTTTTACAAGGCCCAAGAGCAACTCAAGGTTGAAGGGGACAGAATAAGAGGCACAATTTATGAGGCTATATAGCAAAGATAACAATTAACCCTAAACTTGAACAGGTTAAGATTGTAGTGGTCAGGGAAGCAACCTCTTGGGTGTCATTTCCACAAAGCTGTAGTTCATGGGAAGAAACTGCTCAAGTGAAACTGACATAGATATACAAAGGAATGAGAGTGTTGCACTACAATATGCATGGCATGACGAGTCTTAACCATGAAGGTTACAAATGGTGGAAGTAATGAGAGGTTTGTGATATTTGGTCTGAAAAAAGGGTTGTAGGGTGTGGAAAATAATTCATCATCCACAAGGAAGCAAAGATACTTCTGGACTCTACTGAGAGTTGAAATTGAAGACGGAGCAACTCTTGCCCATATATGGCAGCAGTACTACATTTTCGGCCTGTTGTAAAAGTAGAGGATAGATGAAGGAATCAAGTACAGTAGATATCCCCGCCAGTTTTTCTGAAACTGAGATTGACTGTAATTGATGTTTACTGGTCTAAGTATTTGACATTTTCAATGAAGAAATTGTACCTATCAGACAGTTTTTACTCCTTATAATAGGAAAACCTCTTTTAATTGATCCTTGCTTCAGGGAAGTCTTTCATGGCTGAGTGGTGTAAAGCACACCTAGCTTAGACGATTTTTACCAATATACGGGTGACATAGGTTTGAACCCTTCTGAAAGATACATTTTCTTTATAAAACTCTCAAATACCCAGGCAGCTAACATTTTCTTCTCTCACACTTCTCACTTGTGGAACTCTATTCTGCTTCTTGCTTTCCAGTCAACTTTGATCTTCAAAAATTCAAATGCAATGTCAATCATCATCTACTGTCTTCTTAATTCCTTTCCTGTTCTTTTATTGTTTTCACTCCTTAATGTTTTTCTCATATTCTTTCATACTCAGTACACCCTTATGTCTTAGTGAATTTATTGCCTTACTTGAGGTGAAATTATTTTAAAAAAATTACAAATTATATGTATGTATATATATATATATATATATATATATATATATATATATATATTATATACATTTTCATATGTTTTATTTTATTGATTTTTAGTTTAAATTACTTGTTTTGTGAGTTGTAAATGATATTTACCAGAAAGAAAACAAACCTTTGGTATCCAGTGTAAACTTTATCAATTGAGCAAGTGATGCATTCTATTGATATTTTTTTCAAATAATCAGTATCTATTCATATTACATATTCCAGTTTCTAAGAGAAATTAAACTGATTTCAAAAATATAATTATATATATATATATATATATATATATATATATATATATATATAACAAACAGCAGTCTTACTTTTTAAAATAAAATCTTTTGACTTTTTAAATACAAGACTTTATTTATTTTTATTTTTTTTAAATTAAACTTTGGCATTAAATGACCCAATGTTTGATATGGTGTAAAACAAACCAAACCAAATGCATGCCATTGAAGCATTTTATAGACGGTGGATGCTTGTCCCTACTATCATCCCCAGTTGTGAAAACCTTTCGAACATATATAATATACATATCAATTACTAGAGAAGTAATGGATTTTTATTTATTAATCTGACAGATTTTATTACTTAAGTATAATAAGAGAAAAATACTGAATGCAAATCAATTTAAATTATGAAACAGCTTTTCTTTCTGTATAAAGCTGAAATTTTTGTTTTTCCAATATTTTAACAGATTCAATTCTCAGCTAGAAGAACTAAGGCAAAGTATTCAAGCATTAGAAATAGGATTCTACAGAACCATCGTAGGTGTCTGCTATGCACAGTCTGCATACGATGCAGTGTGAGACGCCATCAAACAAGAAATCAGCCCATTGGAAGACCCCATAACCAGCATCACAAAGAGAAAACTGAAGTACAGTGTAACCCGGATATAAGAGAGTTTTTTCACTGGCCCCAAATTAGAACCTGTGTTAATAAAACAAAATAGACCAAACCCGGATATAAGAGAAACCCGGATATAAGAGAAATCAGTATATAAGAGAAACCCGGATATAAGAGACTTCTTCTCCGGTCCCGGCAACTCTCTTATATCCGGGTTACACTGTAGTATAGAAAATGAAAACAAAAAGGATGCTTATACATAACATCAGGAAGAAACAGTTGAAATTTCTAGGGCATATACTGAGGAAAATGGTATTGGAAAATCTGATACTCACAGGACAGATTAAAGGCAAGAGAGACAGAGGAAAACAATGTATAACCCACTTAGCAAGCTTAAGGAAACGGATGGCAGAACAAGAAAAAGATAAAATTTATTAAGAGCTACGAAGGACAGGAAATTGGGGTGAACAATGATCATCAAAGTCCTGAAGGGTCACAAAACAAAGAAGATAAGCTACATTGTAAGAACCAACCATCTTTCTACTGCCATCCTACAAGGTACCACTTAAGACAAAACAAGAAGGAGAAGACAAAGGAAAGATTGGCTGACAATGTCACCAAGTGGATGAGGAGTTCATTCACAAAGGCACACAACTGAGAGATATGAGACATCAGGTGCTCAGCTGTGCAGAGACTACCTGACCAGACCCATAGACCCTAGTAGCTTTTTGGAGGTCAAGACTTTTGATATGTCTATAGACTTCTCTTACTGCAATGAGTATATTGAGCTCAGTGAGAAGTGGGAAGTTGAGGAGGACATTGTCATCTAACGTTGAGTTTGAGGCAAAAATCAAGATGAAGAACTTCATCTTGTCTGTTGAGGAGGATATCAGGTAGATAACACCAAGACCCTGAAATCCTTTACCTCCAGCACCCTTAATGAGGAAATAAATAACACAAGAAAGATTCAAGTGTGATATTCCAAGTGTACATGTATTGTCCACCTAGAGGTCAAAGAAACAGAACTCCTCCTTGGGTCAGTAATATCATGCCAGCCAGAGGCTTTGGGTACCAAGGCAAGCATGCTCATATACATGAGGATGAAAAGACCCATTAAGAGGTGGGGGGTAACAAAAGTCGCTTGGGGGTGCATGTGCATCCCCTACCCCCATTTGAGTTATTATCAAAGGTATAGTCATTAGGCTATGGTCACGCATAGGGAAGTTATTCTGTTTGAGAAAAAAAAAGAGTTTTACTCCTGTCACAGACACAAGGTGGGAATTGACAGTTGTTTTGCAAATCCATTGGAACCATCTGGCCAAGGGGACAGAGGAAGGAGTAAGGATGGACGTGATAGCTATAAAGTTTTAACTTTGTATTAGTCCCAAAATCCCCTCTTTGGAAAACATCAATATAAACACACAAGC
>OZ038503.1:22590486-22700486 GCA_964036315.1 Acanthosepion esculentum | reverse complement strand
TGCTAAAAGTAAATTTCAGGTAAAAATTTTGTTGGTTCCAATCCCCACGGGGAATGACTGCAAAACACTCGACCCTCCCCAATTTATAGACAGAAGCATACAAATGCATGCTGGGATTTCTTCCTTGACAATAAAATAGGCCAGTTCTCAGTGCCATCTGATTCAGTTCCGGTCTGCCTTGTCTTGAAATCAGAATGCTATGTTCACTTATCCAAACTTGCTCTGTCCTGGGTAAAACGATAAACGACATCAAACAGTAACGCCTCTGATCAGGAGGTTTTGAGGAGCGTAGAACTACCTCTTAATTGTTGGTGTTCCCAGGTCCACCCTGACCCAAGGTGGTAGCACCTGTTAGGGTCCCAGCTATGGGCAAATAGTTAACCCACTTTCATAGTGTTTTGACCTGAAGGGGTGAAAACACTATAAAAGTGCAAAAATAGGTTTTAATACCAGCAATACATTTTTGTAAAAAATTATTACCAGCAATTAATTTTTGAAGAAAAAAAATTATTACCAGTAATACATTTTTGAAAAAAAAAAAATATTACCAGAAACACATTTTTGGAAAAAAATATTACCAGCAATAAAAATCATGTCAGCATTAAATAACCCATTGAGGTTGATATTCTGTAAAACAAAACAAATTTGCTATCCTGTGTCAACCCCAATTCTTAGTTTGTGAACTTTCTGCCATATTACTGTTGCTTTGCCTTATTACTGTTAATTTGCCTTGCATATATTGGTTGGTTGCTTTATATTATTTTTGTCCCATTCTATTCATTGCCTATTGCAAACTTTGTCAATTCTGTTTGTTGGACAGTTGTGTTATTTATTTTACATTTAACCATGGCCACTCACAAGTTTAGTTATCCATTTTCTTCACTTTCACAAGAACTGTTTAGTTTGTTGGTGCAGAAAATAACTCAATTGAGGAAGTAGAGGTAAATTTGTTTACAATGCATTTTTAGTGTGAAATTAGTTACAACAAATTACTAATGTTTTTAGTATTCATAGTCACACTACATACATACATTAGATTGAATGAGTTTTGTTGCAGTCATATAATAAACTATTATAAACAGCAATAATGAAAACATTGTTTTTCTTTAGTAAAAACTACTTTCAGTGCATTTCTAGAGGCAAATCTTTTAAATCTCCAATGTCATCACTTAATTATACCAATGTCTGTAGGGACGTATGCCCACTCACCTAAAATCTCTTTGATCAGATACTTATAAAATAAAGTATCCTTATTTGTGAGAAGTTCTACAGGTTGATGTTGATCATAAAAAACGGGCATCTAAATGGTGAATAATACTTGTTGAATTCTCTTGATGCAGAGATCAACAGTTTCTTCCATACATCATTGCATTCACAAAGTAAAAATAATTCATAATTCATTCCTATAGTATAAGATCATTTAGAATGTATTTGTATAGTAAAACAATCTTTTAGAATGCATTCCTATGGTAAAAAAAAAACTTTTAAAATGAATTCCTATAGTAAAAATATTTGAGAATGTAATCCTATAGTAAAAAATCATTTAGAATGTATTCCTATAGTAAAAAATCTTTTAGAATGCATTCCTATAGTAAAAAATCTTTTAGAATGTATTCTTATAGTAAAAAATAATTGAGAATGTATTCCTATAGTAAAAAATCTTTCACAATGCATTCCTACAATAAAAATCGTTTAGAATGTATTCTTATAGTAAAAATATCATTTAGAATTCATTTGTATATTAAATGATCATCTAGAATATATTCTTATAGTAAAAAAATCATTTAGAATTCCTTCCTATATTAAATGATCATCTAGAATGTATTCTTATAGTAAAAAAATCATTTAGAATTCATTCCTATATTAAATGATCATCTAGAATGTATTCTTATAGTAAAAAAATCATTTAGAATTCATTCCTATATTAAATGATCATCTAGAATGTATTCTTATAGTAAAAAAAAACATTTAGAATTCATTCCTATATTGAATGATCATCTAGAATGTATTCTTATAGTAAAAAAATAATTTAGAATTCATTCCTATATTAAATGATCATCTAGAATGTATTCTTATAGTAAAAAAATCATTTAGAATTCATTCCTATATTAAATGATCATCTAGAATGTATTCTTATAGTAAAAAAAACATTTAGAATTCATTCCTATATTAAATGATCATCTAGAATGTATTCTTATAGTAAAAAAAATATTTAGAATTCATTCCTACGGTAAAAAATCGTTTAGAATGCAGTCCTATAGTGAAAGATCATTTAGAATATATTTCAATAGTAAAAGATTATTTAGAATGTATTCCTCTAGGAAAAAAATCATTTGGAATGTATTCCTATAGTAAAAAAAATAATTTGGAATTTATTCCTATAGTAAAAGAAATACTTTAGAATTCATTCCTACATTAAAAAAATCACATGTAATACATTCCCATAGTAAAAAATCATTTGCAATGTATTCCTATAGGAACATAATAATTCTGTCCTATAATAATTGTTACATTTATGGTCTGAAATTTGAATGCAAATGTAACACTTCTTAGGCAACTGTGGGAGTATATCACAAAGATATGTCAATTGCCTAAATTTCTCACCAGAGTTTTCCATTCTGAAAGCTGATGTAAAACTGGAAATTTAATTCAGTGCTGTAAAAATTACATGACTCAATCAAAAGGTATTTTTATTGCAGCTATCAAAATTGTGTTTTATAAAAAATATGTACAGTGTTTTTCTGAAATGCATTTATTTCATCAAGTATTGATTTTAATCAGATATAAATTTGATTTAATGTCATTCTATTGATTACTGCTCAGATCAATCCAACAATTCTTTACCATGTTTGATCAGACATGTGTCAGCTGGGATTCAAAAGTGGTTTGCAATTTAAATATTTTAAAAACATACACATGACACCAGTTAATTTTGCAATATAATCTTCAAATATTCTTTGCCTTTTGAGATATTTATTGATATCAACAATTTGTTTAATCCACTGAAACTTTTTTTATTTTTTCAAATTAGCATGTTTATGGATATTGGATAAAATGTTGAATTTTAAAAAACTAAACCTGACACAAAAAAATATTTGCAAGAATATTTTTGCCTAAACTCATATTCAAAGAGTGAGAATTAGTTTAAACCTGATGAATACAGGAGGTAGAGCAACAGCAGCGAGAGGTCAGTCAAGTATTCCTGAAACCAAATTTTTTTTTTCGGTATCACCCAATGCAAGGCAGTAAAGCCACTAAGACACAAGGGGTTACAGGGTGTGGAAGAATTAGGAACAGAAACATTAATAATGAGTGGGAAGAGGAAAGGGTAATCAGAAGGATAGTAGATAGCAATTGACATTGCATTTAAATTTTTGCAGATTAAAGTTGGCCAGAAAGCATAGAACCAGAAGGGAGTTCCACAAGTGAGAAGTGCGAGAAAAGAAACTGTTAGCATAGAACTTACAGCTACATCTAATAATGAGTGAGGGATAGAAAAGAGTAATCAGGAGGATACTAGATAGCAACTGACACTGCATTTAAATTTTTGCAGATTAAAGTTGGCCAGAAAGAATGGAACTGGAAGGAAGTTCCACAAGCAAGAAGTGTGAGAAAAGAAACTGTGAGCATAGAACTTACAGCTACACCTAGACAATGTCAAACATGAACGATGAGAAGAACCATTATCTTGATGGAACAATCATCATCACCTGGGAAACATGTTAAGTATAAAGGGGTACAAATGACATGCAACAAGATCTATGCATACCACATCTGTCAAGACAGACTCCAATTTCACTAGTGGTCTTTTTGAACTTCAAAAGAACATCATTACAGAGCTACTAGTACCTTGAATAACATCCTGCTGACAGACTGGATTCCTGTAGGTTGATGTGATAATAGGGGTCCAATGCAAATAAATACATGGGCCAATTGATAGGTGATGCTAAATAGAGATTAATGCAAAAGTGTTATGCCCCTTACATTTTCTATACAAGCTGGATGTTGACCGCTCAACAAACAAAAGCAAATTGTGTAAATACATTTTCTGGGTATCAGCTCCATGCATACATCCACTTTAGCTAAAACAAAATTAATAATATATTATGACCAGTCAGAGACACTCCCACTCAAAAACCAAAACCATAATTTTGAACCTACTAAAAATTATATATACATAAATTCAAACAGAACTGACACAGATCAGAGTTTGATGCCAACACTGACATGCTTAAAGAGAGATGCCTCCCATGACCACCACTACCACTTGTCCATTTCACTTAAAATTTCACCATTTGCTCTCCCTGTTGCTGTGGCAACAGCACCAGATAGAAGTTACCAGTCTTTGTACATATTTACCCTTACTCAGTGTCTTCTTTTGTTTAACACATGGATTTACATTTGCTGAGATGGAGAAGGAATTAACCTCCACAACAGTAACAACAACAACAACACCTTTGGAAAGTACCTGAAAACCATACCACTGGTTGACCCAAGCCTTATGAGCGAAACTGGGTAGATGGAACCCTTGGGGGCCGTCGATAGCTATGCTAACACAAAGTCACAAGTCATCGTGGCCAAGAGCTTGAGTGTGCTGGCCTTGTTCAGATTGTTGATCACGCTAGATAACATGCTCTTTCCCAGAAACTGTAACTAAGGTCTGCTCAGCATAGTTGCAGTATAAACCACAGGCGGGCTCTGTGGGTGTTTAATAAATACAAATGTGCCTGAGCAAGCGTCTGCAATAGGGATCGGCTAGTTGAATGAATGGCTAGCTATACATACATTAATCAAAATTAAATACCTAGCATCTGGAGCAAACACTATTTTATAGAGAATTAACTAACATAAACAAACACTTATCAACAGTAATTTTTCAAACCATGTTGTTGATGAAGAAATAAGATTAACTTTAAAGAAATTTAGAAAAAATAATATTAAAAAAAATAAAAACTCCATTAAATTATTTTATTGTAACCAGATGCATCATAATTATAAATAATATGAAGAGGCCATTAAAAATATAAAATAATATGAAGAGGCCATTAAAAATATAAAATAATATGAAGAGGCCATTAAAAATATAATTCGCTGGTACATAACAATTATTGATCCGAACAAATATCATAGATTTATCATTTATTACAAAAATTCAAAATATCTACTCTGTATAAAAATGTTGTTTATGAATTCTTTATCTCCAACACTAACAATCAACATTCTTACATTGGCCACACATGCACCACATAAACGCTGTTCATTACCCAAGGGAAATAACTCACCAATAAATTAATCAAGATTTACCCCCCTTATCATGACATGAAAGATATAAATAAATAAATACACAATGGTAATTATCATATAGTGTTGATGATATCTGTCTATATTTCTGAGATGAGGTATTATTTACATTATTCGAACTATTGTCATCATCTTTGTCGCCATATTTATTACAACGTCTTGGCCGTTGTCCAGCCTTCTTCAGGTGGTTGGCATGTCGAACTGAAGACATTAGGTTTATAATACCTAGAAATTCATACACATCCTCAAGGACACATGGTACAGTGGATAAAGGCGTTGGTTAGATCCAGTGACAGGACACAAAGAGTGTGAGTTCAATGCCCAGTTAAGGCAGTGGAGAACTTTCAGAGGGAAAATGTAACAGGAGATAACTGATATCCATTAAACATGGCGAAATAAAGGGTTCAGTTTGACATTCCAACCACCTGAAGGCTGGAGCGTACAACGGCCGAAACGTTGTAATAAATATGGCAACAAAGATGAGTACAATAGTCTGAATAATGTAAATAAGTGTTGATGAGTCATTAAATTTTAATATGTGGTGTGTGCGAAGTGGGGAGCAGATCTGATAGGCTGTCACTGTCCAGATGAAGTGAATATTTATTGTCTATAATATCAAAGAGAACTTGTGAATTGTTCAGATGATGCCTTCTACTTTTCTACAATCATCTAATTAGAAATAATTTGGCATGAGTTAAGAGTTTTACAGTTTTTAAAATTATATATATTGTGGGTTACCCCACTTCACAAAAATGTATTTTAGGTGATTAGGTGGTACTATTTAAGTCTATAAGAAGGCAAACATTTCCCTTTCTCTCTTTTTCCTCTTCTTGTTCCAAGATGTAATAGTTTATGGATGAGAACACCTGCCATGGCCTGTTCATTTCCACCAGTCAATTTTTACTACTTAATGTGTACACAAATGTATCACACATCACACACACAGAGGCTGACCTTGAGAATTTCCACCACAGATTAGTAACTCAAGATGAAACCTGGGTTCATCACTTCAACTGGAATCAAAGATTCAGAGCAAACAGTAGAAACACTGGTTCTCCACCCCAACAGAAGTTTAAGTAGACAGCGTCTGTTGGCAAGGAGATGGCTACCATTTTTGTGATTCTGAAGGTGTAATGATGATAGACTAAGTGGAAAAGGGAAAAACTATGATTGGACAGTACTATGCATCAGAATTAAGACAACTGAAGGAAGCAATTAAGTTGAAATGCAAAGGGAAAGCTGAGAGTAGGTGATCTCTTACTCCAAGATAATGCACCCATTCACACTACAGCAGCTGAAATAGCCAGCTGTGACTTTGAATTGCTACCCCATCCCTTTACCAGACATTGTTCCATATGACTTCTTGTTTCCTAAACTCAAATTCCACCAGCATAGTTGCTATTTTGGAAAAAAATGATGGGATCATATGTGCTGTGGAGAAGTTTTTGGAGGACCAGAATGTCAAGATTCTTCTGTAATGGGATTGCAATTCTTAAGCACCGTTGGACCAAGTGCACTGATATCACAGGGGACAATATTTAAAAATAGTCAAAAACGGTCTTGTTTCTCCAACTCCTTCTGGGTGAGGCTTACAACCTTTTCAAGGACTCTCCTATCTTTGACATGAACAGCAGAGAAAAAGACTAAAATATGAATAATATCAATGTGAATACATTTTTTAAATCAAATTTGGTTAGTGAATTAAACTCTTTGTGTAGTGAAGAAAAAGATCAAGATTTGCATTTTGGCAGGTATAAAAAAAAACGGCAGAAAGAACTGGATGAAATATCTTTGTGCCAATCATGCAAATGACTTCACTCCATATAAGCTCAAACTGATTATATGAAGCAGGACATTTTTCACCCACATCAAGAAGTCTGCTTGCAGAATATAATTGATGGTTATTGGTTCATAATGGTTTGTGTCACAGTAGAAAGTGGCTTGACGTGTGTTGGTCGATATTTTGAATTATAAAGACTGTCATTCATGTTGGCAGGTCACTTTCACTCAGTTTTATAGTCGATAACAACACTTTGTTACACATTAGTTAGTTTGGACTTACTTTCAGTTAAATCATAACAAATATAGTGACATATATGATCAGACAAAAGTGAATATTAGGTGGAAAAGCTGCACATTATACAAGAATAATTATATTAATTAATGAGTGAAGTTTTGCGGTACACAACCAACATTAACCTAAATCAGTAACTACTTCTAGTTGGGAACAAAGTCAGTAGCAATGGTATGTAATAAACTTATGTCAAATACTGCAGTGATAGAGAAGTAATAAAAAATAAGTAATAACAAGAAAACTAAAATTCCACCATCTTTAAAACTAGATAGATAATCAGTATCACCAGGCCATAAAGCCACAGTCCAACCAACTATTTAGAAAAATTTCACAACCAGGATATAAGAATAGCAATAAACAAATAATAACAAGGAGACCAAAATTTCACCATCTATGAAAGTAGTATGTATATTTAAAATTGCCAGGCCACAAAGCCATAGTTTGACCAACCAATCAGAAAGCTTTTACAAACAAGATACAAGATGGTGAGCCAATGAAAAGCAGAGCAGCCTTTTCAAAGTGGATCTATAAATGTATATATATATAACCAGATGGAAAATCAACCAAAACCAGAATCGATAAATTTTATCCATTCTCCGATGCCTAACATAACTGGAGCCAAAATGTTACATTTGCACAACTAGCTGGTTACTTGAAATACCGAAACTATACTTCTACATTGAAACTATACACCTTTTCTTTCTCCATCTTTTTAGCAGTTTGCTGATACAGTTGAAAACAAACACATTCCTTCAACCACATTGCTAAGAAGATGGCTACTACATTTGGATACATATATAGATAGTTACTACACCCCCAAATTCTTTCTCTTTATCTCTTTCATGTGCCAGGACATTTACACTTGGACTCTTAAAACTTCAACTTTCACCATCTCTTCCTGTATTGTGTTATATAAAGAATTACTTTGTACTTATCAACACTCTGTGAACTTTCTTTTAATCATTACACAAAGCCAATATACAGCCAAACCAATTATAGCAATCTACAGTGGGAATGTTGTCATACGATAATCTCCATAAATGAATCCTTTGGGCGTTAAAGAATACAATCCTTCACTAGTCCAGCCCATGGCCATATCATAATGAAACACCCATACCTGTACAATCACTGAAGTTAAGCAATGTTGAGCCTGGTTAATACCTAGATGGGTAACCACTTAAGAATACCAGAAGCTGTAAGCTTGGATGTGCAAGTGATGTAATTGTCTTGGAATTTTTAATCTAGGAGCTGAGTTCCAATTCCTGTTGGGTTCATTATATTAATTTAAATGCAAATAGCCTTGGGAAAGGTGTAAATCCACCTTCTCTCCCCAGCTATGGGTTAAGTAGTAAAACCTGTATCACTAAATCATTATCTCAAAAATTTCTTATTATCTAAAAATATTTTCTGGCTTTAAATAACCTGCAAAAGGTTGATAAGCTGTAAAAAACAAATCAAACAATCCAACATTCACCAGCTCCTATACACTAGTGCTGTAAAATCACAAAGTTTTAACAAGTGGTGGTATATATATATATATATATATATATATATATATATATATATATATATATATATATATATATATATAAATATATAAGATAAAAAATAAAAATAAAATTAAAACAAACAAAAAAACAAGCAAAATAATTTGACATAAATAAATAAACAAATAAGCGACTTCCGGTAAAAGTAACCGCCAAAATAGACTACCCATAGTGCACCACTGACCCTTATATATAAATAGCCGAGAAAAATAACAGCACTAGTTGCCTGACGATTGCACTAGCATGAAACAGACTGTCGCCTCTAAGTGCTGACTTCCATGTCCACTTTTATATTTACACACGCTCTATCTCTGATATTGAGCACTTTATCCCATAAATATAGCACACTTTAAGACTATATTTCTTCATATATATATATATATATATATATATATATATATATATATATATATATATATATATACTTCCTTCTGATTTCTTGTTTCTTTTACACTGGAACTTGAAGCTTCAACTTTCACCTTATCTTTCTGTATTATTATATTGTGTTATATAAAGATTTATTTTGTTGTATTTTTCAACACTGTGCATTTTCTTTTGATCATTACACAAGGCTAATATCCCCCTTACCACCAAACCAAACACCTCAATATATAGTGGGAACAGATGTCTACTTCCACAAATCCTCCATAATACTCACAATGCATAGCATAAAAAGTTTGCAAAGCATTAAAATGAATCCTGAAAGTGATTTATATTCCAAGTTGATAAGTGAAGTATCTGAAGCAAATATCAACCCAGAATGTGAAGTAGAGGAAGAAGCATCTGATTAAATAAAGCTTTGATATTAACAATTGGAAAATGGACTGCTGAGGGCGGAACCATTTTCACTCAGCACGTATAATAATTGCAAGCATGTCCTCAATGTGGATAAATTGCTAATTGCTAATAGAGTGAAACATTGTATAGCCACTCACGAGTTTGGTTCTCATGATTCTCTTCCAATTCCAATCTTGACTTATCAGGAGTATCATTGCCTGATAGAAAATCCCTCCTGTGTGATACACATATAACAGTCTAAAGATAGACCCAAAAGAACAAGCAAACCTTACAGCATCCCTAAAATATGTCCTAAAGAAATATGCTGCTGAACCGTTTCCTGATCTCTCTGAATTCTATAACAAATGCCTTGCTGCATCTTGCTTTCCAGTTTGTTGCAAATCCTTTTTAAAGTACCTGTTTTTAAGAACTCACGAAAAACGTCTTATCCTTCAAATTATTCATCCGTTTCCATCCTCCATTAAAACACTTGCCAGGTATTCAAACTTCGGTAAATGTTTGATTTGGACATCTCCAATTTGTAGTTCAAATCTTGGGATTTTTCTCTTTCTGACACGCATGCATTCTGTCTCCTTCAATTGCTCTTATTAGAATCTATCTTTCGCTATTCCAATGAAGCTTCCGATTTCAGTGTCACATTTTCCAACCTCCATTAAAACACTTGCCAGGTATTCAAACTTCGGTAAATGTTTGATTTGGACATCTCCAATTTGTAGTTCAAATCTTGGGATTTTTCTGACAAGCATGCATTCTGTCTCTTTCAATTGCACTTATTAGAATCTAACTTTCGCTATTCCAATGAAGCTTCCGATTTCAGTGTCACATTTTCCATCCTCCATTAAAACACTTGCCAGGTATTCAAACTTCGGTAAATGTTTGATTTGGACATCTCCAATTTGTAGTTCAAATCTTGGGATTTTTCTCTTTCTGACACGCATGCATTCTGTCTCCTTCAATTGCTCTTATTAGAATCTATCTTTCGCTATTCCAATGAAGCTTCCGATTTCAGTGTCACATTTTCCATCCTCCATTAAAACACTTGCCAGGTATTCAAACTTCGGTAATTGTTTGATTTGGACATCTCCAATTTGTAGTTCAAATCTTGGGATTTTTCTCTTTCTGACACGCATGCATTCTGTCTCCTTCAATTGCTCTTATTAGAATCTAACTTTCGCTATTCCAATGAAGCTTCCGATTTCAGTGTCACATTTTCCATCCTCCATTAAAACACTTGCCAGGTATTCAAACTTCGGTAATTGTTAATTTGTAGCTCACATCTCTTGCTGATGTTTCAAGTAGCTAATTGTACAATTTTTATTTTATTTTCAAAATAAACCATCAAAGTTTTAAATAGTAAGATAGTGAGTAATAAATTCATTAACAAAATACTATACAAATAACACAAAGAATCTGAATGTTTGTTGAATTCTCCTTTAAACTGTAACATTTTCTTGTAGAACTTTTTCTATAGAAAAACTACATCAAGAAGTCTAAAGCTACATATTATTTGCTAGTTATTTAATAATATCCAAGAGAATAGTAATAATGATTCTGTTGAGATGGAAGGCTAACTAAAAAGTACTTTGAGTGTGCATACTTCTGACGATATCACTGTTACCGACGAAAATTGAACAATCAGGTTAGAGATCACAGACAATGTTTAAAAAAAAAAGAAAAAAAAAAAAAATCCATGACAAGGGAGATAATCATATTTGCTTTTCACAGAAATATTAAGAGTTACTTTTCCTGTCAATTTTTTAAACTATGTTAACAAAATGAACAAAAATTCCATGGCTCACACCTTTCACAAAATATCATTAAAATACATTGAGAACATTGGAGGAAAAAAGACACAACGAATTCGGCAAAATGTACTTGTATTATTTCGAACTAGTGTACTCTTCTCGGTTGATATAAATGTTGTTATAGACACGTTTCGACAAAGTACCCTCTTATCATCATCAGTCAAGACAGTGTCGGAATGGATATAGGAGTTGACTATACATGTGTTAATGTCCTTTAGCGGTCCTGAGTTCAATCCCTGGATCAGGTAGTGAAGCATAAATTAAGCAAAACAAACAATGACATCCATTTATTGTGACTGGTGGTAGTTCAAGATCCAATAAACAACATCCAAAGAATCTCAAAACCGTATTGTTATTCTATTAATCACTGTAGAAATAATATTATTATTTTAATTTCTAACATGAAGCATTGTGAACTATTACTATTTTTTGACTTGTGTTACTTTCATATTACTTCTCTCGCTTCTTATTACAAATCTTTTAAGTAAACAAAAGAACTGTGAAATGTCAAGGAGAGAGGGATGAAAATTTGACCTTGTAAAAAAATGATCCACAAAGAAAAGAAGGAAAAGAAAGCAGATAAAATGTAAATCTCATATTTTTATAGTCAAGAAATTTGTGAGTTGTTTTACAAAAATTTCCTTCTTTTTTTTTTTAGCTTAGCTTCTTCCATTTGAAAATCGTTTTTGTATGGCAGAAAATAGGCAAGATACTTGAAGATTTCTTAATGACTTCAATTCAGCTGTTACATCTGGCTGCTACTCACACTATCATGCAAACTCTTCCTCTTGGACTCAGACTCTTGTACCTCATGTGCAGATGTCATAGAAGACTCAAAGTGCATGTGAATATATAACAGAAAAAAACTGATCAAGTTTAAAGAGTGTTACTTGAACGTAAGGAAAATAAAAGTTACCAGCAATGAAGAGGTGGAAGCACTGCTGTTGTTTGCTCAAGAGATTTGACTGAATCTTCTTTTTTCTTTCACCTGGTTAAAATGTGATTGTGCTTTAAGCTTAAAAAGGGCCCTGTTAATAGACAAAATGGCTACCATTGTTAACCATTCATCTGTTCTGCTTCATCACTAAGAGCATCTTTTTCGCAACTGTACAATTGTTACCTGGGCATTCTATTTATCTTATTTTTTTGAAGATAGAGTTGACCTGTCTCCATTGAAAATTAGTGGAATTTTCAACAAAGGAAATAAAATTTCTAATAACTTAATAACCATACATGCTTAAAAACTGAAACTTTGTAGATTAATAATTTGATATATTTTTTAAATGTTGTGTAATTTTTTTATCTTTATCCATAAATTACAATTTTAACTTGGTATCTGATCAGTAAAGATATTGTATCTTAATAACTTTAAATAAAAAGATGTTTTTATCTTGTCTCAAAGTGTTTAATTAATGGAATATGTTCCAATAATGTGTCCACTATAATTTGAATCTATTAAATCTTAATTTAAATGGATTTTTAAAGTTTTTTTTAAGAAACACAACTAGATAAGTTTTTGACGAAACTAAAACTCATTATTTATACTATTTACATTCAGACAATTGTCTTCATCTAGTTGTTGCTATCATAATGTTTCAGCCATTGGACCCTTTGGCCTTTATCAGGTGTATATTATTATGCTTCTCCCATCGAACTCGACGTATGAGGGTCAGACAGATCAGCTCCCAGAAACCGAAAGCCCGACAGCCACACAGGACTTGATTATAGTGGTGAAGGCCTTGTGCAGGGCCATCCACACTTTTTGGAGGGACGAATACAGGGACCTGGTGCAACGGATGCCACAAGGTCTCCAAACGACCCTCCACAGGTTTTGAATTCAGAGTTGTCCTTCTCCTAGACCAGTTGCCATCCAAGGCTATAGAACCCAGTCTGTCCTGCTATTTACCCATAGTTGGAGGGAGAAGAAGAGGATTCACAGGTGTATATCAATCCAGGTAACCTACGTGGAATTCTGAACTGAACACTTTGTCATATTTACGTTTTGGCCATTGTACTCTCCGACCTTCTTCAGGTGATATTAGTAATATCACACTTGTTGTACGCTCTAATATTAGTAATATCACCTAGGTCGGAGTGTACAATGCCTGAAACATGTATATGACAATAAAGATGAGGACAACAGTCCAAATAATGTTATTAATGTAAATAATTATAATACCTCATCTCAGATATATATATATATATATATATATATATATATATATATATATATATATATATATATATATATATAGATATGTGTGTGTGTGTGTGTGTGTGTGTGTGTGTGTATGAATTTAACAAATACAGGATGTCCCCACCAACACTGACATCATTTTGTAGTCTAATAACATAGCCAATTCTTGCTCAAATGATCTCAAGTTTTAACAGAATATGTAAAGAACTAAGTTGAGTGTGCGGATTTATCTCAATGAGAATCTTACCAGGAAGATGGATCTGACATACCAGTAATAATGACAGTGCTGTTGAAATTGCCATCAAGTTTACCTGACTTGACACCTTGTAAATTTTTTCTATAAGGCTATATAAAAGGACAGGTCTATATCCCTTTTTCCTACAAGCCTCGAGGAACTTAAACAGAGAATCACTGAGGCGCTAGAGAATGCTACGCAAGACATGCTACAGCGTGTTTGGCAGGCGCTGGACTACTGACTTGATGCGTGTCGTGTCACGGGTGGTGTGCGTATTGAACATTTGTAAACCTTTGTGAAATCAATTAAAAAATCTACATCCCTTTGAATATCTTGTTTGAATTCTGATCAATAAATCTTTTATTGTTCAACATGAAGTCTATTTAATTTTCTTTACCGGGACATGGAGTTACTCAGATATTCACATTTTAAATTATGTCAATTTTTTTTTGGGATACTCTGTATATTACAAGGCGAGTTCAAATTCCAGTCAGATCCATTGCATTCACTTAGGTGCTAATACCCCGAGGAAAGGTATTAATCCTCTTCTTCTCCCCCACTAGCTACGGGTAAATAGCAGGACAGACTAGTTTCTATAGCCTTGGGTAGCAGTCTAGGAGAAAGTAACTCTGAATTCAAAACTGTACGTAGCCCTGGCATAGAACATACTATACTGCTAAGGAAAGGATCATTCACATTGGCTCAATGATTCCAACTACAGTCAAATGATGATGATGATATACAATTACATTTATGTTTTTCAAGAATCCTCAGAATTGTTAAGAAAGTCAAATTATGGCCCTCAAAACTTAGAACTGGTGGCAATGGCTTCTTATCAAATGGAATCTAACATTTGTGTCTATAGCCATTAGAATCCTAAATGAAACTAATGGAATCAGCATCAAATCAAGCATCCGGAAGATTCATATCCTTCAAATGAAAGATCCAAAATTTTGCCGCATTAATGTTATTTATCAATAAATACATTCTTTCAGTTCTTTCCTGGAACTTTTCCAGTGGGTGCAACACATTTTCCTGCTCAATTGTCTGCCATTCATTCTTTTTCTAAATTTACCAGCTGTCTTCTCTCTGATAGCAAAGCAGCTCCAGTCTCACTGGCAGGCATAATCTGATTGCTAGGGTGTAAGATTTGAGATACCTTCACAACTGCATATGGATTCTCATTATTTTTATTTTTTTGACTAGCTGAATATCTGTCCCAAGAATCAAGAAAAGTTCATTTGTCATAGAATTCTCTTACCTCACTCTAAAATTTTAGTATAATCATTATTTTCAGCAAGATATCTATTCTTTTTGTCATTATGCTATGTCCACTTGAATTTCTACTCTAGACATATCTACCACAAGCTGACCACCAAGCTGACCACAAGAGAAATTTATATAATTTTCTAACTTTTTTTATTAATAGTAAAAATGAATTCCACAAACTTAATATTTTTCACTTGTTTAAATAATTCAAAAAGTTTTAAGAAAATCTAATTAATTATTTTGATTTAATTAGATAATTCCATATTTTGGTGGGAACTCTATTTGACTAATTTGTCATAATGTGAAGTAGCAGATGACTATAGCGAAGAAAATGGCAAATTACTTCGTCAAACCAAACGACAGCATGTCGTGTGTATCCTACAATGGAAAATGTTTGAAAAAGAAAATTACTTAGCAAAAGAAAGGGCATGTATTCCGCATGACATGCTGAAGACAGAATATTTAAATTAGAAACAAGTCAGTCGCAGGAGTCGCTATAAAAATATTTTGATATGCTAAAATTGGGTGTCCTCTCCCAGTTGTCGAGGAATGGAAAAAATGCTCGGCCAATAAAAGCAATAGGTGTTCTCGAATCGAGAGTCAGAAAGAAAATTTGTGTATTTTGGCTGTGACAAATATTTCCTTTGCAATCCCAGAATGCTTACAACAACCACAAGATACATTAACTGTAAGCTTTCGAAATTATGACGTAGATATAACTTCTTTCAAAACAAACAATGAATTTAAAAAAACTTTACCAGAAATATTGTTTATATGTGGCTATATTTTAAATAATTTGACAAATTTTTTTAAATAATCTAATTAAACAGATTATTTTGACTTATTTACATAATTTCATAATTTTTTCAGCTCTGTTTAACTAACTTGTAGCAATGTGAATTAGCAGACAACAACAATGCTTATTATGAACACAGAAGATTTTCTAACTTACAACTTAATTTTGACATGGCAGCTATAAATTCTTTCTATACAAACACAATGAATTTAAAAATACAGCAAAAACATTACTGTTGTAACTTAGGGAAGGTTACTGAATAGAATAATCACATGAAGGTTGGTAATGAACAATAATACTTAGGACAAGAACAGCTGCACATAGAAAAAATCAACTCCTAGAAGTGAGTCAAGTGAATTCCACAATGAATCTCCAACTGCAGACCAACATACAGTATTTACTACTGTATTTATGTGAATGGGGACATACCCATTATCATCTATAGGTATGCTACAACAATTACTTATGTACAGCAATTTTTAAGTTTGAATTAAGGATAAATAACATAGACAAAATATTTATTAAAATAGTTTTAAAATTTTTATGCAAATTAAATATTACCCCTAATGTTGGAAATGCCTTTTGTCAGTAAGCTATATAAAAGTCTGACAAACATTCATTATGGGTTAACAATTTGGCCTGTTTTGTTCTACTAATGTAAGGTTGGGGGACACACCAACAAAATTTAGCCTTATATGAATTTATATAAGTTACATTATGTATGCCAAAGCAGTATCTAAAATCACTGGGACAAAGACAAAAAGGGTAATGTTTAATGTTCATGCCCACAAAAAAATGATGTGTCAAAAGGACAGGTATTTCCTTGACACTGACATTACTGGATGCACTTTTGACTCCCTCACCAATGTTTGTTTTAAAAAGCAATCATTAGAATTTTTTTATAAAATCCAAACACATGAAAATGGATTTATACATTTTCTTCATTCTTCAGAATTGACAACAATAGTTCATTGATATTTTTATAAAATTACAAATAAAAAAAACTTATTTTCATTGTGGTGTAACCTAGGGAAGGTTGCTGAATAGAATAATCAAACAAAGGTTGGTAATGAATGATAATACTTAGGACAAGAACAACACATATTAGATTTGCCAGCAGTGCATAGAAGAAGTAGTGAACTATGAGAGGTGAATCAAATGAATTCCACAATAAATCTCCAACTGCAGGATATCTACCAACCACCCCACATGGTCAGATGTAGCACAAGGCTGAATTTAATGTGGAATATCTGAGTCCATATGCTTGGCAAAAAATTCCCCGGGTAGCTGTTTCCTGGGATGAGACTATCCTTCGGCATAACCTCATTTGTGGATCCTCTCTTCCTGGAGGCAGAGAGTTTGGCCAGCACAGGTGGAGACGAATCTCCAACTGCAGACCAACATACAGTATTTACTAGTGTATTTATGTGAATGGGGACACACCTATTATCATCTGTAGGTATACTACAATACATTGTTATTTATAAAATGATAAATAATATTGCATTGTTGTTGGTTTACATATTTTGATAATTTTGCATTCTTTTATAAATTTTTAATTAAAAAGATTTCTTTTCAAATTCATTTCTTTATAAAATGGTATATATTAAATCTTTATAAAGGGTAAATAATATTTAATATCATTGTACTTAGTTCACATATTTTTATAAACTTGTAAATAAACATTGTTGAGGGAGTCAAAAGTGTATACAGTAATAATGGTGTCAAAAAATAATCATCCTTTTGACACAGCATTTTTGCAGGCATAAAAGTTAAACATTGTCAAATTATACATGGTTTTGCTATCAAGTATCACACACACACATGCAAAAAAAAACAAAAAAAAACGTCTTAATTCATTTAATCAGATCAACTTAAACATCACTTTAGTCTAATGAAGTCCTAAAGGACAAAACAAATCATACAAAAATTTTCCACTTTGTCATAGATTTTCCTAATATTTATTTTTGCCATAATTTACATTTAGGCTAACAAGATTAGCAAAATCAGTCTATTTCATTCAGTAAAATAACTAAAAGGGCTGATATTTCTTATTTAAAGTTGTAAATCATTTAAAGAAAAATACATAAATTGTTGTAACAGAAAACAAAAACAAGGCCAAACACTGCTAAGGAAGTTTCCCCATTTTGGTTTGTTAGTGTTATGAAATACTTTGTTTTTACTGGAATTAAAATGCAAAATGCAATGTTCAACCAATATATTCATCATTAACAGTTATTAATCAATATTGGATATCAGGAGAATCTAGACATTGATGAATAAAATGGATTAATATCCAATACCGCTAATTTTTTAATAAATTTTTTTAAATAAAGAGACTTTTCAAATTTATTTCTTTATAAAATGGTAAATGATAAATCCAACATTGTACTTAGTTCACATATTTTTATAAACTTGTAAATAAACATTGTTGAGGGAGTCAAAAGTGTATACAGTAATAATGGTGTCAAAGGAATAATCATCCTTTTGTCACAGCATTTTTGCAGGCACAAAAGATAAACAATGTCATGAGAAGTTTGTTTGAAATCTACCATAATTCCCTATGTATAATACACATTTTTTCTAAAAAATAATGAGCAAAATTAGGGGTGCGTATTATGCACAGCTACAAAAAAATTCTTTAAAAAAATTGCCATTTCATAGGTCGATCTCTGTTGCGAAATGACCACTCACCACAAGTATACGGCAATTTGACAAATAACATTCAGCGATTGCAACCACATAAGGATATCAGATGCAATCACATGTACCTAACAATACTTACAAATGTAAAATAAAATAAGAATTATCATAAAACTAAATCAGAATAATATTATTCTATGTTTAAAACCATTTTTTTAATAGAAGTAGGAAACGATGGCTATAATGAAATTGGAGAGGTACAATTTATAGGGTTTGATTACCAAACAAAGGGTGCGTATTATGCGCGAGTAGAAGCATTTTCCCACAATTTTAGGTGTGTGTATTATAGATAAAGGTGTATTATACATGGGGAATTACAGTATTTGAATCTGGAATTTTCTTTTATAGATTTTTTATCTGTACAATAATGTTCCCCCTGTACAACTCCCAGTAGCCAATCAAGGTAAAGATTTACAGAATAAGAGTTAGGAGGCAAAATTTTATGAGGATATGTGGAGAAGATAACAGTTAACCTTAGACCTGAACAGGTTTGTAGTGATCTGGGAAGCATCCTCTTAGGAGCCGGCTCAACAAAATAGCAGTTCATGAGAAGAAGCTGTCCAAGTTGAACTTACATCTCACCAATGAAATACAAAGAGAATCAGGATGGATCTCTAAACCGTGAGTGGCATGGCTGGTCTTAGTTGTGGAGATTAGAACTGGTAGAACTTAGTGCATCTGAACACTTTATATGGAAACAGCGATAGAGCAGCAAGAGGCTTGCAATGTTTTGTCTGTGGAGTAAAAGGTTATAGGGTGAAAAATAATTAATCACCCACAAGGCCACATAGACACTTTTAGATACTATGGTGACAGAAATGTGAAGACTGTGTAGCTCCTGTCCATATATGGCAGCAGCACTCCATTTTCCACCTAATCATGCTTTTGTAAATTCAGGTACTTACTGAAGCGATACAGAGGACTAACCATTCTTCCAGCTTCTTTAGTTGTGATGGACCATATATATGAGTTCCACTTCAGCTCTGTGATAAGTGTAAGTCCCAATAGGTGCTCAATGCATAGAACTTCCCTGAGAGAACACCCATTCATCACAATAGATGATGCATGAAGCCTGAAAGATTTATCTTATGTGTGTGCGCATATTATACATTTCCCTCTTGTATCCAAAGAAGAATCTGTTTTTTGTCATCAGTGTGGATATCTGGCTCATTCCCATTAGTAAAAATCATTTAGAACGCATTCTCAAAGTAAGAATAATTTAAAACACATTCCAATAGTAAAAATCATTTCGAACACATTCCTGCAGTTCAAAATTATTTAGAACGCTTTCCTGCAGGACAAAATAATTCAGAACACATTCCCATAAAAAGAATCACTTAGAACGTATTCCCCATAGTAAAAATCATTTAAACCACATTGCCATTGTAAAAATCATTTGCAACATATTCCAGTCAGTAGTAAAAATCATTAGAAGGGCATCCCTGCCCCTGTACAAAAAAGAATTTAGAATGTATTCCTATAGTAAGCATCATTTGCAATGTATTCATATAGTAAGCATCATTTGCAATGTATTCCTATAGTAAGCATCATTTGCAATGTATTCCTATTGTAAACATCATTTACAATCTATTCCTATAGTAAGCATCATTTGCAATGTATTCCTATAGTAAGCATCATTTGCAATGTATTCCTATAGTAAGCATCATTTGCAATGTATTCCTATTGTAAACATCATTTACAATGTATTCCTATAGTAAGCATCATTTACAATGTATTCCTATTGTAAACATCATTTACAATGTATTCCTATAGTAAGCATCATTTGCAATGTATTCCTATAGTAAGCATCATTTGCAATGTATTCCTATTGTAAACATCATTTACAATGTATTCCTATAGTAAGCATCATTTGCAATGTATTCCTATATTAAAATTCATTTGCAATGTATTCATCTTGCACAAAACATAGTATTGAATAGAATTTTTCCATTTCATCATTCAATTTCCTGCCATTAATCTGATATATAGAATTTATATGTCATATTTCTCCCTTTCAGACTAATGTAAATAATGATGACTCTCTGTCCCAGAAATTCAAACTTACTGTATTATATATGAATACTATCCTTTCCTTTGTAGTTTTACAATCAATGCTACTCTTCATTGAGAAAGAGAGAGTAAACAGTCACTGAACAAGCTTAGATTTAACAAGTAAGAAAAACAATGTCTGAAGATGGTTATTTTTGGTACAAAAAGCAATTTTTGAATTACATTGCATAGTGAAACCAAATACAGAATCCAGAGAAATAAGCACAAGTTTAAATTTAGAAAGATTCTCTGCTTACAGGTTTCTCTATTTCAACTAACAAAGACTAATATTCTGTTTTTTCTCCTTTTGCTTTAAGTGCACATAAATTTCTGGATAAGTCTTGGAAATGAGACAATTTTAGAACAAAAACAAAAAGGTGAATGCCTACCATGAAAATATTTATAGAAAAGGCACATTTGCTAATCATCCCTAACCATCAGGATGATTAGCAAATGTGTCTTTTCTAAATAATATAAAGTGGGTTTCATACTTTTTTTTTTAAATGTTGTGTTCCTTCACAAGATAGGTGATCATGACTTGCCAAAAATTCCATTTCTTTATTATTTGTGAGTTGCCATTATTTATTGGGAAAGATAGTGGAAGGGTTTCCCATTGCATTCTCCACAGTTTGGGATTCTGAGTTGTCCTTCTCCTAGACTGGCTATCATCCAAGGCTCAAGAGCTCAGTCTACATTGCTATTTAACCTTTGACATACTGGAGGTGATTTTGCTTGCAAAGCAAAAATTTAATCTTGCCACTTGTAGTCAGTTTTGTTGTACTAGAACTAGAATTCCTGTTCAGAAATTGATGTCACAGATTACTTCCATAATGAAGAGCATAAATCACAAGTCCAAACTCAAATATTAGGGGTAGAAAAAAAAATGACAAAATCTTAATTCGCAGGTCCTATGTCACAAATCCCAATGTATGTAAACAGTCAGAGAAATAACACCCTCGCCCACAAACGCGGTAACAAATGAACAACATTTTTCCTCCCAATTCGAGAACACCAACTGCTTTTATTGACGGACCATTTTTTTTCATTTGTCGCCAGCTGAGAGAGGACACACAATTTTAGCATATCTGAGATACTTTTATGGTGACTCCAGTGACTGTCTTGTTTCTATTTCTACTTTTAACTTTGGATATTCCGTCTTTGGCATCCCATGCAGAATATGTGTCCTTTTTCTCAGTAACTAACTTTCTTTTTTGCCACATTTTCTGTCGTAGAATACACGCGACACACTGTCACTTACTTTGACAAGGTAATTTCCTCGTTTTCTTCGCTACACCACTGCAAGTGACTCAGATGAATAAATAATAGAGTGTTTGAATTTTGCAGTTCTGTTGCCATATCCTGCTATGGCAACAGAAAATAACCATGACTGAAATTAAGTAGCACAATAGAGGAGCCTTGAAAAACAATGCAGTGGAAAGAAAAATAGTGAATAATGCAGACTGTTAAAGGTTAACCCATTGATAGAGGGAGAAGAGATGGATTCATGCCTTTCCGAAAGTCATTTATACAGAAGTGAATGCAACAGACAAAACTAGAATTCCTCTTTCCATCCTGCTAACCATTAGGCTACCAACATGTCCATATAAGACATACTATGTTGTAAACAATTATTTATCAAATCTGCCCACACACAGTTTTCTGAGCAGGTTTTTATTCTGCATTTAAATAGTTACTATTTTAAAGATTACTTACCTGCAAAAATAAATCTCGTTAATTCAATCCACATGAATCAACATGAAGTAATATTTATAAAATACTCACCTGAAAAAGAACAAAAAATAGGTTAGAATTCAAGTTATGATCTGTCTTACAGTTTAAATACTTGGTGTTATACAATCTTTCAAACCCATTTCCAATACCCTTGTGTCAGCTTAGTAAATCTAAAATAAAGTCTTGTGGCTAAAATTTTCCACTGGCATCAGTTTTTGTTTTGTTTTTTTGGTGTAGGGAGGGTGATTTCAATCTTACTAGGAAGGACTGCAAAACTTTTTCCCCCCTCCCCTTTTTTAGTCAGAAGTCCACAAACATATGCTGGGATATTTATCTTAGTCAATAAAATAGGTTGGTTTACAATTTAACTCAGTCCAGATCTAGCTTGTCTATAAGACAAACCATTGTGTTTGCTTGTCTGACCTTGATTTTGTGCATAGATGCCAATTCATAGTTTGTAAACCTTTTGCTTTCTTACCTGTAAGTTTGCTTTGCATATATTATTAGCTTGCTTGATACTATTTAATTTTTGCCCCTTTTTTCTTTTTATTGCAAACTTTGTTAATTCCGTTTGTTGGACAGTTCTGTTATTTCGTTTTTCATTTCATCATGGCTCCTAACTTATCAATATGAGGGTAACTAGAATTCTTACAATTACAAAATAAGTTTCTGCCTGAAATAAAACCACAAAGGGTAGATAAGTCATAAAAAATAAATCAATCCAATGTATTCCCATAGTAAAACTTATTTGTAATGCATTCGCATATCACATTAAGCATTGTAGAACCTTCCAAATTTTGCCCAAATCCCTCAAACTCTTTTTCAGTTATTTTACAAGATGCATAGAACCAAGAACAATTGTTTCTTTTGCTTATTTTATTTATTGTTCTTATTCCCTTTCTTTATAGACTGTAAATCAAGACATTTATTTAAATGCCATGTCCATTCAGGATATAAGCAATCATGGCCCTCTACAGATTTTTTTTTATTATTATCTGTGAATTAACACACATTTTTGGGAAAGATAGTGGAGTAGTTTTCCACCATATTCTGCAGGATTTGGAATTCAGAGTTTTTCTACTCTTAAACTGATTGCCATCCAAGTCCACATATTTCAGCTTACCCTACTATTTAACTCATAATTCAGAGGAGAAAAATCAATTTATGTCTTTCCCAAGGTCATTTGTGTGAAAGTGAATGCAACAGGTTAAGCTGGAATTTGAACTTTGATCACCAATTTGATCTTCCACACTGATATCCATTACACTACCCACACATCTCCCAAAACAGTACATACTTGAAATAAGTAAAAAAAAATAAAAAATAATAAAATAGTCGAACTGAGCAAATAATTGATGCTCGTAAAATCTAAAAATTCCATGAAGTGTAAATAATCTGAAAAATGGATTATTAAAAGTTTTAAGTCGATAAAAGTGGATAAGAAAACCTGATTAGCACCAAGGAATTCACTTGCATTAACAGACATAATCCTGTTTTTCCCTGCATGCGTTCGGATTGTTTTCATGGATTACCCTGTCATTTGGAGAGCTTAGAGTTAGAGGTCTTTGAAGAATCCTGAGATTAATTCTTAGCAATATCTTCTGACTTTAGAAAATGGTAAATCTTATTGTTTATTCATTGGAACAAAGAGAGAGATTTTCTTTTTTTTTTCTATGCCTTTGTTACAGAGCTGAATAAGAACAGTAGAAAAATATAATATTTCAGCTCATACATACATGTCGGTGTGTGTGTGTGCGTGTATTAGGGTTATGACTTTTTCATAACCCTATGTTCGTGTGTCATAAATTTATGAACATTTGTTCAAAAGTAATGAAAAAGGCATTGTTTTAGTTCTTGAAAAAGGTCACCCCAAATTCAATTTTACAATATACACAATAAGGATTAAAAAAAAAAAATTCAAAATATTTCAAAAGCTTTAATTTTAAGTTTGTTAATGATGTAATGGGATAGTACTTATGTATTTTTTAACACATTTAACAGTTTATTGCTATAGTGTAAGATGCAAACTTACAAATAAACAAAAATTTGAAAACTTGCAGAAGCTTTTTATATTTTTCAGACTATTGTCCTCATCTTTGTCACCATGTTCATCACAACGTTTCGGCCGTTGTACGCTCCGGCCTTCTTCAGGTGGTTGGAATGACAAACTGAACCCTTTATTTCACTCACTGGGGTAGTCTGTTCTAGTTCCACATGCCATGTCTAATGTATGTCAGTTATCTCCTGTTAATGCCCCGCTCCAAGTTCTCCACCAGTTGCCTTTTTCTACAGGTTAATTCTGAGAAATTTAAATTTTCCATTTATACATTAGTTTTATTAAAGGTTACAGGTTCGATTCCTGTCAGAGAAGCACATATTTTCTATGAAATTTCTTGAACATTAAGGCTGTTTAATTACATAACAGAGAATTTACTTAAATAAATTGCACTCAGTAAACTTTTTTCTTTTTTTTTTTTAATCAGTAATGTATTTATTGAACAAAGTAACTAATAATAACAAAACAAAGCAAGTTCAGTCGACCAATGATGACAATTCCAGAACAACGTAACTATAAACAATTTTTTCTATCCTCTGCCAGCCGCTATGATGGAGAAAGCATTACCTCGAACCGTCGCCAGTGAGACACGCTGCAAGAGCCACTCCGTTTCGCGAGGCTCGTTCCTTAATTGAGACGCAATTGCGCCAATCCTCCGAAGGAACGCCATCGAACGAGGGCCAATAACCCCTGAAGTCTCCACTGCCACAGGAGTAAAAAAAATAAATAAATTATATCTATAAAACTAATGTATAAATGGAATATATATTAACTGTCGGACATAATCCAATTCAGGATGTGTGTATATATTTGGGCAGCAACTCTTCTTTTAAACATGTTTCATTGAATGTGACAGACAAGGAAAATTTGATGATTTTGTAAAATTTCTATCCAGCATAAATGCTACTACTACTACTACTACTGCTCAAATAGCATAAAAACTACATTTTAAACAGTCAAACATGAAAAAAATTAATAACATTTAACAACAAAAACCCCTTGAAAATGGCTAAAGAAGTGGCCAAAAGCACTTGGAACAATGGACAATATGGACAATTGTTGCACTCCCTTACCCCCACCAAATGAAAACGATGAAAGCATGTTGGAAAAACTATATAAAAAATTCATCAAATCTTCCTTGTCTGACATATTCAACAAAACATGTTTAAAATATATAAAAATATATAAAAACATTGAATTAGAAAATATAAATCCCTTAGCAACTTAAGTTTCACCCTTCTGGTCAGGGAATGTCACGCTGTGCTATATTTTGATAACTGTGAGTTGCTTGTATCTTCAGTGATTTCCAGGATTATGAAAATATAAACAAGTGTGTCTATCCTTGACAAAAAGGGTGAAACTTAAGTTGCTAAGGGACTTATATTTTATAATTTCATGCTTATATTTTTAAACTCTACACAATATTGAACATTCGACTTTTTTTTCTATATTGGTTAACATTGACTAAGTATTTTTGAATATATATATATATATATATATATATATATTTTTTGCTTCTCCCGTCGAACTCGACGTATGAGGGCCAGACAGATCAATTCCCAGAAACTGAAAGCTGGACAGCCACACCAGATTTGATTATAGTGGTGAAGGCTTTGTGCAGGGCCATCCACACTTTTTGGAGGGATGAATACAGGGACCTGGTGCAACGAATGCCACAAGGTCCCCAAACGACCCTCCGCAGGTTTTGAATTCAGAGTTGTCCTTCTCCTAGACCAGTTGCCGTCCAAGGCTATAGAACCCAGTCTGTCCTGCTATTTACCCATAGTTGGAGGGAGAAGAAGAGGATTCACACCTTTCCCAAGGGTGTTAGCACGTAATTGAATGTAATGGATTCGACTGGAATTCGAACTCGGCTCTCCGATTCCTCAATCCAAGCCGTTATCCATTACTCCACCGTGCCTCCTATATATATATATATATATATATATATATATATATATATATACACACACACAAATTTAATATAAATACACACATACTAAAAATGTGTTGACAAAAAATATAAACTTATTTATGTAAATAACATACATTACAAAATTTATGCCAGTAATATGAGTGTATTTATTGCACAAAACATTATACATATTTGCATGATAATGTGAATATAGATAAGAGGATTACATCCTTTTCTTGAAAATATTCCATTCTTTTTTGGAAAAACAAGAAATCTGAGAAAGCAGAATTTTCAATTTCCTTTCTTCTTTTTCTATTGGGAAGAATTTTCTATAAACCAGCAGTCTAAAAATTTATATGAAATTAAACATTTAAGAGTTAAAAAAAAGATGGCTTCTCAATTCTCTTTGCAACATATGGGGGTGTATCAGTAATTTCATAAACCGACATTTAGTTAGGAACTGATTTAAAAATTTAATTGGAATATATTCAATCTATACAATTAACTAGCTTAAAAGTCACACACTGTACAAACTTTTAAGCTAGCTCCTGCAGAGGATTAATTTGGCCTCTGGCCCAAATCTAAAAGGACCTTTGGTCCAGCTTAGAAAACAGCAATGATATTTTTTTGAAGAAATAACTTTAAATTCCTCAGTTCACCCCATGGAAGATCAAAACCTCACTATAACTCTGATTCAGGTTATAAGTCAATTTCTGGCCAAAAGACTGATTTCGACCCAAAGTCTGATTTGGCCTGAACATTGAGTTCTTCAAATTACAAACTCCATGGAAGTTCAATTGAATAAGTTCTTCAAATCGCAAACTCTGCAGAACTATGAAACCTCTCACTTTACCTGATTCCTTGGCATTTTGAAGAAATGAAACTGAATCCTCAATTCACAAAGTTTTGGAAATATTTTAAGCTGAATTTGAAACAAAATTTTTTAAATTCACAAAGTTTTTTGTGTTAATTTAAAATCAATATAAATTAAAAACTTTTAAAATCACTAATTTTTTTTCAGTTATTCTAAAATTTGAACTTTTAACTGATCCCTCCTCATCTGGACATAAATCCCAATGCTGGATGCTCAAGCACCAGATTAAGAGCAGATTTTTAATCCCAGGATCATCCTGATTCCAAAAAGGTATAATATGCCTATGTAGAGCAAGTGTGGCCCGAGTTAGAGGGGGGGTTCGGAAACACAGACGAACAGGCAGAATTTGATGCAAATTTATTTAGATAGATATTCAGTGAGTGTCAGGTGAGACTGAACATCATCAGTTTTGAGAGAACATGAATTTGCACCTGCAGATTTTGGATCCAGCTTGTCTTTTGCTGTCTCGGGAGTGTCCTCTCCATGACACAAGTCTGAGCAGGGTTTTATAGGAGATCGACAGTTGCCATGCAGCACATCACCCTCTCTTCTCATCACTAATGTTATCCAAGAGAAAGAGTTGAAACTTCTTGGCACCAGCATCACCACAGGAGTTTTTGGTCTGCCTCTGGGATTATGGATGCAGTATTTTCCTAATGGTTTGATTCCAAAGCCTTTCCATGACGGGATATGGCTGCCATCCCTCCACACATCTGGTCAATATTTAATCTCTTTAGAACTTCCGTTTCTTTGAAGCTGATCAGAGAATCTCCAAATGTTTAGTTTCTCGTCTGTTGAATCACTTTTTGAATATAACCATTAAAAACTTCTCAATTAAATATTCTCTAATGCAATGACAAAGAAGGTCACATAGAAAAATATTTGTTGTGTGTTTTTTTTTTATCAGGCGGCTAAGGACTTGATGATTTCCCTATTAATACTATATAACAATTACTGTTTTGTATTTATGTTGTATCCTTGAAGAGGTTACAAACAGGCAAAGGTGGTACTCAAGTGAAGGAACAGCAACACGCACGTAAATGAAAGAAAGAGTTTATTGTAAAAGAGAATACACTACTGAAAGACAGGGAATCAGGTGGCAGGTTAGTAATTCCCAAAGCAAGGTTATTTACCTCACCACCCTGTGAGGCAAGATGTGGCGCAAGATGTGGCACAAGGCGGGATAAAACTAAGCCCGTAGGCTCGAGCAAAAATTCCGCATAGACCCCGTAAATACAAGGTCGGGTAGCTGTCTACCACCCCAGACGAGGCTCTGCCCTTTGGCATAGCCTCGTCTGGGTTCCTCTCTGCTTGAGGGCAGAGAGTTCGACTAGCACAGCTGGAGATGAATCTCCAACTAATTGCCGAAGTAAGCCCCCAGGTATATTCTGTGCACACTATATATAGCTACTGATATAGTCAGTCCACATAGGCAATTTGGAGTGTGGGACATTCCATTACAACAATTTACTTATTTATATCTTTTGTATCAATCTCTATAGTAGGAAAGGGGCTAAATCAACTTACGGTAGTAAATTTTTTAATGGTTACTTCCTTCAGACATGTTTATAATCAACACTATATAATAATTACCGTTATGTACTTATTTATATCTTTTGTGTTATGCCCTATGTAATTCTGTTAAAAAGTTATTTTCTCATGTTGGTGTCTATTTACCAACCCCAGCTGCATATAGTCAGTCAGTTACTTGTCATGCGTGATACACGCTTAGGTGATCATGTATCTTTTAATACATGACTGACGAGGCAGATTTTTTCCCACAGTAGGTTGCCATTTCTTTCTGCAATACACCAGTTCCCATCCAAGGTTATAGAACCCGATATTTCCTACTATTTATCAATAGCTAGGGGAGAAGAAGAGGCTCCATACCTTTCCCAAGGGTGTTAGCACGTAAGTGAATGTAATGGATTCAACTGGAATTCGAACTCGGCTCTCCGATTCAAATTTTTACATTCACTTACGTGCTAACAGAGCTCATCCAAAAAAATTTAAAACAACCTCTAAACAAGAATTGAAAATAGACAACCATGGCAATTTTCATCAAAACAAAACCTTCACAAGAAATGTAATGATAAAGGACTTAATTGCCTAAACAGTTCATCTGTAGCGTCTGTTTAAGTTGTGAGTTCTGAAATATCTTCTGAAATCTGCAAAGCATGGATTGAGGCTCTTTTGCCATTTTAGCAGTTTGATATCAAAAGTAAAGACAAGAAATGTTGTATTAAGGGAACTAATTGTGTAAACACTTCAGTGGCTTCTGCTTAAATTGTGAATTCTGAACCTTTGTTTATGTAATATAATGGTATCTTTTTTAATCATTTCATTCCAAGCAAAACGATAATGCCACTAAGACGCTAGAGGTTATTGAAAGTGAAAAAGAATAAGAAGACTTTAGTGGGGAGAAAGGACAATAAAAGGATACAGTTCACATAGACAGAAAATGGTGAGTGGTACTGCATTTAAATTTTTGAAGATTGTAGGATAGCAAGAAACCGAAAGAGAGTTCCACAGCCAAGAAGTGCAAGAAAATAAACTATTGGAATAGAATATACAGTTGCATCTAGTTCAACAGTAAAACAGTGAGACCTAGTTGCCAATCTAGTAGCACATTTAAATTTATATATTCAAGGCCCCAAGAAGGAAATCTCATGAGAACAATTGCC
Source organism: Acanthosepion esculentum (assembly GCA_964036315.1). NCBI lineage: Eukaryota > Metazoa > Mollusca > Cephalopoda > Sepiida > Sepiidae > Acanthosepion > Acanthosepion esculentum. The sequence goes on along the minus strand of OZ038503.1, from coordinate 22,670,452 downwards.
ATGAAAATATTTGTAGAAAAGATAGTAGGAAGCTATGTCAAAAAACTAGGGGAGGAATGATTATATTCCAGATGCTTCTTTGGATTTTGTCAAAAATATTGAGATACATAGCAAGAACAGCATACAAAATATAGCAGCAAGATTCTATGCATGGACAATTGGTAGATTTATAAATGTACCAGATGGATTCTGACTCAAAAAAACTGTCTGGCATGTCACAGTGAAACAACTTTTCCTAGCAGCAGACCTAGCAATTAATTCAATATAATCTCTCCACTTCATGTCAGTGGAAAATATGAGCACAGAGTTGCTTACCAGGAAGTTAGCCGCAGCCATACTAATGGCAAGCAGAAAAGGTTCTCTACAGTAATTAAATAAAAGCAGTTTCATTTTTTTTGGAGCGGGGGGAATTTACAAACCTTCTTCACCCCAGTTGTCCACTGACTGGGCATCTTTTTCAAGAGCAGTTGCCAGATGTCTGTTATGTAATAAATTGTAGTGGAGCAACCCAAAAGGACCAGAGTCACATGTATGTTTTGCAATGGAGTGTGGAGACGGTGAATTAGCAAGCTTCGGACTGAAGGTGAATCGGGCAGCACTTCATGTGGGTGGATGTGGTGGTACCACTTGTATCCATTTTTATTGATTAGTTCTGGGCACTCATTGACTGAGCGATGGCCGGGTCAGGTGCATAAAAGCACGGTACACTCATTGAAGAAGAGGCTCATTTCTAACGAGGAGTTGCATACTTGAGATTGAGGAACAGAGATAATTGTGGAATTGATTTACCTATTGGACTTGTATATAGTGTTTTTTCGTGTGTGCTTCTGACCAATTCTTACACATAAATGTATTATAACAAAAACTTTTTTTTTAAATGTAAGAGTAAGGCAACACATTGACTTCTATTCTAGTTGTGAATTCTAGATTCATTGAATCTTAATACATTATTTCAAAGCCTTTGTGTCATTATGTCTCACTATTAAATCTTTCTAATAATGGCCATCATTTTGATGACACAGGTACACAAGAGTGTTTAACAACGAAATGTGAATCTTCTTTATAAATGATGATGTTTTGCAAAAATGATGTAAGTCAGTGAAAGAGATGAGTTTAAAGAGTTAAAAGAAAAACTTGGCATTTAAACAAAAATATCTGGACAGTTATTAACATTATTTCCAATTGGACTAACATCCTCATCTTTTTGGTCATTAGCAAAATAATAACAACAGCAAAAATGAAAACATTAGTCTGACTGGAAATAATAATAAAGAAATTCAGACATAAATTATATGTACAGTTGTTAATCTTTATATATATATATATATATATATAGCTGGGCCTATTCCTGGTGTGGTCAGAATATGAAGGTTACATTTACGTATCTTAGCCATAGAGTTAGCTTTAGTGATGTGGATTTTAATACCATTTTTTCAAAGTATTCCATTTATATGTTAGCCATTGCTGGTGATAACGACAAGCCCATTACTAAGCCTTCATCCTGCCAATGTAAGTGTGTTGTTTGTATACAGAAAGTCAGCATCTCCATCGGGTTATCTATTGGTATACTGGTACGTTCTCTTTGGAATGAGTCTGAAGCCAGTCTGTCCCTGACTATTGATAGTGCCTCCTCCATGGGTATCTTGGTATCCAGACTCATCTTCTGGTTGGATTGGATGAGAGCATCTTTGATTATTTCTACAAAGTTGGCAGAGTTTCAGATATATGGTAGTGACTTACTTATTAATGGGTCAATTATGTCCAGTGGGTGGCACACAGAGTCTTGACAGCTTATAATCAGCCTGAGAGGAATACCATCTTTATGAACTTTAGGGAGATCATATATATATATGAGGTAGCTTGGTGTGATGCTGCAACAACTACCTGTATATCTTAAGTGGGAAGTGGTCCTTGTTCTTGATTAGGATCTGTGATTGTTTTCATTCTTTTTTCACTGTTGGATCTTTCTTTATTTTACCCTAGCTACCAATTCTAATGATGTCTTCCATTTTTCTTGTATATTCCATTTTGTCCATCATTGCCTTTGTGAACAGGTAGTATGATGATGATGTTATTCCTCTGTAGGGTTTTGATTGCCAGCCTCTCCAGTTTTGTCATGTTTGATTTGGGCGGCTTGACTTTCTCCAGTATCTGTCTCACTTTCCATCTTAGCTCATTCACCCAAGCCTGAAAAATGTTCAAGGCTATTTCCTCGTTCCGGGCAGTGATGTCCAAGTATGGTATCTGCCTGATGATCGTTGCAAAGCTGAGACCCTTGTTCAGTAATCACTCCTCAGATGCACTCAGGTGGTGTTGACTGATGTTGATTACTGCCTTCACTGGGGAATGATGAACCTTGTGCATCACCTTCTGATCTTTCAATCTGTTCAATTTCTGTACTTGGCGGGCCTTAACTCCTCAAATTCGTGTTTGAAGGATTTATCCAGGTCATGCTGGATACTCTTTCAGTTTTCTTTGTTGGTGATTCTGTTGAAGAAGGCCTCAAGGCTTTGGGAGATATTGGATTGCAGTTTCTCTTTTATCCAACAGTTGTACTGGATTCTTTCTCAGACAAAGGCATGTTCTACTTTTTCTGTGACCAGACAGGCTCTCCTTCAATTGGTGGGAAATCATGGTACCAAGTCTGAAGGGATGAGTCTTAAGTCTCTGCATTGATGTCAGAATGTTAGATGGTTCAATATTTGTTCCAGCTTCTGGTGGCACTTTTCTAATTTTCTCCTTATTTTCAGTATAGTGATTCTGTACTGATCCTTCATTATTTGCCTCTATTTCTGAGATGAGGCATTGTAATTATTTACACTATTTACATTCCTCAAACTGTTGTCCTCATCTTCGTTGCCATATACAAAACATTTTGGCCGTTATACAATCTGGCTTTCTTCAGGTGATTGGTACTACAAACTGAACCCTTTATTTCATCCACTGTTGTAGGTTGTTCTCGTTCCACCTGCCATACCGCTTCCAGATGTCTCAGTATCAGTTACCTCCCTTTAACTCAACTTTCCAAGTTTTTTTTGTTCACCTCTGTGTAGCCAGGTACTTAACTCACAACTCTTTGGTTCAAGTCACTGGATTGTTAAGCTCAAATATTTAATGATACAATTGGGGAATTTCTATGGGTATTTTATAGCCATGGAACTCACAAGGATTTTATTCAACCATTAAGTAAGAATCAGAATTCTTCAGAAAATTCAAAAAGGAAAACCATAAAATTTTCAGTTACTGTAAGTAGATATAAATATTATTACCACAGTCCAATATTAAGTTTTCAATTTATATATAAACCATTCATACACTAAATGCAACAAATATTATTACTACTAATACTACCTCTGTCCCATAATAGTTGTTACATTTGCATATATATTTCACACATCAAATGTAACAACTATTATAGGACAGATGCAGTATTATATGTTACATTTGTCCTATAATGGTTGTTACATTCAAATACAGTGCTGTTCGATAAAAGTGACTCACCTGATTTTTTTTTTTTACTAAATGTTCTCTTCTCCGATAAAACGAAAGTTGAGCTAAATTCAAAGGATAAGCGATCTAAAATCCGAAGAACAAGCTTTGAAAGCTCTTTGAATTTAGCAGTAAGTACTGTCAAGCGTCCGTTCAGTATAATGTTCTGGGGATGCTTTTCTTTTCATGGAACTGGTTTCTTAAAACCTATTGAAAAGACCCTCAGGAGCGAGCAGTACAAGAGAATTTTAGATTCTTGTCTGCTCCCTTCTGCTGAAAGGGTGCAAATCGACCCCACCAAGCTCATTTTTTATGCAGAATAATGCTCCCTGTCACAAATCAAAATTGATGAAGGAATACTTTCATGAGAAGCAGGTGAGTGTTATTACATGGCTCCCCCAATCTCCTGACTTCAACCCCATAGAAAACTTATGGAGCATTATAAATTACAGGCTCTCGAGAAAGCAGTTGAGCAAGAAAGAGGATTTGATTATGAATTTCATATCCGAATGGAATTCAATGCTTGGAGATGAGATTTGCCAGAACCTAATCAAGTCAATGCCAAAAAGGGTTGAAAAGTTATTCAAAATAAAGGAGGACCCATAGATTATTAAATATTTTGAACTATATTACCTATAAATTATACCTCTATTATTCTTTATTTAACGCTGTTTGGTTATGTTTCTATTGATTACTAGTTGCAGGAAATAAGTTTTTCCCTAAATCTCATTTATATCCAAAATTATAATTATCAATAGAATACCTTAGGGTGAGTAAACTTTTTTACTAGGTGATCAGGAAGGGGCCTTTATATTAGTAAGATTAAAAATTAGTTTGACCCCAAAAACAATAGGTGAAAAAATTCTTAAGTAAAAAAAATCAGGTGAGTCACTTTTATCAAACAGCACTGTATATATTTCACACATTAAATGTAGTATTTTATATTACATTTGTCCCAAAATATTTGTTACATTTGCATATATATTTCACACATTAAATTTAAAAACTATTATGGGACAGATGTAGTATTTTATATTACATTTGTCCCAAAATATTTGTTACATTTTCATATATATTTCACACATTAAATGTAACAACTATTATGGGACAGATGTAGTATTTTATATTACATTTGTCCCAAAATATTTGTTACATTTGCATATATATTTCACACATTAAATGTAACAACTATTTCAGGACAGGTGTAGCAATAGTAAATAAACACAAACAAAATGAGAAAAGCCAGAATATTGTAGATATTTTTCAATAAGAAAATCAGTTTCAATAATATATATGTATATATAAATAGATATGATTAAATGCAATAATGGCATGAAAATGAAATATTCATTCTAAATAAAGAAACGTTTATTACCAAATTGATAGAATGAAAACCATTCAATGTTTAGACGAAATCTGATTGGATAAAATCTAAGACATCATCTTACTTCAAACACACCTGAGTTCGACAACTTATGGTATTTTTATTTCTTTATTTTTAATGATTTGTTTTTTATTTTTGTGTGGGTGGCAAGATTTGTGTAAAATGGAAAATCAGAGATACATTCAACAATAAACAACAGAGTAATACCACAAAAGTACAACCCTTTTAAAAGATTTTTTTTGTTTCTTCCTATCCTCAGACTCTGCTTACAGAACCAAATTCTTTCAATAACAACCAAAGAAAAAAATGCAAAACCAAAAAGGCTGCTTCACTGCCAAATATCAAAAACTAACAAAAGGCATCACATCATCTCTCAATACTCAAATACTTAAGATGTAAATGTGTGAAAAGCAAGAAGAGCTTTTTTTTCCTTCAAGAGCAGGAGAGTGCTATTTCACTATAAATTTAGTTACATTGCTAATTAATACTTGATCAGTTCTGATCAAATCTGAAGGAAATGGACATATTGATTCTGAACCAGATTTATAAATATTCCTAAGCAAAGACATGGCAATAGAAATATCTCCCACTACAAATCTGCTTTTCTCATACATACCTATACACTATTTAATGGCAGATATATGACCCCTAACCCTTGCTATTTCAGCAGGGAATATTAAGCCCACTTTAGTCCTGCCTGGTGTTTGAACATCTCACAGAAAGTTTTTCATTAACATTTAGCAAAAAGACAGAATGCATAGCTATTAGCAAAAGGAACACCCTAACATGCAAATTACAAATTGAAGATACCAAAATCAAACAGGTACAACAATTTAAATATCGAGGAAGTGTTTTAACATAGGATAGAAAATTCAACACTGAAATCCAAAGACACATAGTGATAGTGAATGATGCCTTCCAAAAGTTAAGCAAAGTATTAAGAAACAAGCAAATACCGTTAGAATAAAAAATTACATAACTCTTACGGAATATCTGACCTTTTATATGACAATAAATTCTGGACAATCACCTCACAGATGAAGAAAAGATTTGAGGCAATAGAAATGTGGTTCTACAAAAGGATGCTAAGAATACCATGGACTGAACATGTGAGCAATGATGAAGTTTTAGAGAAAATGGAAATGAAAAGCACACTTATAATTAACACCAGAAAGAGAGACTTAACATTTCTAGGACACATACTGAGGAAAGAGGGCTTTGAAAATCTAACACTCACAAGACATATTAAAGGCAACAGGAACAGCAGCAAATAACCTATCTAATGAACTTGTGTAAATGGTTGGCAGAACAAGGATTAGGAGAGAGAGAGAGCAAAAAGACAAAATTTACTAAGAGTTACAAAGGACAGAATATGGTGGAGAGCCATGATTGCTTGTGTCCATTCAGGACATAGCACAGAGAAGAAGAAGAAAAACTTAAATTTCCATGATTAGTCAAGTAGCTTTCTGAACACCACTGTCAAGTAACTCCAAGGTGTTCCTGGTTTTAGTCATAATATGAATCTTGCAGTGGCCCAATGTAAAATGGAGCAAATCAGGCTCAGCATCTCTCTATGTGATAGTAAGTGCAACACCTGGATTTGAGAAACAGACTGTAGTAAAGGACATAATTGTAATCATCAAGATGGGCAAACATAGATGGGCTGACCATGTCCCTTATCTCAGAGACAATAGGTGTAATATTAGAGTGATAAAGTGAACATCAAGGCAGTGGAGAAGAACTGGAGGGTGACTAAAAGCAAGATGGTGCAACAATCTGACACTATAGCTTGCCCCAACACAACCTAGTATAGCCAGAGAGGGAATTGATTGGATTTAGCAAGCCCAACTTAAAAAAAAAAATTAAAAAATAAAGATCCAAGTTATACAATATCATACAATATCATACACCAATATAAAGAGTCTACATTCCAACTTTCCAGAAGTGGAACTCCATCTTCTTCAGTCTAAATCTGACCCCCTGTTCCTGTCTGAAACAGGTATCAATGCCCCGATCAACCATTGCAGGAGCTCACAATCCCGAGCAACTCACCCATTATACGATCACCTAAACTGCCACAGTCATTGGCTCAGTGCCGACATCAAGAATGGGTTTCCCTGTGGCAGAGAGATAAAAAAATGAGGCCCTGCTCTCACATGGCACTTATCCATAGTACCATCTTTGCCCTGTATCACCCTCAGAATGAAGGGTTGGTAATCTTCAATTGAGTATCAGAGAGTATTGACAATATCCTCACTGAATTTCCCTTGGTCAACTTTCACATATGCAGTGACTTCAATGTTCACCACAAAGAGTCTAAAAAATGATATGGAACAAACTCCCAAGAGGATGTTTCCTCCGATCACTGCAATCTTAACCTGTTCAAGTCTAGAGTCAAGTGTTCAGATAAACTACATTCCTTAGTTCCACCAGTTCTAAACTTCATGGCTAGGACCCGACATGCTATGTACATTGTCACAAACCCCAATGATTCCCTCCGTATTCTCTTGGTGAGAAGTAAGCTCCACTTAAGCAGCTTCTTCCCATGAACCACTGCTCTGTGGAACCGACTCCCAAGAGGGTGTTTTCCTGATCACTACAATCATAACCTGTTCAAGTATAGGGTTAACCGCTATCTTCCCCACCTATCCAGATAAACTGTGTTCCTTGCTCTGTAACCCTCTATCTCAAGTGGCTCACAGGTCTTGTACAGGGTGAACATCTCTGTAACAAAAAAACATTTTGGAGTTGTATGAATTACAAGCAAGCGCATGACCATCAAGTAAAGACTGTAATAATTATTACATACACACATATGCAAAGATGACAACTTTCTTGTTCATAGGTTGGAATGTGAAAACGACATTTGAAGAGAAGCCAGACTGATCATAATTTGTTAAAGCATCAGGCATCTTGAAAATAAAACATTTTTGCAATATTTCAATTGTTGGAGTTTGATTCTTAAGTCAAAACGTTCACAAGTAGATAACAATAAAATATATTTATAATGTTCTTCTTCTTCTTCGTGTGCTGTATCCCTTCAGAACATGTAGAGTCATGGCTGCACTTAAATTCATAAAGTCGAGTTACCAAAGAGGAAAACTCGTCAGAAAAATTACCATGAAAATATTTATAGAAAAGACACTTAGAAGGTACATTATGGCAGTAGGAAAGCAAATGAGACTGAGATGCCAGGTCAGGATCTATAACATTGCAGATTCTTCTTTGTATTTCATCAAGAATCTTCTAAATACATAGCAGAAGCACCAGACCAGATGCGACAGTAATAATTGTAAGAATACTTTGATTATTATTTTTTTTTTTTTTTACAAGTGAATATACAAAAACAATTTTTTTTAAATAAGTGATTTTTTTCCAGATACAAGTCCTACTATTTAATCCATACCTGAGGAGAAGAGATGGATTCATATCTTCCCAAGAGTATTTTTGTGTGAGCAAATGTAACAAATCTGATAGGAATTCAAACTTGGCTCTCCAATGCATCACCTGCACATCCACTGTGGCTCTAAGCAATGTTTGCCCTTCACCATTGTTCCCAGTCCGTATTCTGTCATCCATTTATGCAAACTCATTAGGTATGTTACTCACTTTTCTTTGTTCCTCTTGCCTTTAGTATGTCTTGTAAGTGTTAAATTCTCCAGGCCATCTTTCCTCATTATGCAACCTAGATATTTCAATTGTTTCTGATTCTCAATACAAGGCTCCTTTTTATACCATTTTCTTCCTTGTTGTTCACATGCTGCGCCTATAGCATTCTAAACATCCTTCTGTAGAATCACATTTGTGCTGCTTTAAGTTTTCTCTTCATCTGTGAGAAAATTGTCCAGCATTCACTACCATATTGAAGGATTAATATTACGTAGCAGTTCAATAATCTATTATTTGTTTCTAATATAATTTTCTTGTTTCTTAATGTTTTGTTTAGCTTTTAGAAAGCATCTTTCACTATTCCAATGAAGCTTCATATTTCTGTGTGTCACATTTTTCATCATCTGCTATAACACTCTCCAGATACATTTCTTACTTGATTTTGACATCACCAATTCAAACTGCAGTCTGATCTGCCCTCTGTGGCCAAGTGGTCTAAAATGTGATGGATCAAACAGTGGTTTCACCTACAAACAAGGATGCAGGTTTGAATCCTGTCAGAGAGCACATTTTCTTTCATAAGTTTTATTGAGTGCACAGACCAGTAGACATAATACACAGTTTAAAAAACATGGAATCTACTCAAACACTTCATTCATTTTCTATGGTTTATCAATCCTTTACAAGTTATTTCAAGTCAGAAAATTCTAAGAAGTTTTTTCTTTCGAGATAATAATGATTTAGTGATACAAGTCTTAGTAATTAGTTTTTTTGGGGGGGAGAGGTGGATTCATGCCTTTCTCAATGGCATTTGCACATAAGTGAATATAACAAACCCAACTGAAATTGGAACTTGGGTCTCTGATTAATAATACAAAGCCATTATCCATTACACCACCCACACATCCAAGTTTACAGCACATGGTGTTCTCAAGTAGTCAGTGATCTTGGTACTGACCAGGCTAGATGTTGCTTAATGATTGTACAATAACTGGTATTTAAACCTGATGTGACCATAAGCTTCAAACACGGGTATCTACTAAAAATATCATTTGGATGGAGTAATATATACATCTGAAAAATTTTGTGTAGACACACACTCATATATATATATATATATATATATATATATATATATATATTATATATATATATATATATATATATGAGAGTGTGTGTCTACACAAAAATTTTTCATTTCTTTCTTTTTGACAATCTGAGACTGAATGTACAGAAAGTCGTGTGTCTGTGTGTGTGATTTTTTTAATAAAAAAAACAGGAAACTTGAGATGTTAAAAAATTTTATATATATATATATATATATATATATATATATATATATATATATTAACTGAACATTAACAAATTCATAAAAAAAAAAAGACAAAACAGTGAAAAACAAAACACTAACAGGAAATAAGCTTCCTCATCATGGTTTGTAAAGTGAACTGTTTTCTGTCATATTTCACTGGAGGTAGCTATGGTAACACTTCACCAAATTAAAACCTGATACAAAAATACCAGTTTTTAAAGAAGCTATAAAATAAAAAGCAACATTTGGAAATGTCATATCTTGTAAGCCGTTGACAGTTCAGTTTTTGGTGAATGCTCTTTTCCTTTTCTTTCTTTAAACCATTTCTTACCAAACAAGGCAATGAAGCCACGAAGAGGCTGAGTCTCAGAGAATGAGAAAAATATACCATTAAGGAGAGAAGACAATAAAAGAACAAGATTTAAGAAGATAGAAGATAACAATTGACATTGCATTTGAATTGCTGAAGATCCAAGTTGACAGGGAAGCAAAAAACCAGAAGAGAATTCCACAAGCTAGAAGAGGATAGAAGAAACTGTTAGCATAGGACTTATGGTTCCATCTAACCATTTCAACTGCAAAATGATGAGAAATAGAAATAGAGACTATATCAGAGGTATTTTCATCTCACAAAAACCAATTGGAGTCTTTGATTTTTTGCCTAATTAACTTGTTCACTGTCAAACGTATTTTAAACGTAGCGTTGAGTTTCTTTCGCAAAAAATTGATCAAAATAGAAACACTTCATTGCACACAGAAAATGGTTTCATCTTCATACAAATCAACAGTTTACCTACTAAAATTTGTACCTAATTATACAAGGATATAAGTCCATGTAGATGTATCTAGGTCTATGTCATATGGGACATAAATGAATGGAATTGTTCATTTATGTAAACAAACAGAGTTAAGCAAGGTTGAGGAGAGTTAACATTAGGTCCATTGCTAAGTGTACCTTCGAGTAGTAAACCTTCATTTTCATTACTTACCTACGGGTTTGTCTTCCTTATTTATTTCTCTCTGTTATCTCAAAAACACGAGATACAACAGTATATTAAAACATGGATAGAAATATAAGTGTAATAAATGATTTTACTAAATTTTGTACTTAATTATAGAGGGATATAAAACCATGTGTAATTATATATAAATGCATCTCGGTTTATGTCATATAGAACATACATGAATGGAATCGTCCATTTATGCAAATAAGTGGAGTTGAGGAGAATTAGCATTGGGTCAATTGTTAAGTGTACCTTTGTGTATTAAACCTTCATTTTCAATTATTACCTATGAGTGTGTCCTCCTTATTTATTTCTCTCTGTTATCTAAAAACACGAGATACAACAGTATATTAAAACATGGATACAAATATGAATAAGTGTAATAAATGATTTTTAAATTAAACAGCATTAACATAGATGCAGCCAAATCATTTGAATTCAGTTCCAGGGATATTAAAAATAATTACTAGAAAAGTTCTCATTTTTAAACTTTTTGCTAAGGATTTGTTTTGATGCAAATCCCATGTTTGGTAATCTAAAAAAAATAAAAATAAAAAAATAAAAATCAGCAATCTTGGGCCTTCATACAAGAAAAAAAACAGAGTATCAAAAGTGTGGTTTTGCTGTTGACAATCCTATTATTTTAAATACCTTCACTCCTCAGCAATGTTTGTTATTTTAAAAAGTGATGATTGAAATTTTAATAAAACCTAAAAATATGAAAGTGAACTCATACATTTTCTTTGTTCTTGAAAACTGACAACAAAAATAATAAACGCTATTTATTTATTGTTTATTGGAAAGGTTGGCAAAACATCGGATAATTGACAATTGATTTAAAATTTATAAAATAGTAAATAATAAGGATTTCCTTAGAGTTAGTTTGCATATTTTAATAATTTAGTAAATGTTTATAAATTTATGAATAAAAAATTGTTTTCTTATTTATTTCTTTATAAATTGATAAATGATAAATAGTGCATTGCATTACTTCTAATTGTATTAGTTTTTAGAATGTTGTAAATATAAAATTAGTCTTGTAAATAAACAGTCTAATAAATAAATATTGATTAATATTTTTTTGTAAATTCTGAAGAAAAAAATGTATAAATGTACTTTTATCATATGTTTAAGTTTTATTACAATTTTAATCATCTCTTTTTAAAGTAACAAACATTGCTAAGGAGTGAACGTATTTAAAATAATAGTAGTGTCAATGGAAAAACTGTGCTTTTTTTTTTCTTTTGCAGGCACAAAGATCTAAGTTTGCCAAAATTTCTATTTTTACATTTTGGATATGAAGCTGAGCACACATGCCTTTTGGAAAAATGAGTGAATGTGCTTTAAAGCCAAATAGAATCTTGCTTGATTGTAAAGCTCTTTGTAGCTGAGCAGTCAAAGTATACAAGATCAGACACAGGTTCGAATCCTGCCAGAGTGCATATTTCCTTTGTTTTTTTGATTATGCAAGACTGTAGACAAAATATTGTTTAAAAGAAACACAGTTTAATCAAATAATATGAGTATTGACTAAAAATAATATCAGAATTATATATATATATATATATATATATATATATATATATATATATATATATATATATATATATATTTTATATTTACAACATTATAAAAAGTAATACAATAGTATTAAAATTAATGAAATGCAATACTTATAATTTATCAATTTCTAAAGCAATAAATATGAAAACAATTACTTATTAATAAATTTATAAAAATTCATTAAATTATTGAAATATATGAAAAAACTATCAGGAAATCCTTATTATCTACCATAAAGTTTGAATCAATGGGCAATGAACCGATGCTTTGACAACCATTCCAATATATTAAATAGTGATTAAAATTTTTGTTGTTAATTCTCAAGAAATGAAAACAAATGTATAAATTCCCTTTCATAGATTTTATTACACTTGTAATCATCACTTTTAGTGTGTTGGCTACTTCAAAATTAAGTGTGTAAGGTTTATTACAAGAATATTTTACAGTGCATGAAATAATAGTGGTGAAAAAGGGTACATGCACAAAATAACAAGCCTTGCAATGCAAGATAACATTTATCAAACAATATCAATAAAAGGTAAGTTTAAACGAGTTTATATTGTTAGAAGTAAGTTGCATACACAATAAAATGTTCATGAATATATTTGAGTGGGACTGTGTTGGTATGTTTTTGTGTGAAGTGTCACAGCCCTTTTAGCTTCAGTGTGAAAATTTCATATCACATAGTTTGAAAGACAAAAACTTGGAAGAGAATTACTTTAAGGATTCCCATGTTTTTATATACCAGGGCTGCTGCTGATACAAGGTTTTATTAAGGGAATCAATGACTAACATGTTTAAGGGCTGCTACAGATACTTTGTTTAGCATTACAAGTTTTTAAAAACAATAAATATTGTGAAGGAATGAAAGTTTTTAAAATAATAGCAGTGTCAATGGAAAAAAACCATCCTTTTGTCACTCTGTATTTTTGTAGCATGAAGGTCCAAGTTTGCCAAATAAGAAAATCAATGCAAAAAAGAAAGTTTTCATTGTGTTTAAAATGGTTTTATTTACATGCAAATCAACAGAATATCTGCAACAGGATATCTAATAAATGTAATAACATGCATAAATTTGTTAAAATATTTTAATAATTCAAAACAAGTATAAAATATCCTAAAATATGGATCAACACATGAGGTATAAAGTTGCACAAATATTCACTAGTTGTCATCTCACCAAAGTAAATATGCAAATTTCTTTAGTTCACACATGACATGAAACCAGATGCCCGATAGTGGCACAAGGCCTGTATTTTGTAAGTTCTATAATTTATTATTCATTGCAGGGATACAAAAGGTGATTCTTTCTCTTTTCTTGACATAGTCACAAGGGTCATGTGATGGCTGGAGAGTGATGCCAGGGGATAAATTGATGAAAGATAGTTGTAATGTAGAGCCCAGAGAAGATGGACATCCCTTGCCCACAGTGGTAGGACCTACAGAAAAAAAAACTCATGGCCTAACCAGATTCAGAGAGAAACCGCCATGACTAGCTTTCCTTTTGGTAAATAATACAAGTAAGGTTCCCTTTTTAACACACCGTTTGTTGTTGCATATATGTTATAATTTCTCTGTGTGGGACGTGTGTGTATATATATTTATATATATATATATACACACACGTGTGTGTGTGTGTGTGTGTGTGTGTGTGTGTGTGTGTGTGTGTGTGTGTGTGTGTGCATGATGTAGCATTATAAAACTTTCTCTGAGAACGAAGCATGTTTGCCATTCTTTTACCATTCAGCTATTCTGTTATGCATGTGAAGTACAGTGTTATATCACAGATATAATAATTCCCATAATGGGGGAAATTCAAATGGGAGAATAAATATTTCTTCCATTTGCAACCTCCCATTATACCTTTTTGATTGGTAGGATTTATTATAGAATTTCACTACTCACTAATAATTGTATATACAACTGGTTTTGCACCCTTTTCTTTCATCCACCTACCCCCAATCAATGACAAATATAAATACCTCTCAAGTTTCACTTAATAATGATCACAAAGTACATTAGTGGACTTGGTAATCTAGAGATGCCAAAGAGAACTTTCTGTAAATTGTTTCTTTTTAGTGAAAATGGTAAAGTTGTCAATTTGATATAGAAAGAAAAAAAGATTGTGTTGAAATTTCTATAGTCAGAATGAATTTTCTATCCATCACATAAAAATAACTATTCTTATAAATCTTCTATTTTATCATTAGTTATTGTTGTTAATCACTTGCTGCACCTAATAAAGAACAAATCTTCTATCCATCACATAAGTTTTTTATTACAGTCTATTGTTATAATTGTCCTATTATTAGTTACTGTTATTGAGCTCTTATTGTCCCTAAAGAAAATCTACACTAACAATGAGTCTTCCGTCACATAACTTGTATTATCTGTCTATATTTCTGAGATTAGGTATACACTATTTACATTATTTGGACTATTGTCCTCATCTTTGTCACCATATTTATTACAACATTTCGGCCGTTGTACACTCCGGCCTTCTTCAGGTGGTTGGAATGTCGAACTGAACCCTTTATTTCACTGACTGGGGTAGACTGTTCTAGTTCCATGTGCCATGTTTTTAATGGATGTCAGTTATCAGTTATCTCCTGTTAAGGCAGCGGAGAACTTGGAGAGCGTAATTAACAGGAGATAACTGATAAAAGATGAGGACAATAGTCTAAATAATGTAAATAGTGAACTTTTATCATATTATAATAATTGTTTGATTTTATTATTACTTATTGTTATTAATCTCTCATTGTATCTAATTAGAGTTACTCTAAGAACAAATCTTCTGCTGTATACAACCTATCATAATAATCATTTGAGTTCATTATTTGTTATTGTTGTTAATCTCTTATTGTGATATAATTTATAAATTAAGCCTTATTATAGGGATATAAGTATAGGAGAAAAATATAGGACTTGATACTATTTGTAGTTTCAGACATCCACTAAAGATCTTGGAACATATACTATGTAGATAAGAGTACATTATTGTTTAGTGAATATGAGACCAGTGGTAGGTCTTGAAAAAATTCCTTGAGTAAGCAAATAACACAGGTGTGGCCTGAGATGAAAATAAATCATTTTTATTAACATATAAATAAGAAGTAATTTAAAATAATTACAGTATCATTTTAAGCATAGTTTGATTTGTCTTGATTTACAAGCAAATTGTTTGGCAACTTTGCTGTAAAAATCTGACTTTCATTGTAACAGCAGCAGTCAGCAACTGCATGCAATGCTTACTGCCTAACCATATCTATATTTCCTCTAGAAGTGTCATATCATTTTATTGAAGAAAGAGATTATTGCAAAATGAATTTTATGTATCAGAAAGTACTGATTAACAAAAGCAAATGTCTGCTTACAAATACCACAGAAATAAATATGTTTTTATGCTACTGTTCACACAATACAAGGCCCAAGAGCCACTCATGATAGTGTATTACTAAATGAGATTGTTGTAAGGAGGAAGGCAGAAGAGATGCATATTATGAGGTTATTTTGACGCTAAACTTGAAGAAGTCAAGACTGCATTGGTCAGGAAAACATCCTCCAGAGTAGTAGCAGAGAGGCGGAGGCACATGTACAAATAATTAGGAGATTCGAGAGAGAACTCCCTAGCTAGTGGGAGATGTTCTTGGACATAAACTCCCAGGGTATGCACATGGACTTTAGAGTCCTTTCTAAATAGAGGAAGGTAGCCAGGAATTGGGAAGTCAGAGGAAGAGATAGAAGAGTTGAGGTTAGTCTTGCAGAGTGCTAGAATGTCTGGAGACATTTTGAAGAAGAATAATTCCACACTGTGGAAGTTGGTATAAATACCACAAATGTTGGAGAAGGAAGGATTTTTGTTGAGGTGGTTAGGGTTCGGTTTGGTTTGTTTTACAACATACCAACACCTCAATGGGTTATTTAATGTCAAAAAAGATTTTTATTGCTAGTAGTATTTTTTCCTTGAAAAATGTATTGCTGGTAATATACATTTTTTTTTTTTCAAAAATGTATTGCTGGTAATAATAATTTTTTTCCTTCAAAAATTCATTACTGGTAATAATTTTTTACAAAAACATATTGCTGGTATTAAAATCTATTTTTACACTTTCATATTGTTTTGACCCCAGTTTGATGTTAACTATTTGCCCATTTTGTAAGAAGCACCTAGTGATGATTAAACTCACTACTCAGTAGTAATAGTTAGTCAAACTAGCCATTATCTGATGCCAAGGCACCCTATATATATATATATATATATATATATATATATATATATATATATATATATATAAAATGCAAAGCAGATTACTATAGAAGAGCATCCAACTTATTTTATCAAAGAAAAAAATTGTAAATAATTTTGCTATAAAAATGCATTATGATCTAAAAAAAAAAAATTAAAAAAAGGTGGACCATCAGTGCTCAGGATATACAGCCAACATTATCACAGAGGTGAATTATTTTATTTCTATCATCCATTATGAGTTAGATGGCTGAAAGGGCTACAGCAGCACCCACTTTTTGCAGAGTCTGAGAACTACTTAGAAAATTAAACTTGTCCTCAAATGAGGACAATGGCAGCTGAGGTGTGTATCATTTGACTCAAATTATCACTGCCATTAATTTTCACGATAAACCAGAAAATTTCATTTTCCATTTGTTTTTAAACATTATCTTTTAAAACTTTTATATAAGCCTTATAGAATTAATACAAGTAAAAGGTTTGTCATTCAGCTGACTGATGTCCCCTTCAGCATCCCAACTCCAAAGATTTTTTAGACAGAACCTCTGGGAATTACTCCATCCACTTGTCAGTGGTTATCAGCAATTGACTGCTTATACTTCTCAGTTTTTCATTTTTATAATCATTGGTATTAGTTGTTTTATGTGTGTGTGTGTGTGTGTGTGCTTTCACACCCATCTGCGCATACCTGTGTTTTGATTATTTGTCCTTTCCATCATTTTTTTTTTCACTTTACACTCACTCTTTAACCTTTTCTTTCTTCTTCTCTTTTTTTCTCACAATTGTTACCATTTGTCTTCTGCTTTTTGACATTTTTCAGTGTTTTCGTCTTTTCTTGAGTTACAAAATTTGTATTTCATTTTTTTACATAAATAATTAATTTTAATGCTTAAATAATAAAGCAAATATTTATGTCTTCACTTCACCATTATTTCATTTTCTTATCTGATTTGGTGGTATCTTAAGTACTATTAGGGTATTAATTGTAGTAAGTTATGTTAATAATTAATTTTTTTTTTATTATTGGTCGAATTTGTATGCATGTGCTTATATTCATACTTGCATGTACAAACACATACATAGATGTGCATATATATATATATATATATATATATATATATATATATATATATATATATATATATATATATATATATATATATATATTTCTGAGATGAGGTATTATGTACAGTATTTACATTAGTCGGACTATTGTCCTCATCTTTGTCGCCATATTTGTCACAACGTTCCGGCCGTTGTACGCTCCGGCCTTCTTCAGGTGGTTGGAATTTTGAACTGAACCTTTTATTTCGATCACTGGAGTAGACTGTTCTAGTTCCACGAGCCATGTTTGATGGATGTCAGTTATCAGTTATCTCCTGGTAATCAAGGACACATGGCACAGTGGATAAAGGCGTTGGTTAGATCCAGTGACAGACCCAAAAGAGTGTGAGTTCAATACCCGGTTTAGGCAGTGGAGAACTTTCAGAGGGAAAATTACCAGGAGATAACTGATAACTGACATCCATCAAACATGGCTCGTGGAACTAGAACAGTCTACCCCAGTGATCGAAATAAAGGGTTCGGTTCGAAATTCCAACCACCTGAAGAAGGCCGGAGCATACAACGGCCGGAACGTTGTGACAAATATGGCGACAAAGATGAGGACAATAGTCCGACTAATGTAAATACTATATATATATATATATATATATATATATATATATATATATATATATATATATGTATATAAGTCTGATATACAGAAAAAGACTAATGGTCTCATTCTAGAAAATAAGAAAACAACAAACTGGAATTAACATGTCAAGGACACACTAAGTGGATAAAGGTGTTACTTAAATCCAGTGACAGGACCCAAAGAGTGTGAATTCAATACCCGGTTAAAGCAGTGGAGAACTTGGAGAGGGGAATTAACAGGAAATAACTGATAACTGACATCCATTAAACATGGCACAGTGAGCGAAATAAAGGGTTCAGTTCAACATTCCAACCACCTGAAGAAGGCAGGAGTGTACAACCGCCAAAACGTTGTAATAAATATGGCAACAAAGATGAAGACAATAGTCTGAATAATGTAAATAGTGGAATTAAACAGTAGGATAATTAAGAATGGGTTTTTCATTTATTAATCCAACAGATTTTATTACTTAAATGTTATTTTTAGTGGATACCAGTATTTGAGTAGGTGCTCTGTTTATTTATTCAATAGCAGATTTATTTATTTTTGTCAACCAGTCTAAATATTCAAGAAATCTTATTAAAAAAAATATGCGCTATCCAGCAGGATTCAAACTTGTATTCCTCTAGGGGAAATTGTCATAAGAACCCATCCATTAACTGAATGAAAATGGAATCAGATGTAACTTATGTTCATTGGAAAAGCTTATTCTATTAAAGCACTTAAATAATCCTAAGTTGCTGAATACAAGGTCTTAATTAATGTCTGTATGCATCCACAAATCCAAGTACCTGCTCAAAAACAATTAAAAGTGATTGCAAAATGAATTTTACAAATATTAATATAATACGCAACAACGTTTAATATTCTCAGAACTCATTATCTATAACTTATATACCTATACACACATACAATGCAATATTACTGTACTCAATTAATTTATATGGTATGTGTAGATATAATTTCTCCATTATAAGTACATTAGAGACATATAGTCCCAACCTATTATTTATTTACTTATTTATCTATTTTTGCACCTTTATATCATATTAATAATCTGCGTTATAGTTTATATTAAGAGACATAACTCATTTTTTATGCTAAAAAAATGAGTTACCCCCTTGATATATTTTTTACATTCAAAGCCAAATTCAAATAATATTTTTTTATTATTATTTTTAATTCTCCAACATTCGAACTTATGAATGTGAATGATATAAATTATTAATAGTTATTATTTTTTATTATTATTTAATAATAATAAAAAGTAATAAATTATTATTATTTTTAATTCTCCAACATTCGAACTTATGAATTTGAATGATATAAATTATTAATAGTTATTATTTTTTATTATTATTTAATAATAATAAAAAGTAATAAATTATTATTATTTTTAATTCTCCAACATTCGAACTTATGAATTTGAATGATATAAATTATTAATAGTTATTATTTTTTATTATTATTTAATAATAATAAAAAGTAATAAATTATTATTATTTTTAATTCTCCAACATTCGAACTTATGAATTTGAATGATATAAATTATTAATAGTTATTATTTTTTATTATTATTTAATAATAATAAAAAGTAATAAATTATTATTATTTTTAATTCTCCAACATTCGAACTTATGAATTTGAATGATATAAATTATTAATAGTTATTATTTTTTATTATTATTTAATAATAATAAAAAGTAATAAATTATTATTATTTTTAATTCTCCAACATTCGAACTTATGAATTTGAATGATATAAATTATTAATAGTTATTATTTTTTATTATTATTTAATAATAATAAAAAGTAATAAATTATTATTATTTTTAATTCTCCAACATTCGAACTTATGAATTTGAATGATATAAATTATTAATAGTTAATTCTTTATTTTAAATAGACAAGGTCGTACACACAATTTTGAATCACATTCAAGAGAACACACAGATAACAGTCAGAATTCACACCTGAAGATTGCATTAACTGCATGAATCTCCAAGTAGTTATATCGCCATTGGATATTATGCATATTCACTAATATATACTTATAGCTCTGTTGCATAACATTGAGCACTTTATTCATAACACCTGAGGAATAAATATTCTTACCCATTCCTATGAATGAATAAAGACAAGATGAAAACTTTTCTTCATCTACACATATCCACTGAGGGACTTTATCAAATGTACGGATTCAGTTTGAAATTCCCTGTAGCTTATCCAGATCAACAAACACCTGATGAAGGCTGTAGGGCACAATGGCTGAAACATGATAACAACAACAAAGATGAAGAAAACAGTACACATGTAAATAATCTGACTAATGATAACTCCTCATGCTAGAAATTCAAACACAAATCACTTTGTTTTCCTTCAGGAAAAAAAAGGTTCTTTACTTAAATTTTAAACCCTTTAAATGATTTTCCAAAGCTGCTTTCATTAAGTGTCTCTTTTATTTATTGCATATTTTTTTGCTTTTCTCATAATGGACAGGAAAATCAGAAAATATTTCCAAGCTGTTTACAAAGGATAGCAAAGCCACCTGTTTCAGATAAATAACATCTGTTGTTAGTTTGTAAGTGAAACCAATCATTCATACATGCGTTTCAGACAATTAGAAAGTTAATGTTTCTCCTAAGTGTACAAACAATTTGAGAGTACAAGACAAATGTTACATTTTTCCTCTCTTTTGGGTAGTTTTGGATCTATTTCACTCTGGTCAATATTTACTTGTATTTTGCTTTGTCCATTGAACAAGTTCAGCACAAGAAATTGATGAACTCAGCCTTTTTCTGATATAGACCTCCTTCCAACTACACTCTATGAAACAGTTGGATAAATCAGCACTACTTAAATAGATTAGCCGACATTTAAAAGTCAGGAAATATTTCCTGGGGAATAATTTCTGTAGATTAGCAGAGACCCTCTTCAAGCTACATTTCTCAAACTGGTTGAATAAATATTGATTTTTACCAATTTAGAATGCACTACCACTGTAAAAATCATTCCAAATGCACTCCTCATAGTAAAAATACTTCTGAATGAACTCCCATCGTAAAAATCATTCTGAATGCACTCCTCATAGTAAAAATTATTCCAAATGCACTCCTCATAGAACAAATCATTCCGAATGTACTCCTCATTGAAACAAATCATTCCGAATGTACTCCTCATAGAACAAATCATTCAGAATGTACTCCTCATAGAACAAATCATTCAGAATGTACTCCTCATAGAACAAATCATTCAGAATGTACTCCTCATAGAACAAATCATTCAGAATGTACTCCTCATAGAACAAATCATTCCGAATGTACTCCTCATAGAACAAATCATTCCGAATGTACTCCTCATAAAACAAATCATTCCGAATGTACTCCTCATAAAACAAATCATTCCGAATATACACCTCATAGAACAAATCATTCCAAATGCACTCCTCATAGTAAAAATCCTTCTGAATGAACTCCAATTGTAAAAATCATTCTGAATGCACTCCTGATAGTAAAAATTATTCCGAATGTACTCCTCATAGAACAAATTATTCCAAATGCACTCCTCATAGTAAAAATCATTCTTGTAATTTCTAATGAATTCCTATATATGCTTTTAGTATTTTTCTATGTAACTGTACAAAGGAATCCTGAAAAAACTCTAGGACCAATGAAAAAGGGATTTCAAAAATAAATCTATGATCATCTGATCAGATATTTGGAAGGAGTTGGGTAGGGCCAGATGATGACCTTTTGTGACCTCTAGGCGAATGAAATTATGTGACGCCCTCAGAAGGACTACAAAGTAACTTGCCCACACTCATTTTGAATATGTTTTACCCGTGATATATTTTAACAACAATTACATAGCTTGAAGTAAACTTATTGCAAATTCTTTAAATCAACAAGAATAGCTATCTTTTGTTTGTTAATATATTTTTCTTTAAGAAATACCAATATTTTACTAAACCAAAACAGCACATATTTCAACACAGCCATAGTAAAAAACAAAAAAAAAAAACACCCAGAGTTTTTTCAATGAAACAATCGAAATAAATATGATTTTGTTATATTGAAATCATTTCAATTTATGAAACTATTTAGAAGTTATAATATTTAGAAAATTGAAATCATTGCTTTATAAAAAATTCTAAGGTTTAACATTCTGAACTAAAATCAAAGATGTTATCTGCTTGAAACAAAATGACACAAACTAAAACATTCTTTTCCTTGCTTTACTTCCTGCAAAGTCAAATAAATATGAGTTTCTCATATTGATATCATTTCAGTTTATGAAACAATTTAGAAGTTGAACATCTTTCTTTTTTTATGCATTATGTCCCTTCGGGATGTAGACGATCATGGCCCTCCACATTTTCCTGTCCCTTGTAACTCTTAATAAGTTTGTTTTTTTGTTTTTCTCCCAAGCTCATCAAGTATGTTACTTGCTGTTTTCCTTTGTCCCTCTTGCCCTCAATTGTCCTCAATGTAAGTAGCAGATTTTCCAAGCCTTTCTTCCTCATTACATGCTCCAGAAATGTCAGCTGCCTCTTCCTGATGTTAAGTATAAATTTCCTCTTTGTTTCCATTCTCTCCAAAACCTTGTCATTGCTCACATGTTCAGCCCATGGTATTGTCAGCATCCTTCTCTAGAACCACATTTCTGTTGCTTCAAGTCTCTTCTTCTTTGAGGTTCAGTATTTGCTGCTATACAGGAGGATATGTAACAGTTCAGTAGTCTTTTCTTTATTTCCAACAAAATGTTTCTGTCTCTTAATACTCTGTTTCACTTTTGGAATGTACCTTTGGCCATCTCAGTATGTCTTTGGATCTCTCTGTTAGAACACTTTCCAGATATTTAAATTTCTATACCTTCTTGATTTTAGTATCCCTGACCTGTAATTTGCATTTTGGGCTCACCCTTTTGGTGATAACCATGCATTTTGTCTTCTTGTAGTTTATGCTTAGTCCTTTCTTCTAACATTCCAACACTACATTCTATAGGAGGTTTTGTAATTATCTTTCAGTAACTGCTATCAGCATTGTGTCATCTGCATATCTTATATTGTTGAGATTGTGGCTGCCAATAATGAATCCTGGTAGGAATTCTAATTCTCTCAGAATTGCCTCACTGTATAGATTGAATAAATCTGGTGAGAAGACACATCTTTGTCTTACACCCCTTTCTATTTTTGTATATCTGAAATGCTATTGTGACACTGGTAGTATGAAATTAAGATTAAAAGGGTTCATGTGAAAACCCCATATAGAATTTGAGAATTGGAAGGGTTGAAAATGTAAAAAAACAAAAAAAACATTAAGGGGAAAAACATGAATTGAAATATGAAGCAAAAGAAAAAAGAAAAAGAGAATTTTTTTTTTCCCTTTCTGATGAATAGAAACGCCAAATATGGTTTGGAGAAAATATAAACTGAAAAAGCAAATAAGAATTGTTGTGAATCCTCGAAGCCAGAATGTAAATAATTTGGGGTATGTTTTGGCAATGGACAGAGAACTATTTAGGTCATATTGGTAAATCGACAAACAAACAAAATTCTTGCCATTTGAAAAATTTAAAAGGCGCAGAATATTGTTGTCAGAAAAATCATTTTTTTGAATAGTTGACTGTTTTGTAATTGAAAGTCAATGACAGTTGGGTAGCAAATTTTGGTAATCCCAAAATGTAAAAAAATGGGATTTGAAATTGGTTGCTTTGAAAGTTGAAAAACAAAATGAAATTCTTTAGAGATAATTTTGAAAAGTTGCTGATGGGAAAAATTATTGTTTTGATAAAACTGGCCAATTGCTGTAAAGAATGTGGAGACAAAATTTATTGTTTTGAAATTGCTGACCGCTTTGTTTGAGGGTCAGTATCTTGTCTCTGGGGTTGGAGAAAATAATTAATTGATGAATACATAATGAGCTTTGCAGGGTGGTAGGAGTTGGGCAAAATACTGAACACTTTGTTGAAGCCAGCAGTTGGAGCAAGAGCTGAGACGAGTCAACAGTGGATGAGGGAGCTGTTGAACTCCACGTGACCTGCTGCTGGGAATTCCCGATGAAACTCTTGTGTGAATGTTTACCCCCCCCTCCAAGTTTTAGAAGCGAGAATATAGTGTCATGATAGAGTTTAACGGGAAGGGTTAATTTTTTTTGTATCAACAATTATATAAACCAATTGAAAATTAACACAGCACCCTTCTTCGTTATTTGTTATGATATTTATATTTTCACCAGTGTAAGCATTCTTGTCCTTTTTCATAGCACAGTTCCATCAACTCAATTCAGCATTTAAGTACAGATGAACATTTGATCTTCACTGCTCTGTGATCAAAGAATACAACATGGGGCAGAACAAATAAGAAACCAAAGTTGACCAGCAACAGTGCTGACCAGCATGGGAACAACCCAGGATCGAGCCTGGCCAGACATGTTGTATATCTGCTGAGCTAATTTTCTATCCGTACGCAGGTATTTGCTGCCAGTATAGATTCTTGATTATTCTAATGTCTTTCCTGAATATGTCAATGTTGCTGAGCAGCTCTAACAGTTCTTTGGGGTGTATTTTGTCAAACGCGTTTGTGTAGCCTATAAAACACAGGTACACATTCTTCTGCATTTGTATTGCTCTTTCTGATAACATCCTGAGCATGAATATTGCATTCCTTGTTCCGATATCTTTAACAAACCTGCACTGTTCTTGTCCTATCTCTGGCCTGATTCTGCTACACACTCTATTCATCAAAATACAGATGATGAGTTTTGTTATGTGCCTTCTCAGGCTGATTGTTCATTGGAGCTCACATTCATTTGTGCCTGGTTTTTGTATATCTGCCGAGCTCATTTCTTATCTTTATGCAGGTGGTTTGCAGCCAGTAGAGACTTTTTGATTATTCTAATGTCTTTCCCAAATATGTCAATGTTGCAGAGAAGCTCTAACAGATCTTTGTGGCGTACTTTGTCAAATACCTTTGCGTAGTCTATAAAACACAGGTACATATTCTTCTGCATTTTTATTGCTCTTTCTGATAACATTCTGAGCATCTAGAAAATTAATAACATTGCTTTATAAAAACTTGAGGGGCCCTATGCTGCAGCCTATACTAGACTAAAGGATAATCTGGCCCTGTGGTTGTGTCAAAAACTTTCTCATACTCCCTCCTATATATAAATCATGAGAGTGAATGAATGCTTTGAGACATTTGTTGAATAAAACCTGCCTGTGATATTATGGCTTTGTTATATGGGAATAAATTGTCACTGCTGACACTGGAGTTTGAACACAGAGAGCAAACACAGGCAATCCCATATTGAATAAGTAGATCATGTGATGGTAAAGGAAATGTATATATGGGAATTAGTGTGGTGTCTAAGTGATCGCTATATGGAATACTGTTCGGATCACTATTCAGTGGTTACTATTCGAGCGAGTATTATTGAGCAAGTACTATTAGTGCAAGTGTTATTCAGAGGTGTCTGACACCAGTATTGTTCAATGGTGTTACTATAGTTGTATCTGCGATTACAAAGTCTCTACTACAACAAGCATTCATTGACATTACTAAAGTGTCAATGAGTGTTTGTTGACATCACAAAACTTTGTTTGCTTCTTTTTGCTTTCTTTTCACATCTGTTCTCAACTCACCCTCAGCAGGGAGTAACAATAACAACCACTCTCAGAGAAGGAAAACCATGGAGAAAGCAACAGGAAACCACTCCACTAACTTTCCAATGGAAGTATTGCATTTCAGACATAAGGAAAATTAATCTGCAGTGTGTTATGAATGCTTAAATTCTGAAGAGACATGGAATTAAAACAACAACAAAAAAAGCTTCTCTGAACCTACCCCACAGGGATGAAGGGGTCTACCTCTCTATTTAGCTTTGATCCTAAGTTAAGCAGTTGGGGGTAATCTGATCTATTGAAAGCTATGGATTTGTTATTCCTATAGCAGTGAATACTGAATAATCTCCTCACAGAAAATGAGATTTGAGACAAAAGAGGTATGGTTCTACAGAAGGATACTAAAAATACATTGGACTAAACATGTGAATAATGAGGAAGTTTTAGATGTAATGGAAAAAGAAGACACATAAACAACAGGAAAAATTCTCTACTGATTTCATTCTTTCTCAAGACGTTTCAGAAAAAACGACGACTTTCAATTTCCCAACTGTGTCTGATAAAAAAAAATTCACAGGATCCGTTTCAGTCTATCAAAATAATACAATAAATCTCTTTTAAAGTGGAATCTTCCAGTTTTATCAGCAGCAGAGGGAACAAAACTCAAGGATGTGGAGGTATGGATGATGGAATATGACACTGGACCCATGGTGAAACATCATAGCTGAACATTAAATTCACATAATTCAGATGAATTTATGATGCAGATCATTATTTATGGCAAGCTGGAAGGTGTTAATGTTAGTCCGCACGCTTGGATAGATTGGATAAAATGTGATGCTAATAAATCCCTTCAACAATTCACCATACACCTGACCAATGACATCTGATGAAAATATGAATTTATAATATATCACTAAGTTGGTCGTTTTTAGAAAGATCTATTGAAAGTATAAGGCTGACATTAATTTTTCAGAAATATAGAGCCACTTATTGGGATCAGTCTGAGAAAGAACCTTTTGATAACACTGTCTGATAACATTAAGCAACTGATATAGAATTAGAAGAATTTACATTCTTCATTGTTAAATACGATTTTATATCAGTCATTAAATGAATATAATTTTAGTTCACCTATCTATTGAATGACTTCAAAGTTTCATGGACACACCGATCTTCTTTTATGTGCTTTCAGGACATAGGCAATCATGGCTCTCCACTTCCCCTTATCCCTTGTAGCGCTCAATAAGTTTCGTCCTTTTGCTACTTCTCCCAGACCCTGTTCCGTCATCCACTTGCTTAAGCCCGCCAGGTATGTCATGCGTTGCTTTTCCCTGTCTCTCTTTCCCCCCTATTCGACCTGTGAGTATCAGATTCTCAAAGCCCTCCTTTCTCATTACATTTCCCAGAAACTTCAGCTGCCTCTTCCTGATGTTAAGTATAAGTCGCCTCCTTGTTTGAATCCTCTCCAAAACCTCATTGTTGCTCATGCGCTCAGTCGATGATATCCTTCCTGAAACTTTAAAGTCAGTCAAAAGACAAGTTGATGTAATTTTCATTAATGCATTGACTGTTGTTCTAGTTCTTTCGTGAGCACTTTCTGGAAAAAAATTCTGCTCATTGTAAAATATATTAAATTCTAGTAATTTCAACTGGTGTTACTGATTTGTATTATTATTAAAATACTAGTCTACCACCAGAGATTAAATAAACAGGGTCAGTTCAGAGTAGGTAGGTTACTCAGATCAGCATGCATTTGATGAAGGCTGGAGGGTATAATGGTCAAAATGTTGTGATAACAACAAAGATGAGGATAACAGCCCACATGTAAATAGTTTAAATAATGATAAATCCTCACCCCAGAAATTCAGACAAAAAGAAATTGTCACTAATATAATGCTGTGGCAACCAACTTATAGCAAAAGTAGAAGTCAATCAGCAAAAACTTTTATCAAACAACTATGAGGACATGGAGTGCAACACTGAGTAACTGCAGATCATCATGAGCAGCAGAAAGGAATAGAAAGCTTGTGTCTATAGATGCCAAGAAGTACTGAATATAGTAGTCATAAATTTTATTATGCAGCTAAAATAAATACAACCTAAATTTTTACTTATAAATAAATCCAATAGATGTCAGTCATAGAAACAACATATTATAATTCTGCTAATACCTCATAAATAATAGACTACTCCATTTTGATCACAGAAAGAGGGAAAGCCATATCAGAGACAATGTTTGGTTTCAGTAAGAAAGAAGGAAGGAAGGAAGGAAGGAAGGAAGGAAGGAAGGAAGGAAGGAAGGAAGGAAAGAAAGAAGGAAAGAAAGAAAGAAAGAAGGAAAGAAAGAAGGAAAGAAAGAAAGAAGAAAAGAAAGAAAGAAAAGAAAGAAAGAAGGAGGAAAGAAAGAAAGAAGGAGGAAAGAAAGAAAGAAGGAAGGAAAGAAAGAAGGAAGGAAAGAAAGAAGGAAGGAAAGAAAGAAAGAAGGAAAGAAAGAAAGAAGGAAAGAAAGAAAGAAGGAAAGAAAGAAGGAAAGAAATAAAAAAAGAAAGAAAGAAGGAAAGAAAGAAGATAGAAGAGGCATTAATGCTGTAATGTGTTTAATGTTTGCTTCAGTGAAATGGGAAAAAAAAATTGTCAATTCTGATTTTTTTATTTTTTTATTTGTTCTCTCTTACTTTATTAAATAATGACTAACAGTCATACTTATGATTGCCATTGCAATATTTTGTTTAAGTTATTAAGCTCAAATATTTAACACTTAGGAGACAACAGGGCTGATCTATTGGCTGAAAAGTCGAATGATGAAGAAAACAACTGGGCCAATCCATTGGCCCAATAAAACAAGCTTCGAGATTAGCTTGCTAGTCTGTGTACCAGCCAATCAGATTTCTTCTTGTATTTCTTGCATATCTAGGCCTTTCACTGGATTTTAGGATAGCTTGCTATGTTCTGTGATTTTATATTGATTTTTTTGTTTTTCAAGTGAGGGCTTATGAAAAGGGCTCTTGGCACTGAAATTCCAAATGAGGTTCCATCTCTAAAGGGTTAACAATGCAATAGGGGAATTTCCACAGGTATTTTATCATCATAGAAACCACAAGTAGCTTAATCAACCATTAAATTAAGAATTATGCTTCTTCAGAAAATTCTAATACAATGAAATTTTCAGTTACTGCTAGTAGGTAAATAAATCAAATATTGAAGTTTTTGTTTTATACACATATATTGTGCACCAGAATCCTTCCATAGTGATGTCTATTCTGAGGTCATAGAAAGTTTTGAGCCACCATGACATCAGACTTTCTCACGTATGGGCCTAGCCAAAAGTGATCATTTCTCAACTAGCATTCGAGTATAGCTTCCACATGATTGCAAGAATTGTAATAATATTTGTGCCTACTCAAAGTCGATCCTTTTATTCAATCCTATGTATAAATTCTGATCAATTGGGAGTCATTGAACTTTTGATGTTTTGGGCCGATTTTCAGTTATTGTAATAACTAAGTGGTTGTCAGTGTAGAAAATTTTAAATCTTAAAATTTAGTTTGCTTATATAATAAGCTTTTCTAAAAACATATATTCTGCTAACAACTAATACAATCTTGTTTGGACTTTGATGAGCAAAACATTGCAAAATTTGAAGTCAGTCTTTATCCTGAACTATTGCTATAGATATCCACTGAGCACTCCTTATTGACAAGATTCTGTTCACCTTAACATACATTAAATTATATAATTTTACTTATAATAATATAAAGAAAAAGTAGGAAATGTTTATCAAACTAACATTTCACTTTTATTAAAACTTCAGACAATAATAAAAGTGAAACATTGATAAATGTTTCTTATTTGTTCTTTATCTTATCATTCTGTCGGATTCTAATCTGTATTTTATCCCAATTCAATTTTATGAAAATAAAGAAGTGATGACATCATTATTATTATTTGTTGTAGCATACAAATTAATAAAAAATGCAATAAAACTATGACATTATTTAATTAGAAAAGCTTTTAATTGCTTTTTGTTGTAGCATACCTATGGATGATAATGAGTATATCCCCCGTTCCGATAAATACATTTGTGTATATTATATGTTGTCTTCCATTTGGAGATTCACTGTGGTCTTCCACTTGGGAAATTACTTGACTCACTTCTAGCTCACCACTAAAAATTGACTACTTCTACATGCCGCTGGCGAATCTCATATTAGAGAAGCTTTTGATTGCTTTTTGTTGCAGCATACCTATGAATAATAATGGGTATGTCCCAATTCCTATAAGCACATTTGTGTATACTGTATGTTGTCCTTCACTAGGGATTCACTTCTAGCTCACCACTAACTTCTACATGCCGCTGGTGAATCTTATATGTTGTTCTTGTCCTAAGTGTTATCATTCATTTATAAACCTTCTTTTGATTATTCTATTCAGTGTCCTCTCCATAGGTTACAACATTATTGTTATATACGATATATAGATACGAGGTCCCAGTATCTGATTATAGAGTTTACAGACAATATATGATGTATTTTTTCAAAGCTACCAAAAATTAACATATTTTAAGTTTAATTGAAAAAACATAAGTATTGCTTAAAATAATATAATAGTTTAATATAAAGATAAAGGTCATTAGCTGTTAATCTCAAATATTTTTAATGATGGAATAGGGAAAATTTCCACAGATATTTTATAGTTGTGGAGCTTGAAAGAGTTTTTTTTTTTTTTTTAAGCTTTTCACCCCAGGCAAGGCTGGAAGCCACTAGCACACTAGGGGTTACAGAGGATTTGGAGCGAGAGCAAATAGGAGTGTTAGAGGAAAGGATGTGGAGTATGATAGAGGATAGATCAAGGCAACTGGAAATGTCAACTGATGTTACACTTGAATAGTTGGAGATTATAGTCGTCAGGGAAACAGGAATGAGTTATATCAAAATGAAATTGTCATAAGTAGTTATAGTATTTGAGGAATACAATTTCTCATATTCTTGCATATCCTGGAAGACAGTAAAATAATCTTAAAATAATTCTCTGCATTACTGGTTATTATTATTATTATTATTAAGAGAATGTTTTAATACACAATGTCAGATTTTATTACACAAAGCAATATCTTCACAATTAGTAATGGCCAAAAACTGTTGGTAAGCGTTCAGGTTATACTGATTGATTGGTTTTCAATGGTTTATCAACCCTTTGCGAGTTATTTAAAGCTAGAAAATATCTTTAGATTATATGAATTTTTTGAGAGAAAGAGAATAATGACTTAGTGACGCAAGTCTTACTAATTAACCCATAGCTAGGGGAGAAGAGGTAGATTCGTATCTAATCAGAATTTGATAAACAGGAAATTATAATGCTGACATATAGTGGGGGATCAATTCTATATTACAATCAATAAATTGAAGCCTCACTTTGTGGCCACAGTAATTTCTAAACATTTATAGTCCAGAGAATGTAAATAAATCTAAAAGATATGATTGCATAGGTAGTCAGTATTTGATTGACTTGTTATCTACAGCTTATTAATCCTTTTCAGGTTAAAACCAGAAAATATTTTTACATTGCAAGAATTAATTTTAAAAATAATAATGGTTGAGTGATACAAGTTTTACTAATTAACCCATAGCTGAAGGTAAAAAGAGATGGATTTGTAGTAGAAAAACACAATTTATACATAGTTAGAGATAACAAATTAAAGCCAAAGTTATATAATTATTAGAAAACATATATCTCTAATTACACACCAATCTTCGTCTAGCGAATTCACACACACACATAAAACATATATCTCTAACTACACACCAATCTTCGTCTAGCGAATTCACACACACACACACACACACAAAACATATATCTCTAACTACACACCAATCTTCGTCTAGCGAATTCACACACACACACACACACACATAAAACATATATCTCTAACTACACACCAATCTTCGTCTAGCGAATTCACACACACACACACACACACAAAACATATATCTCTAACTACACACCAATCTTCGTCTAGCGAATTCACACACACACACACACACACATAAAACATATATCTCTAACTACACACCAATCTTCGTCTAGCGAATTCACACACACACACACACACACACACACACACACACTGCACTGTACACAAAACAAATTTTAAAACAAACACAAATATACCAGAGTGCTGGCCATTACCGACATGGCTCTCATTTGCCACAGATGTCTACAACTACATGCATACATTTCCCTTATGTAGGCTATAAGAGAAGGTAGACAGGGAGAGAGAGAGAGCAGAGAGAAAGAGACTTCACATACCCACACTAACCATAGAGGCTACCTGAGAACACAGCTGACCGACCATCCAACCACTAGGCTGAGAAAATGACCTCCTGTGATCATAGAAAGAGAATGGATTCCACTATCTACATGACAAGCCTAAATCGATGGCGAACAAGCAGTCAGCCAGTTTAAGCATACTCCATTTTCCTGCTCGCATTTCACACCTCATACACCGTACATTTGAATGCTACACTATAAAACTTACCAGAGACATTTTCATATCTTATAAATGGAAATAAATCTTTGGTCATTTCTCCAAATTAGTGTTTCTTTACTTCAACCAACTTCATATCTTTTCCAATAGTATTTGTGCATAAGTGCATATAATGAACCCAACTGGAATTGGAACTCAGCTCTCCAATTAACAATTCCGAGCCATTATCCATTACACCAACCACACATCCATGCTTACAGCACCTGGTATTCCCAAGTGATCACCCACCTAGGTACTGACCAAGCTTGATGTTGCTTAACTTCACTGAACATATGGGAACTGGTGTTTCAATGTGATGTGGCCTCAGGTTATACTTATATGATAAATATACATCGGCTTTGAATATCTGTTTTTATTAGAAACATTTACAATGATATGAGCATGTGTGATGTGATGTAATAGATATCAGCTCAGAATGTGAAATCAGAGAGCTAAGTTTGAATTCCAATCTGGTTCATTACATTCATTTATGTGCAAATGCCCTTGGGAAAGGTATGAATCCATCTCTTCTACCCCCCAGATGGGTTGAATAGCAGGATAGACTGAATCCTATAGCCTTGTTTGGCAATCAGTCTACTGTAAAAAGAAATGGCAGCCTGCTGCATGAAAGATTTTCTGCTTAGTCAGTCACAAATCAAAAGAGACATTGTTGCCCAAACATGTATCAAGTATGGCACTTAACTGACTGACTGGTAGTGTGGGATTTCATGATGCAACTTAAAGAGGGTTTTTAACATTGTTTATGTAACAATATAGTTATAGATATTTCATCTATATAAAGATTGGCAACACAAAAAAAAAAAAAAAAAAAATCAACATCCTCTACCAAGTTACCCAAGAAATCAGACTCAAGATAAACCTTTCCACAATAAGAAACTATAATCATACTGCCAAGTGGAATTGGTGAAAATAAACACTTTTTAAAATACCTTGGGATATGGATCAGTTATAACAAATTTAGTATAGAAGAGAAGAAAATTGAAGATAGAATAGGTTTGTGATGGTATTTTTGCCCAATGCAAATTGTTACAAAACCAGAGTATTAACCTAAAAATTTAAGTCATGTCCTTACATATCATTTTGTCAGATTGTGACTTTCATGTTGATGTCATTCATAACACCAAACGTGTTCAGAAATATCTAAACTCTCGGCCCTGTACAATGGCTTTCTAAGATCAACAGTTAAAAATGGCTTTGCATAAGTTAAGCCTGTAGCTTTTAGGAAGGGCCATCTTCTTCGAACCTCATGGACTAGTGTTATAGAATCATAAACAAAGAACTGTACCAAATAACAGAAACCACATCAATTGATGACTTTCAACAGCAGTAACAACTAAAATGGATATTGAATCTAACTCAAAGAGAAAGCAGTGCCATAACCAAGATGTTGATGTTCCACACTACTTTGAACAAAAGATTAGGAAGGAAACCCCCACCAATACTAGAAAGAGAAATAATTGTAACTGGGCTTGAGAAATCAATTTCCATGAAAATTTTTTTAAGAGAAAGATTTTATAAATTTTAACTGCAATTAGTATTGGGTGTTTGGGCAATGAATGCCAAAAGTGTCCCTATAAAGAAATGGCTAATATTACCATTAAGAGATGAGAACAGATATTACACTTTTATCTCAGCCTGATGGCCAGAGAGTGAATGAAATCATAACTTGGGTAGTACTGGCTGCTTGGTTGATCAATGCCAAAAGTTTCCTTATAAGGAAATGGCTAATATTACCATTATTGATGAAAAGAGATACTACACTTTGATCCCAAGGATTGGAAAAAAAGAGTAACTTGAGAAGCACTGAGTGCTCAGTCAATGAATGCCAAATTTTTAATTATGAAAAAACAGCTAATATTACCATAACCATAGATCATAAGAAAGATATAGCCTCAGAAGAAGAAAGAAAGATATTATAAAGTTATTGCATGATAACAACCTTGTAAATTGTAAATAATTCAAATAGCACTCAAAAAAACAGTAGAAATATAAATTGAAAATATTGGCAAAACCAGAAAAAAAAACTGTCTCTAAGAATGTCACAAAGAAGTTTGAGAAAACTTAAAAAGATACTAAGCAATAAAAGTGTATTATCAAGCAGGAATATATTTGTTTTGTTTGTTTGTTTGGGGTTTTATGGCATATCAACCACTATGGGTTATTTAATGCCAGATCCAGTATTTACTAGATATATCAATAACGTATAGCTGGCAACATCATTGTTTCAAAAACATATAACTGGGAACATCATTGTTTCAAAAACGTATGACTGACATTATTGTTTCAAAAACGTATAGCTGACAACATCATTGTTTCAAAAACGTATCGCTGGCAACATCATTGTTTACATTTTTTTCTACTGATTGACCCTAAGCCACCGCTTTCCATCACATTTTAGGGGTAAGGTGTTAGTATATTTAGTGTAGGGTTTGGAAGGGAAAGTTAATTGTAAGTTGTAGTTGTTTTGGGATGGGTTAGATGTGATGGGGCATGACATGACCAGCTGATTGATCGGATTGACGGCCTTTTGGTTGGACGTAGTTTATCGTCATACCCAGGACATGGAATATATTTAAACGCTGGGGTTGCAAATGTAAGGACAGAGAAAATATGCAGAATATTAAGGCTATTGGCTAAAGACATGAAAGCAACATTTAAGTAAACATTACAATGAGAGTGAGGAGAAAATTGAGCAAAGTAAGATATAAAAAATTTTCTCGTCAATAATTGTTATGATGTATGTAGAGCTACATTGGATGGACCTGCAAGCCAGTCAAAAGATTGGGTCCTTTATGGAAAGGGTCAATCAACAACAAGGAGGGAGTAATGTTTTATTATCATTATCAGAAAAATTGAAACTCACTTCAAAGTTGATGACACATCAAAACAAATGCCAGGAGCTATTACAATAAACCTATTGTCCAATTCTTGGACAATAGGTTTATTGATTGATACAGAAAGCTTAAAGCTAAAGATTATATTCATGTAAGACAAAGTGACATCGCATTCAACAAAGCTGACTATTGCCTTTCCTATCAGAAATTATTATTTTCATTTTTCCATTATATCTTGCAATAACCAAAACATAGAGCTAAAAGTAACAAGAATGGGAATATTATCCCAAACAACTTGAAGGGTAAAACTATTCATTTTTTTAAAATATCACTTTCCAACATCTGTCTACATTTCTGAGATGAGGTATTGTAACTATTTAGACTACTTACCTTATTCAGACTGTTGTCCTTATCTTTATTGTTTATATTTACGACATTTCAGCCTTTTTCAGGATCTGTCTATATTTCTGAGAAGAGGTATTGTAACTATTTAGACTATTTACATTATTCAGACTGTTGTCCTCATCTTTATTGCCATAATACTGATGTTCCAGCCATTTCAAGTAAATAAATATAGGGTCAAATCCTATTGATAGAAATCTCAATGCTAAAGTAAGATACATTAAATATCTGTAAATGTCATCTCCCTCACCCGTCTTGTCACTGGGATGCCATGATTGGAAATAGAGTAAAAGCAGTTGGTGGTTAAGCTCATAAACAACCCACTCAGCTATAATTAACTCACTACTACACCCAAAAGCAAACTTGATAAAGGTCATTGCACAGGTGTAAATCAAAATAAATATTTCTTTTCATAACCTAGCACAATTTATGCAAAACACTTTGATAATGCTGAGAAAAGAATTTTTAATTTTACTTACCTGAAATATGAGGTCACATGCAAAAAAAAAAAAGAAAAAAAAAAGATTTATTTCACATCAAAATATCTGCAGTGTTTTTCCCTTGTGGCATCTAAAATTCAGGCAATGAACACTTTCTGACATTTTCTAAAATGCAAACCTCTCTGATGTGCCAAATTCCCAACATTAAACATGTCTACATTGATTAAATTGCATTCTATTTTATCATGCTGAATAAGCATCAGATTATTGGCAGCCATAGTACAAAAAAACTGTCTCAGAACATGGTAAGTAAATCATTCCAGTTGCATCTCTCTTTCTGATTCTAAGGGTCTTTTTTGTCCCAATTTTTTAAAAAAATCGTCCTCATTGCTCACATCTCCCATATGATATATTCTTCTGTAGAAACACATTTGTTGCCACAAGCCTCCTCTTAATCTGTGTGGAAATTATTCAACATTTACTGCCATATAAGAAAATTGATACTATACAGCAGTTCAGTATTTTTTTCTAACTTTCTAATGAAAATTTCATGTTTCTTAATACTTTGCTAAGTTACTGAAGAGCATGTTTCTGTTATATATATATTTCTGCTGCTATAAAACTTACCAAAAGCTTAACTGTTTTTATTCATTAATAGATGGCTAATGATTTTTTTTCTCACATATGGGATTCTCACTGATTGCATTGTGGTATCAATGAATGTTAAATCAGAGCAACAATCCTTGTTTTCTCTGGTTTGAGATTACATGATTTCAAGAATAGCAATGATGAAATACAAAGGGCACAGTGAAGAATGCAGAATATCTGCATGCAAACATCCTAGTTAAATATCATTTATTCTTTTGAGGAGATGAGAAACTTCTACAACTGGTGCCTATTGTGCAAGTATTTTTGGACAATATATGAGCCCAAAAGGTCACCTGGAAATCATCATTTCCAAAAATGAACTTGGCAAAATTTCAGTCAATTCTTGTAAATAACTTCCAAAATAACAACAGCAGGTGTGTTTTCCTTTTTTCTTCTTCACTGTTTGTCGAAATTATTTGCTTGCTTGTAATGTTACATTTTTGGAGAAGTAATAAGAATCCATTCAAATGTGGAAGGGATGCTTGCCTTGAAAATCAGAATTCATCCTGGCTTTTATCTGAGCTTGAACATCTACATTTTTCTTTTAATGCTATGCATGTCCTTTCAAAACACAAGTGATCATGCATATCCAAAAATACCCTATTCTTCTATGAGTGAACTGCTTTGAAATATAGTGGAGTGGTGTGTCGTTTTTTTTCTCTATGGTTTGGAATCCAGAGAAGTTCTTCTCTTAGACTGGCTGCCACCCAAGGCTAAAAACATTGTAATAACCAAGATGAGGACAATAGTCTATATATATATATATATATATATATAAATAGGGTGAATAAGCTTACCAATTCCATTTTTCCATCCCAATACCTATTACACAATCCACATATCTGAATCTAGTCTAATGTCATAGTGAAGAATGTTCTCCACACCACAAAATGAAAATAAATATTCCAGTCTCATACCGTCACAATGAAATCCATGACATCAAGGGGCCAATTTTATGTTTAAAAAGTGTTACAATGCCCTGATGGAATAAATGTCAACAAGGAAGATTAGCATCCGGATTTAATAAATTATTCCTATCAGAAGGCAAGTTTTTATCTGTTAGATATAGCAAATATCACAAGGCTGTATTTGTACCATCCAGAAGACTGGCCAGTTTCCAGTCTGAAGATTAGTATTTTGGACACTGGCCAATATCCTGGTCATTAAGGGTCAGAGTCAATACACATACTGTGCATAGCATGATTTTACTGTCAAGGAGTTTGTGGACAAAATCAATATTTTTTTTTTTTTTATCAATTTCACTCCAGACCAAACAGTAAAGCCAGTAAGACACAAGGGGTTACTGGCTGTGAAAGAATTAGAAAACAAACACATTACTGAAGAGCAAGAACAAAAGAAGAAGAATCAGGAGGATGGCAGATAGCGATTGGCATTGCATTTAAATTTTCATAGATCAAAGTTGGCTGGAAAGCATGAAGCCAGAAGAGAGCTCCACAAGCAAGAAATGTGAGGAAAGAAACTATTAGCTGAGAACTTAGAGTTATATCTAGCCAACTCAACTGTAAATTGGTTAGACCTCTTCGCCGGTCTAGTACTGCCCTTAAATTCAAAAAGTCTAGGTACCATAATAAAGATCCCTTTATCTATATATTTTAAAGTTATTTTAAATCCCTTTTTATTCCTCTTTTAATTTTAAATTAATATTTCATTCTTCATATAACCGCATATTAATGTCATAAGGTTAATATTCAGGTTTCATTTTATAAAACTTCTTCCCTTTAAGACAAATACCTTCCACCCTCCCCTGACCCCTGTATCGTGTCTTTTGTCTGACTGAAACATTGATAAATGGATCGAGAAGAGTGGCCATTCAAGGTAACTTTCATTTCATGATTTGATAAGAAAGACTGGATCAGATCAAAAATTTGTCCAGAACTACTGTAATTTTTCAAATTAGGAAGAAGACCGACATGCCAAACCCTGTCGAAGGTTTTCATGATGTCTATTCAGCAATTACTATTGAAACAAGTATTATTAGTACGAGTATTGGCAGAAGGTGTTGCTACTAGTAGTATCTGTGTTTATGAAATCTCATCTACAATGAGCATTTTTGGAAGTGATAACGAGCATTCATTGACCTAACAAAGTCATGAGTGAGTGTTCTAACATCACAAAAGCCATGAAACTAGAACTTTGTTTTTATACTTCAATTTTTTCTACTAGTTTTTGTTTCTTAGTAATTGGTTGATTGATTTTGATTAGTGGCATATAAACCTCTATGGGTTATTTATACCGAAATCTACACATTTTGAAGATGATTTTTTGGTTTCAGCTAGAGATAAAATGTACTGTTGGTCATTTTGCTTTAAATATGTATTATTGGTAATTTTACTATAAATAGGTATTGCTGCTACAAAATATAATAATTAGATATGCAAATAACTTCAGTGAGACCAAGTTTCTGGAGAAAGCAAGAGGTGAAATATTTACTTATAAGCTGGGAATTATCAAACATTTACACTAGTTTAAAGTGACTGAAGACTTTTCTATGATACTGTATACATACTAGTGTAGCTTAGTATAGCAATAAGGTTGAAACAGAAGGAATGGTAATTAAAATGATAATTGTCTTAGACAATTTTTTTACAGCAGAAAACAATTTCACTATCAGTGACAAATCTTCCAAACGCCACAAGGTGACATTTACTGGTAAGAACTGCAAACTCATCAATCTCTATGGAAAAATTTATATTCTTCAGTTTATCGCAGAAAAATCTCATCATGTGTTGTGTGACATGTCATCAATATATGTCAACTGAAAAGAGAACAGTGTCAGTTCCTCATACTGTATCTTGCATTTTACCTACTATGGTTTTACAAACTGGCATTATTAAGCTCTCAGTAACTATGTGACTATTGCTTTCTTCTTCTTCTACTATATGCTGTCTCTCTTCAGGTCGTTAGTGATCATGGCTCTCCACAATTTCCTGTCCTTTGTAGCTCTTAGCAAATTTTGTCTTTTTGCTATCTCTCCTAAACCCTGTTCTAATATCCATTTTACTCATTAGGTAGGTTATGCATTGTTTTTCCCCTATCCTTCTTGCCTTCAATATGTCCTGTGAGTATCAAACTTTCCAAACACTCTTTCCTCATTATGCACCCTAGGAATTTTTAACCATCTCCTTATGTTAAGTTTTCCTTTTTCTTTCCATT
Organism: Acanthosepion esculentum; assembly: GCA_964036315.1. Classification (NCBI taxonomy): domain Eukaryota; kingdom Metazoa; phylum Mollusca; class Cephalopoda; order Sepiida; family Sepiidae; genus Acanthosepion; species Acanthosepion esculentum. Next base: position 22,630,475 of record OZ038503.1, on the reverse strand, counting down.
TTCTGTAAAACTTCATCATTGCTCACATGTTTGGTCCATGGTATTCTCAGCATCCTCTTGAAGAACCACATTTCTATTGCTTCAGTTCTTTTCTTCATCTGTGAGGAGATTTCCAGTACAGCATTCACTGCCATATAGGAGGGGTGATATTGCATAACACTTCAGTATTGTTTTCTTTGTTTTTAACAAAATTTTCCAATTTCTTAATACTTTTCTTAACTTTTGAAAGGCATGTTCCTTCAGATTTCGGGGTTAAACTTTTTGTCCTCTGTTAAAACACTTTCTAGATATTCAAATTGCTGTATTTTGTTTTGATTTTGGTGTATCTGATTTGTAATTTACTTGCTGATCGAGCATTTTCACTGGCAATATTTTTACTTACAGAAGCTGTACTTTTTTTTATTTTAAGATTCTAAGAATATTTTCAAATAACCAGCACTTTCATTTTTCATATGACTACGATTTATCATGAGATTCTTTATTCAATTTTGCTGGAGCCATTGATGCATTTGAAAATCGTTTACTACAGACAAGGCATAATGGAAGAAAATATATTGCATAACCAGTCCATGTAAAGTCCATTGAGAAGTTTGCTTTTATTATAAAGACATTTTTGTATGTCCATTTTTACACTAGTGGAAAGATGCTCACCAGAAGATTACAATTCTACCATCACTCATCCCCTCAGAATTTTCTGGATGCTTCTGCCTCAAAAAATGCTTTGTTATTTGATTCTGAGGATTCAAGATAATAACTATTATTAAAACAGAATCTTGCTCAATGAACTGAGTGACTGAACTTCACGAGACAAATAGAAACATTTTCACTGAAGAGAAATTTCAATAAACTGAAATAATGCCTAAAGGTTAAATCCATTTTGGCAGGAAGGGAGACAGGCTACTGCCACTATGTAGAATATGTCCATTCAGCTGAGGAGCAGGAGCCTAATATTTTCAGAAATTTGTTAGCCAATGATGACAAGTTCAATCTTAAGTAGGACGACAAGAGTCAGTATAATTAACACCTATGTTTAATATGCCAACCTGTAATTTACGAATGACATCTCTTTCTTGAACTCATTTCTCATTGCAAACTCATTTTTCCTCTCTATCCAAAGTTTTGGGCTATTGCTGAACTGCTGTCTTCAAAACTGATTTTATGGCAAGATTTATAAAGAGGTTAATTTTAATCATAAATTTAAGTTACTCTTCTGTTGTTTTAATATGATTTGTTTTGTTTTACAGCATATCAACCTCAATGGGTCATTTAATGACGACAACGTTTTTTTTTTCCCCCCGATAATATTTTTGTTTTGTTAGAAATCCATTTCTGTCAATATTTCTTTCCTCAAAAATATATAGCTGGTAATAGCATTTTTCCAAAAACGTAAAGCTGTCGTATCTTTTCAAAAACATATTGCTGGTAATATTTTTTCCTTTCAAATATGTATCGCTGGTAATATTTTTCTTTTTTCCAAAAAATGTAAAGCTGGTAATATATATTTTTCTTTTTTCCAAAAATATATTGCTGGTAATATTTGTTTTTCAAAAATGCATTGCTGGCAACATTTGGTTTTCAAAAATGTATTGATGGTAATAATTTTTTTGATAAAGAACCTCTGGTATTAAAACCCATTTCTACACCTTTATAGTACTTTGATCCCAGTTACAATTCCATTAAATAAGGTTTTGTTAAAAAAAAACGTATAGCTGATAATATTTTTCTTTTTCTAAACTTATAGCTGGCAATATTATTTTTCAAAAATGTACAGCTGGTAATATTATTTTTCCAAAAACATATAGCTGGTAATATTATTTTTTCAAAAACGTATAGCTGGTAATATTATTTTTTCAAAAACGTATAGCTGGTAATATCATTTTTCAAAAATGCACTGCTGGCAACATTATTCCTTCAAAAATGTATAGCTGGTAATACTATTTTTCCAAAAACGTATAGCCGACAACCTTATTTTTTCAAAAACGGCCTTTCTGTTGAACGTAGTTTATCGCCTTACCCAGTATGTGGATGTAGTTTATCGCCGTACCCAGGACACGAATGCAGTTTACTGTCATACATATGGACTCGGATGTAGTTTATCACCATACCCAGGATGTCTCTTCTGTTGCGATGACATTTTTAGTTGGTATTACTTGTTAGTTATGTTCCATGCATGATACATGCTTAGGCTGTCAGGTAGCTTAAGATACATGACCGACAAGGCAGATTTTTTCCCCACAATAGATTACCATTCCTTTCTGCAGTAGACCAGTTGCCATCCAAGGCTATAGAACATGGTCAGTCTTGCTATTTATCCATAACTGATGGGAAGAAGAGGATTCATACCTTTCCGAAGGGTATTAGCATGTAAATGAATGTAATGGATTCGAATGGAATTCAAACTTGGCTCTCTGATTCCACAAACCGAGCTGCTGTCCATTACTCCACCATGCCTCCCTTGTTACTTGTGCTTTGCTTAGTGTATCACTCTATATAGTGCTTTCACTCCTATAATATATATATGTAAAAAAATGTTCTCTTCTATAATATATATATGTAAATAAATGTTCACTTCTATAATATATATATATATATATATATATATATATATGAATAAATGTTCACGCTATATATATATATGAATAAATGTTCACTCTATATATAATATATATATATGAATAAATGTTCACTCTATATATAATATATATATATACATATATATATGAATAAATGTTCACTCTATATATAATATATATATATACATATATATATGAATAAATGTTCACTCTATATATAATATATATATACATATATATATGAATAAATGTTCACTCTATATATAATATATATATACATATATATATGAATAAATGTTCACTCTATATATAATATATATATACATATATATATGAATAAATGTTCACTCTATATATATATATATATATATGAATAAATGTTCACTCTATATATATATATATATATATGAATAAATGTTCACTCTATATATATATATATATATATGAATAAATGTTCACTCTATATATATATAATATATATATATATATGAATAAATGTTCACTCTATATATATATAATATATATATATATATATGAATAAATGTTCACTCTATATATATATAATATATATATATATATATATGAATAAATGTTCACTATATATATATATATATATATATATATATATATATATAATATATATACATATATATATATATATGAATAAATGTTCACTCTATATATATATATATATATATATACATATATGAATAAATGTTCACTCTATATATATATATATATAATATATATACATATATATATATATATATGAATAAATGTTCACTCTATATATATATATATAATATATATATATATATATATATATATATGAATAAATGTTCACTCTATATATATATATAATATATATACATATATATATATATATATATATATATATGAATAAATGTTCACTCTATATATATATATAATATATATACATATATATATATATATATGAATAAATGTTCACTCTATATATATATATAATATATATACATATATATATATATATATATATATATATATATGAATAAATGTTCACTCTATATATATATATAATATATATACATATATATATATATATATATATATATATATATATATGAATAAATGTTCACTCTATATATATATATAATATATATATATATATATATATATATGAATAAATGTTCACTCTATATATATATAATATATATATATATATATATATATAAATAAATGTTCGCTTTTTCTAAATATATTTTGTTTGTCGATGAAAGGTCATCTGTCTGATTCTTTATCTCAACTCATGGACTTTTTCATGTCCACAAATGTCTTTGGTGTTTTTCAAATCAGATTTACATTGACATTCTCTCATTTGATGTAAAATGCATTTTTTCTAATGTTCTAACATGGCAGCATCAAGTTCAAAAGCTCAATAGGGTGGCATTCTGTGTCATAACATAGTTAGTCAACTTAGGTGACTGCAGTATAACCAGCCCATCTTGCCCCATAGCTACGTGTCCAAACCAGTAGATCACTCGCAAGTTCTCATTTTGCTTGCCAGCAGTTTCCTGCAAAATGCATTTTGCATTCTCATAAGATTGTAGAAATCTCAAGGATGGATCCATAGAGCTGTGATTTAGATGTTAAGAATAGCGCTTAACATGCTTAGACCAGGGTTTTAGTTAATGTCCAAGAAGTAGTGCCATTCATTAAAATCACCTCTACAGTAGCACAAAAGAATCTCAGTTTGAGGTTGTCTGCTAGATCAAATTTCCAGATTACATCCATTTTATTCAAAGTGGCCCAGGCTTTAGCTATGAAAATTTTCACATCCTTTTCAGTAGAATTTTTTTGTTTTTTTTTGTTTATGCATTTCACCCCAAGCAAGGTGGGAGTGCCACTAGCATGCAAGGGGTTACAGAGAGTGAGAGCAAGAGCAAAGAAGGGTTTTTGAGGAAAGGTTAAAGAGAAGGACGGAGATCAAGATCAAGGCATCAGAAGATGTCCATTGACAGATTTCTTTCATTTACCTAAGATAGTTTGTATTGAGTCTTGCTTTTTGAAGGTTATGAATTCAGTTTTAGAGGTATGAGCACCTTCAAAGAGCATAATATGCATGTCTCACCAATTTAGTACTGCACTTAAATTCATAAAGTTTAGGTACCATAGAGGAAAGAACCAACATTATTTACATTTAGTTTCGCTCATATAAAAACTCAAAAGGACCAACAAGGATCTTTATAATTACTGTCTTTATACAATTTTACCTCTCTAATTCAATGCTCCATTTTGAATATGCTGGCATTAATTTGTGGATGTTCCAATGGATCTCTCTCAGATTTCATTTCAAATTGCAATTTAGATTTAATTAACCTAATTGTTGAAAGGAAATAGGCAAAAATTTCACTGCAGTTTAAATCTGAATCAATGATTTCTAAACTTGATAGTTACCAATACTTATTTATTTTTAAATTTTGGTATATATTTTTTTTTAATTATCTAACAAATTATTCTATTTTTCACATTATAAGGTGTCAGTACCCTTTTCTTTTTTTACATTTGATGTTTCCACTAATAGCCAAGTCCTGAGGTGGCCAGATTAAAAATGTACAATCTGTAATAATTTCTGTTCTTCACTGAATAATAAATTTAAATATTACAAATATATTAAAGGATTGTAATATTATAGTGATGGATAGCAAGGAGACACACATTAGAACTATAAAGGGTAGGTAGTTGTGGAGAGCCATGATTGCCGACATATTAACTATGACACAAATATAGAAAAAGAAGAATATTCTCTGATCTGTATTTTTTTTTTAACAAAATCAGTTTAATAGAGCTGTCAAATCTCTAAAAAAAAAAGAAAGAAAAAAAACAGGTGCAATAAACTTACAAGAAATAACAATGAGAATTTTAAAGATTTGTCTTTACTAAAATAAAACCACTAATAATGTTGTCAGATTTTTCTAAAAGGTCTATTTACAATATGAGATAAAGCAATGACTTGTCTTAAAAAAAAAAAATCACAAATTGAGTTAAAAGATCTGTTTTGTCATATTACTGACATCCATTAAAATCTGAAATATCATTTTTAGTAATCAGAATTCAAAAGACATACAACAGAAAAGTCCTTTTCTTCAATATCTGAATATCTATTGAGAGAAATCAATAACATTAGCAAATTTGTTACTGGAGGTTAACAACTCAAGACAAAGGCAGAGACATGCTGAAGTCGGGAATGATTTTCTTTTCATTGAAAAGCAGAACTGATAATTTACATATATATATATATATTTATTTATTTAGACAGCATATCTTCATTCAAACATGTTTCATTGAATAATATAGATATATTGTATCAACTTATTTTTATACTGATCCTTTCCAGTTGTCTAATAAGTTTCTTGATGTTACGATAAAATTCATCAAAGATGAAGCTTTATTTTTTTTTTTAAACACAAGTACTTTTGATCTTTTCCAAGATCTTCATATATATATACATATATATTGGTTATATATATATATATATATATATATATATAACCAAATAAAAGACTGAACAGATGGAGTAAAACTCCATAGTTCATAGTATTTACTTTTTAAAAAAAGTGCTCAATACAAAGTAGAGCAAAATATTATTATAATATATTTTATTATAATAGATTATAATGAAAACATTTTACATTGCTACACAAAGGCCTTCATGTTTCGATGCTATGATTGTACTTCATCAGGTGATGGTAGATAACTTGTGATAAAATATTTTTTTAGAAATCTAAAAATAAATCGTTACCTCTTTTCGGAAGTTAAAGTGGGTGCCATAAGGTCAGAATTAAAAATATACTTGTGGGTATGTCTAGATTAACCAATTAAAAGTCAAATTTACACTAAAAAAGAAAAATAAGGTCAGAGGATGAAGGTGGGTGGGTTATTTTTTCATGTCACAATAAACTAGCTCCCAGATATATCACCTAATGATTGTATAAAACATGGCAACGACAAATGTATTATGGATGTGGCCAAGAATCTAAACTACTATGACCAGTGTTGACATAAAATGTCCCAAATAAACATGTGGACCGCCTCCGAAGATAAATAACGCGTTCTAGACTTACATACACATATAAATTATCATCCAAATCTTGCATGAACAAACTAGAATTATGATGCCCACAAACACTGACTAGTATGTGAAGACTGCTTAACCAATGAAAATCAAACACAAAAATATAAATACCAGAAAATTTTTTCCATATCTCATTCTCTGATGAAGCTTTAATGAAAGAGAAATATAAATTTTTCCTATTTATTCTTTATTCTATCATTATGTCAGGTTCCAATCTACATATGATCTGTATTTGAACCCAATGCATATACAGTGTGACCCGGATATAAGACAGATGTTCTCTGGTCCCAAATTAGAGCCTGTGTTAATGTATATATAATAGACCAAACCCGGATATAAGAGACTTCTTATCCGGTCCCGACAACTCTCTTATATCCGGGTTACACAGTATAAGACGTTTTAGGTATAAAGACACTCTTCTTGGCCTGAAAATTGTGTTCAAACATGAAACAAACTGTTGGTGAGAACTTCAGTATTCAATTTTATATCCCTGATAATGAGCACTTCTGGCAATAAATATAGCATCCTTTAAAACTATATATATATATATATATATATATATATATACACACACACAGTGTGCAGTGGGTAAATTGACGCCATTTTATATTTTTAATTTTGCACATGCATGTTGTTTGTTTTTGATTTTATCAACTGCACAGTATAGTAGGGCTAGTTGGGCACAGTCTGTGAGAAAAAGAGCACCGTGATGTAATTCAGTCTCCCAGAAATTTGGAAACAGCATGCTGTACTGCTTGGCATTCATACCAGAAGCTCCAATACGAATATTTCAGAGTGTTTGGGTGTCAACCTGAGGAAGTGCAGAGAATTCAGAAAGAGTTGAATCCAATATCGACTCAACATCATGGAGTTTGCAGTGATCAGAAGTGATGTCGACATTATACCTCCACATTCATCTTCCCAAATGGCCTCAGACTTAACATGCAGGCCTGCATCAAGTGCCTTGAGGAGGTAGTGCTGCCCTGAATCAAGAGGGTGGCTGCTAGAAGAGCTTATATCAGACAACAGGATTCTGCACCATGCCACACAAGGAGGAGGACCCAGTTATGGCTGTGAGACAATTTGTGCAACCATATCACCACCTAACATCTGGCCACCTAACTCCCCATATTGCAAGCCCCTTGATTATTATGTGTAGGGTGCAGTTGAGCAAGAGACCAACAAAACTTCTTGTAAAACCAAAGATGAAAGCTAGGATTATGGCAGCATTCACAATGTAGGGAGACTACGGTTTTTTTTAAGGAACGGCCTCTTTACCTTCCTGACCACCAGAGTGTCTACACACATGGAAACTTGGCAACATATGCACGGCCTAGTGAGTGATCAGGAAGGTAAAGAGGCCATTCCTCAAAAAAACGGAAGCAAAAACTAAAGGGACCGAAGAGTTCTCCTCTCTAAAGGGGCCGAACTCCCATGAGCTCAACACAAGGGAAAATAATTGTGGTCTCCCTACAACAACAAGGAACAGAATGTTGCAGGAGATTCCAAAGTCATCTGGAGAATGCTGTGGGTGGAGCCAATGTCACTTTTATTGAATAAATTTACTGTGTGTGTGTGTGTATATATATATATATATATATATATATATATATATATATATATATATCTCTATCAGGTCATCCCATAAGTTCTGTCCGAATTTTGAATAAAGAAAACAAGTGACCAAATGTTACATTTAATTACAGATTCAATCAACAATGTATTTTCCCTGATTATCTATGATTCCTTCCATCTATTAACAAGCTTACTAATTCCATTACTGTAAAATTCTTTTGGCTTTGATTCGAAGAACTCACAAATGTCAGTTTTAACCTCTTCCTGTGTTACAAAAGCTGTTTCTTCCAAATGATTCTGTAAGCTACAAAACAAATGGTAGTCTGAAGGAGCAAGGTCGGGAGAATAAGGTGGATGAGGAATTTTCTCCCAACCAACTTCTTTGATCTTTTGTGATGTGATACTTGCTGTGTGTGGTCGCGCATTGTCCTGATGAAACATCACCCGTTTTCAATTCACTAGAGCAGGTCTTTTTTTCCTCAAAGCTTGGTTCAAACGCTCTAATTGCTGACAGTATATTTGAGTATTAATTGTTGCATTAGGTGGTAAGAATTCAAAGTGGATTATTCCTTGGCAATCCCACCAGACTGAAGAAAGAACCTTTTGCCCATGAAGTTCCCTTCTCGGCTGTGGCTGGAGTCCTTCCCCTTTACCAAGCCACTGTCTACGACGCTTAACATTTCGATAAAAGATCCATTTTTCGTTGCCAGTCACAAGTCTATCCAAAAAAGGTGAAACAAGTTGGCGAGAATGGAGAGAAGAGCAGATGTCAACTCGAGATTTGAGTTTGTTTTCAGACAATTCATGAGGCACCCACATTTTCCAAGTTTAGGAACTTTTTCAAGAAGCTTTTCATCAAACTCAACTGGACGTCCAGTTCGATCTTCATCTTCAAGGGTGAAATCTCCACCTCTGAATTTTGCAAACCATTTTCTGCAAGTTCTTTCATTCACACATTCCTCTCCATAAACTGAGTGAATGTTTCTAGCCGCTTCGGCTGCTGAGTTTCCTTTCTTGAGCTCATAAAGCATTATGTGCCTCAAATGATTCTTGGGCACTTCCATGTTAGCAGGGTTTTAATCAAACAAAATTTAATTTTATTGTTCTCTGAAATAAAATTTGATCAGTTTAAATGCATCTAAACATAAAAATAATGTTCAGCTCCATTAGACATTATAAAATACTCTTTAAATTTTGCTCATTTTAACTAAAAGTTAAAATTCGAACAGAACTTATGGGATGACCTAATAAATTTCATTGAATACGACAAACAAGTTACTTTGATTTAGTTTTTTAATACAATTTCTCATATGATCTAATAATTTTTATTGATAAGTTATATAAAAACTCTCCAAATGTTCTTTTTTCTGATTGCTTTCAGAATATATTCTACATTTAGACTTATACATTTATTATACATTTAGACATTTTCAAGGATGAAATATTTTAATTGTTAAATAAGAAATAGTTTGTTGCATGTATGTATTTATGTTTTCATTTTTCAATGAAATGTGCATGAAAGAAGGATTGCTGTCTAAATACAAATATATAAATATATATATATATATATATATATATAAACATATATATATATAAACATATATATATATAAACATATATATATATAAACATATATATATAAATATATATATATATATATATAAACATATATATATATATATATCAATATATAAACATATATATATATATCTATGTGTGTGTGTGTGTGTGTATGATATATATATACTTATATGTGTGTGTATGTGTATTATGTTAGTGTGTTAGTGTATATAAATAATGGCTTACAGCATTTGGAATCAACAAATTTTTGGACAATTTTTACATTAATTAAGACCAGAAAAGAAAAAACTTCTTAACATACAAGGAAAATATATTTATTTGATAGTGCTGAGAACATAATAAGTGCAGACCATTAATAAAATATATATAGGTAAGAAAAAAAACTCCTACAGTTTATTGTATAATTTGTCTGGACTTTTGATCTAATTTTGTTTAAGTTGTTATCACAAAATTTCAACTGATTGATTAATCGACCTTCACATGTGGGTGCATGTGTATGTAGAAGCATTTCATGATGTAAATATAGACAGATGAGTGAGCTTGAGATTTTATGTCATTCTGAACATGAATCACTACATGCATGCATTTACATATACATATGAATATAGAAGTATAAAATACATAATAATCTACCAGTGTGTGTGTGTATATATATATATATATATATTTTAAACATGTTGTGTTGAATGTTAAAGACAACATCATCCTGCATATTTTCTTTATATATATATATGAAGAAATACAGTCTTAAAATGTGCTATATTTATGGGATAAAGTGCTCAATATCAGAGATAGAGCGTGTGTAAATATAAAATGAACATTGAAGTCAATACTTAGAGGTGACAGGCTGTTTCATGCTAGATGTAATCGTCAGGCCATGTGTGTTGGGTTTTTTTCTCGGCTTTTTATATACATGGGTCATTGGTGCATTGTGGGTAGTCTATTTCGGTGATTATTTTGCCAGAAGTCATTGACTTCAATGTTCACTTTTATATATGTGTGTGTATATATATATATATATATATATATATATGAGAGAAAGAGATTGTTTTTTTTACATCCAGCTTATCGATCTTTTGCAGGTCATTTAAACCCAGAAAATATTTTTAGTTTGCAAGTATTTTGGGGATATAATAACGATTTACTGATACAAGTCCTACTAATTAACCTATATCTGAGGGGGGGAAAAGGAGGTGGATTCATGCCTTTCTCAAGGGTATTTGTGCATAAGTGAATATAATGAACCCAACTGGAATTGGAACTTGGCTCTCCAATTTACAATTTCAAGCCATTATCCATTGTACCACCTGCACATCCAAACTTACAGCATTTGATATTCCTAAGTGGTCACCCATCTAGGTACTGTCTACGCTCGCTGGAGAGAGAGAGAGATGAATGAATCCACTTTCATGTATATGCTAGCCACTCATTAGAAACTTTGATGGTAAAATTATATATCATCATAAACTGCAATTTCACCTGGTATTTCTGAGATGACACAGCTTTCACCCAAGAAGAAACATGGGAGGCACAGTTTTCAGTAGGAAGATTAAAGATTTCTGTCCAAGGGGAGTCATGAAGAAAATCACAAAATCAATCCCAATCAGTGTATTGGTAACAAAATGATACCTTGTGAACAGGGGCTTCTTGCCTAATTGACAAGTGGAAAGGAATATCTATAGACACTATAGGATGATCAAAATTGCCACAAGGACAGAGTTGCAAAAGAAAAAGAGTTCAGAGATGAGATAATATGCAGATCAAGTAAAGAATTCTGCCAGAACCACGAGGGGAAAAAAGTCAGTCAGTTATGTGCCATGTGTGATACATGCATAAGCGATCATGTATCTTTTGATACTTGACTGACGAGGCAGATTTTTTTTTCCCTACAATAGTTTGCCATTTCTTTCTGCCATAGACCAGTTGCCATCCAAGGCTATAGAATCCAGTCTGTCCTGCTATTTACCCATCGCTGAGGGAGAGAAGAAGAGGATTCATACCTTTCCCAAGAGTATCTGCATGTAGGTGAATATCAGCCAGTTATGTGCCATGCGGGATACACACTTAGGCGATCATGTATCAAAAGATACATGACTGACGAGGCAGATTTTTTTCCCACAGTAGACCAGTTGCCATCCAAGGCAAGTCTGGGGAATTAGGTGACCAGGTGTAAGGGATGATGTAGTCACAGAAATTGTCTCACAACCATGACTGGGTTCTCCTGCTTGTGTGGCATGGTGCAGAGTCCTGTTGCTAGACACAAGGTCTTCCAGCATCCACCTTCTTGTCTCAGGGCAGCACACTCTCAAGGCACTTGATATAGACCTTCGTGTTGAGTCTGAGGCCATGTAGGAAGATGAAAGGAGGTATAATGCCATCACTCGTAATCACTTCAAACACCTTTGTAATCACCATTTAAACTCTTTCTGAATCTTCTGTCCTGTCCTCAGATTGAGCCCTCTAAAATGTTCATATTGGAGCTTCTAGCATCAATGCCAAGCAGTACAGCATGCTGTTTCCAAATTTCTGGCAGACTGAATTGCATCATAATGCTCTTTTTCTCACAGACTTGGTGCCCAACTGACCCTACTATACTGTGAAGTCAACAAAATCAAAAACAAACAATGCACATGCTCGAAATTAAAAATATAAAATGTTGCAAACTATCTACATAGGCATTAAACTTATATTTTACTCCAATGGGGTCTCAATTCATAGCCAGTAAATAATTATAAAGCTTGAAATTTTTCTTATTTGCCTTTTATATTAATTCTGATGAAAAAAGGAGCTCAGCCAAAATATTTCCACAAGACGCATATTAAAGGTCAAAGAGTCACATATGGTCCAAAAGCCACGGTTTGGTTGACCCTGGAATAGGCTGTGCTACAAGTAGTTTTCCCCAACACTACAAGATGCTAGAAAATGAAAACATTAACCGAAGAACATGAATCATGTTCTTAAGTAGATTGAGACTCACATATTAATGTTATGTATGGAATCCAACTCATTTAGAAATGCATAAACTATCAGCTATATACAACTGTTTTCTCAGATGAATGATTAAAAATGGCTTCAGGTGAATGAACCCTGGATATTCTTATAGAGGACTGCACTTTATCTAATCTCACAAAAAGATGATACAGAATCACAAACAAAGAACTTTACCAAATAACAAAGTCAACATCATTTGAAGACTTCCAACAGCAGCAACAACTAAAATGGCTAGCACATTGCAACTAGAAGGAGAAATAATGATGTTGACTTCCCACACGAGCTTCAATAAAAAGATTGGAAGAAAAGTCTCAATATGAGAAGGAGTTTACACTATTTACATTGTTTGGATTGTTGTACTCATCTTCATTGCCATATTCATGTTTCGTCCATTGTCTGCTCCAGCCTTCTTCAGGTGATTGGAATTTTGAAGATGAGGACAACAGTCTGAACAATGTAAATAGTGTAAATAATTACAATACCTCAACTCAGAAATAGAGACAGATATGAGATAGAGTGTTAAAAGTTGACTTGAGAAACTGATTTTCTTGCAAAACTGTATTAAGTGAAAATCTTCTAAAATTTCAACTGACAGTAACACCAACTGTTTAGTCAATGAATGCCAAATGTTTCCTGTATGGAAACGGCTAACCTTATCATTGCAATATGCTTTTCTAAATATTCCCTTGTGAAATTGGAGGGGTTTTGTATACCATCAAACGTGGTGAGAAACAGGAGTTATTTAAATTTAAAAAAAGTGAAAAATGAATTATTTAATAGAAAAGAGAAATAATGATACTGAAGCAAAATAAAACAAAATTTTTAAAAATCAGTGATGGGATTTGAACAAAAAGCAACAAAAATCAAAATAATTTAATCTGAGAAATTCAAACAGGTGTTTTCTCTTCCAGATGCAAAACACACATTACAGAAAATGTTATCTCTTCTCACACAGAAAATAGACACAAAGTGTTCTTTGTGACAACATTTTTCATATAAAAAAAAAGGTAAATACAAAATTCAGACAAAATTTTCAAAAATTCATTAATTTTAGATCTTGTTCTTTTTATTCATAAAATTCCGTAAAAAAATAAAATAGGTCGTATTTTAGGATTCATTTATGACTAGTTTTTCTTTTATCTCAATTTTGTTGTTATGTATCACGACTCTGTAAATCCTGAGACTAATTTACTAAAAGTAATCATAGTAGTAATAATATTATTTTAATTCTTACACAATAATCTCATGGTGTGACGATAAATATTCGCACTTACTGGAGTCAAAGCGCCCAAGATGTTTTGCTTGTCGGGCTGCTGTTTTGTAAAAGAAAAGTATATTCTCCGACATTTATTTTATGCTGCTTGGCACAATTTGTCTAGTGGCGGTCTGCATGCTGATTGGACGAGCTGGGGACTGATTGAGAGCGAGGCCAACGGCAATGATTGGTGCATTGGCCGTGTTTTCGGTCAATAAAAAAGGTCTGGGACATTGGCTGGCAGTGCGGTCGGGACCGTGGTGACGTGTACTAGTATAGAGGTTCGTATTAAGTTACGACTCTGTTTATTTTTGTCTGGAAGCTGGACTCTAGCTTCAACCTACCGATAGAGTGAGCTGTATGTCTACCGAAACGTGTGACGAACACACGTTTTGGCTAGCGAGAAGTGAAGATTGGACGTGTGACCCCAGTTTTGTTGTTTCTACTACAAGTAACACATGGGTAGCTCATATTTTCCACTGATAATAAGCAGAATGATCACATTGAATCACTTTTTTTTTTTTTAATCACATCACCCCAAGAAGGGTTGGAGGAAGAGCAGATAGGAGTTGCAAGGGAGGGGATGTGGAGAAAGAGAAAGACAGTGGGTCGATCAAGGCTAGGGGGCCACAAAAGATCCGAAGCGAGAGCAGATAGGAATGAAAAATGAAAGGATGTGGAGAAGGGAAGTGGATAGATCAAGGCAACTGGAGATGTGGATTGACGCTACACTTAAACCGTTGGAGATTGTATTTGTCAGGGAAACAGTAATGCTAGGTCTTTTGCAAAGAAATTTGGTTCGCTGTGTTGAACCAGACAATTTTTCTTGCTAAAATCCATCTTGCACATTTATAAATCTACCATTCAATCATGCATTGAATATAGCTGTCATATCATATCTGAAACTCCTGCTATATATCTTGAGATTCTTGACAAAATCCAAAGAAGCATTGGTAATGTAATCCGTCATGACATCTCAACTTCAGTCAATTTCTCACCACCTGTAAATATTTTTATGGCAATGGTTTTAATGAGCTTTTCTCTTTGGTACTTCATCCGAATATAAGCGTACTACTAGATTGAAAACTAGGTCTCCCCATTTTACTGTCGAACTAGCTAGATGTAACCATAAGTTCTGTTCTAATAGTTTCTTTTCTCACAATTCTTGCCTGTGGAACTCTCTTTCAGTTTCTTACTTTGCTGCCACTTAAAATCTTAAACCATGTTTTTTATTGTCCTTTCTCCTCATTAAAATCTTCTCATTCTCTTTCACCCCCCAGTAACACTCTGCGTCTTCATGGTATTATCACTTTATTTGTGATATCATTGCAGTAGATGTAGCAGTACTAGTAATAGTCTTCATTGAGTTCTTAGATCAAGAATTCTCATTGATTTTTGATTATTACATTTTTATGGCAAAAATCAGAGTGTTTTTTAGTACACAGCATGAATCAAAAAGAAAGAAAGAAACCTCCAGGAAGATATGAATTTGCATTCCATCTGACATGACCAAAACCATACCAAATCAGCTACAAAGTTAAACTTAATCATAATGCAACATTCTAAGAAATTTATATATATATATATATATATATATATATATATATAGCATAATGAGAAGCCATGTATACTTTCTTGATATGTATATAATATGGATAAAACAACTGAAAAGTTGCAAATTAAAAGAAAAAAATTGGGTGTTTTTTTGCGAAAGTATTTATTTATATGTTTTTATATATTTATACTTTCGCAAAAAAAACACCCAATTTTTTTCTTTTAATTTGTAACTTTTCAGTTGTTTTATCCATATTATATACATATCAAGAAAGTATATGTGGCTCCTCATTATGCTATATATATATATATATATATATATATATATAAAGAGAGAGAGAGTGCAGCAGAAATACATCCCACATATACATTCCTATTTTCTTTTTAATCATTTCATCCCAAGCAAGGCAATAAAGCCACTAGGATGCATGGGGTTACTGAGTGTTAGAAAATATTAGAAAAAATACTATTAAGGAAAGAGGACAATAAAAGAATTAAGACAGAAGATAACAATTGACATGGCATCTAAACTTTTGAAGATTCTAATAGATTGGGAAGCAAGAAGCAGGAAATTCTAAAGGTCTTGATTGAATTTAATGTTCATCAGGAACCTTGATTCAAGAAGAGTTAATTTGTGTTAACTTCGATATCAAAATACATTTTGTACTTGGTTTCACCTCAGAAAATCAAATGACTTAAGAGAACTAAGGATTGACCTAGAAGGTAACTTCATTGCCACCAAGTGTAGAATTGGGCCTCAAAGGATTTTAGTCATTGCCCCAACATAAACAAGGAAATGAACCCGGCTGACCTTAGGATATACGTACACAAGATAACTACATATGAGGAAGCTATATAAATACCCAACCTATGAGGGGAGAGGCAGAATCCCTCACATCCTCACAAAATGAAGATTGAATGTGCAAAGAAAGACCTGAAACCATATACCTTCAATTCTGTCAACACTACTATGAAAGAGTCCATAAGTGAATCAACTATTATTTTATATACAAAAAATTTAGTCTCATAATCTTATCAAGATGTTATTCATATTACATATTTAGTTTTGATAAAGATTTTTTTTAAATAGTGCCAAAATGTTTGTTTTAATTATAAACTTCTGAAATCAAATATGAAGTTAGTAACAGAATTATATTTTAGTTTAACTCCTAATTTATGGTTACACCGCTCCAAGTAAGATTAAAATTTCCTGTTCAACTTCTCAAAATCTTTGTTCCATTACCTAAGATTTTCAAATATGGCTTTCTCACATACAAAGGAAAAAATAACTTGACAAATGTGAACCAGAGGCTCAACTGTGAATGAAAACTAGTGTGGTATTATGCTTTATTGGTCTTGGATTTGGCAGCCAAAAGCTAATAAAGTACTCTTTTGGGCTTCTGCCAAATTTGGCTGGATCCAATCAATACAAACAAAATGTTTGGGTTTTTTTTGTAAATATTGGTATTGTTATAGAATATTCTGTGTAATAACAGCAATATTTCCATGTCAGAATTAGATCACATATTCTTCAAACGTCAAAAAGTTATCAGAATCACAAGACAATTATTTAAGGTGTTAATTATTAACGATGAGTTGACTGCTGTCACAAATGGATAATTGCCAGGAGATGCATTTCATTAATCGCTTGCACTAAATGATCACAAAAAAAGAAAATGAAATTTAATACAACACATTTACTCATTTATTATCTAGAGGTTAGCAGTAAGAATCGAATCAGTAAGCCAGGTTCAAATTCTAGTTAGGGTAGTTCACATTCATTTCATACTAATATCCTTGGAAAATATGTAACTCCACTCAGCTACCCCAGGGTAGTTGGTGTCTTTTGGCTTTCTGAGGCAGTCCTTAAAATTGTTGCTTGCAACTAAAACTGCTATAGTGAACTGATAATTACTATTTATATATATATATATATATATATATATATATATGACAAAGTGGAAAAAGTTTACTTGTGCTGCATTTCATCACACAAAATAATGTAACAAATTTAGTCCGATGAAGTCCTGAAGGATGAACTGCATCAAAAGTAAACTTTTTACACTTTGTCATACATTTTCCTCAATATTGTTCTATATATATATATATATATAAAATAATAATATTCAACTCTTCAGACCTAAATCTATTAGTAAATGGCTTATTTACTAAGAGATTTCAGTCTGAAGAGTTGAATGTATAGATATTCACAAAATAAATTATAACCGAAATGAATCTTCAAGATTTTCTTCTTGATTATTATTATTATTATTATTATAATGCTCTGTAGTCTACATTGAACTCTCCCTGAATTAATATCCTCCTTGGAATTATCCTTACCAGTCACAAATTGGTTATATATATATATATATATATATATATATATACACTGGAGAGGTATATATATATATATATATATATATATACCTCTCCAGTTCACCATATTTCTGATATATATATATGTGTGTGTGTGTGTGTGTGTGTGTGTGTGTGTGTGTATTTAGGCAGCATATCTTCATTCAGACATGTTTTTTTTAATAATATAGACACATTGTGTTTACTTATTTTTTTATCCTAATACTTTTCAGTTGTCTAATCAGTTTCTTGATGTTGAGATGAAACCCATCAAGGATTGTGTGTTGTAGTTTTTTTAACCTAAGTACTTTCAATCTTTTCTCAGATCATCTTCAGGGGTAAATTACAAAGACAAAGATGCTATTGTAACTGCAATAAAATCTGCATTCGGTTGTCAGAATTATTTTTAAAAGCACACAAATGCCCTCTGTTATAATTATTTTAGAATTTTTAATATATAGTTGCATAATACATTTTAGATGCCTCAAGGGTGGTCTTCAGTGATACATTGAGATCTCTTTGTGGATCAGTTTTAATATTTTATATTATTAGGAATCACTTGAATTATTTACCCACAGAATTTTACATATATATATATATATATATATATATATATATATATATATTTTAGTTGTCTGAAGATTGCGAGAGTATGAAACTTGAGTAATGACTCTCCTATGCTAGAAGCTGACAAGAAGTATTTTATGCTCTGTCTTACTAATCTGGGCATTGAGCACTTTTCTTTACTGAGTAGGTAGGTGTTTGCCTTTTGGTCTTTCATTTTTTTGGGGATTTTTTTTTTTTTTCTTGTCTAAGGTGTTAGGTCTTCTGGCAAGCTGTCTGTTGGTCACACCAACATAGTTGTTTTTTCTTTCATAGTATATACACACAATCAAGTAGAAGGAGTTAACAGGAAAAAGATTTACTGTTATTATAAAATATTAGATCCTTCAGCAGCCAGTCCAATGATCGTTCTGTCTATCACCATGATATAATTCCTCTTCTGCACACTCGCATATGAGAAATAAATCAGGAAAAAAATGAAAAAATACATTTTCAAGCATGTATCTTATGTCGCAAGCTTAAAGTAAAGAGGAGAGGCTCTATTGGTATAAATACAGGATACGAATGAATATGGCAACAAAGATAAGGACAACGGTCTAAACAATGTAGATAGTCTAAATAAATAGGATACGAGATATTTAGAATAAATCAATATCTGGTATCAGGGCATTGAACTGTTTAATAAAAGCCTATCCGCTACAAAGACTGAAAAATAAAGGAAGGAAGGAATGCTATAAATCTCAGTACTTCCGGAGGGGCGGGAAAGAGGACTCACTAAAACTGGCCATAGGAAACAGCCATGTGGAATTCTTTTAAGAAATCTTATTTTACGAAAGGAAACAATAATTGGTAATATGAAACATTGGTTAGCAAAAGACAATTTATTAAGAGCTACAAAGGACAGGAAATTGTGGAGAGCCATGATCGCCAATGTCCTGAAGAGACATGGCACATAGAAGAATATAGTATGTTTGTATCACATACTAATTTCAGAGTGAGCTGGGTATGTTCGTTACTAGATGTGACACCTTGGAACTCTGACAAAGCTGAATCAATTCACCCCAACCAAGGTGATCTCCCCACTAACACATATTGCATTGCAGCTCAGACCAGACACCAGGTTTGTTGACAGGATGCAGTTTCTTTCAGTCAAACACTTGTGGCTTGAAAATTACTCTTCAGTCAGATTGTTAACCCATGAGTAACAAATACAATTGTCTAGCAGTAAATCAGATTTTATTCTTCGTAAACCTGAAATAATACTGGTTCACCATTTTTGCAAAAAGGTTGTAATTTTATCTGTTAGCATACTCATCGGCAACAGGTTATCAAATACTGATGTTATTTTTCTAATTAAACATTTGTTCTGCTGGTGAAGTACCATCAAGTGTATTTGGGTTTGGAGTTTGCTTTTAAGCGGCCAAAAATTGTTGGAGTAACTGTTCCAACTCCCCCACATCACCTGATTTTTTTTTCAAGGCTCTTTTAAAAGTATGTACAAATTTTCTGCGCATTCATTTGATCTCAGGTGGCATGATGGCATTGTTACACATTCAATGGTCTGTCCTCTGCAAATTTCTTGAATTCAGCTGCCATAAGTGGTGTACTATTATCTTCAACATCCTGATCTATGCCCTTCCAGTATATGTAGCTTCACATCAGTTCTATCACGCTAGATGTCCCAGGGTGCCTGCCATGAAACTGTTTCAATATTTGTTTTTGCAAAGTCTCTTGTAGTACTACTTGTTCTTCATACACTAAACATCCATCACATATGGAAAATGACTTTTCTTTCCCACCGAACATTTTTAATTCATTTGTTCTTCCTATTTTACCATTCCTCAGATATTCACTCATTTTTATAATGCTGTTGTCTTTCAGGGATTCTCTCTTAATATCCTCTTTCGTAATTGATAATGCTCTAACTTTATTCCACAGAGTATATTTTATTTCTTCCTCAGCTTTTATTGAGGCAATGACAGTATCTTCAAGTAAACCCCCACACTTAGGTATTAATCTCAACAGACTATCTGCATGTCCCATTTCTTTAGATGACAAATATTCAATAGTGAAATCATATTCTAGCAACATAGCAGCCCATCATTGTAGGGAGTTTACTGAATGTACAGGAATGCTAAATATTTCCAAAAATGGTTTATGATTGTTTTGTACTACAAAATTTCTACTGTGTAACATTCTGTGGAATTTTTGTATTGCAAAAATTATTGTCAATGCTTCTTTTTCAATTTGGCTATAATTTCATTCCACCGGTAATAAAGTTCTTGACACCTGAGTAACAGCAGTTTTTGATTTTCCATCGGTTTTTTGTTTTTTTTTGTGTAGTAATACCGCTCGGATACCGTATTCACTAGCATCAGCAGATACTATTATTTCCAATGAAGGGTCAAGATGTGGCAGCGCAAGCTCAGAAGTTAGTATATTTTTAATTTTTTCAAATGCCTTCTGGCAGTCAGCAGACCAATTCCATTGTTTATCATTTCTTTGTAGCTCATTCAATGGAGATTTCATTTTCAGTACATACTGGCTGTAATAATTAACCATTCCTAAAAATGATTGTAATGTAGAAATGTGTGAAGGAGCTGGCATTTCCTTTATGGCCCTCATTGTTTCAGGATCCAGTCTATAACCATTTTTATCAATAATTTACTCTAAATATTTAACTTGTGACATAAATAATTCACATTTGTTTTCCGCCAGTTTAAAACCAAACTCTCTTATTCATTCAAACACTCTTGCTACGTGGTTTCTGTGTTCATCTACCATGTCGCTTCGGATCATAATATCATCCAAGTATCCAACTGAAAAAAAACTGAATCCAGCCATCCTAGTATCTATCATTTGCTGGAAAATTGCTGGAGTGACTTTTACACCAAACAGTAGTCTATTTAACCGAAATAACCTTTTATATGTATTAATGGTAAGAAATTCCTTCCTTACTTCTTCCATTTCAACTTAAAAGAATGCATCCGACAAACCTATTTTGGAGAATATAGTTCCCGTTTAATTTTGTGAATACTTCTTCAGATGTTGGTAATGAACAATTATAGTCTTGTAGGGCATTATTCAACCCCATTGAAAAACATATAATTTACCAGTCTTTTTTTTACAATTAACATGGGGACTGCCCAACTTTCTAGAGTCGACTGCTGAAATGACTCCCATATTTTGCAGTCTGTCCAGTTTCTTGTTCACTGTCTCAATGACAACAAAGGGGACAGGGCTTTTTGATTTAAAAGTCAATCTCACATTTTTTATTACCTGTAAAGATGCCTTTATTTTAGTACAGAGACCCAATTCCTCTGTAAACAAGTCTATGTTCTTGTATCATTTTTTCTTTAAACTGTCAATATTCTCATTTGAACATTTGACGGACACACAAATAGAATTGGTTTATTCCACAATTTAAACAAGTGTAGCCAATCTGCACCTCATAAATTTAACTGCTTTCCTTTAGTCATGCATGCTACTGTATTAACTTTTTTGTTTCGGAACAAGACTTCACAATTCGATTCAACTACTATTTTTAGTTTCTCCCCGAGGCACAACGTGCTTCAAGGTAACTTTTTTTCAGTTTTGGTGTACCTATTTTTTCCAAGTCTCTACTCATTGCTCAGGTTAAAACAGTGACAAGGCCATTAAGCAGTGGAATAGTGAAATTAACCATTTCCATAGAGGAAAAATTTGGCATTCATTGTCCGAACAGCATTACGTCCAGTTGAAATTTATAAAATCTTTTTATTAAAACAGTGCTTCAGGTTATTCAGACTTCTTAAGTTCATTAAATGTTATCATTCTATCTGATATTGTTAGGAGTTTCCTTCCAATCTTTTGGGGTTTTTTGTCATGTGGAAGTTTAATAGCTTCATTATATCATTATTTGTCTTTCTAGTTACATGTGCTATCCATTTTAGTTGTTGCTGCTGCTAGAGGTCTTCAAGTAATGTCATTTTTGTTAAGTAGTAAAGCATTTTGTGATTTTTTCATTTTTTTTTTGTTTTTTATTTTCTTTTTTTCTTTAACAGTAAGGTTCATCTAGTACAAGGCCAGGAGGACACTCAAGGTACAAGATTACATTATGAGGTAGATTATATGGATAGGAGGTGAAGATAATGGCTAACTCTAAACTTGAACAGGTTAAGATTGTAGCAATCAGGGAAACATCCTCTTGAGGGTCATAGCAGTAATTCCCAGGGAGAAGATGTTCAAGTGGAACTTACTGCTTGCTGACAGAATACAGAGGGAATGTAGGTGGTTTGCTTCAATGTAAGTGGCATGGCAGGTCCTAGCTGTGTAGGTTAGACCTGGCAGAACCAAGGAATGTAGTTCATCTGAGCACTTTCCATGGAAGTAGCGATAGAGCAGTGAGAGGCTCACTGGATCCCACCTGTAACAGTGAGGTTGGAGGGTTGAAAATAATTCTTCTCAATAAAAGACTCAGAGCCTCTTTTGAATTCTATCATAACTAGAAAGTGAGGTCTGGGCATAGTTCCAGTCTATAAGAGTCTGATAAAATATTGTTTTCTTTGAGATTTAAAAAAATTCATGAATTTGAAGTTGTTTTTAACCATTGATCTGAGAAAGCGGTTGTATACAACAGATATCTCAGACATTTCAAAAAGTGTTTGGCACCAGGCTTGAAGTCCATATAAAATCTATACAAGGACCAGGGACCACTTGAAGTACAGGGTTACATTAAGTGGTAGTTCATATAGACAGGAGGGAAAGATAAAGGTTAACTCTAAACTTGAACAGGTTAAGATTGTAGTGATCGAGGAAACATCCTCTCAGAAGTCTGTTCCATAGGGCAGTGGCTCACGGGAAGAAGCTGTTTGAGTAGAACTTACTTCTGGCCAATAGAATACAGAAGGACTGTTGGTAGTTTGTTGTAAGTATGTTGTAAGTGGCATGGCGGGTCCTAGCTGTGGAGGTCAGACCTGGCAGAACCAAAGAATGTAGTTCATCTGAGCACTTTCCATGGAAGTTGCGATAGAGCAGTGACAGGCTAACTATATCCCACCTGTAAGAGTGAGGATAGAGGGTGGAAAATAATTCTTCCCAACAAAGACTCGGAGCCACTTTTGAATTCTAACCATACTAGAAAGTGAGGTCTGGGTATAATGCCAGTCTATAGAGTTTGATAAAATATTGTTTTCTTTGAGATCTAAAAAGATTATTAATTTGAAACTGTTTTTAACCATTGATCTGAGAAAGTGGTTGAAAACAATGGATATCTCAGACATTTCGAAAAGTATTTAGCACCAGGCATGTGATCCATATAAAGTCTAGATCTAGTGATGCCACTTAAGATTATTTTTCAGGTCAATATATTGGTTTTAGGGGTGTAAGGCAAGGATGTATCTTTTCGCCAGACTTACTCAACTTATACAGAGAGGCAATTCTAAGAGAATTTATTACTGGCAGCCACAATCATAACATAAGATATGCAGATGATACAGTGTTGATAGCAGACAGAGAGAGAAAACTACAAGAACTCCTACAGAAGGTAGTGAAAGAAAGCGAGAAGAAAGGACTAAACATCAATTGCAAGAAGACATTGCATGGGGTTGTCTGCAAAAAGGAACAGCCGAATATGCAAATTACAAATTAGAGATACCAAAATCAAAGAAGTTCAACAATTTAAATATCTGGGAAGTGATTTAACAGAAAACAGAAAGTACAACACTGAAACCCGAAGGCGCATTGGGATAGCCAAAGATGCCTTCCAAAAGATAAACAACGTATTAAGAAACAGGAAAATTTCATTAGAAACAAAGAAAAGAGTAGTGAACTGTTATATAATATCAGTCTTCCCATATGACAGTGAATGCTAGACAATCTCCTCAAAGATGAAGAAAGCATTAATGTAGTTCTACAGAAGGATGATGAGAATACCATAGACTGAACATGTGAGCAATTATGAAGTTTTAAAGAAAATGAAAACAAAAAGGACACATACTTAACATTGAAAAGAGAGAGCTGAAATTTCTAGGGCACATAATGAGGAAAGAGGACTTGGAAAATTTGATATCCACAGGTTTGATTAAAGGCAAGAGGGACAGAGGAAAACAATGCATAACTTACCTAGCAAGCTTAAGTAAATCGATGACAGAACAGGGTTTAGGGGAGTTAACAAAAAGGCAAAATTTATTAAGATCTACAAAGGACAGGAAATTGTGAAGAGCCATGATCACCTACGTCCTGAAGGAACATGGCACATAGAAAAATTTGTATGATCGAGACACCAAGGTATATAAAATTTAGAAACTATCATTTAAACATTCTGGATGCTTATAACGGATCCACACTAAGTGCCATCACCACTCTCATTAACCGAGTGAAACAATGGATGTTTGAATTGTGAACAGATTTATACAGAACCATTAAAGAAACTCATATTTAAGGAAATGGATAAACTGTTTATGATGGAGATTGATCAGAGCCTTAGAAGAAATCTCACAAATTTAATATAGATAAGAGTGTTTCATTTTAAACTAGATGAATAAATCGTTTTTTGTTTTTTTCATGCAAAAAAATATTTAACATGCAAATATAGATAAAATCAACAAGTTCAACACAAAAAATATTTCCTGATAAAGCAGATTGATAAACTATTTTATCATACAGATATATTTATTATTAAAGTTCTCGGTATATAGTTTGTGTTTTGCCATCAATCATACACATTTTATCTCTTTTCTGCCAGCAATTATTGCATTAGTTCCTGATAATTTTCTCTTTATTCACAATGCATTCCTATGAAAACGTTTATCTATCTTACATAAAATAGATCTTCTCCGTCAGTAACCCTTATATTCAACATCACTTTATGGGACTTTATTTCAAATTACAAGTAAAATTTGCTTGCAATGCATTTCTATTGTAAAATCATCTGCAATGCAATTCTATTGTAGAATCACCTGCAATGCATTTCTACGTCACACGTTTATCTATTTGACATTTCTCTATCAGTAACACGTGCATCCATTCCTCACCACTTTCTGTGATTTTATTTCAAATTTACAAGTAAAATTTCCTGCAATGCACTTCTATTGTAAAATTATCTGAAAGGTAATTCTATAATAGAAATTGTAATTTTACAATACAAATTGTAAAGAAATGTAATTTTACAATACAAATTTTAAAATTTAACTATTATAAAATAAGCTGCAATGCATTTCTACTATAGAAAAATTTCACCTCAAAATTTGAGAAACAAAGAAAATATCTAAGGTTTAAGCAACACTAAGACAGTTATGTGCCATGCATGATACATGCTTAGGCGATCATGTATCTTTCGATATATGACTGACGATGCAGATTTTTTTCCCCACAGTAGGTTGCCATTTCTTTCTGTGTCAGATCAGTTGCCATTCAAGGCCTGCTATTTACCCATAGCTTGAAAAGAAGAGGATTCATAACTTTCCCAAAGGTATTAGCACATACAGTGCTGTTCGCTAAAAGTGACTCACCTGATTTTTTTTTTACTTAAAAAATTTTTTGTCTATTTTTTTTGGGGTCAAACTAATTTTTAATCTTACTAATATAAAGACCCCTTCCCGACCACCTAGTAAAAAAGTTTACTCACCCTAAGGTATTCTATCGATAATTATAATTTTGGATATAAATGAGATTTAGGAAAAAACTCTGTGCAACAAATGTGACTAGCTTATTTCCTGCAACTGGTAATCAATAGAAACATAACCAAACAGCTTTAAATAAAGAATAATAGAGGTATAATTTATTTATAATAGGTAATATAGTTAAAAATATTTAATAATCTATAGGTCCTCCTTTATTTTGAATAACCTTTTCAACCCTTTTTGGCATTGACTTGATTAGGTTCTGGCAAATCTCATCTCCAAGCATTGAATTCCATTCGGATATGAAATTCCCAATCAAATCCTCTTTCTTGCTCAAATGCTTTCTCGAGAGCCTGTACTTTATAATGCTCCATAAGTTTTCTATAGGGTTGAGGACAGGAGATTGGGGCGGCCATGTCATAACACTCACCTGCTTCTCATCAAAGTATTCCTTCATCAATTTTGATTTGTGACAGGGAGCATTATCCTGCATAAAAATGAGCTTGGTGGGGTTGATTTGCACCCTTTCAGCAGAAAGGAGCAAACAAGACTCTAAAATTCTCTTGTACTGCTTACTACTGAGGGTCTTTTCAATAGTTTTTAAGAAACCAGTTCCATGAAAAGAAAAGCATCTCCAGAACATTATACTGAACGGATGCTTGACAGTACTTACTGCTAAATTCAAAGAGCTTTCAAAGCTTCTTCTTCGGATTTTAGATTGCTTATCCTTTGAATTTAGCTCAACTTTCGTTTCATCGGAGAAGAGAAAATTTAGTAAAAAAAGTCAGGTGAGTCACTTTTATCAAACAGCACTGTAAGTGAATGTAATGGATTCGACTGGAATTCAAACTTGGCTCTCCAATTCATCAATCCAATATTTTATCAAGAATTAATTCATAATTAACAAACTGAGTGTACTTAATATGAATTTCATTCATAGGTTTTTTGAAACTCAATTTTTAGCATTCTAAAAAAGCTTTTTACTTTAAACTTTTTTTTTGATAGAACATTGTGGTCAGTCTTTCAGTGACTAGACAATTTCACTCCATCATGTATTTTGGTTTTAATTTGTATCAGTGTGAAGTAAAACTGGGAAAAGCTGAAATATTGCAGTGTTGGAAAAGAAAACTTATTAGAATCCTATTTTCAATATATTCGTCTGGCACAGTCTGGATGGGAAGGTGGCATAGGTGACATTTGGGACATCTTCACTGTTACTTCTATCTTCTCTTATGACAAATTAACAGATCAGATTCTCTCTTTAACCAATGAGGTCCCCGACCACACATCTTCTCATCTCTGACTGCAATTGTCTCACCATCTCAACAAGTGTCTTGTGATTTGACTCTGACTGCCAGTTCTCTCTCCTATTGCCCATCTATATGTCATGACAGACGGCTTTTCCTTTGACAATATACATCTTCTGACTCGCCAGTGCTAAACAGCAGTCTGACTATATAAACCCATGACTGGAAATTTCTACTTTCCGGCCAAGTGGCACTTGACCACAAAAGTTTTCATTTATTTATTTACTTAATTTCTTTTTCCCTACTTGTGGTCAGTGGGTGGTTTCTTTAAAATTCTCACTTCTTGATTTTATTGTTGTTATAAAACCATGGTCACTTCAGGCCCAGCTAAAATTATTTACAGCCTGCTTGACTCCATAACCAATCTATCGAAGACATTTTGTGTCACACTAATATTAATAATGATTAGCCTTCAAAGTATGTTGAACGTCGACTTAAACACAAAGGAGACCACCTATCCTATTCCTGAATAACATTGTGCAAAGACATTTTGAATTTATCTAGAACATCACTCCATCTTATTTTCTTTGTTGCAACATGGCCAATTCAGAGTCATTTAGGTTTATGGGAAAAAATGCCTAACAGGTTGAAACAGAAAGCTGAGTTGAATCAAATCAATGAGTGGTTTAGTCTTGAACTTTGAGATTAACTTTGGCAATATTATTTAGACTGAATTTTTCCTTTCTCAGCTGTTCTTCAGTCTTTCGCAAGTGTACATCCCACAAGAAAAAAAAGGAAGAAATTTATTTTTTCTACTATTATAATCATTTATTTTGACCTGTATTTTTCATCTTAAATTTTACTTGTTTATTTTATTTTTTATTGTTTACCTAGATTATTAATTCTTATGGATGTTGTTCGTTCCGATCTGTAAGAATGACTGCAAAACACTTCCTTCTCCCCAATTTATAGACAAAACATATAGATGCATGCTGGGATTTCTTCTGAACCAATAAGATTAGGCCACTTCTCAGTCTCATCCAACTTAGTTCTGTTCTTTCTTGTCTTGAAGTTAGAACACTGCGATCACTTGCCTGCAACCCTTTTCATGTATTGACACCATTGTGAACTTTTTGCCTTATTACTGTTGCTTTGCCTTGCATATATTGTTTGTTTGCTTGCTTTAATATTATTTTTGCCCTGTTCTTTTCTTTCTCTTGCAAACTCTTTTTGGTGAACATTTCTGCTACTTACATTTAACCCTAGCCAATTACTCTACAGGTGTGATTATAGTTAATGGTAAACACTGCAGAAATCTGGACTAGAGTATCTAGTTTGAATTTCAGCCAAGGCATTTACACAAATATCCTTAATTTAATAACGGGACAGACTGAGTTTCCTACTTTTGGTTGACAACCAATATCAAAGATGAACAATTCTGAATTTAAAACCAGTACAAGCAAGTAAATTCACCCCAATAAAAACCCACTTGTCACAGAAACCACAGCAGCCACACCTGGTGTGGTGAAGCTATAGCCCCATACTTTTTTCTTTTCTTTTTTTTTAATCAAATTCACCCTATGTAAGGTAGAAAATCCATTAAAACACAGGGTGTTACTGGCTGTGAGAGAATTAGAAAACACTGAGGAGGGTGAGCAATAGAAGAATAAGACAGTAGATGATGACTGACATTGCATTTAAATTTTTGAATATCAAACTTGTAGGGAAAGCAAGAAGCCAGAAGAGAGTTCCACAAACAAGATGTGTGGGCAAGGAAACTATTAGCATACATCTAGCCAATTCAACTGTAAAATTATGAGATCTCAATGCCAGTCTGGTGTTGTGCTTAAATTCAAAAAATCTAGGTACCATAGTGAAGAGCACATCCAAACAGTTGCCATGTATTTATAGAAAAGGCACAGGGAGGTAACTTTACCACTGTGGGGAAAGTGACTGAATCCAAGATGCCAGATCAGGACCAATAATATTGCTGATTCTTATTTGGATTTTATCAAGAATCTCTAAATACAAAGCAGAATCACCAGACCATACATGGCAGCAATATTTGAGGCATGGACCAGTGATAGCCTGATATGTAAGATTGATTCAGGAGAGAAAAATTGTCTTGCACAACACGGTGAATGAACTTTCTTGACAATGGATTCAATGTCAGCTGAGAATGTTAGCCTGAGAAGGTGCAACAAGTCACTCACCTGGAGGTTAGCATCAGCTATACTGACAGAAGGCAGAAAGGCATCTCTTAGATGAGAGCAGTTTTGTTTTGGAGGTGTTAAAATTAACAAGCCATCCTTTGCCCCAGTTAATAACAGACTGAAAGTCTTTTTTGAGATCTGCCACCAATCTGAACTTATCAATCTGATAAGACTTACTATTGAGACAAGAGTAAATAGTTGTGTCATCAGAATAGATACCAAGGACTGAATTAATGTCACATCTGAATATGTTGGTGCAATTAAACTGATATATCTCAAAAACCATTGAAAATCAAGTACTACAAGTTTATTTAGTAAGAAATGATAACAAATTTAGTCCCCTTGGTAAAATTACTCATGAGATATGATTCTGGAAATCTATGACTTCGTAAATTTTCAGTGCCACTAGCTGATCATGTGATGGTGTTAATGCTGTGTACTGAAATATAGTCCTACCCAATTGCAGGCACATTCAGGCACTTCTGGATTGTAAGTTTTTGAAACTTTTCAGCATATTTGGTTTGGTCGCTTCCGACCTTAAAAAGTAAACTCACATTAAAATTAAAATTCTCTTAAAAAATGCGTCTTATCCTCATTTTGTATGTATTATATACCTGTTGTACCCTCAGACAATAATGGGTGTGTCCCCATTCTCATAAATAGAGTAGTAAATACTTTATGTTGGTCTGCAGTTGGAGATTCATTGTGGAATTCTCTTGACTTGCTTCTAGCAGTTGACTACTACTTCTACGTACTGCTGGCAAATCTTATAGGTGTTAGTCATATCCTAAGTATTACTGTTCGTTACCAATCCTCATTGGATTTTTCTATTCAGTAACCTTCCCTAGGTTACAACAATACCCAAAGAAGACAGGGGAATCAACTGGATCAAATGTTTTACTAACATCAAGAACACAATAGATAGGCTCAAATAACCAAAACAATATTTAGAATGGATCATTTTTATTTAAAGTATTAAAAAATAAATAGACAACCTGACACAAGCTGAGTGAAAATTGAACAATAGAACTGACATATTTCATCTTGGAAGGACAAAACAATTTCCTCAGCATTTTCATTCAGGATGATAAATCAAATTTGTTAAGAGAAGATCAATAAATCTTGATTTTAATGTCCATTGGCATTTATCTGGGATTAGAAAACTGCCCATTTCACAATATGCTTTTTATTGTCATTTATCTGGGATTAGAAAACTGCCCATTTCACAATATGCTTTTTATTGTCATTTATCTGGGATTAGAAAACTGCCCATTTCACAATATGCTTTTTATTGTCATTTATCTGGGATTAGAAAATTGCCCATTTCGCAATATGCTTTTTATCTGTGCAACACTCCCACACCTTAATCATTAACTTCATCCATGAATTATATTCAAGTACAGCAAAAGTATTTTCATTTTTACAGATTTTTTACTTCAAATCTTATTTCATGTGCACGTTTAAAGACAATATCTCCAATAATTAGTGCATATAAAAAGTACTTTCGTTTTTACACTCATTTACTCCAAAGTTTATTTCATTTGGATGTGCAATCGGTGCAATGATAAGCAGGTCCGAACAAGAAATCGGTAAACCAAGTTCAAATTCTGGTTGAGTTTGTTACATTGACTTTTGTATAAATAACCTTGGAAAGGTATGAATCCAATTTTTCTCACCCCAGGTATGGATTAAATAGTTACTCAAACTGGGAGCTCCAACCTTTGTTGGCAACTAGCTTAGCAGAAAGAAAAATGAATTCAAAACTGGTTCGGCATGGGGCTAGCAACTCCATTCTGTAAAAAACTACTTGCTATAGAAACCACAGTAACGACACCTAGTGTGGTGTGGCTTTGGCCCCATACTCCAAGATTGGAGGCAATCGGACTTGACTGAGTTTGTACTTCATGTACATATCTAAAGACTCTCTGACTCCAGTATATTATTTATTGTGGTTCTACAGAAGGATGCTGAGAATACCATGGACCAAACACGTGAAAAATAATGAGGTTTTAGAGAAAATGGAAACAAAAAGGACACCTACATAACATCATGTAAAGATAATTTGAAATTTCTAGGGTGCATAATGAGGAAAGAGGGCTTGGAAAATTTGATACTCACAGGACAAACTGAAGGCAAGAGGGACAGAGGAAAAACACTGCATAACCTACCTAATGAGTCCAAATAAATGGATGTCAGAACAAGTAGAGATTTTAAAAAATTACTGACAGCTACAAAGTACAGGAAATTGTGGAGAGCCATGATACTGAAGGAATACGACACATAAAAGATTAAGACTGATCAAAAGACTTAACCTTTTGTCCCAAACATATTTTATGTACACATCTAAAAACTATAACTCCACTATATTATTATAATAACTGGAAATACATATGAAAATGTTATGGGTTTTATACTTGAATTTTCTGACTGATTGACGTGTTTTTTTTATCGCTTATCAACCTTTTGTAGTTTATTTAAAGCCAGTAAATATTTTTTAGAGTGGAAGAGGTTTTTTTGGGGAGATAATAATAATTTACTGAAACAAGTCCTAATAATTAACCCATAGCTGGGAGGAGAAGAGGTTGATTCATATCTTTCTCAAGGGTATTTGTGCATAAGTGAATATAACAATTCTGACTGGAATTGGAATTCAGCCCCCTGATTTCCAATTCAAAGCCATTATTAATCCATTACACTACTTACATATCAAAGATTACAGCAACTGGTATTTCCAGGTAATCACCCACCTAGGAAATGGCCAGGCTCTACATTGCTTCAGTGATTGAATGAAAAACCAGTGTTTCATCATTATACAGCCATAAGCTAAATTTTCTGATGAATCAATTCATAAGTTAATGACTGAAAAGTTCCACAACTATAAAATTCCCATGGAAATTTCCAATTCTTATTTTTTAAAAGTTAAGAAAAATATTGCAGTGGCAATCTGTTGTAACCTAGCAGATGTTAAATGTATGACAGCATTATCACTGCCTCTATCTTCCTTTTCTTTCCTTTTCCTTCCTTTCCCTAAAGCCAAGAGTACCTTTCATACATCTTTTTTTCTATTTATCCTTGCAAACAAACAGGAATGCTCCATTGTTTATCCAAGATAATGATAGGGTATAACATATGTATTAACAAAGGAACAAGCAGAAACATGATTATATATATATTATCAGTATATATCAAATATGTGGTGCAGTTCAATTTATATTACAATGAATCATTCATACAAAAAGTAAATTAGTAAAGTTAATGATATAAAATGGTGAAATCCCTTCACTAACAAAACCTACTAATCACTCAATGAATGTTATGATCCTTGTTTTTTTAAAATTATTTCAAACATGATATAAACTGCTATCACATGGTGTCAACCTCAGTTTCCACTTTTATAGTTTTAGCTCTGGCCCTAATAATGAGCACATTTACCTATAAATATAGCTTAACTTAAACACACACACACACACACACACATATATATATATATATATATATATATATATATATACATGTATGTAAGTGTGAACATATTTAGGCAGTATTATGCCTTCCTTCAAACACATTTCATGCGTGTTTTTAAAAATCCCCATCACAACAGAACGCAGATTTTACTGCAGTTACAATAAGTTTGTCTTTTTAATTTTCCTCTGGAGATGATCGAAGAAAAGGTCAAAGTATTTGGGTTAAAAAAAATCTACGATACCTTCCTTGATGAATTTCATCTTAGAATCAAAAAACTGATTAGACAACTGGAAAGGATCAGTATAAATATAGGTAGACACAATATATCTATATGATTCAATGAAACACGTTTTAACATATTTTGTTTGTGTGTGTGTAGGAGTCTTTCCAATGCATCTTAATCTGAGTAAATTATACTCATCCTTTATTAAATCACTGTTTTCCAAATCAGCCTCAGAAAATTTAACTCATATCACAAAAATAGTATAAAATCAGGAATAATCGTAAGTCGTTTTTCTTTTTTATTTAAGAACACTTAGAAGTTGCAGCCCCAAATATCTACTGAATAAATCTTCTACAATCCAAATTATTGCATATACAATGCAAAAGAAAAAAAACACAAAATCCACAAAAACAAAAAGCAAGTATCAACATAAAACCAACATTATATTACCTACAAACTTTATAACTAATGAAATTGAAAGAAATTTAGCTAATCTCAATATAAAAATTATCAGAAATACTTCAAAAACAATTTCAAATTTAATCAATATAAAACTGAAAAGGTAACGTTACATAAGCAGGAGTCTAATGTAAAGAATATTTCCATGAAAAATCCAAAAATTAAAAAAAAAAGAATATATGAACATAAAAGTGACTTAAAATTTGACAATGGATGCATATATATATATATATATATATATATATATATATATATATGTATGTGTGTGTGTGTGTGTGTGTATGTATGTATGTATGTATATATATATATATATATATGATGAAAATGTGGAAAAGACAAAGCAAACAGAATTTCAGTTTTTCTCTTTCTGACTAGTCCTGTATATATCGTCTCTTCATTTAACCTAAATTTAATATAAATATGTCTCCATATGTCTCCATATGTCATGAAGATGGTCTATTAGACCGAAACGTCTGACGTTGACAGAAAAAACAAAAAACAAAATAAAAAACAGTAAACTCACATATTCGGATTTTGCTTTGTCTTTTCCACATTTTCATCATACCGTCGGATCTACATCCACATATTTGCTAACATATATATATATATATATATATATATCTTGCACAGTGAATGCTGCTGGTAATAAGACAATCCATACATGATGCTTACATGATACATGAAACACAGAGTTGTGCTACCAGGTGAGGAACAAAATGTATATTTATTATTTGTGTTTATATTATATATAAAAGCACAGACATACATATACATTATAAACATATAACAGACTGTTGCAGTTA
Source organism: Acanthosepion esculentum (assembly GCA_964036315.1). Taxonomy (NCBI): domain Eukaryota; kingdom Metazoa; phylum Mollusca; class Cephalopoda; order Sepiida; family Sepiidae; genus Acanthosepion; species Acanthosepion esculentum. Next base: position 22,595,902 of record OZ038503.1, on the reverse strand, counting down.
AGGTATTTATGGGAGAGTAGTTTGTCTAATTTTTCACTCTTTTCTCTGTCAAGCATTATGGCAGGCCAGTAATGAGAGAGTTTTAAAGATAATTTGTGACAGGACAAAGTACAGGGAGAAACGATTTCATTCCTTTCCAAAAGTGTTTGAGATTCTGAAGTTAACAAAATTTTTTATATATCATATTTGCTTATTTAAATTATTGCATTTGTAGTTTGTGATTCACACCATGAAATTCTAAATATCAGTATTGAATTTAATGTTGATCAGCAGCCCTGATCCAAGAAGATCTGTGGTAACTTCAATATGTACTGGGATCACTGTAAGAGATATCAAAGTAAGTCAAATGACCTAGGATTGGCCACAATGCCATGTTTTATGGAACTAAGTTCAAGTCACTTAAGGTGATGTCATTTAAACAAATTGAAATTTTTTTCTGCTTGAGTGACTTGAAATTGGTTCTATCAAATGTGAGAATTCTGTAATTTAAAAAAAATACTTGCATAAATATAAACAGAACAATCCTTGAAAATGAATGTAGCAACATCTGAAAGTACTCAGAAAAAAATAACATAAAATAAAATATATATGAAATTTATTACCGATAACATAAAACAACTAATTTGGAAATTTTAAAAATTTTATAAAAAAATTCATCGACTGAACTTGTTGATATTATTTAACCAAGCATGTTTGATAGAAATATTGCTGCCAAAATACACCTTATTATATATATATATATATATATATATATATATATATATATATATATATAATTATTATTATTATTATATAATATTGTGTTTCACCAAAAAATAACAATCAACCAGGATATTTCTGTAAGATATGGAAACAAAAAGGACACTTATACTTAGAATCAGAAAGAGTCAATTGAAATTTCTCAGGCATATATTGAGGGAATTGAACGCTCAAAGGACATGTTGAAGGCAAGAGGGAAGCAGAGAGTAACCTTGCTGAACAAGCCTGTGTAAATGGTTGGCAGAACAGGGATTAGGAGAGACAGCAAAAAGACAAAATGTACTAAGAGCCACAAAGGACAGTAATTTGTGAAAAGCCATGATCAGCTACTTCCTGAAAGGACACGGTACATAGATGGAAGAGAATATTTTTAAGCGAAGCAGTCTTTGAAATTATAGTGATTGATATCAAAAGGTATAGCATTAATGACATCCACTTATCCAATTTATAATTCCGAAACCATTATCAATTGCACCACCTGCTCATCTATGTTTACAACACCTGGTATTCCCAAGTGGTCACCCATCTAGGTACTGACGAGGCTTGACATTGCTTAACTTCGGTGATTTTATGACAACAGGTGTTTCAACAGGATATAGCCATGAGCCCATATATTTAAAGTTTGGGATTTAAATTAATTTTAATAATGTAATCACTAAACCAAGTTTACAAACTTTTAATCATGTCTGATAATATTAGTTAGACTCTGTCTATATTTCTGAGATGAGGTATTATGTACAGTATTTACATTAGTCGGACTATTGTCCTCATCTTTGTCGCCATATTTGTCACAACGTTTCGGCCGTTGTACGCTCCGGCCTTCTTCAGGTGGTTGGAATTTCGAACTGAACCCTTTAATTTCGATCACTGGGGTAGACTGTTCTAGTTCCACGTGCCATGTTTGATGGATGCCAGTTATCAGTTATCTCCTGCTAATTCAGGTTCAGGGTTCAGTTCGAAATTCCAACCACCTGAAGAAGGCCGGAGCATACAACGGCCGAAACATTGTGACAAATATGGCGACAAAGATTAGTTAGACATTTATACATTTAAAAAGTCATGAAACTAACACCGTTCCATCATCAGTTAACTTGATCAGAATTATGTGACTGGTACACAATGATGTTTGACTTCAACTTTCCTCCTTTATTGGTTGACCATGAAACAACAGCAAGATGGCTATTATATCCATTATCAGTAATGGCATTAAAATCTTAAGTTTTACTTAAGGCATGTCCAACTAAATATAGTTGGTTATCAATTAGTAAAAGTTATTTCAAAGAAATATCAGGTAACCTTGCCAATAGTGTATTCTCTGGTTGCAGTATCGATAAATGTTAGGGAAAGAATTTATCAATGAGTGATTGATTTTTGAGAGAATTTATTGATTCATTAACTTCCCCTTCAATCAGCATCCCATCAATTCTGGAATAGATATCTCAATACTTTATATCATTTCAGATTTTACTAGTACACAAATGAACCAAATGCAAAAATTCTGTACAGTTTTCAAGCGGTCAACCTGGTAGGGAGTTATAAATCAAGGAATGTGGGAGAAAAATACCAAAGTTTAAGGCCTTGTGCCATACTAAATTTAAATATCAAGAAAATAATTACTGTTGATCCAAATTCTAATGAAAGGTGCATTTTTTTTAGATATGATAATCTGTATGGAGTGTATGAGGGGGGGGGGTATGTGTGTGTGTGTGTGTGTGTGTGTGTGTGTGTGTGTGCAGTTGGGGAGTGATATAGTGACAGTAATAAAAATAAGACTATTAAAAAATTTGAAGGTTTACTCCCAGACTAAGCACAGCCAACCCCAAAGATCTCAACGGCAGAACAAGCAGGTGATGATTACAACAGATCTCAATGGTTGAACCAGTGAATGAAGAGGACTACGCATGAGAGACATGCTACAGAAGGTGCCACTCAAAAATATAACAGAGTCAGTGGCAGTCCGATGCAGTTTTATAAATGAATTCTGAATGTCTCATTCCATATTTGCTGCAAAGGAAGGTCATGGAATCAAGTGTGTGGTTCACTTCCTGGCAAGTTGAGGTCCACTTTAAACAAATCAGCACTTTATTCCACTCCGATTTTGCTCCACCTCCAACTAAATCTTTTAAAGCCAAATGGCGATAAGGATTGGATGACTGGAGCAGGTATTGGTGAAACTCGAAGCTACTAGTCCCGAACTTACATATTGGCGACAAATTTAGTCATCAACATTATCATCATAAAAGAAGTGATCAGCAAAGAAGTAATTAAATTTTTGGATACGAGATAAAGCCGATGATTCAATATTGATATTTTGATCAAAACCACCATTAACCAGATAGAATAAAACTCATAATGTAATAATAATGATGATAGTGAAATTGCTTCACATGATTCCAAAGTCCACAGTTATTGCTCTTTCCAGTATTGATGAGGGTTTCCTTCCTACACTTTTGTTTGAAGTTGTGTGAAATGTCAACATCTTTCTTTGAGCTACATTTGACATCCATTCTATAAAGAAACCAATTGTCTCAGCTGATGAAGCTGAATGCTTTGCTTGGAAATTCTGATCCAATTCAATGCTCGACTGAGCCAGTGTACCCACACCCGATGTTCTCCCTATAACTCAATTGATTGAGCTGCACATAACCCCATCGTTGGTATTGGGCATAATCTCTAAATTGGACTTCCATAAGGCTAGCAGTGGGGATGGTATACTGGCCATTGTCCTGAAGAAATGTGCTCCTGAATCTCAAGGAACTAGGCTTAAACTTATTTCATAATTGACCAGATAACAGGCAAAAATGCATAGTAAGAATCATAGTTTTCTCACAAAATGTAAAATAATGTCATTTACTTTTATACCAACATCTTGTTCTATATGCTTTTATGACTTTAAACAATTGTCCTTATCTTGATGGATATATATGTCATTATAAACACAACATTTCGAGCAAGTACCATCTGGGCATCATCAGGTGTCCATTGTTTGATTGATATGGGATATCTGTTGATTACTGTGCTATTTTGTTCATTGTGTCTATAATAACATCTATTATAGCAACTGATAAGAAATTTCTCAAAAAATGAAATACTAAGTTATATAAAGCAGTACAGATCTGTCACGATAACCAAATGCTGAAACAATTTAAAGGCTCCAAAAATACCCAACTAATGTCCTTCAGGAGTGCAGAATATTGGTTATACATATGTTACTGCCTTCTAGCGGTCATGCGTTCAATCCCTGGATCAGGTAGTGAAACACTGGTTCAGCAGGAATGAACAAAAATTCTGCATCACAGAGACAAAATAACACAATAATATCACCTGATGATAGCCATATGGTACATGGCTGAAATATATCTATACAAACACCAACCGAGATGAGAACAATAGTTTGAAATAATAAAAGTATACTGACAATTACTTACCTCAGAAATGAAATACATCATAATTTTACTAATAAAAACAATACAATAACCTAATCAACAAAGCTTTTAGCAACTGCATTGGTTGTATACAAAAACAAAACAATTCTGGCCTTCTTAAATTAATATTTAGTAAATATACAGAAATAATAGATGAGGAGAATGTATGGTTGTCAGCAAAAGAGACAACTCGAAACATGAGTTACAGATTGGGGACAAAAAAATCAAACCGGTGCAGAAATTTATCTGGATGTTACAGTAACATTAAGTGTTATTTTGTGTCTCAGAAAACTAAATGGTATATGTTGTAGCATACCCCTACGGATGACAATGGGTATGTCCCCGTTCACATAAATACAGTAGTAAATACTGCAGTTGGAGATTCATTACGGAATTCACTTGACTCACTTCTAGCAGTTGACTACTTCTACACACTGCTAGTGAATCTTATCTGTGTTGTTCTTGTCCTAAGTATTATTGTTCATTATCAACCTTCGTGGTGTGATTATTCTATTCAGTTACCTTTCCTTGGTTACAACAGTGTATCAGAAATAGTGAAAGATGTTTTCAGAAACTAAGCCAGGTATTAAGGGGTCAGAAAAGTGCTGGATGACTATGTAATATCTAATTTACAATATGGCAGTGGATGAAAAAAGAAAACTTGAAACAGTTTTTTTTTTGTTTGGACTAAAGTTCACTCAAGGCTTGACAGTCATTCAAATTAGACGGTTACTGTTAAAATGGTTATAAGGAAAGTGGTATGAGATATGAATGAAAGAGAAAGTGGGGAAAATACTAAGTTCTACTACTTTTGCAGTGTAATACTATTTATATGCACTGACATCGAGCTCTTTACGTGAATCAGTTTTAATATTTTATATTACTAGGATCCACTTGAATTATATACCAACAGGTTTATTACTTGTACTATATATATATATATATATATATATATATATATATATATATATATATATATATATATATATATATATGTATGTATGTGTGTATATGGGCAGCAACCTTTCTTTTAAACATGTTTTGTTGAATATGACAGACAGGATTGTTTAATTTTTTATTTAGTTTTTCCAGAATTTCTTACATTTTTCCATTTGGTGAGAGTAAGGGATTGCAAAAATGGTCTGTATTCACTCAAGCACTTTCGGACATTTCTTTAGCCATTTTTAACATCTCAAACAGTCAAGCAGGAAAGAGAAATTAACAAAACCTAA
>OZ038503.1:22542986-22577986 GCA_964036315.1 Acanthosepion esculentum | reverse complement strand
ATATATAATAAAAAGACTTAAACACTAATATTCCATGGTCATAATTATGACCATGGAATATTAGTGTTTAAGTCTTTTTATTATATCCTTACTCTGTCCTGGACATCGAGTTCTACCTGGATCATATCCTCTTGGAATTATTTTTATACATATATGTATGTGTATATATATATTTGCATATGTATGTGTATATTCACCACTAATATTGTCTATATATACATATATATATATATATATATATATATATATATATATATATATACATGAGTGAGAGAAATAACAAAAGTGATGTTCACAGGGCATATTGAAGACAGTGGGCCATGTACCAGAGGAATTTTGTGAGACTGATGACAGAACAGGAGATGGCCGGTTTGACAAAGAGACAAACATTACTAAGGGCTACAAGAGATAGGAGGTTGTGGAGAGCCATGATCGCCCACGTTTAGAAGTGACATAGCTCATAGTAGAAGATGATACAAAGGTAATCTTTAAGATCAATTATCACATCAAAACAACAACTGTATATTTAGTTTGCATTAAAAATAGGAAGAGATAATTTTTGTGACTAAGCCATGTCCTGTGGAAAGCCCCATTCCTGGAGCTTACTCTTAATTATTAGATTTACATATATAATTTTTTTTAATATACTTTTTGCAGGGATTATTTTACTTTATGTAGTAATTCTGATGGGACCAGTTTATTACTTAACAAAGTTAGAAAAACCGATTAACTAACTTATAATCTTATATTGAAACTAGTTTACTAATGACTTGATAAATGATTGATGACATATTTTGTTAAGTCCTTAATATAATTAATAGGTTTTAGCATATAACTATTTATTTAGTTGAGTTAATGCGAGTTTATGACCCTGGATTTCATGCTTTTGCAATCGTCAAACAAAAATATGTTAGCTCTATCACTGATATTGAGCACTTTCCAATTAGTACCACATATATATAATATATAAATAATATATATAATAAATTGCATGCATACATGCATGCATGCATGCATACATACATACATACATACATACATACATACATACATACACATTTCACTATTTATTTATACTGTTTAATAGTTACTGTTGTACTCTGGTCTCTCCAGGCTGGAGAGAGCTGAGTACAACAGTCTTTTTCCCTCCTGGATTCCTGGATTTGTAAACATCTTTGAACAGTTTGCCATTGTTATTGGCAAAAACACTACCACCTGGTGTCACGAATACAAACAAGATAACTCCAGTATTGTAGGATGTTTCATATTTTTTAAAGCTTTTCACCCCAAGCAAGCAAGCAAGGCGGGAGTGCCACCAGCACACAAGGGGTTAAAGAGAGTGGGACAAGAGTAGAGAGGTGTGATAGAGAAAGGATGAAGAGAAGTACGGGGAAGAGATCAAGGCATCTGTAGATGTCGATTGACATTGCATTTGAATACTTGAACATTATAGCTATCAGGAAAGCAAGTAAGAGGAAGGGAGTTCCACAGACGGGAAGTGTGGGATTACAATCAAAAAGTTAAAAAGTAGGTGTCTGTGTGTGTAAATATACATATATATATATATATATATATATATATATATATATATATATATATATATATATATATATATATATATATGGTGGAAATGGTGATGAAAATTTTTCAACTGCCCCACTTTCCAAAATCTGAACAAATGATTTAATATCAGATTTTTGGGGGGAAGTGCTTCTTAAAAGTTATCAAGCCCATCCCAAAGAAAAAAAAAAAATTAACTTCCGGTTGGTTATTTGGTAAGTGGAACAAACCAAGCAGTTGTCAGTCTCCAGTCAGAGACCACTTTCACAAATTCTTACCTGGCACCCTCTCCAGTTTGTATAGTTATTAAAAGCAATATTCTTTGTACCTTGCAAACTAAGAACTTTACCAAAATTTGAGGACTTTCAAAAACAGCAACAATTAAATTGGATACCATATGTAACTCTAAGAGAAAATAATGGCATCATCAACATGTTGAAATTCCACACTACTTCAAACAAAAAAGGTTAGGAAGGAAAGCCCCTATCAATACTAAAAAGAGCAATAACAGTTACTGGACTTGAGAAACCTACAGTGCTGTTCGATAAAAGTGACTCACCTGATTTTTTTTTTACTTAAAAATTTTTTCACCGATTGTTTTCGGGGCCAAACTAATTTTTAATCTTACTAATATAAAGACCCCTTCCCAAACACCTCTTAAAAAAGTTTACTCCCCCTAAGTTATTCTATTGATAATTATAATTTTGAATATAAATGAGATTTAGGGAAAAACTCTGTGCAAAAAAAGTGATTCACTTATTTCCTGCAATTAGTAATCAATAGAAACATAACCAAACAGCTTTAAATAAAGAATAATAGAGGTATAAATTATTTATAATAGGTAATATAGTTCGAAATATTTAATAATCTATGGGTCCTCCTTTATTTTGAATAACCTTTTCAACCCTTTTCGCCATTGACTTGATTAGGTTCTGGCAAATCTCATCTCCAAGCATTGAATTCCATTCGGATATGAAATTCCCAATCAAATCCTCTTTCTTGCTCAACTGCTTTCTCAAGAGCCTGTACTTTATAATGCTCCATAAGTCTTCTATGGGGTTGAGGTCAGGAGATTGGAGCAGTCATGTCATAATACTCACCTGCTTCTCATCAAAGTATTCCATCATCAATTTTGATTTGTGACAGGGAGCATTATCCTGCATAAAAATGAGCTTGGTGGGGTTGATTTGCACCCTTTCAGCAGAAAGGAGCAGACAAGACTCTAAAATTCTCTTGTACTGCTCGCTCCTGAGGGTCTTTTCAGTAGGTTTTAAGAAACCAGTTCCATGAAAAGAAAAGCATCCCCAGAACATTATACTGAACAGATGCTTGACAGTACTTACTGCTAAATTCAAAGAGCTTTCAAAGCTTCTTCTTTGGATTTTAGATTGCTTAGATTGTCCAGCATTCACTGCCATATCTCATATTGTTAAGATTGTGGCTGACAATAATGAATCCTTGTAATTCTCTCAGAATCACCTTACTGCAAAGTCTGAATAAGTCTGGTGAGAAGACACTTATTGTCTTATGTTTCTTCCTATTTTGATAATCAACTGAATTCATTATTATTATTGCTTTTTCAAGTGACAGGGAGTTAAATTGTATATCCTATGACCTATCAGTCAATTAAATACCATTCGTGATATATGTTTGGGTGATCATGTCTCTTTCAATTCATGATTAACTAAGCAGAAGATATTCCTCGAAGTAACTTGTCATTTCTTTCTGCGGTAAACTGGTTTCCAATCCAGATTATAAGATCCAGACTGCTCTGCTATTTAACTCGTAGCTATCGGGGAGAAGAGATGGATTCATACCGTTCCCAAGAGTATTTGAACACAAGTGAATGTAATGAACCAGACAGGAATTGGAACTTGGCTCAACAATTTCTCATTCCAAGCCAATACCCAGTACACACACATTGCACATTCAAGCTTACAGCACCTGGTATTCTCAAGTGGTCACCCATCTAGATAATGACCAGGCTCAACGTTGCTTAACAAAAAAAAAAAATCCAAATGACCATAATTCGCCTAAAACAAAGAGAAACCAACTTCAAAACGAAAGCAATTCTTTTAATAAAACACTCTATACAACAAGCAGTGACCAACAATACATATTAATGAGGAACAACCAACTCCAGACGTTTCATTGCAAAAGATTACTAATTAGTCACTAATTAGTCAACTGAATTAATAATCTACATAAACGAAAACACTGAGAACAATTTGCTAAATATTTGAGATTAGTAACTTTTTCAGACAAACACTTTTACCATTTCAGACTAAATTTCTGAGATGAGAATGTGCATTTTCAGTTCTCCTTCTGTTTCAAGTTAATATATATTTACCTAAATAAATGTGTGTACATTATATATATGCTTGCTCCATCCCATCCTCATTTCTGAGGGTCAGGGACAATGGACATGGATTATGAGTAGGTCTACTGTATTATTCTAACCATTAGAAAAATACAATAGACCTACACATAATGTATCCCATATCAGCATATATGTAAATAACCGAGCCAAAACACAACTCACATGGCCTGACGATTACATTTAAGCATGAAACAGACTGTCACCACTTTTATATTTACAGATGTTTTATCACTGATATCGAGCACTTTAACTCATAAATACAGCATATCTTAAAAGTATATTTTATAATAAATATGTAAAATAGATAAGTTAGTTAATAAAACAAGGAAAAACGAAAGGGTACCAATATAACCAGTCTGATATAGATTTATTAAATATTAATTACTAACCATATGACAGAAATGAAAAATAGAGATAAAAGTTTTAAGTTCAGAATTATCGGACACACCTGTGTCTTTTATCAGCGGACCACGGAATAAACAGAGAAATGGGAATTACTCACCGACAGATGTTTTTGTAGATGGTGTATTTTCCAGTGGATATCGTATTGTTAGAAAAATCCCAATCACTGTCTGATTACTCAATGGGCAAAACTTTTTATAAGAATAAACTTAAATTTAAAATTTTGATTGCTGAAAAAGCATTAGGCAGGTCTATTATTACTAATGTGTGTCGTGGGGTTGAGATTGCAAACATAGATGAAAAGCGTTACAGGTTGGGGAGGGGGAAAGACATCTCGCATGTTGCAAATTGTAGCCAAAATTGGCGGAACAAGTTGTCAAGTATAGAAAGACGGGTTGTGGTTAGAATGTGATGATTTTTTAATTATACATATATATATAATTCTCAAAATGTGTGTGTGTGTGTGTGTGTGTGTGTGTGTGATCAGATATTGTTTATGCATTTCCACAGTTTTCATCTGATTTTGATGAATTTTTTTTTGTTTGATAGATAATTCTTCAATGCCAGTTTTGAGTTCAAATTGTTGGCAACAATGACTCTCCACTACTTCCTGTGCATTATAATTCTCAGCAACGTTTCATTATTTACTGTTCTTGGATATATATCTTTCATAAAAACTTTAATAAATAGTATAAATTATTACAATAATATTATTTGCTATTATCCAGTTAAATTTATATAATTAATTATATCTATATCTATAATTCTCAAAATGTGTGTATGTGTGTATGTGAGATCGGAAGTTGTTTATGCGTTTTCACAATTTTCATCCGATTTCAATGAATTTCTTTTTGTTTGATAGATAATTCTTCAATGCTGGTTTTAAGTCCAAATGTTTGGCGACAATAGCTCTCCACTACTTCCTGTCCATTATAACTCACAGCAACGTTTTACTATTTACTATCTATTCTTGGATATATATCTACCATAAAACTTTAATAAAAATAGTTTAAATTATTACAATAATATTATTTATTATTATACAGTTCCCATTTTCAGGACTCCTCCCCATTCAAATTGTTAACCCCCTATTTGGGGATGTACCTCAGTTGCACCCAAATATTATTACTAATACTGATTTTCGGGTGGGCTGATTTTAACTTTAAACTACTCCAATTGAATGGCAAAAATTCCCAGTAATGAAAAACCCGGTCAAAGATGGTTTATACTGCTGGTATATATATATATATATATATATATATATATATATATATATATATATAAGAGAGAGAGAAAGATAGATATAAGCAGTGTAGACATAGAAATCAACATTGCATGGTGATTGCCAGTTTCATTTAATGCTTTAAGTGATCAGCAAGCCATGTATTGCACATCATTGTTCAAGTTCTCTCTCTCTCATATATATATATATATATATATATATATGGGCACGTGGCTGAGTGGTTAGAACATTCACTTTCTGACCATGACACGCAGGTTTGAATCTCACCATGGTTGATTTGTCAGGCAGGGGACTTCCTGATGTAATTGGTCAAGAGGGAGGAGATCCCAGCATGCAGAATCTTTCAAAAGTGCCTGGAAACTGTGTCATGGGTTGACCCAAGCCTTATGAATGAAATTGGGTAGACAGAACCCTCTGGGGCTGTCAATGGCTGTGCTAGCACAAAGTCACAAGTCATCATGACTGAGTGTTTGAGTGTGCTGGCCTTGTTCAGATGGCTGATCATGATAAATCTGTAACTAAGGTCTGCTCAGCATAGTTGCAGTATAAACCACAGGTGGGACCTGTGGGTGTTGAACAAACACAAAATATGCCTGAACAAGCATCTGTAATAAGGATTAGCTAGCTGCCCGAGACAGGTATCCTCAAATATGAGTGGCCAGCCACTAACATATATATAATTCTATATTGTCCTCATCTTTGTTGCCATATCTATCACAACGTTTCGGCCTTTCAGTATCTGTCTATATTTCTGAGATGAGGTATTATGTATACTATTTACATTATTCGGACTATTGTCCTCATCTTTGTTGCCATATTTATTACGTTTCGACCTTTCAGTATCTGTCTATATTTCTGAGATGAGGTATTATGTACACTATTTACATTATTCGGACTATTGTCCTCATCTTTGTCGCCATATTTGTTTCAGCCTTTCAGTATCATTCTATATTTCTGAGGTGAGGTATTATGTACACTATTTACATTATTCGGACTATTGTCCTCATCTTTGTCGCCATATTTGTTTCAGCCTTTCAGTATCATTCTATATTTCTGAGGTGAGGTATTATGTACACTATTTACATTATTCGGACTATTGTCCTCATCTTTGTCGCCATATTTATTACAACATTTTGGCCATATTTATTACAACATTTTGGCCGTTGTATGTTCCGGCCTTCTTCATACACAGATGTCCTCAAGGACACATGGCATAGTGGATAAAGGCGTTAGATAGATCCAGTGACAGAGTTTGAGTTCAATAACCGGTTCAGGCAGTGGAGAACTTTTAGAGGGGAATTAACAGAAGATAACTGATAACTGACATCCATTAAACATGACACATGGAACTAGAACAGTCTACCCCAGTGAGCGAAATAAAGGGTTCAGTTCGACCTTCCAACCACCTGAAGAAGGCCAGAGCAATTAGTAAGACATATATCATGAATAATTATTACCTCAAAAAATCTTGCAATCTAAAAAAATCCTGGCTTTAAATAACCTGCAAAGAGATAAGTCCTATAAAATTCTATATACGATTATATATAACGTACATATTTAGGCAGCATATCTTCATTTATGCATGTTTGGTTAAATAATTTAGACATATCATGTCAATTAGTTTTTGTTGTGATCCTTTCAAGTTTGTGGATTCATTTTTTGGCAGATTTAAAAAATTGAGTTCGAAAAATACCAAAATTTTCTTTCAAATAGTTTTAAATACCCTTTAGGAGTTGTATTTCTGATAAAAATATCAATATGTACGTTGGCTTTACTACGACGATGCTAACAAAAAGGCTTACATTTCATTTGGCTGAACATAGCTCAATACATCAACACTTAAAGGAACACTCATGCCCACACTCACAGATGACATGGATATTGGTTGAAAATATATCTATATCAGATAAAAACAAGAACAAGCAAAAGCTAAAAATCCTTGAAGCTGTTTATATAAGAGAGTTAAAGCCCAAAATAAGTAAAGTCAACTATGAGTATAGCAATAAAGTACTTAAATGCTTATGAAATAAAAAATAATATTATATATATATATATATATATATATATATATATGAGAAAAAAGTTAATCCCACTTACAGTGAAACAAACTAAAAAGAACACATGAACTTTGAACTTTGAAATCCAGAACGCTGCGTAAACAGTAAAAGAAACGAAGAGTTGAAATGTTTTAAATTCACAGAAACACATATACATACTCACAGACAACACCCTGAAGATGGTCTCAGATCAGATTGAAAGTACATGGGAAAATAAAAACTACTTAAAAAAAAAAATTATGGTATTTTTTTGACTCAATTTTAAAATCTACCAAAAAATGAATCCGTGAACTTAAAAGGATCACAACGAAAACTAATCGACATGATTTTTCTAAATTATTTAACCAAATCTGTTTGAATATTTATATATAATATAAACAAAAAAATCAACAGTGAATAGAGATTATATATCACAACATAGTGTTGATTTTTATGGCTACATTGTATCTATAAATGCTCCATCTAGGATATGGATCATTCTGACCCTATAAATATAGCAAATTTTTATATATATAGCATATATATATATATTTTTGAATTGGACATAGTCCAACAATTTATTTAAAGACATATATATATATATATATATATATATATATATATATATATATATATATATATATAGCAAATTTTGTTATATATATATATATATATATATATATATATATATAGCAAATTTTATTATATATATATATATATATATATTCATACATGTTTCATTAAAAAAATATAGACAAGTGTTGTCTATTTATTTTATGTAAATTCTTTTCATATTATCTGATAAGCTTAATAACATTATCATTAAACGAAGAAAGAAAATCACAATATTGATACATATTTTTTAATCCAATCTAAGCTTTCGGATTACATAAGCCATTATCAAAGATGACAATTACACAATATATTAAGGAATACATAAACAAGAAATTGATGATAGTCTGTTTTTGTTTACATGGATGATTTCCAAGCAACGATAAACATGTGCATATAAGACGCTGAAAGCGAAAATATGTATCAATATTGTGATTTTCTTTCTTCATTTAATGATAATGTTATTAAGCTTATCAGACGATATGAAAAGAATTTACATAAAATAAATAGACAACACTTATCTATATTATTTAATGAAACATGTATGAATGAAAAAATGCTGCCTAAATACACACAATATACATATATATATATATATATATGTACACACACATATATAAAGAAATATAGTCTTAAGATATGCTATATTTATGGGATAAAGTGCTCAATATCAGAGATAGAGCTTGTGTAAATATACATATATATATATATATATATATATATATATATATAGCAAATGTTAGACATGAATGTGTGTGTACATTGATAAACAGCCACAACCACATACAGGGATAGAAACATAGTTTCTTATTTCTGATCCACACTGTGTATGTGATGTTCATAAAATAATCCTCTGAGAGTTACAATAAAAAATACAACAGAATTAAGATGAAAGAAATACATGCCAAATTGATGAATAATTTGAAAATATTTCCTGTACAGAATTTCCATGATTATTTGTTGTAGCATACGTATGGACAATAATGGTATGTCCCTATTCACATAAATACATTAGTAATTGCTGTATGTTGGTCTGCAGTTGGAGATTCATTGTTGAATTCACTTGACTCACTTCTAGCAGTTGACTACTACTTCTACGCAAATCTTATATGTATTGTTCTTGTCCTAAGTATTATCATTCATTACCAACCATCATGTGATTATTCTATTCAGTAACCTTCCTTAGGTTACAACAATATTACATCAAATACTTTTGAAACACAATAATAAGGCAGTGTGATGTAAATCTGCAAAAATAAAATCATCATATACTTGATACAATTTTTTGTTCTCAACTTAGTGGCTCACGGGCAAATCATGTTGAAACTCTGGTTCTCATACAATCACTGAAGTTAAGTAACATTGAGTTTTGTAAGTACCTACAGTATGAGGCAAAAAAAGAAATGGACACATCCATAGTCGATTTTTGTGTATTTACCAAAACAAGTGAGTAATATAATTTGTTTATCAATACTGAGTATTAATACAGGTGCACATATGTACATTATACAAGTCAAAAAATGATTTAGTATTTTGTTGGGTAACCTTTTGCTTTAATAACAGCCTTAAATCTTTGTGGCATGCTATAGACTAAATTCTTCACCAGATTTTTCCAGCATTCCTTTAATTCACGAAAAAGCTCATCTTCTGTGTTAACTTTCCTATTACTGGCACGCTTGTCCATTATCACCCAAAGGTTTTCAGTTGGGTTAAGGTCAGGATACTGACTAGGCCACTGGAAGAGTTGCAATTTACCCTTGTTGCACTTCCTCTCTAGATAACATTTATTCTTTAAGGCAGGATCGTTATCATTACTAAATAATTTTTTGACTTGTATAATTTACATATGTACACCTGTATTAAGAAACTAATTCTATTACTCACTTGGCATGTTAAAAATACAAAAATCGACTTTCTATGGGTGCGTCCATTTTTTTTACCTTGGGTAACTGCTTGAGAACAT
Source organism: Acanthosepion esculentum (assembly GCA_964036315.1). NCBI lineage: Eukaryota > Metazoa > Mollusca > Cephalopoda > Sepiida > Sepiidae > Acanthosepion > Acanthosepion esculentum. The sequence goes on along the minus strand of OZ038503.1, from coordinate 22,567,790 downwards.
CAGGTGCTATAAGCTTGGTTGGTGTAATGGATAACAGCTTGGAATTCGAACTTGGCTCTCTGAGTCCCAATTTCAGTCAAATTTGTTATATTCACTTACATGCAAATACCTTGGGAAAGTTATGAATCCACCACTTCCACCTCCAGCTATGGGTTAATTAGTAGGACTTGTATTAGTAAATCTTTATTATCTTTAAAAAATTCTTAAAATGTAAAAAATAACTTCTGGCTTTAAATAACCTGTAAAAGGTTGATAAATCATAAAAAACAAATCAATCAAATCCCCATCATGGTTGTTACAGTCACAATGTTTCAAATATTGTTCATCCTGGCCTTCTTCAAGAACATGTTATATTTAGAAAAATTATGTTATATTTAGAAAAATTCTTAGAATTTGGAAATTAAGCCTTTACCTTAGAGATAGGCTTTTCTCATTCCTATGGACAAAATAAGAAAAGAATTAAATAATACAATATACTCACAAACTCTGGACTATCAATAAAGAATTCAGTTTGAAATTCCCAAACATGACAGGTAACTGAAAAAAGCTGAAATGTATGTGGCGATGAAGGAGAAAAGCAAGTCTTACCTTAGAAAAGAACTTATGTTCTCTGTGCTGTCAAAAAGGGAAATCAGAATCGAGATCAGGTCTCAAAATATGGTAATTGTTTGTGCTTCCCTCCCAGTCTTGAGCAATCAAAACCTTTCTTACTCCAACAAAAGAAAGCTACTTTGGACCACTTGGTTTTTCGTGGGTGAAGAGGGTAGTTACAAGATGTGATTTGGATTTTATCCCCTTTTGATTTACGCCCACATCATTTTCTGAAATTGGACTTGAAAGACTGAATTATAAACCTTGGAATTAAGACCATAGACTGATGATTTGTGATGTGAATTTTTACCCTTTTGATTTACAGGCCAGGTATTTTCTGACAGATTTGTGAGACTCATTAGTTATCTTATGATAAACTGTGGCAATGAAGGAGTAAACCAAGTCTAACCTCAGAAAATAATTTATGTTCTTTGCTTTGTGCTAATTAAAAGCAAAATTAGAATCAAAATCAGCCCTCGAAATATGTTTGTCTCTCCCTACCAGTCTTGACCAATCACAACTTTTCTTACCCCAATAAAATAAAGCTACTTTGGACCACAGGATTATCTTGGCTGTTTGTCAGTGAAGAGGTAGTCGTGTGTTAAGAGTTAGTTCCACCAGTTCAGATCTTTACTTAAAAAAAATCCTTAACCAATTTAATGTATTCAAAGGAAAAATGAATAAATTAATTGGTATTTAAAAACCCACTGCTTCCTTAAGGGCTACTTTGTTTGTTAGACTCTGAATCCCATTTTAGACAAATCCAATAAAACCCTCTACTTCTTTAAGGCTTACTTTGTTTCTTAGATGCGGATGGTCAGTGGCTCATAATGAGAAAGCAGAGAACCAAGTTCAAAGTTTGTTATATTCACTTATGCACATGTAACATTGGCAAAGGTATGAATTCATCTCTTCTCCCCTCAGCTATGGGTTAAAACTTGAATCTAAAAAAAAAAATTATCTCTAAAAAAAACTGTTAATGCATAAATTCACTCACAAAAAAAAAAAAAAATTATACTTACAATCTAAAAATATGTTTTGGTTTTAAATAACCCTAGAAAAAGTTGATAAGCCATAAAATGAAAAATCAATCAATCATTTCTTAAACACTCACAAACATATAAATATTACAATAAAAATAAACCATTTAGCCATGAAGCCTGGAGCATAGGCTGATGGCCCCATTTTTTTTTTCCTGCTGAATTTTTATCAGCAGTGAAAATTTTGGTATGCTGAGATTTCAGCAGCCACACAATTATTGATTAAAGAATTCTTATCAAAACAAACCATGAGAACACATGAGCAAGGCAGATCATAGTATCTTTGTCTTTTCTATATTACCAACAGCAGTATTGAATTAAGGTGGCTTTCTCATCATGTACATAAAGAATATGGCTGATAATTCTTGCAAATGTGATGCTGTTCTGTTCAAAAGCCATTTTCATACATTTTAAAGATGAAATGTAATGACTTGATTTTAGCAAACAACAATGTACTACTTATATACTAAGCAAAGTTTATTCTATTATAAAACCCCAATAGTGAGACACTCATACAACAAAGGTCCAACAGTAAGACACTAGTATTATACACCCATTTCACAAAGGCTCAACACTGGGGCACCCATTTCACAAAGGCTCAACACTGGGGCACCCATTTCACAAAGGCTCAACACTGGGGCACCCATTTCACAAGGGCTCAACACTGGGGCACCCATTTCACAAGGGCCCAACACTGGGGCACCCATTTCACAAAGGCTCAACACTGCGGCACCCATTTCACAAAGGCCCAACACTGGGGCACCAATAACAAAGCCCCAACAGTGGGGAACCTATATCACAAAGCCCCAACAGTGGGCACCAATAGCATAAAGCTCCAATAGTAGGGAACTAATATAATAAAGCCCTAAATGTTTTGCATCCATATCATAAAGCCCCAACAGCAGGGTACCAATGACAATCGAACCCATTATATTAGTAAATTGGTCAGTGAGAGTAGCTTGCTAACCATGATGTTCACCTAATACAAGGCTCAAGAACCACTCAAGGTAGAGAGCTACTGTTAGAGTGATTATGATGAATTAGGTGTGTAATGAATTGAAAAAAATATGAATTAAATCCAATGGAATTATTAATTGAGGAACAAATACAGAAAACTATTCAGAGCAGACTATTGTCCTAATCATTGTTGTTGTTATCACAACTTTTGTGGCCATTGCACCCTCCAGCCTTCATTAGGTGTAATATCAATCTGTGTAACATACAGAGAATTTCCAACTGAACCCTTTATTTAATCTATGGGGTTAGACTGTTCTTGTTCCATTGCTCATGTCTAGAGATATCTCATCTAGTTCTTATTCTTAGTACTGCTCACTTATTGATCACCTTATTTCCACTGAGTTCAAGTACACACTGCCCAGCCTATTACTATATCATAATTACTATGTCACCAAATTAATGAACCAATTCTTTAATCCACTAGTCTATTGTCCCATTCCAGAAAATCAGACAGAAATAAGAAAACATCTATAAATTTGACATGTTTCATTTTATTGCAGTTTCATCAGAAATCTTTTGGGGATGATCCGACACATTGGAGGATGTTTCAAATTCTATAATTTGTTTTCATTAGAAATGGATTGGAAGTGAAAATTACAAGAGAATAGATAATGATTGACTCTTGACGAGGTTAAGATTGCCTTGTTCAAGAAAACATCAATATCAAGGCTGACAGATTTTGTTTTTTCAGGTCTGTTGGTTCAAATTTATAGGACTTTTATCTGTGTAGAAAAGCACTTCTGTTATTGCAACTTAAGAAAAGATACAGACACAAATATTAGTCATTTCCTTATAAGGAAACATTCAACATTCATTATCTGAGCAGCTAGTGCTACTTTCAGTTGAAATTTATCAAATCTTTCTCTTAAAACAATTTTTCTAAAAGTAAGTTTCTCCAATCCAGTAGCTATGTTGCTCTTTCCAGTATTGATGAGGGGCTTCCTCCCTAACATTTTATTTCAAGTAGTGTGGAATATCAACATCTTGATTTCGTTATTATTTTCTCTTCAAGTTAGTTATTTTTAGTTATTGTTTTCAAAGTCCTTAAATGAGGACATTTCTATTACTTGGTACAGTTCTTTATGTTTCTGAGATATTTAAAATCAAAGAAGTACAAAAATTTAAATATCCAGGAAGTATTTTCACAGAGGATGGAAAGTACAACACTGAAATCCAAAGGCGCATTGGGATAACCAAAGATGCATTTCAAAAAGCTTAGCAGAGTATTAAGAAACAGAAACTTTGTTAGAAACAAAGAAAAGAGTACTGAACTGTTATATGATGTCTTTCCTCCTATATGGCAGTGAATGCTGGACAATCTCCTCAAAGGTGAAGATAAGACTTGGGGCAACAAAAATATTGTTCTACAGAAGGATGCTGAGGATACCATGGACCGGATATGAGAGCAATGACATAGTTTTAGAGAAAATGGAAACAAAATGCATCAAGATGCAGCTATGCATCATAGGTTCACATCCCTATTTCTCAATGTAGTCACCACCTTTTTTATTGGCAGTGTTCCATTCTATGAATGAGGATATGTAACGCAGCTTTGTAAAACTCAGCTGGCTTCTGATGTAACCAATTCTTTACAACAGTTTTCTTCATCACCACCTGACTCAGTACCCTCAAACTTCAATTCTCTTTGGTCCAATGAAAGAGGCACTGAGATTGTGGTAACCAGTCTATAAACTAACTTACTAACTGAATATATAAGTTGGTATTCTGATGATTTAAAATACAGATTTCAGGACGTGGGCTGGACCAATAATTATTCAGCACCTCCTTACACAAGGTCTGTTCAGAAAGTATCCAATGATTTTTTAGTATTTTGAGAACCAGTTGCACAAAAAGGACACTTATATTTAACATCAGAAAGTAACAGTTGAAATTTCTAGGACACATAATGAGGAAAGTGGGCTTGGAAAATCTGATACACACAGGGCAGATGAAAGACAAGAGGGACAGAGAAAAACAATGCATAACATACTTATTGAGCTTGAGTAAATGGATGGTGGAACAAAGTTTAGGAAAAATAACAAAAAGTCAAAATTTATTAAAAGCCAAGAAGGACAGGAAATTGTGGAGAGCCATGACTGCCGACATCCTGGATGGACACAGCATATAAAAAAAGAAGTGTCAGTCTACAAGGTTCAAAGAACAGTGGTTTTCAAAATGACCTACAGCCATTTATAACCACTGAGCTTAGAATGTGGTTCTATGTAGCTGACAGTTTAGATATTTCATTGATTTTGAAAATGTCAATGAAAATATGTAAATTCCAATGACTTTAAAAAATCATGGAAATGTTAATGGTAAAGATAATATTAGCCATTTCCTTATAAGGAAGCATTCAACATTCATTGACCAAGCTGCCAGTACAACTTTTGGTTGAAATTAATAAAATATTTTCTCTAAAAACTATTTTTCAGGAATATAGTTTTCTCAGGTTCACTGTTATTGATCTTGTTATTAATGGGTGTTTCCTTTCTAATCTTTTGTTTGGAGTAGTGTGGAAGGTCAATATCTTTATTATGTCATTAGTTTCTCTTCAAGTTAGATGTGTTATCCATTTTGGTTATTGCTGCTGTGTGAAAGTCCACAAGTGATTTGGTTTCTGTTGTTTTAGTACAGTTCCTTGTTTGTGGTTCTGTAGCACCAGTCTGAGAGGTTCGAAGAAGGATTGTCCTCACTAACACCTACATGCTTCTTTCACTCAAAGCCATCTTTAACCATCGATCTGAGAATGTGGTTGCATTCAGCTGACAGTTTAAGTATTTCTGAACGGATTTGGCACCATGAATGAAATCCATATAAAAGTCTGAATCTGAAAAGGTTATTTAAAGAACATGACTTGAGTTTTCAGGTTAATGTTTTGGTTTTGTAGCAACTTGTGGTGTGGTACAAAACTACATCAAGCACAGCTTAGTCTATATTCAATTTCCTTTCTCCGATACTAAGTTTCTTATAACTTATCCAAGGTATTTACTAATTTCAGATCTTGAATTTTTACAGTTGATTCAGGGTATGTATATCATTTCAATTCCAGATCATAATTTCTATTTTGGAAAGGTTTATCTTGAGTCTTATTTCTTGGAACACTTTATAGATAGCTACAGGTTTTCTTTATGACCAAACATCAACTACTATCAATTGATCAAACCTGAAATAATCAGAATAATATCCACTAATAACAGTTCAATTTCCTAAATAGCAACAGTGGTTCAATCCCTACATGAAGCTGAAAATAAGCCGCTTCCATTCTTTTTATCAACCCCATTTCCATCCAACCCTTACGCTCTCCAACTATATAATCAAAAGTCTGTTGGAGTCGGAAAAAGAATGACATGTTCTTCCTTTGGGAGGAGACCCCCCTAAATATGATTTTCAGCGGAAACCCCCTGACAAGCAGAGGAGAAAGCAAAATGAACGCAGATATCTCAGTACTAATAACTGTTAAGCAGAAAGGAGACTGCAGCCTAAAAAAAGAGCAAAGTTGAAACTTGGTAAACACATGATTCACTTAGTAAAAATATTGATTCTTTGTATAGCATGAATACAGCTTGTTAGAATGCAAGCCAATAAACAGGCATCTAGAATACAGGTAAGTTATCATGATTCTCTGCTAGCTAAGGTCAAGTCATTTGTATGGTTTTTAAAATCTGAAGCTGAACTTGTAAACAAAGATAGTACGACAGCAATCTTTCAAGTGGGGAGGGTTTTTTGAGCTTCTAAAAACTGGATTCCCAAACAAAGTATATATCAACTTGTCAGTTCAATATAAACAAGAGGAGTTTAAGGAAAATTTCATAAGCAAAGTTAGATTACGGCAAGAGATTTTTTTTTTTTTAACCTTTTCACTCCAGGCAAGGCTGAAAGCCACTAGCACGCAAGGGGTTACATATGATGCTTGAATTCATGGAGCCTGGGAACCAGCGATAGCAGCTCATCGGAGCAATTACCATGGAAGTATTTGTAAAAGAGACAAAGAGAGGCAAGGGCGCATCTGTCAGAGAGAGACTGCAGATGAGAAGCCAGATCAGGGCCAATTACATTGCATACCCGTCTCTGGAACTTATCAAGAACCCCGAGGCAAACAGAAGGGGCTCCAGAACATATATGGCAGCAATACTCCATGCAAGGGCGGATGGTTGATTTCGAAATTTGGAGGATCGATTCCGGGGAGAAAAATTTCCTGGCCCAGCACAGGGAGCCAACTTTCCTTGCGGTGGATGAAGCAATCGACTCAATGTAGTTGTTCCATCTCAGGTCAGCAGACAGCGTGAGACCGAGCAGCCGCAGAGAGGAGCTCTCAAGAAGTTGAGCTTCAGACATTCTAATGGGATGCAGGGAAGGAACCCTGTGGTGATTAATAGAGAGCAGTTTTGTTTTGGAGGCATTAAAGTTAACCGGCCAATTCCTGCCCCAGTTCACAACCGATTGAAGGTCCTTTTCGAGGCAAACAGCCAGGTTAATTTTGTCAGCAACAATAGATTTGTTTCTGAGGCAGGAGTAAATTGTGGTGTCATCCACGTAGATGCCAACTTGGGAATCTATGGTGTCTGGAATATCATCTCTGAATATAAGGAACAGGGTAGAGCCTAGGATGGAGCCTTGCGGAACACCTGCATTCGTGGGATAGGAGCTGGAGGAGACTCCGTTGAGAACGACCTTCAGTTCACGGTTTGACAGGAATGATTGTATTAGGTCAAACAATCGACCTGTAATACCATAGCCCTGGAGCTTGCGAAGAAGGCCAGCATGCCAAACGCCTTGGATATGTCAAGGACCACGGTGCGAGCTTCTCCATTATTATGAAGAGCTTGGTAGACAATTTCAGTGATGGCCGTTAGCACATCAGTTGTAGATCGGGCAAAGCGGAATCTATATTGCTTGTCAGAGAGCAGATCATATGATGTAAGGTGGTTAACCACTTCGGTGTTGATAAGGGCTTCGAAGACCTTGCCAAAGAGGGGTAGGAGACTGATAGGATGGTAATTAGAAGGGTCGGAGGGGTCGCCAGAGTTCTTAAAGACAGGAACAATGGATGAGGACTTCCAGCAGTCAGGAAAACAAGATTCCTTGAGGCAGTAGTTGTATAATTTAGAGAGGGCAGGCACCAATTCAAGTGCGCATTTCTTCAAGACAATGGCTGGTATCCCATCCCCACCACTAGCCTTGTGGGGGTCTAGATTAGAGATAATGCCCAATACCAATGACGGGGATATGTGTAACCCGCTCAAAAGGGCTTCAGTTCTGAGAGGGAAATTGGGTATGGGTACACCAGAAGAGTCAAGCGTTGAGTTGAAAGAAAATTTCCAAGCAAAGCATTCAGCCTTGTCGGCAAAGGAGGTCAGGACCTCAAACTGGTTGAACAGAGGAGGTATAGAGGGTTTGCAATTGTTCAGAACGCCCTTGCAGGGACGCCAATAATCCTTGGAGCTGAATTTGCGAGATGTGATGCGTTCCTTCATCCAAGCAGCAAATAGAGACTTAGCTTCATTGAGGATACAGCTATTGGTCTCTTTTTGGGGGGGTTTTGTGACAACATTTCAACCCATTCTCAATGCCTTCATCTGATGTATAATTTATATGAAAAATACCATCTAAAATTTGAAGGTGAGTCACTATTATTCCAAGAGAGTTTTGAAATAGTAAACTCATCCTTTTTGTTGCTTTTGCTGTGATTACATTTTGATTGACCCATTGGATAAGACTTCTTCCAGTAAACATTTCAGAATGAAAGAAAGGGACCTTTTTTATTTTGAGTTTCTGTTTAAAAAATAAAACTAAAAATGTCATAATTTTTACATAAGGCATTATCATTTCAAAAATTGGTCGGATGACTAATTTTCTTTTTATCCTCATTAACATAAGCTTTCAGTTAATCCATTCTTTGGTTTTAATTACGTTTGACTGTTTTGAACAGCTTAAACATGGATTTAGTAATGTTTGATCTAAAATTTTGTGTGACAAAGGAAAAAACAATGTCTTAATCCAAAAATGAATTTTTGTTCTCTGTGCTATCTTTTTTTTTTTTTTTTAATCAGTTTCATTTCATGCAAGGCAGTAAAGCCACTAAGACACAAGGGATTACAGGGTGTGGGAAGAATTAGGAACAGAAACATTAAAAATGAGCAGGAAGAGAAAAGAGTAATCAGGAGGACAGAGGATAGCAATTGGCATTGCATTTAAATTTTTGCAGATTAAAGTTGGTTGGAAAGCATGGTGCCGTAGGGAGTTCCACAAGTGAGAAGTGCAAGAAAAAAAACTGTTAGTATAGAATTTATGGCTACATCTAGCCAGCTCAACTGTAAATTGATGAGATCTCGATGCCAGTCTAGTACTGCACTTAAATTCAAAAAGTCTAGCTACCATAGCAAAGAGTTCATCAGAACAATTACCATGAAAGTATTTATAGAAAATGTACAGGGAAGCAACTTTATGGTGGTGGAAAAGTGACTGGAGCTGAGCCGCCAGATCAGGACCAACAACTCTCAAAAAAGAAAATCAGAAAAAGATCAGGTCAAATTTAGTGGGTCACAAAATATAGTAATTGTTTATGCTTCCCTATCAGTCTTGACCAATCATAGCCTTTCTTACCCCAATAAAAGAAAGCTACTTTGGACAATGAGCCATCTTTGATCTTCGAGAGTGAAGAAGGTAATTATGCATTGTGTTTTGGATACAGAATTTTTTTATCCTTTTTGATTTACATCCCTGGCATTTTTTACTTTGAACTTGCAAGATTCATTTATGACCCTTGGAATTATGACCCTATATTTTTTTATTATTTGAGATATGAAACTCTCCACTGCTATTTTCTCCTACAAATTCATTTGAGCTAAACTCAATCTGAATGTTTGACATTGGATATCATTAATAAAATGATTTTCAGTGCTCAGAAATTAATTCAAGCAATATTTCTAAATGCCTTGATAATAACTGCGTGACAGTGCAAATGATATTACAACAAACATGCATTTTGATTTTACTACTAATCTGGATAATAAGTGATTTTGCGGTTAGAATACATTAATAATCAAAAAATGCTATGATTAGTCAGGACTTCAAGTCTGGCACTATAGAATCACAAACAGAGAACAGCAACAAATAGCAGAAACCATATCACTTGAGGACTTTTAACAGCCGCAACAACTAAAACAGATAGCACATGTAACTCTAAGAGAGAAAATAATGAAATAATTAAAATATTAACATTCCACACTATCCCAAACAAAAGGTTAGGAAGGAAACCCCCATCAATATTTAAAACAGCAATAACAGTTACTGAATATGAGAAACCTCCTTTCCTGAAAAAATATTTTAAGAGAAAGATTTGATAATTTCAACTGAAAGTAGAATGGTCTGCTTGGTTAAATATTTCCACATGAAGATACAGCTAATAATACTATTACTGACATTATTACATGTTTAAAATAAATACATTGCTAATGATTTTAATATAGACATGCATTTGAAATTATTTTACTAGAGACTAAATCATGACAAAAAGATATTATCAGTTGTCAGGAACTAATGCAAGAATTACAGACAGAATAGGGTTTTTCTGTGTTTAAAGGAAATACATTACTAGTGATTTTATTAGAGAAATGATTTATAAGAGGAAAAGGTGACCAATGGCTTTCAAATTGTTTCTAATCATCTCACCAGGATTAGTTCAAGATTTTCCTGATCGGCAAATTTTCCTTTTGCTCATGTCTTTCATCATCAATCCTAATACCAGTTTGTTTACTTGTAAAATCCCTAAAACGTAAAGCATTTAATTGTCAATTATGATGATCAGTCAAAGAATAATGCCTAATTTAATTTTAAAAGTATGAGTAACAATTTTTAGATTTTTTAGTTTGGTTTGGTTTGTTGTGTTTTACGGCATATCAACCTCAATTGGTTATTGAATGCCGACAACTTTTTTTCTCCTGGTAATATTTTGATTTGTCAAAAATCTTTTTCTAGTAATATTTTTTTTCCTCAAAAATGTATAGCTGGTAATATTATTTTAAAACATGTTTTGCTGGTAATATTTTTTTTTCAAAAATATATTGCTGATAATAGTTTTTTTCTTCAAAAATTTATTTTTGGTAATAATTCTTTTACAAAGTATTTCTGGTATTAAAACCTATTTTTACGCTTTTATAATGCTTTTTACCTCAGTTTTGGGGTTAACTATTTGCCCATAGCTGGGACCCTAACAGGTGCTACCACCCCAGGTCGGGGTGGACCTGGGAACATCAGCAATTAAGAAGTGGTTCCACGCTCCTCAAAGCCTCCTGATCAGAGGCCTTGCTGTTGGACGTAGTTTATCGTCTTACCCTGGATGCAGATGTAGTTCATCTTCATACCCAGGACAGTTAGATTTTTTGTTTTTTAGCTACAGACCATGAAATTGTCTCAATATGCAAGAAAGATATTGTGGGTTTGCCTTTTTTTTTTTTAAATCGAATTCACCACAAGCAAGGCTGTAAAGACACTGAAATACAAAGGGTTACTGAGTATGAAAGAATTAGAAAACAGAAACCTTACTAAGGAGTGAGAACAGAATAAGAGTAATCAGGAAGACAGTAGATAGTGATTGACACTGCATTTAAAAATTTTTAAGATTAAAATTGACTGGAAAGCATGGAGCTGGAATTCCACAAGTGAGAAGTGTAAAAAAAGAAACTGTTAGCATAAAACTTATGGTTACATCTAGCCAACTCAATTGTAAATTGGTGAGACCTCGTTGCCAGTCTAGTAATGCGCTTAAATTCATTAAGTCTGGCTAACATAGCAAAGAGCTCATCCAAAAAGTTGCCATGAAAGTATTTATAGAAAAGGCAAAGAGAAGCAACTTAATGGCAATGGGAAAATGAGTGTCTCCTCTTTTCTTACCCATAATACTATTCCAAAATGGCTACCCATCTGGACACATTTAAAAAAAAAAACAATGAAATAACATCAAATTTCTGTTTTTGGAAACATTGACACATTATTTTTTTCAATGGTTTCACCTAAAATAAGGCAATAAATCCACTAAGACACAAGGAGTTACTGAGAGTGAAAGAAACTGAGAAAATGCTGAGAACATTAAAAGACCAGTGCATCTTAATGGAAAGGATGTACTTGATGTAAGCACAGTAAGAAGAAGGGTGAGTAGAGTCAATGGCAATCTACTGGCATCACTACTGCAAAACTCTGAAGAGAGAAGATAAGTAATGTGATTTTGCAATTTGACAATGCAAAGCATCAGAGATCAATCATAGAGCTTGACAACCTTACCTTACAGTCCTCACCTGATTTCACCTGTTCAGGTACATGAAGGAGAACGAGTTTTCCAATGACGATGAAGTGAAAGAGGCAATGGCTAGAAAAGCAGCCAAGAAACTTTGATGAAACACGTCTACATGCTTTTGTTCAAAGTGGGACAGGGGATACCATGATGTAGAAGGAAGGAGACTATACTAAATAAATTTGGAATTCTGAGACTTTTCTACTCATTTTGGTATAATTTGTGCACTTCTACTTGTAATTTAAACATAAAAAGCCTTACCTGTTTTGAACTGAGAGACAAGGTGAATGAACTGGGAAGATGAGGTGTAAATTGGTGACAATCGCCGAAGGTAAGGGTGGTAGTTATAAAAGAAGGATCAAGATAGTCAACTGAAAGAAGGGCCGTGGAGAAGGAAGAGAGTGCAAAAGGAAAACATAACAAACATAGATAGGAATGAAAGATAAGGCAGAAATTTGTTATGTTCCCATTGAGGCCAAAGTGGAGAGAAACCTGAGTGAGTCTAAGCTTTACTCTTCTTCTTCTTCAATGAAGCACACTACTGTTAAATCTGCTATAATTAAAGTTCAGCCATTACTTTTTTTAGACCTTCATACTATGATTGAGAAAAAAAGAAGAATATTTTAAGAACTTGATTTGGAATCCTAAGACACTCATGCTCAGTGTGGTAGGATTTGTATGCTTGTACTCTTGTGTTTATTATAATAAAAGAATAGTCATTTTTAACCAACTCTCATACAATTATTTTCATATGAACATAATTAATGACAATGAAAAATCATATTACTAATGTCTACCATAACTGATATCAAATGTTTATGAGCTATGTCCCTTCAGAATTTGGGCAATCATCCCCCACAACTTTCTACCCTCTATATCTCTTAGTAATGTTTGTCTTTTTATACAATCCTTCACAATCCTAATTCTGCCATTCATTCATATAAGCTTGTCAGATAGGTGGCCCACAGTCATTCAAAGTTCCTTTTTGCCTTTCTTCAGCCACTGCTTCCCTATTCTAAGAATATGCACTTTTGGTTTCCATTTTACTGAACTCTGCTTTATTGCTTACATTCTTCATCCGTAGTATTCTCAGCATCCTTCTGCAGAACCATATTGGAAACTGTCCAGCATTCACTGCTATATAGGCGGGTTGATATTATATAACACAGTTCAGTACCCTTTTCTTTGTTTCTAATTGCATTTTTTCTGTTTCTTAATACTTTGCTTAGCTTCTGGAAGGATATCTTTCCCTATTTGGGTCACTTCAGGTCACATTTTTCACCCTCTGTTGAAACACTTCAGATATTCAAACATTTGTACTTGTTTGATTTTGGCACTTTCAACTTCTAGTTTGCATGCAACAATGTGCAAAATTAATGAACAGAAAAATATTTTTTAAAATATCAAGTGTGTTTATTATTAGCTTCAAGAATTTTGTTTACAATCTTTCATGTTTGGTTCAATTTCTTCGATGTCACTGCTGCCTCTTCCCAATATCACAACCCACACAATTCTAAGAATTGGAAGAATCCTCCCTATTCTCCACTTATCTATAAGAAAGATCTTTCCTGAATTCATAAACATAGAAACTTGGTTATACCTGAAGATAGTTTCCTCTTTTACGATCGAATTAAAAAGGCAAAAGAGTGAACCATTCAGGAATGATTAAAGGTGAAAATCTGCCGCTTAAGGACAATGAAGATTTCTCCAGATAAAAATTAGCAATGAAATCATATTAAAAAAAAAACAATTGCATTACATCAGACCAGATCCACACGGGAAATCATTGTCAATATCTCAGTTCTAAAATGCTTTAGGTAGGTGTAATCATTTAAAAGTATTATTCTGTATCTATAGATGAGGGGTTGCTGAAAAGTTCTCAGCCTCTAGAATCAGTATTCTGATGATTTATCATTCAGATACTGATTATCCAATATTAATTGAACTCAGCAAAACAGGCATCAAGAAATTCATACCCACAGAAATATACATGATCCTGAATTAAGGACAAATGGGCACCACATGTACTGCAGCTATAACTAAGGATGAGATAACATAACCCTAACCATCTCTCTTCTGGCTGTATTTTTTTGTTTTTTTTTAGTTCAGAGTTGCATGACCAATGGAGTGATCTACAGAGCTAACATCAATTCACACGATGATGTTAAATATTACTTTGGATCCACCAAGAACAGCTGGAAATCATGTTTTTACCACCACAAAATAACAGTGAATAATATTAAATACAAAAAATGCACAGCACATTCAAAGTATGTTTGGCAATTAAAAAACAACCATAAGAACCCAACAATTAGCTGAGAGATAATCATGACAACTAAACCATACTACAGAAAGGGAGACGGATGTAAATTGTGTTTGTTAGATAAACTTATTACATTAAAACACTTAACTAACCCTAACTTGCTGAATACGAGAAAAAAATAAAAAATTAAATTAAACATCTGCTTAAATACATTGACCCGATTAAAATAGATTTCAAAATAGATCTTACAAATATTAATATATGTAATATGTATAAATATTCATACAACTCATCATTAATAACATTTTTTATATGCCTATACACATATATAATCCCATATTACCATACTTGACTAATCTATAACTTGTGTATATGTAATTTCACCTTTGTAAGTCTAGGTTCCAAACACATTAGATATATAGCTATTATTATTTTAACATCCTGTGTATTAAGTTTATTCCATAAGACATTAATTTAAATGTTATAACAATGGTATTTAATGAAATAAAGAGTTATCCCCCTTGACCAATAACATGTCTACATAATTTCAAACTTTTTAATTAAAATAATTTTTAATTTTTATTTTTTAATTCTTCATCTTTCAAACTTAAGAATTGGAATGATATAAATTATAAATAATTATATTATAGGCAACAATAGTCTCTATTTCGTACCTGAAGATTGCATGTTTGCATGAAACTCCAAATAATGCTGTTGATATTGGATATTATGTATAATCACTAATATATACTTAATAGCTCTGTTATTTAACATTGAGAACAGTTTGTATAAGACCTGAGAAAGAAATATATATGTATGTGTGCATATGTATGCTTTTTTATCATAGCTATATATGTGTGTGTAAATATATGTGTGTCTATGTATGTGAGTGTGTTATTATATCTATGTATGTGAGTATATATATATATATATATATATATATATATATATATATATATTGATGTAATGGAATAACCCATCACCCCCATGAATGATTACACTATAGGTAATAAGTACCTATAAAGTCTACTGTCTACAAGAGACTCAGGGGAGATTGAGAGGGAGACGACACAAGCACGTCCGACCTTCCAATTAGTGGCACTCACTACCAGATTGATCTGTGTGTATAACTGTACCGTATTTCATATTGTACTGGTTGTGTATAATAAACCTTTCTTCTATTATCCACCTGGTGTTAATTATTTATCCCCTTAGCATGGAATATAACATATACATATCCTAAAATAAAATCTTAAATAAAATACGACCATGGTTTTGACAACCCAACTTCTCCAGACACAACTTACAGGAATTGCTATTCACTTTACTAGCTTTTACTTTTCTTAAAATATTCCATTTAATGGCTGGACTTCTTTCAGATTTTTCTCTAAAACTCCAATAATGGTTTGCTAGTCTTGTATTGAACCAGCATTCGAGTATTCTAAATGACGAGGTATAATTATACCACCTATTTTTAAATTGGCCCTCAGTGCAACCAATGTTTCTTTTTGCACTGCCATTGACATTTTCTACCTTGGCACAATACACCACCCCTTCTTTGCAACATACCCCATTTAAGGGACAATTGCTTTTTCTTCTGCAATTACAAAGGATCTTAGTTCCTATCCACACATGTTCTTCAAGATTTTAATTTTCTTTTGTTGAACATTTTAGTAATGTTGCCAAGGTTGCTAGTGGAACTGTAACTCAACTTGACTGTGTTGCAATTAAATAATTTGTAGAACCTGGACTTTTTGGGAATTGATTATTTAAAAGGATAAAAATATATTTTCCCTATATTAGTTCTAACTTGCATGTTGAAGAATGGGTTGAACCAGAAAACGTTCCTTTTTCTTTTTCTATTGTCACCTCTTCTTGAATCTACTTGGTCCTGGAAACACAGGTTGATATCGTGCCCTCCCTCTCTTAATGCAGATACATATTTTTTTTATTTTTTTTTTCATTGAATATTTCTTCATTTGAAAAATTTTTCCTTAGTCTGCATTGCATGCCTAACGGGATATTTCTGATCACACCTGACAGGTAGTTGGATGCTGTATTTGTGTGTCTGAAAGCCATATTAGGCTTCATAAATGTTGAAATAGTTTCAGTCAACAGGTTTAGCTCTATATCTAAAAACTGGACTATTTTCTCTTAATTTCCACTGTATTGTTGAAATCCAGCTCTTTAAACATCTTGTGTAGATTTTGCTTGACGGAATCGTTTTTTCTTTTATTATCCAGTACCAACATCAGTCCATCATCATGGTATATTCCATGGTCGTCAATGAGGACACTATTATTTACTTTGCTCAAAATGTAGATTCCTATCAGTTCAGACACCTCTGGCCTGTTGAATGATCCTTGAGGAACATCGAAATTACCAGCTCTGGATTTCTCGATCCATGCTTCACCGCCACGAAATAATACTGATTTACAGCAATGTAGAATGACTTGAATCTGTTCAGGCTTTTAACATACAAAGTCCTTGGCAAACAGTAAAGCTTCCAATAAACTTTTTTCTGTTATAGATGGATAGAAGTCCTTAATGTCGTATCTAATAAACACTTGATTACTCTTGTTCAGAATGTTATTAAACCAGGAAATGCAGTCGGAAATGTTCTTCTGCTGGTTGACCTGCATAGCTACACTGAGTAGCTTGCAGGTATCCATTTATAATTTTATGGTTTATAATATCAAACTTTGTTTTTGTCAGGTTGACTAAATGGAATGATGTGCTGCTGAAGAAGTCTTCCTTATGGTCTTTTAAGGTCAGGAAGGCTTGTTTTTCAGCCAGTGTCCTGACTTTATTGCTATGCCAAACATTGTGGAGATCCCTTTAGCTTCTGTATTAATTTCAGCCAAGTAAGAAGCAGGAGGCTTTTTGTCAAATTTAGTTACTTCCTTTGAAACTCTTTCTGTACACCCTAGGGTTCATGGGATATAACTTTTTCGTTTTATTACCCATAACAAAAAAATTTTCTTCACTTTTATTAGCTGTCCAATGTACGTTGATAGTTTCTTCTGTATAATATTCTTACTTTTTCTAAACCTTATTTCATTTAAAATGCCTATAGGATCTTTCTCAAACTCTGACTGTTCTTTCACAGCAGGAAGGTATTTCTCAGTTTTGAACAAGAGTATGCCAATGTCACTATTATTTTTTGGCAACATTATTTAAAGCATGATGCCTGTCAAATTCGTCATATGAACATGACTATTGCTGGACACCCACCCTCTCCACCTACCTATGTCTTCTCTTTGGTGTTATCTTGAATTTAAATTCTCAGCTCTTATTTGTTATGTGAAGAGCAGTGGCTTTTAAAACCAATAAGGGACTTGTAACGCTTTTGACAGAAATAGCATGTGTAACCAGTTACATCTGTTTGCAAGTTTTTGAGTTGCTTTTGACAGAAATAGCATGTGTAAACAGTTACATCTGTTTACAAGTTTTTGAGTTGCTGCCAATGCATCTGCTGTTTCTGTTCCTGATGTTCTTGCTTTGCTTTAATGTGTCAGGTCAACTCTGACTTTGCCATACCTTCCAGCATATAACACAACTTAAGCTGAATGAATTCACCACAGCCAGCAGGTGCTCGATCTAGGTAACATCTACGATGACTTACTAGGCCTGCCGTAGATAAGTAGACTCATCCACACTGATCACATGGGTACTGTTTAAGCTCAGGATTTCCCACAGCTCATTTTATCTATGCCCATTTCACTGATCTCTTGTGGAACTGTTCACAGCCATCATAAGCAGTCCTCCTCCAGTTATCCCTGTCACAAGCAGCTATCTCCTACCCATTCTCAGTAATGTGGCAGGCACTCTGAGAGTCCTTTACAGTCCTTGAATTTTTTGACAGGTTTGTGCCTTGGATGCATTCTTTGAGCTAACCTGCCATAAAGGATCTGCTTGGGAATTTGTGAATCTTTCAAACGAATAATATGACCTGTCCATCAAAGCTGGTGATGATGAATTAGGACTTCAATGCTCACAGACAATGTTCTTTCAATGATGGTTGTGTCAGGTGTATGAGACATCCTGTGCGTGCTCAGGATGGATCTCAGACAGTTCTGGTGGAAGCATTCAATGGTAATAAGGTGTCTTCTGTATGTGACCCATCTTTTGCAAGAGTACAGGAGGCATGTAAGAACACATGCATTATAAACTGATACCTTGGTGGCCAATTCCAAACCTCTCTTGTTCCATATCCAATTTCTCACAGCAGTGAAGGCCACAGCAGTGAAGGCCACAGTACCCAACTTGTTTTTTGATCATCGAGGGTATATTGCCTATTGATGGTACTGTCCATGAAGGTAAACTTGTCCACAACCTGCAACTTTGAAGGTTCAATATACAGTTGACCTAGTGCCAGTTGGAACATGACAACAGTTTTATTGAGGCCAAAAGCTTGACATGCTTGGCACTTCCTCTTGAATATGAGTCACCAAATTACAATCATCAACATACAGGAGGGCCCTAACCAATGTTTGAAAGGTTTTCATGATAGCTGATAGACGTCGAAGATTAAATAGTCTACCAGAAGTGTGATATCGAATATGGATTCCGTGCGGACAATATGCGAAGACTTTAAATAAAACCGCAGAAAAAAGATTGTGAATAGCGGAGGTGCTACTTGGTCAACTTGTTTTAAGCTTGCAGTCACCATAAATGGCTCAGAAAGTAGACCACCAGCATTAACTGGGACTTTCATCTCATCATGAAAGGACTGAAGAACATTTACAAAGTGGTTTGGGCGACCAAGTCGATGAAGGATTTGCCAGAGAAGCTCTCTGTTTGCAGTATCAACTGCTTTTGTCAAATCTACGAAGATTTGGAAAAAACTTTTGTTCACAAAACTTTTCTTTCAGCTGGTGAGTGGTGAACACCATCCCTCTGTTAGGTCAGATTCCACATTGGGATTCTGGAAAAATAGTGCCCACAATATATCTGTTTAGTTGTAAGAGCATGATATCTACAATATGATGGATAAATCACAGTTCTGACAGACAAAAAAATTTACGAAGAAAAAGGACATAATTCTGCATGATTTGATAAATAAAAATAGGAAATGTTTATCAATCTAACATGTTTCACTTTTATTAAAGCTTTTTCAGAGAATGAGATAAGGAAAAAAAAGAAATTCTAATATTTTTATTTTTGTGTTGTTTGATTTTCATTAGGTAAGCAGACTTCACCTGCATTTGACTTGTTAAGCAATGTTAGTATAATTTAAGGTGTTCTGAACTCAAGATGAGATAACATATCCATCGAGGCACAAAAACACAGGTTCCAAGCCTAACTGAAAAAAAGTAAATATTGCTTTATGCAGGTAAATCTATCATAACTCAAGTTTGTCTATTTGCAATTCAAATGATTATATATATATATATATATATATATATATATATATATATATATATATATATATAGTGTAACCCGGATATAAGAGAGTTGTCGGTACCGGAGAAGAAGTCTCTTATATCCGGGTTTTGTCTATTATATATACATTAACATAGGCTCTAATTTGGGACCAGAGAAAATCTCTCTTATATCCCAGTTTCTCTTATATCCGGGTTACACTGTATATATATATATATATATATATATATATATATATATATATATATATATATATATATATATATTCGTAAATATGTGTCCTGTAGGAATTATTTATATTTGATGGCTGTCCACATGTTGATTTGCAGATATTTTAATATAAACACTGGTCATGGTATTTAAGTATACATTAGATTCCTTAAGAATGGATTTAATAGAGTTTAGTTATATAATACAGTGTTGTTGACATGTGTTTATGTCTGATAAAATATTTATCAGGATTCAAATAGCAGGACAGACTGGGTTCTATAGCCTTGGATGGCAACTGGTCTAGGAGAAGGTCAATTCTGAATTCAAAACCAATCGGCGTCTGTACCGGCACCCGGCGGCCTCTTGGTTATTCCTGCCTCTGCGTCTGTGGAAATTCTGCGGCAAGTAAGAGCATATTCCTCCCTCCACTGGGATAGCACGCGAGGTGTGGGGACCGCGTGTGAAGTTCAAACTCCCTTGTTACTCTGTTTCATAAATTCACCGCCTTGGCGACGGGTCGACGTGCTTGGTTGGCCTTCGTTCGGAACGCAGTGAATTCTTTGGAAGGAGCCGGCTTAACCGATCCCGGGCGAATGCCGCAACAACAACAACAGTAAAGTGTCACTGGCGACACTGTAGTTTGAATAAAGATCACCAGTGAGCAAACACAGGCAATTCCATTTTGAATAAGTAGATCACATGATGGTAAAGAAAGTGTATATATGGGAATTAGTGTGGCGTCTAATTGATCACTCTTTCTAGTCTATCCTCTTTTACTATATGGATCGTAATTCGCTATACTATTCGCTATACTAATCACTATATGGATTATTATTCGGATCACTATTCGGTGGTGACTTCCAAGCAAGTATTATTGAGCAAGTACTATTAGTGTGAGTGTTATTTGAAGGCAGTATTGTTCAACAGTGTTACTATAGTTGTATCTGCAATTACAAAGTCTCTACTACAACGAGCATTACGAAAGTGACGAGTATTCGTTGACATTACAAAAGTGGCAACGAGTGTTCACAGACATCACAAAATGAATACAAACCATAAAATTTCATGTTCTCAAATCAGAAGACACATCAGCTATGTTTTTAACTCTTGTTTCTTCATGAGATTTTTCTTTTGTTTTTACGTTTCATGAGGTTTTATGTGAACATTCTTTGTAAAATAAGACTAAAAAGAATTGCAAAAACATTTTCTTCCGTTGTTCTATTTTCAGAATATTTTCCTGTTATGTTAGGTGAAAAAATAAAAATATTTACAGATTTTTGTAGATAAATTTTTTTTTAAAATTCTTAACTTCAAGACTTTAAAATTCTCAAATACTAAAGGAAAAAAAAAATCACTCTAAATTATTTTTTCAATTTAATTTTTTTCCTATTTTATCATCTGTGACTTGAGTAACTGACAAAAAGTCAGTCAGTCATTATGTTTATAATTAAATGAATATTTGCTCTTTGTAATATTTGCATTTTTTTTTTCAACTTCCCTAAACAGTTTTTTTAGACTAAGTATGATAAAAAACACAAAGAAAGAAAAAAAAATACACATTTAGCCAGCTCAGCTGTAAATTAGTGATACCTTGTCACCAGTCTCGTACTGCACTTAAATTCAAAGAGTCTAGGCACCATAGCAAAGAGCTCATCTGAACAATTACCATGAAAGTATTTATAGAAAAAGCGCGGAGAAGCTACATTAGGGTGGTGGAAAAGTAATTAAAGTCGAGATGCCAGGTCAGGACCAATAATATTGCAGATTCTTTGGATTTTATCATGAATCTCTAAATATATAGCAGTAGCACTGAACCATGCGTGACTAAAGCCAAGATGCCAGATTGAAGCCAATAATATTGCTGATGATTTTTTGAGTTTTATCAAAGAGCTCTTGATGAATTCTTATGTAGTACTGCTGTGTTATTGCCTGCCCAGTTTCCACTGAGCAGTACTAAATAAGAACTAGGTGAGATATCCCTGGATATCGACAGTGAAACAAGAACAATCTATCCCAGTAGATTAAATAAAGGGTCCAGTTTGAACTTCCCTGAAGGTTACCTGGATCAGCATTCACCCGAAGGCCAGAGGGCACAATGACTGAAACATTGTAATAACAACAACAAAGATCGGGACAATCGTCTGCATGTAAATAATGTAAATATCTGTCAAAAGTGATTCAAATTGAACAATTTAATGTTCTGTTTGTGTTATCCAGAAGAGCATCTGTTATAAACTCACACTGTAAATGAGTCATATTGATTGATTGATTGATTGATTGATTGATTCGTTTTTTACGACTTATCAACCTTTTGCAAGTTACTTAAAGACAGAAAATATTTTTTTAGATTGCAAAATTTTTTATTTTAGATAATAATGGTTTAGTGATTCAAGTGTTACTAATTAACCCACAGCTGAAGGGAGAAGAGGTGGATTCATACCTGTCTCAAGCGTATTTGCACGTAAGTGAATAAAACGAACCCAATAGGAATTGGAACTCAGCTATATAAAGAATGAGATCAGTAGTCTGAACAACTTTTGAAATGATAGTGACTTACCAAATTACAGAACATTTCTTCCATATGGAATGTACAATTGAAGAAGGCTGTAGAATAGACAGGCCAAAATACTGTGATAACAGCAAAAGCAATACAAAGAATGAGTTCAATATGCCAAACAAAAGCTGGTTTACCCATCTTAAAGATATAAAGGTACTGTATTTAATTGCTTATAAAACTCACTTTCCACCCTCTCTACTGAAAATGGCTCAGAAAATATATCCAAGATTTATATGCAAAGTTGAAGGCTAAATCCGATGTTCACTTTTAAAGATTCTTGATTATATTTTTTTTATCTGATTCTTTTATAATTTTCTTTTTTAATCTACTATACAACTGTAAGTTTCTTTTGGTGTTTTGATTTTAAAGTCAATTTTTTATTTTTTTTATTTTACTTATTTTCTGGAACCAGGCCAATAGAACTTTTCCAAATATAGGATTTAAATAAGAATTAGACGCTAATGTTTCAGTGGAGGGGGGATGCAAAAGGAGACGTTCTGATTTATTTTTAAAATTAATGGCAGTAATAATTTTAGACAAATGATACAACTCAGCAATAACATGATCATAGATTGAGGCCAAAACAACAAATTTAGTCTTTTGATTAGTTTTAGTAAAAAGTGGGGGAGCTGAAGTCACTTAGCCCTCCATCTCCCCTATAGTGCTATGAATGGACACAACCATTGCCTACCTCCATAATACTTGAATATTATATAGTGATTTTCCAAGCGTAGCTCAGATGTGGCACAAGGCCGAAAGTATGGGGTACCCAGTGAGGATCGAACTCACTACTCAGTCGTAATAGTTCTAGCGCGACATGCTTGCTAACCATTACACCACCTCGAGGTGCCCAACTTGAATATTATATATTAATGGTAGAGGACATATGCCATCAAAGATGGTATTTAATTTATGACCCTCTTTAGTAAATTAATTCAAATAAGAGGCCAGTAAATATACCAACCGGCTCAGTTCATTCCCAGTAATGCGAGCCATGCAGACAGTGTTCTCATGCAGATTCTATTCTCAGTAGATAATATAACACAGTGGTCTCAAACAGGGAGGCATTCATGAATTTTGAGCTGTTGAATCATTTTCAGTATGAAACTGTATAATAATATGTCCTTGGTGTTTAAATAATGCTAAACAACTAAAAAGTTTGTTATTCTTATTAAACTTATATTTTAAATTTGAATTAAAAATATACAGCACAGATTAATATTTATTAAAATATACTTTTAAAAATTAGAAAATGATATTCAAATTAAATGTTACCGTTCATGCTGTAGACACAATTTGTTTGTAATAGATGAGATAATGATATATATTTTTATTTATCAAGAACAATATTGGGGAAAAAATGTTTGACAAAGTGAAAAAAGTTTTCTCGTGATGCATTTCTTCCTTTAGGACTTGACTGGACTAAATTTGTTATGTTGGTGCGACTAATTATGTGCATGAATGAGGGATGCTGGGAATTATATTTACATTTTTTTTCTTTTTTTTTTAAATCAAGCCAATTTCATTTAGATTCTTTTTTCCCTCCATCCCACACTGTGATAATAAAATTTCTGCCAGGAATGGTGAAATGTTGTAAGAGCCTAGGTGCAAATTCACTGTATCTGTCCTTGCAATCAAGGCATTCTCTCGACATTTTTGTCATAGCAAATTGTTTTCTCCTTTGATCAGAGAAACGTTTTTTATGTCAAAATTGTGGTCAGTCTTGTTACAATGGGCAACGAATGCATTTGATATATTGTTTCATAAAATGTCTCTTGTGTAATATATATAAAATTCTTATATTAAACTGATTGTATATATGCTAACAATTTAGATTGTTTTATTCTGCTGATCTATGGTGGGGACACAGACAAAATTTAGCCTTACTTGAATTCATAAAAGATTACCACTATTCCGTCAAAGTTTACCTTAATTCCTGACCACTGACAATTCCTTTATAATTAATAATGCATTCTAGAGTAAAAGAAAATATTCAATACATTTTTATAGTAAATCAATTTTCATTATATTTCTATATCAAAAGAAAAAACCTTCTATACATTTCTATCATAAACAAATTCACAATGTAAACAAAAAAAAATCAATACATTTCTTTATTTAAATAATATCCTAGGCAATTCTACACCAAAATATAAAAAGTACAGATTTTCAGTATAAAGCCCTACCCTGTTTCTGATATTTATATGTACTTGGCTGGAAGGGCTGTAGTAGAAGGAAAGAACTGCTCTGAAAGCTGAAATAATTAAAAGACCCAAAAACAATTATGCTTTTCCCACCCTTCATTAGTTTGCATGACTGTCACACCCGACCAACAACTCATGAATAATGGACTATTCTGATTTGATCTTATGGAAAGACAAAAGACATATCACAGACACTACTTGGTTTAGTAAGAAATTTAAAAAAAAAAGACAAAGATTTTTTTTTTCTG
>OZ038503.1:22527986-22532986 GCA_964036315.1 Acanthosepion esculentum | reverse complement strand
TTCAGCAAACGTTTATTATATATATATATAAGCTATGTGATAAATAAATAGGAGTGAAATGAACAGATATATATATATATATATATATATATATATATTTTTATATACAGATGAGTGTGATAGAGATGTGAACAGATAGAGTTATATATATATATATATATATATACACACACGCACACACACATGAAGAAATGTAAAGGTGTGCTATATTAATGGGATAAAGTGCTCAATATCAGAGATACAGCTTATGTAAATATAAAAGTGAACATTGAAATCAACACTCAGAGGCAACAGACTGTTTCATGCTGAACACAATCATCAGGCCTGATTGCATTTAGCAAGAAACATTTTGTCGCTTCCGAGTGTTGACTTAGCTCTTGAAAATACATTTCAATTGAGCACTGTTGAGTGATAAGCTAATTCTATAAACAACAGCCACCTGCACTAATGCAAAGCTCTTCAGTAAAATGAATGGAGCACTTTGGCTGATTGGCATTTGTTTACATTTGTAAAAACAATACGCTAAATTTAGTTGTGTAACTCTACCGAGTGAAGATAGCTCTGGCTGACACCAAATTAGTTGTGTTTCAATCCTGGCTTGAGGCATTTGGAAGTCTAGTCACACTGAGGAGCTGTGATACAGCGAAACAGTACTGTCTGTGAATGACATAAATATATATATATATATATATATATATATATATATATATATATATATATATATATGAACTGATAGGTAGATTGAGATATGAATAGATATATAAATATATCACTTTAAACATTATTCTTAGTGGATACTCATATATGAATAGATGCTCTATTTATTTATTAAACATTATATTTATTTATTTTTGCCTACCAGCCTAGATGTTCCAGGAATCTTATTAAAGAATCCTTTCTGGCAGGTTACGAACCTATGTCCCTCCAGCACACTGCAGCCAACTCACTATATATATATATATATATATATATATATATAAAACAATTTTTTAAGTATAAAATAATTTCTCTTAAATATTTTTTTTAGTACAGTCTGTTATTGAAACCACAAATGTCCCCATTTTCTTGTAAAAAGAATAAATATATCAAAAAATGAAAGTTAAAATTTAATAAAAATTGGAAGCTATCAGCTCTCTTCATGATTATATTCAATGTTCTCTGTGTCAAATGAATAAAAAGAAATACACATTTTTTTTATCAAATACAAAATTTGTTGAAACATTTAAATCTGTTTGGAGGTTACAAAAACTAATCAGGAATAAAAAAAAAAAATAATTAAAAAAAATTAAATAATTTTGCATTTAAATACACAATGCATTGAAACTGACAGAAAATGATTTTAAAATTCTCCATAGAAAACTAAACCCAATTTATCTTCATTACTGTCATTTCATGGTCCGCAAGGAACAAAGAAATGGCAGAGCTTCCTACAATCACTGATCAAATTTTAATTATTGAATTTGATTAACTGACTTGAGATCTTTTCAGTTCTTCAGGCTCCAGATATTTCTCAAGATCCAAATAACACAATTATTCCTGTTCACAGAATAATCTTGAAATAGAATTCATTTTTGAAACACTGATAATTTCAGGAGGCAATTGTTACAAGAGATACAGACAGACAGATATATCGTGGGATCTCTTGTATATTTTGGGTAAACATTTAGTCATCATTATGTTGCAAGAATCAACACTTTGGGTAGTAAATATTTATGGGCTCCTGGAAAATTTATCCCACAAACAATATTGGCGGACTGAATGCGAGTCCAAGAAAAAAATATAAATACAAAACAAAAAACAACCAATTGCTTGTATTGACAAAAAGGAATTAGTTACAAAAGAAGAAAACATTTAAAGACTAGTTGCACAGAAAACATTTAATCTTTAGAATGTTCATTTTTGTGTGTTTGAAATTTGTGTAGGCCTATGTGATAGACACATGTGTGAAAGAATACAAAAAACAAGAGAGAGAAAGAAAATATGTGAACAGAGTTGCAAGCCCCTTCTTACTCCATTTCTATGGAAAATGTGCTGATGAGCTATATTCCTTTGTTCCACTAACTTTCACCCTCATAGCAAAGACCTACCATGATGCTTACACTGATGTGAATCACCCTCATTTCCTTTTGTATTCAATTAGTAAGAAATAAGTTCCACAAACAGCTTCTTCCCACTTTGTGGAACAAACTCCCAAAAGGATGCTCAACCACTACAATGTTAACCAGTTCAAGTCTAGTGTTATCCATTATCTTTCCCACATATCCTCATAAACTGCACCTATTACCTCTTACTCGCCATACAACAACCTCGTTGAGTGGCTATTGAGCCTTGTTTAAAGTTAGCATTTGTAAAAAAAAATTTTTTAAATGTGAATGTAAAAAGATAGTATTGTAAACACTTAAGTTGTCGGTTTTAACCCTCACAGCTATGGCCCGCCACACCACTTACACTGAGATGAACCACCCTCATTCCCTTGATATTCCATTAGCAAAAAGTAAGTTTGACTCAAGCAGCTTCTTCCCACAAATTGCTACTTTGTGGAGCCGACTCCCTAGTGGATGCTTTTTCGATCACTATAACCTTAACCTTATTTAAGTCCAGGGTTAATCATTATTTTTCCAATATAACCTCATAAACCACACCTCTTACTTCTTACTGTTCACATAACAACCCCCTTCAGTAGAC
This sequence comes from Acanthosepion esculentum, assembly GCA_964036315.1. Taxonomy (NCBI): domain Eukaryota; kingdom Metazoa; phylum Mollusca; class Cephalopoda; order Sepiida; family Sepiidae; genus Acanthosepion; species Acanthosepion esculentum. The sequence continues at coordinate 22,530,301 of OZ038503.1, read as the reverse complement.
CTTTACCTTGAGCAGTTCTTTGGCCTTGTATAGTGTGAACATTAGTAAAAACAGAAAAAAAATGTGAACAAGACATTATTGTAAACACTTAAGTTGCCGGCTTATGATCTGTGATTGATATAAAATTATCTAAAAATATACAATAAAAACAATTTTATGTTGTAAAATCCTCTTTTTATCAAATAATTGAATCTTGAGGAACAAATCAGATTGATGCTTCCAAGACATGCACTCTGAAGAAATAATGACTCTTACTTAGATTCCCTAGTCCCACCACCTCTGAACTTTACAACTAGGACCCGACACCCCATGTATCATTCGGTTTGCATTCAATTAGTAAGAACTAAGTTCCACTCAGATAGGTTCTTCCCAAGAGTTGTTGCTTTGTGGAACAGAATTCCAGCAGGATGTTTTCCCGATCACTACAATTTTGGCCTCTTCAAGTCTAGGGTTAATCTTTCCTGCATAGACCTATGAACTTTACTTTTTGCTTTCTTGCACTTTGTACAGTATTACACAGTAATGCTCTACCTTGAGTAGCTCTTGGGCCTTGCATTGAGTGAAAATTACAATATTTGAGTAAAAAAAAAAACATTTTCATGAAATATGTTATAAACAGAGTTTGCATAATGCTTGTGGGAAATTTTGAAATGAGTTAATATTTTTTTTTAAACTGAAGATGATCTTTAGTTCTTTCTTTTTTCTTGCTGCATTTTATTTTTTTTTATTTTTACATTTATTTTACTTTATTTTCTGCTTTTCTTCTAGCAGAATATTTTTAAAACTCAATGTTAAATCTGTTGATGGTCAGTTCATTAGTCATATCACATACAAAATTGATTTATAATCCAACTTCAACAACAGAATTGTGTATTTCAAGCAGAGGTGGCTACTATGAAATAATACTACCAAAATAATAAAAAGAACAGATGTAAAATGTGTGACAAGATATCTATTATTAAAAAATCATTTAAATTAAATTATATTTGGTGTGTCTTTTCACACTACTATATTTAACAACAGGAGATTCACTATATTAATGTAACATCATCCCATTAAAGTATTGTAATATATGTATAATTTTGTACCTGAGGATCTAATTCCCATATCTGAGACTTCCCTATTCTAGCAACAAAATATTTTTTAGTGTATACTTTAATATTGAATAGTTATATACGATGATTACAAGGCCAAGGGGAGGGAAAATTGTGGTTGGAAAATCATGTTATGACAATGTAAAAAAGCTTATATATTTTTCCTACAGAAATGAAGTTGTTATTTTTTGTGCAAAAAGAGGCTCCAGAGACATTGAAATTTGGGTTGCCATGTTTTAACTTTTTGACCAATGACAGGACAGAGTCAGTAACATAAAACCCAGCACAATCTGCCACATGAACTGGTGATTGACCTCAAAACCAGTTCCCTCACTAGCTTTTCTGCTGATGAGGAAGGTGGCATGTAAACCCAATGGGATGAAAAACAAGACCTGTCAAATGGTGAACAAGCGTCTAATAGGGGCCAATGGCCAACATGTGTGTGGCACAGAACTTTTGGATATTTTTTACACACTTTGTGTCCAGAAAAGAAAACACTTGTACAAACATGAGAAAAATTAAATAATCACAGCACCTTGTCAGTCATCTTTAATGAAACATACATATACACACACATTTTATATATATATATATAATAATAATAATAGCTGGCCACTCATATTTGAGGATACCTATCTATAAGCAAGGCGATGATGCCACTAAGACAGGGAGTTACAGAAAGTGAAAGAGAATGAGAAAACTTCAGTGAGGAGCAATAAGGAACTGGCAAAAAAGGAACAGGGTTCAAGAAGACAGAAGATTGTGATTGGTGTTGCATTTAAATTTTTGAAGATTGTAGTTATCAGGAAAGCAAGAAATCAAAAGAGAGTTTCACAGGTTGGAAGTGTGAGAAAAGCAACTGTTAGAGTAGAAGTGGCAGTTGCATCTAGCTAGTTCAACAGTAAAATGGAGAGACCTATTTGCCAATCTAGTAAAAAGCTTAAATTCAAGGAGGAAAGCTCATCAGAAAAATTGCCATGAAAATATTTGTAGAAAAGATACAGGGAAGCCATGCTACACCGGTGGTTGAAGTTGAGATGCCAGGTCAGGATCGATTGTATTACAGACCGCTCTTTGGAATTTTTTCAAAATCTAAAGATATATAGCAAAAGTATCAAACCAGAGATGGCAGCAAAATCCAATGCACAGACAAATGATAGATTTATAAATGTGCAAGAAGGATTCTGATGATAAAAATTGTCTGGCATGTGAAGCAACTTT
>OZ038503.1:22347986-22522986 GCA_964036315.1 Acanthosepion esculentum | reverse complement strand
ACATTCACATTTTAGAGAAATATTAATTGACAATACAAGTATACTCCACTATGAAAATAAAAAACAAAGACTTCAAATTCTCAAACCACTCTACATAAAAAAACAAAATCAACACTAAATAAAATTAATTATGAGTATAGCAAGAATGTTTGAAATATCTATAAAACCAGTGTTTTGGTATGCTCATATTGTAAAAAATCTTTTTGAAAAATTTATTAACAGAAATGCAGGTTGTGTATTTTTAAAACTTAGAGAATAAAAGATTTTTTGACTAAGTTACCTCTCTTACATATTCTTAACGTAAATTGACTATAACAGAGTGCGTTTTACGTGCATTTACAAAAAAATTCCCAACTATCAATTACATTAATTTTTGTCTGAGCAATTCACCCTTGAAGATGATGATCCTGGATGAGATTGAAAGTACTTGGAAAAATAAAAAAATTTCCAAATCTACAGAATCTTTCTTATGTTTTGTAACAGCACTAAGAAATTGATCTGTGAATTTGAGAGGATTAAACTACATATCTGTGTGTGTGTGTGTGTGTGTGTGTGTGTGTGTGTGAGTGTTTGTGTATGTATATGTATATATATGTGTGTGTGTGCATACATATATATGTGTGTATGTGTGTGTGCATGCATATATATGTGTGTGTGTGTGTGTGTGCATGCATATATATGTGTGTGTGTGTGTGTGCGAGTGTGTGTGTATATATATGCATATGTGCTTGTGTGTGTGTGTATCAGTTGAGGAAGATCAGATAGTAAGTTCTAAAGATTCCCAATTCTTTATTTTCTTCATCTGATTCTCTCTTAAAATAAAAAAATTATTTATCTATTTTATTTCTTTTGATTTTATAAATACACAATTTTTTGCTGGTCATTTTAACTTATTTTCTGTAATGAGACCAATACACCTTCCACCAGACAAGACAGACACAAATTTTAGAATGTTAAAAAAGAAAAAAAAAATGTGAGATAAAGTTTGATTATTTTAGACAATTAATGCAACCCAGCTCAACAGCATTGTCATAGATTGAAATTCATGGTAATTCTCCCAATGAATTTTCCTTAGTGGTACCTTGACTTTATGAATTTAAATGTAGTACGAGATTGGCAGGTAGGTCTCATCATTTTACAGGTGAAATGACTGCTCGATGTAACAATAAGTTCTAAGCTAATAGTTCCTTCTCTCTTGCACTTCTCGCTTGTGGAACTCTATTTCTGCATCTTGCTTTTTATTCAATTTTGTTCTTCAAAAATTTAATTTCAGTGTCAATCATTATCTTTTGTCTTCTTAATTCCTGTTCTTTTATTGTCCTCTCTCCTTAATAGAGTTTTTTTTTTCTGATATTCTCTAACACGCAGTAATCCCTTGCATCTTAGTGACTTCATTGCCTTACTTGGGGTGAAATGATTAAAAAAAACAAACTAAAAGACAAAGTTAGTCTTCAGTTCTAGCAAAATGTGAGTTGGCTAAAAACTCCCCTATCTGTCCTTCCTATAGCACCATGTGTGCGAATATATGTTTAATATCAAAACTTCCAAATTCTACAGGTTTGGTCAGAATAAAAATTGTGCTAAATATTCTTTAAAATGTATTCCACACCAGGCGTCAGTAACCTTTTGCTATGTGCTGACTTAGGGTTTTAAAATCACTCAGTGTAACAGCATATGTATTTTTATACAAGTCATGGTCAATATACTTGTTCTAGAATATATTTTATATAGTAATATATAGTATATGTACTTTAGTATATATTAAAATTGAAACAGTTAAATATCTTCTTTGCCTTGTAGTAGTTATTGGTTCAGACATTGTGACATCATTTCCGGCTGCGTGCCGTTAGAAACTGCTTGGCATGCCACGTGTGGAACACGTGCTGTAAGGTTACCGTCCCTTGTTCTACACTATAGTAAATTTGTATTCCGATAGAATCACCATTTTTGAACCAACTGAAAATTACCTGCATATTTGTTCTACATTTATAAACCTGACCAAGTATACATCTAGTTGTGTGTAGATGTATACGAATCTATGATAATTGAGATGATAGCTTTTATTCTATTCAATTGATAAAGGGTTGTAAGGTAGAGAAAAAGAAACAAAGTTTCCTCAAAAAAGAAATATATGAAAGTGGAGCAATTACCTCCCTTGCACCATTGCTATTCACTATAAACCTGCAAAATTAACCACAAAAAAAAGGGGTGGGGTAGTTAAATGATTAATTTGTGATGACATTAACAGAAAATATGAAATGTCAAAGAAGTAGTATATATGTTCAAAATTCAGATCAAGCCGATAAAAAAAAAAAGATATGGTTTTCAAATATAAAATAATTTGAACTTCAAATAGCTAATTGTGTAGTGGAAATTTACTTTTCTATTGAGTAAAAATGTATTTTTTTTTTATAATTAACTGAAGTTTCTTTCATTTGTTAAAAAACATAACTTTTTTTTTGTTTGACATTTTTACAGTTTATGTCAAGTACTATTTGGATAGTGTAAATGTTATCAGCATGGAAAGGGAATTAAGCAGGTGAAATTCAATTTCTGCCTGATTCTATTTCATTCACTTTACACTAATGCTCCTGGAAAAGACAAAATACCATCTTCCTCCAGCTATGGGTTAAATAGCAGAAAAAACTGAGCTCTCTTGCTTGGAGGTGGCAACCAGTCTAAGTGAAATAAAATCCTGAATTCAAAACCAGCCTGAAGGGAGTTGGGCTCCCTCAGGCTATCTTGCCCTAGACACAAAACTGCTGCTATAGCTGCAGTATATGTGGTGCCACTAATGGGTTTTGGAATGTGGAACCCATATAAAACATTTAATTCATTTTTTTTATGTAATCAATTGTATGTGCATAAAGGATCAAAGTAATTACAGGCATCGATACATATGCATTACCTATGTGGAAACATGATCCTGGGGTTTCTAACCCAATGGCAGGACCTCTGACATTGCACTAAAGATGGAATTATGGTGGTTAACAATTTTTTGTACTACCCACATGTACAGTTGTGATACTTGCAAACTAAATTTGGCAATTTATTTGTAACTGGCCTGTACACAGAACTCACAAGCTAATAAAATGAAAAAACAAAAGTGAACAAGCCAGCAAATTGCTATAATTAATTTTAGCACAAGCTCATATGTGTGTGTGTGTGTGTTTGTGTGATAAAATACAACAAAAATGACAACCTTGATGCTTAGAGAGAAATGCTTACATGAATAGAATAGTGCTAAATGTGATCTCAAAAATATAAAGCAATTTAGAATTTACTAAAATGTAATAGATAAAAAATCCAACTCTTTCTGCTACTGTGGTTTCCCCTATGGATTTTCAAGGAGTAAAAATCAGCACTTCAAAACTCTCGTCTTTAAAACTCCTGATTTTTACTGTCTGACAACCCATAGATGAAAAAAACCACAGCAGCGGAAAGGTTTGTATTATTAATTATTACATTTTAGAAAACCATATATATGTCTCATTAAATAAATTAGACAAGTTTTATCTACTTATTTTTAATAGGATCCTCTCATAACTATTTAATGAGATATGTCTTAATGAAAACATGCTGCTAACATATATATATATAAAATTCTAATACCAAATACACTACTCAACATCTTGCAATGGCAATCAACAGACGGAACTTATGATTGCCATTGCAGGACACACTAAGCAGCAGATTTGGATTACTATTTACGCTCTGTCGATTTTGACATTGAGCCCTCCATTTATTTTATTTTTGTTATATACTGTACCTAATTCTCATAAATAAATTGTTATATACTGTCCCAATTCTCATAAATACGTTGGACACAGTTGTAAGTGGGAGTAATATGCTGTCTAAGTAGTCCACCACTAACAGTGGTTTACCTACTTCACGCCGCTGGCGAGTATTGCATTTTGTTGATATAAAAATTACTATTTCATTTCCAACCTCCATTTTGGTTATTTCTCATTCAGTAACCGTTTTATTTTTACTTTGTGTGTATACATATATATATATATATTTTAAATCAATTCACCCTAAACAAGGCCATAATGCCACTAAAACACAAGGGCCTATTGGGAGTGAATGAATGCAAAGACTTTAGAAGGAATCAGAAACCTGCTTGAAACAAAATTTTTTTGCTACTTTTTAGTGTAAATTGCATTATTTTTTCAACAATCTAAATCTGTAAAATATAAAAAAAAAAGATCTGGCAAAGATATTTAAAATATCTCGAGTTTCTTTCACATGTTAAATAGATCTTTAACCACTTTTGGTACCATATGTCAGGCACCAAATATCATTTTTTGACATAATATTTCTTGTATTTATCAGAAAATCATGATCTAGACCTTTATTCCTATGTTACGGTAGGTGTGGGGGAAGGTGAATCAGTTTTTAGCACTGAAAATCCCCTCCAAAGAAGACTAAATGAGTTAAATGCAAAATTTAAGTTTTATTCAGGAATCTTGACCCTCCTTTGCAGACCAGGTTTCTAGATGTAAACCCCTATTTTTTTTTAATTAGAAACATGAAAATTTTGTTTTAATTTCCATCGTTGAGCCAAAAATCATTCAAGAGATTGGCTCTATTATGTGAGCCCAATATACAATAAAAATTAGAATGCTTGTGCGATTTTTTTCAGTGTCAAAATCTCCATTTTCTAAATAAAACACAATTACTTACCTAATTCAGGGACATAGTCTGGAATTATTTCCCGGGGGTTGACCCATTTTTCTGCAACCTGCCAAGGAGAAACATCAATAGGAAGACGATCTTCTTCCACAAGACGGTATTTCTCTATCAATTCCCAAGCAATATCATCAGCATCAGATGACTTAGATTTTTTCTTAGAATTTTTGGATAAATTTTGTGACTTAAACTTGTCACTATTTCGATACAGTTGGTCCTCAGGTATCACATCATGTCTGGCATCCTCTGGGCTATCAAGGTTACGCAGCTGGTGGATTTCATAAAGCAAGAACATGATGATGCAAACCAAGCCAAACGTGGCAAGGTGTTTTCTGCGGCGGATTCTTAACATCCCTGTAAACATGGCTAGAGTCTGTTGGACACTTGCAGTTCACCATCATAGACAGGAATTCATTGCTAATTGTAGAGATATTAATCCAGGAAGAATTTGTGGTTGATTGGACTGAAATTAAAAAATAAACAAAATATTAACCATAAGTTTTATTCAAGTACATGCTGATAAATTCAAAAGTATGTTAAAGTAAAAAAAAATATCTGGGAAAAGACATTATTGACATGTGGATAATTATCCTCATTGGAGTGCAGTCATGCATGACAAGTAGCACTCATCAGCAGGTAGGTTAGGTTTAAGGCTCCAAGTTCTCCACTCAGAATTGTCCCACAGAACAATAGCCTAGCGTATTAAAGCCATGGTTCATGAATTTGGTGAAGATGGCAATTGTGAGTTCAATCCCTGTACTTGAACTCAGTGGGAACAGAGTGAGAAGTAGATGAGATATATTTAGACAAGGTCAGTGAAATTAGAACAAGCTATAAAGGATTTAGTTCAAGTTCCCTGAAGGTTACCCAGATTGACAAGCTCCTGATGAAAGCCAGAGAGCTCAATGGCTAAAATGGTGTGATAACAATAATTAAAATGAGGACAATAGTCTGTTGGTAAATAATGCAAATACACAATATCATTATCATATTGTTGCAACCTAAAGAAGGTTACTGAATAGAATAATCAAACGAAGGTTGGTAATGAACGATAATACTTAGGACAAGAACAATGCATATAAGATTCACCCGCAGCGTGTAGAAGAAGTAGTCAATTGCTAGAAGTGAGTCAAATGAATTTCACAATGAATCTCCAACTACAGACCAATATACAATATCTACTACTGTATTTATGTGAATGGGGACATACCCTTTATCGTCCATAGGTATGCTACAACACATGTAAAGGCATAAATGGAAAAAGATCAAAGTTAATAAATAGGATTGATTAAAAAAATAGTAATGGATTACATGAAACTATCATTTTCCTTCAAAACTTTATTTTTAATACTGTATTTCACTGCTTATAAGATACACTGATGCATTAGTCTACTTCAACTCTATGCGTCTAACATCTCCACCTAAATTCTGAATTTTAATTAAATATATACTTATTTTTTTCCTCAATAAGTCCTATCGTCCAGTTCACAATCCTCCCCAGTCTTTTGAATAGGAGTAGAGGTTTATCCCTTCTTTCTTGCTTAGGATTGGGTTTCCAGTTCCTTCTAAAGTCCGTCTAATCATGACAAATTCATTACAGACTGAGAAGTACCAAATTTATGGCAACTACTTAGAATGTAACAATTAGAAGAGAAGTTAACTCCCATCACTGACCCTCAATTTATAGGATGATTTTTGGAGATATTTTATAGGAAAAAAATGCATCTTAACAGCAGCAAAATATGGTATGCTTGTCAGGCCGAGACTGTGGCTATCATGCAACTTGCTCAGAAATGTCTAAACTGTCAGCTATATTCAACCATTTTCTCTGGCCAATGATTAAAATTGGCTTCAAGCAAATGAACCCTGTAGGTCTTGAAGAGGACTGTCCTTCATCAAATCTTATAGACTGAATCACAGAGAATATCACCAAATAACAGAAACCACATCACTTGAAGACATTCAACATGAACAACAATTAAAATGTTTAGCACATGTAATACAAAGAGAATATAATGACACAATCAACACCTTGTCATTCAATAATGAATGCAAAATGTTTAAAAATAGCCACAAAACAAATTTTTATAGAATATATTAGGATATTCTTCTATGATTTTATTTTTAAAATGATTTAATACTAACTGATTAGAAGCATAGCTGGAAACAAGGATAAAAATGCTAAACTATTACATAATATCAATTCTCCAAAAGAGTAGTGAAAACTGGACAATTTCCTCACATATAAAAAGGAGACATGAGGTAACACAGATAAGATTTGATAAATACTATGGACAGAGAATGTGTGCACTGAAGAAGTTTTAAGGGAAATGGAAAGGTTTGGTTTATTTTGCTTTACGGCATATCAACCTCAATGGGTTATTTAATGCCAACATTTTTAGGATAGATTCATATGAATAGAATATGTATTCTTTGGTTTAGGTTGGTTTGTTTTATTTTTTTTATGGCATATCAACCTCAATGGGTTATTTAATGCCGACAACATTTTTTATTGCTGGTAATATTTTGTTTTGTCAAAAATCTGTTTCTGGTAATATTTTTCCTTCAAAATTGTATTGCTGGTAATAGTTAACTATTTGCCTATAGCTGGGACCCTAACAGGTGCTACCACCCCGGGTCAGGGTGAACCTGGGAACACCAGCAATTAAGAGGTGGTTCACGCTCCTCAAAACCTCCTGATCAGAGGCCTTGCTGCTGGATGTAGTTTATCATCTTACCCAGGACGGAAAATGGAAAGAAAAAGGACACATTTGCTTAGGATCAGAAAGAGACTGTTGAAATTTCAGGGACTCATAATGAGGGAAAAGGGTTTAAAGAATTTGGCACTTACAAGATATATGGAAGGCAAGAGGACAGTGGAAAACGAGGTACCTACTTAATGATAATAATCATAACTGATGCTGACCCAATTGTATTTAAATAAGCCAATGGGTTTTTTTATTTTAAATATTTACTGAAATTGCCTTTGAATTCATATTTTCTGCCTTTATTTTATACATATTTAATAGTAGGAAATTAAAAATGCATATATTGTAACAAATTAATTCCCAAGACAAGATTGTTTCCCTTGCATAGCCATTTGCAAATAGGTGTGAGGAGAGGTCCTATTTGAGTTTACTGTCAGAATAGTTATCAGACATGAAATAATTTGAACAAAACATGTTTAATGTTATCACGTTATCACATTGCAAAATAGTTTTCTTTTATTGTTAGCGATATCATTTAGAAACTCCTGAAATGCATAAAAAATTTTCTTCATAAATGAAAAAAGTTCATTTTTTGGTTTAAACCCCCCACCCCACAAATAAAACGGTAAACTTGGACCTTCATGCCCACAAAAAAACAGTGTCAAAAGTACTTTTTTTTTCATAGACACAGCTGCTATTTTAACTACCTTTACTCGTTAGTCCTTGGCAATGTTTATTGTTTTAAAAAGTGATGATTAGAATTGTAACAAAACTTAAAGATGAAAATGAATTTACATTTTCTTTGTTCTTGAGGACTGACAACAAAAAAATTAAACACTATTGTTTATTTATTTACACTATTTATTAGATTGTTTATTGGAATAGTTGGCAAAACATCGACAAATTGGCAACTGATTCAAATTTTATAAAATACTAAATACGGATTCCCTTTTTTGTTGGTTCACATATTTTAATAATTTATGTCTATAAATTTATAAAAAAAAAAATTGTTTACAAATTTATTTCTCTATAAATTGGTAAATGATAAATTAATGTTAAATAATATTAATTTTTGAAATGCTGTAAATATAGAATTATTCTTGTAAATAAATCCTTTACTTAATAAAACTAAAGAATCAAGAGGAATCATGAAAATAAATTCTATTCAAAAAAATTAATAATAATAGTTGACAATGCTTCATCTAGTAAAAAGTAATAATGCTACTAGTTTGGTTCAGATTTTTTACCTTTTCTTTGAAAAACAGTCAAAGAATTTCATTTTCTTTTCATATATTTCAATTAGGATTTTCTGTTTCTTTCTTTTTTTGCAAGTTTACATAAAAAGTTATTTCCCTTGCCCAAAGTTAGATATGTTGATGTTTGTAAAGAGAAAACAACTAAAAGTCTAAGCAAAGTTATCATACCAAATATTAAATAAGCTTTAAAAACAAAGCCACACTAACAAGGTACTCAGTGAGGATCAAACACATTACATGATGGAAGAGTCTGTCTATAATTCTGAGATGAGGTATTGTAATTATTTACACTATTTACATTGTTTGGAATGTTGTCTGCATCTTTGTTGCCATATTCACAACATTTCATCTGTTGTACACTCTGGCTTTTTTCAGGTGATTTGAATTTTAAACTGAACCTTTTATATCATCCAGCATGGTAGATTGTTCTGGTTCCACGTGCCATGCCTCTTCCAGATGTTTCGGTTATCTCCATTTAACTCAACTCTCTGAGTTTCTGTTCACCACTGCATGGACCAGTGAATAAAAGTGTTGGTTGGATCCAGTGACTTGACCCAAAGAGTCCCAAAAATTTGGAGAGCTGAGTTAATGGGAGATAACCGAGACATCCAGAAGAGGCATGGCATGTGGAACTAGAACAATCTACCCCATGAACAAAATAGAGGGTTCAGTTCGAAATTCCAACCACCTGAAGAAGGCCAGAGCATACAATGGATGGCTGAAACAATGTTGAATATGGCAACAAAGATGAGGACAACAGTCCAAACAATGTAAGTAGTGTAAATAATGATGGAAGTGGTTTTGTAAAACAAGCTTCGTACTAAATGCTGTCTTTTTACAGGTGTGATTCTAAATGAAAAAAAAAAGAAATCACAGTTTATTGATACCAGTGTAAAAGAATTATTAAAAACATGTCCAAAATCAAGATCTACCTTATTGTATTAACTTATAGATTATATTTAGAGCTTTATGTCACCAACCTTATCTTGTAACTCACTACTTGCAAGTTGAAAATAATGTTCCATGAATGAGGTACTTTTCAGCAAGTACCAGTTGTAGTATTAATAAAGAGAAGAAGAGTAATTATTTTTGCATCTTTTATATTTTAGATATGACTTTATGGGAGGGGGTGTAAAATTGTCATCATTTTCTAACAAAAATCCTTTGGCACTGCACTTTTATTCAATGGGTCCACTAATAAAAAAAACGAAAGAAAATTTTTTCAGAGAATAATTTCTGTAAATTAGCATTCATAGACTTTCTCCAGGCCACAACATTTGTCAGAATAAAAAAATATTGCCTTTTTTTTAACAACATAAAAATGGGGTGCTTTTCATATCAATAGTGTAAATTTGACCCAACAGTTTACAGAGTTAATGGACTTTGCTTTTATCTACAAATGTCAAGTTTGAAACTGCTTATATCATTCACAGATGCATATTTTTATTTTTATTTCCAGAATTTTTTAAGCATTTTTCAAAACCTTTTTTAGAAGCACATGCAGAAACATTACGGAATAATATTTATCTTGAAGAATAAATACATATATTCTTCTATTAATTCATGTCATTTTTTATTATTTGCTTAAAAATGTATATAAACATTTGTTTTTCATTGTGAAAAAAAAAAAGTCATACATAGACCAGCTAACTTTGTAAAAAGTCAGTGATTGATTTTATACTATACTGATCACATGAATAGGACCCTAGTTCTAAAATGATAAAAATCATTTTTTTCTGTTCTGATTTATATAACACATTGAGGAAGGTTTCACTAATATTAATGTACAAAAATTATTTCAAAAAAGATATTTCCCTCCAGACAATTTTTCTTATCAGAATCCATCTTGCATAAATCAACCATTTCTTTGTGCATCGAATATTGCTCCTGCCATATATCTTGAGATTATTGACAAAATCCAAGGCGCTTGTAATGTAATCAATCCGGATTTGGATTCTCAATTTCTGTTACTTTCTCACTGACATGATTTCCCTCTAAAGTTTTTCATGGCAATTGTTCTGAGGAGTTTTCCTCCTTGGTGTTTCAACTACTAGATTGGCAACTAGGTCTCACTGTTTTACTATTTGAACTAGTAAGATGTAAGTGTAAGTTCTATTCTAATAGTTTCTTTTCTCTCACTTCTCACCTGTAGAATACTCTTCTGGTTTCTTGCTTCTCTGCCATCTACAACATTCAAAAATTAAAATACAACTTCAATTGTTATCTTCTATCTTCTTGAAACCTGTTCTTTTATTGTCTTTACTGCTCACTAAAGTTTTCTCTTTCACTTTCTGTTTTAGTGGTATTATTTCGTTCCTTGGGGTGAAATAATTAAACAGCAAAAAGAAAAGTGAACCAGTCTTTTCATTCTTTTATTTCTATATATTTACAGTCATTATTCAATCACACAAGCATTCTTTCCCTGACTTTCTATATGGAAACCTTCTTTTATGATTGTGTATTCGAATGATAAATTTGGTCTGGTTGATTTTGTTTAGAGGCATACCAACCTCTATGGGTTATTTAATGCAGAAGCCTAAATATCTTGAACACAATTCCACACCTCAAATGCAATTGCATATCCTCAACCACAAGCACTCCATCAGGGCAACCGTACATCTTACAGATACACAGCATATACATAATCTGTTGCAGGTGCTGTATGTGTTGATTCAAACCTACTTCTTTAGGGTAGGTACTTTGACAGCTGCAGCATCTTCAAACAGATTTCCCATGATGCTGCCCTGCAGTATTCATGTCTGACAAGTGTAAAGCAAGAGCATTCAGCCAAAATGTGCTTCACCCCGAGTTCAGCCTGATATGGTGCCATGAATGGTGAAGCATGCACCACCCATGTGCAACTGAGCCAACACAACTTCATCCCCTTTTCCAGATATCCATCTCCACTCACTCAGGCAAAAGCTTACCATTTGCATTGTCTGTCAAACACCTCAGCCATCTTTGTTCTATGAAACCATTCGCATCATTCTTCAGGTTTGAATAAGGGATCCTAAAACTACCATCAAGAGCCCCACTCTGAGCAGAACAGACAGCCAAATCCACTTGATCGGACAATAAAGAGTGTTATTGAAAACATAACTAAGCTGAGAACTAGAAGCAAAGGAAAAGGCTTTAAGAACTTGTCTGTTCAAGGGGAACATAAACTAAAGTGAGTTATATGAAAAACAACCACATTTGACCATTGCTCAAATCTTTGAACAGGCTTGAATTTAGGGAGTCAACAGGGACAAAAATGTAGAATACTTCGCAAATTGGGATCTGTCAAGAAATCTTTGAGGCAAACTCCTCTCAGTAAAGAAAGTATTTTAAAGCATTGAAATTGGGTAAAAGTAAATGAAAAATGACTTTTCTCAAGTAATTTTCACGGTCACATCTCAAAGGACACTCGATGGATCCTCATTATAGATGAGCCAAAAGATTAATTTTATCTGATGCAGATATGCCTGTGGCCAAAAGCAAGCCAAAAGGAGGTGGCAGTTTGATGTCATCAACCCAACCATTATTGGACCATTCAAAGTCAATGAAGAGTTAAACTGAACAGTTTATTGCAATTTCATGGATAAGACTTTCTTGGATGATACGAGTCTCAGTATTGCCATTTCAAAGTGAGGTGTGTATTTATACATGGCAATGTACCTTCTCATATATCTAAGGTTACTAATAAAGTTTTTCAGGAGAGGCAGTAATGGAATGGTCACTATCAAGTCCCAATCTGAATCTGATCAAAAATCTATGGTCGATTGTGAAGATGAAATTATATGAAGGGTGTGTACAATATGAGAGCAAAGCAGGCTTATGGGAAGGCAATTAAAACGACCCTATCAGAAACTGAACCTGCTGAAGTAAAAAAAATTAACAAAATCAATGGATAATAGTGGCTGTTATTGAGTAGAAGGGTCACTATATTAAGATGGAAATGCTTCAAAGACTTATACATGTTTGTTATTTGTTTTGTTATAGATTCTGTTATCATTTGTTGATGATTTTATTACCTTGTTTTTTAGGTAAAAAGTGATTTTCTGGTTTTGCATAACTTCAGACGGCAGTTTTTATAATAAATCCAATAACATTAATATGTTTTAGCATATTGAAAATAGCTAAAAAATTAACTAAAGCTTTGTTTTGATGTCTGATTTAATAATTTAAAATTTGACAATTTTTTTTCAAAGCAAATTCAAGTTATTGCGGTTTATGTCATTTGCGTAATAACTTAAGAGAGACCATAGATAGATTTGAACAGAGATAGATAGATAGGTCTGAATAGAAAGAGAGAGAGAGATATGTAAGCAAATTTGAATTATTTAAGTTTATCTCATTTGTATAATAACATCAGATGTATTGTAGACAGATTTGAACAGAGATAGATATGAACAGAGATAGATATGAACAGAGATAGATATGAACAGAGATAGATATGAACAGAGATAGATATGAACAGAGATAGATATGAACAGAGATAGATATGAACAGAGATAGATATGAACAGAGATAGATATGAACAGAGATAGATATGAACAGAGATAGATATGAACAGAGATAGATATGAACAGAGATAGATATGAACAGAGATAGATATGAACAGAGATAGATATGAACAGAGATAGATATGAAAGCAGATTTGAATTATTGAAATTTATGTTATTTGCATAATAACTTCAGATGGACTGTATATTTGTAAATTCTCTCCTAGACACAAATGGGATAATGGTATAATAAATGCACAATCAGGAAATTGTAGAAAAAAAATCACAGAAACAAACAAGATATTCACCTCTCAATATGGGCGAATATCACAGGTCAAAAAGTTCCGCTGCTGTACACATTGAAACTATCACGAAACAGAAATCTTTTTTTTAGAAGTTGAAGCATACGGTCAAAGAATATATTACTGCACACATGCTTAATATTTATATAACTTTAAATATTAATAAAATGTGCATGTTAATTTCGTTAATATTTCATCGCTCTTCAGCTGAAGGTTATTTTCTGTGTCTCTCACATTAAGCAAGTTTGGGCCTCCCTGAAAAAAGAATCTGACCAAGAGAAACTGAAGAAATTTAGCTTTCATGTTGAGATAACAGTCGTAAAATTATTTTACTAGTTTACTTCTACCATCAAGCTTATGGCCATATCACATGATCACCAAAGTTAAGCAATGTCAAGCCTGGTCAGTACCTCAATGGGTGACCACTTGGAAATCCCAGGGGGTTTTTTTGGGGGGGGGGGGGTTACATTAAGGTTCACCCTTTACAAGGCCTAGAGGCCACTCAAGGTAGAGGGTTGTGTTAGGAGGCAATTTGTGCAGGTATAGGGAAAGATAACAGTTAACCCTAAACTTGAACAGGTTAAGATTGTAGTAATCAGGGAAATATCCACAGAGCAGGAAGAAGCTGTTCCTGTGGGATATGAATGGTTTGCTACTATGAAAGAGGCATGTTATGTCTTTGCCATGAAGGTTTGAACTGATGGGACTAGAGAATGTAGTTCAAGCACTTTCCATGGAAGTAGCAATAGAACAGCAAGAGGCTTGTCATATCCTGCTTATGGGAGAGAGTTTGGAGAGTGAAGAATAATTCATCCCCAACAAGGGCCCAGAGACACTTTTGGATCAAGGCTGGAGAATGAGGTCTGAGCAGCTCCCACCCAAATATGACATTTTTGGTCTAATCTGACTCATATAAAAGGAGAGCATAGTAGGAGGAGTCAGGTACTTACTGGAGCAGTACAGGGAGCCGACCATTTTACCTGCATCCTTAGCAATGGATCGTATGTACAAGTTCCACCTGAGGTCAGATACAAGTTCGAGGCCCAACAGTCTTTCAAGACATGGTGCCTCTCCAAGAGGACATCCATTCATTCTGACTTGATAGTTCGGGGTCCAATCAGCAATGAGACAATTGACTAATGTTGTAAGCTTAGATGTGTTGGTGATTTAATGGATAATGGGTCAGAACTGTTAACCAGGAGACCCAATTCCAGTTGGATTCATTATATTCACTTATGCACAAATACCCTTGGGAAAGGCATGAACACACCTCTTCTAGCCCCAGCTATGAGTTAATTAGTAAGACTTGTATCACTAAATCATTATCATTGCAAAAAGAAATTATTACAATCT
Source organism: Acanthosepion esculentum (assembly GCA_964036315.1). NCBI lineage: Eukaryota > Metazoa > Mollusca > Cephalopoda > Sepiida > Sepiidae > Acanthosepion > Acanthosepion esculentum. The sequence goes on along the minus strand of OZ038503.1, from coordinate 22,508,191 downwards.
AAAAATATTTTCTGGCTTTAAATAACCTGCAAAAGGTTGATAAGCCATAGAAAACAAATCAATCATTCAATTGTACCATCAAAATATGATGGCAATATTTAATTCTATAATTGCATTTTGTCTTTTCTGTATGAGTAGCTCAAGATTTTTATCTCTACAGTTAACTCTATTGTTACATGTAAAAAAAAAATAATAATTTTGCTTTTTAAAAGTAAAAAAATTATGCCAAAAATGTTAATTCAAAATAAGAAACAATAAACTCTCTTATTGACTAATGAGATATTCTGTTGCTATGGTAACATAAGGAATTTTCCCTTATTGGAATTAAGCAATGCATTTAATTACTATAATAATAGAATATCCCATTTCTGAGAAGAGGAGATCAGGCTGCATAACAGATGAATGTGTAAAGTCCCATTATGTTTTAGAGAATGTTATTGATTCACACCTTTTACTAATGTCAATTAATTTCAGTTTTTAATTAATGATATAGAATTACTTACAAATTGACAGATGGAAGTCAAATTAACACTTAGCAACAGCCGAAGAACAAAACTTTCTAAGAGTTGGAGTAATACACTTGCATCTCTAAAGAGAACACATGGGGGTCTGCACTGAAGATTTACAAAACAATTATATTGATTCTTGTAACAAGATCAGCTGATCAGCGAGAGGAAAACTACAGACACATGCACAAAACTGCACATACATAATCATATACAATTATGTACAGTTACACATACACACACATATATAATCAGATACAATTGTATGTCACACACACATAATCATGTCCTATCCCTGACATTGAGCACTTTTACCCATGAATATAACATAATTTAAAACTATATTTTTATCATTACACACACACACACACACACAACATGAAAACGTACATCATAATACATATAAACACAAAAAGAATATATACAGTGTAACCTGCATATAAGAGAGTTGTCAGGACCGGAGAAGAAGTATCTTATATCCGGGTTTGGTCTATTTTGTTTAGATAAGTATGGCTCTAATTTGGGATCAGAGAAAATCGCTCTTATATCCGGGTTAGACTGTATATATCAAATATCCAAATATTTTTTATATACAGATACATACACAACAAATTTTATATTATATTTACACAAAAAATGCAGATATAGAAAAATACAAATCAGTAAATATATACTGTATGTTAATCTACACACATGTATTAGTATTCAATTTAATATTGGCAGTGCACACATATATACATGATTGCATGTGTGTGTGTGTGTGTGTATATATATATATATATATATATATATATATATATATATATATATATATATTTCTGTTTAATAATCTTTTCTTCTTGCTTTCTCACAAGTTTTTTTTTATATTTGGGGCTAAGTTATTGAAATAAGACCCTAGTCTATGGTGTTTTGCTGAGCACTTCTGGTTATCATCATGGCTGTATGTTTTGGTTTCAAATAGGCTGCTTATTATTTTAGTTTTATAGATAATATTTTTGGTATTTCGACAATGTTGTTGGATTAGTTCATTATCAATAAGGAGGGGGTTAGTGTTTACTATTTGGAGGACTAGTTATTAAATATGTTTAAGATGTTTCTGTCGGTATTAAATGCTATTTTATTTACATTGGGTTTTTGGTTTTTAATTAGGATGGCTTCAAGAATTTGTAATTGTTTTTTTTTGCATTTGTTTTTATGGACGATTTTGGTGTTGTCAATTAAGATTTTTCGTATTTTGTAGTTCCATGGTATTTAACAACACATGCCTTAATATATATATATATATATATATATATATATATATATATATATACAGAGAGAGAGAGAGAGGGAGAATATACATATAATTGTTAACAGCAAATGTAGATGTTATACAAAAATATATATGTATAAATATGAAACTCTTAAATAGTTAAACATAGATAAGTCACTTAAACTTTTAATATATTGAATATTACACCTCTAATTATCAACTGAGCATTGAATTACCCTGAATTAGCTACAATAGTTTTTTTGTATAGATGAAAAAATTCTTGAAGCATACATTTCATAGATAGACTGCAGTAACAATATGAATATACACACTGTCGTAGATAAGTACACCAATAAGTCTATAGTTTATTATAAAAAATAGCATTATTTATTTTTCAACATAATTTCCTTCCTTTCCAAGGCACTTAATTCACTGCATATTAATCACACAAGCCAAACATTATAGAATCAAAATTTGAAATCTAAATTCATCAGCTACTGTGCCAGGCTATGGAGTTCATGATTCAACATCATGCACACGTGTGTTAATACAAATATACATTGCACATACGTGGGTGGGTGCGTGGTGGTGGTATAATGTATAGCAGCTCAGGTTGAGAAATCAGAAAGCTGAGTTCAAATTCTAGTTGTTACGTTCACTTGCACACAAACACCTGTATGAATCCGTATCACCCCCCTCACCAGATGGGTAAATAGAACAGACTGAGCCATATATCCTTGGTTGGCAACCAGTCTAGGAGAAAGTCAACTCTGAATTCAAAATCTGAGAGCCGTTTGGAGATCTTGTGGCACACTATGTGCACCGGTTCTTTCTATGCTGCCAAAAAAAGTGTGGCTAGTTCTGCATAAGTCTTCACTTCTATAATCAAATCATATCTTCACTTCTATAATCAAATCATATCTTCACTTCTATAATCAAATCATATGTGCAGGTAGTCTGGATGTTTGGTTCTAAGAACTGAGCTACTGGAGCTTTGTACATTGAAAATGACGAGAGAATCCACATATTTTATTATATTTATGAAAGAAGCATGACCAATGTCTAATAAAGAGCATTTGTAAATGTAAACTATAGTGTGCTGTAAGTAAACATAACACTGGATGGGGGCTGGCAGTTTCATGCCTTAAGCGATCATCAGGCCAATTAAGTAAGTTATATACATTTTGATTAGACTGGAACAATGTAATTGTCAAACTTGTCTATAGATTCACTATATACGTAATAATATGCTTACAGGCACACATACAAACGAAAGGTAATGTATAATGTAAATGTTGTAAACATTGCAATGGATAACGCAATATAATCCCGACCGGCTCTCTTAGAAAATTCGACCTGTCTTTGAGAAGAACTGATCAGGCAACATACCTTTATTTTTATTTACTGACCAGTATATCGCCTGCCACTCTATTCAACAATACCAAATATAGTACTTTCCCCTCAATTAGACATTAATTTGCTAAGAGCTATAAAGGAGGGGACGTTGTGAAGAACCATGACCAACCATGACCACCCACGCCCTGAAGGGACACAGTAAGATGCTCTACAGATTATACATCCTTTCATCATCATAATTTAAAAAATTATCATACACATCTCTTTCACACAATTTCTTCTTCGTGTACAAAAGATAGACAAAAAATTTAAAAAAACACTGAAGAACATTCTTTCTTTCATTCTCTCCTGACTTGAGTATTACCCGTCCAAAAATATAGAAATATTTACTTATGGATCAGCAGAGTATCTGAGTATGTACGACGACGCTGTGCTTCAGATCAACGCGTTTCGGTTTTCTGCTCTGAGTGTTATTGTGTAGTATCTGTGTGCAATGTGTTGCATGACAAAAAACACGGATGGATCCACTTTGCTTGCACTTTCTGTATGAGATACCACTCCACTGCTACTAAATCTATTTATACAAGTCAAAAACATCGTTTTTGTCTCAATATTCATGACACTGTGTGTACAGTGTACGACATAGAGAAAGGGAGTGATTTTTAAATTTAACTGAGAATAGCACAAGGTAAAAAATATAAGGAAACTGGGGGGGGCTGTTTAATTATTGTTTTAAGTGGGAGAGCCGGCTTGACTAATTAAAAATGTAAATAAATAATCAGTATTATTATTCCGAACCTTCGTTATTGTGACTATGACCCGAACACCACCCTCTGACACCGGTGAGAAATACGCCAATCATACGTATTTCACGCACAAGGTAAGCTACACATGCTTCGTGGGCTTTTGATTTTTAGTCTGACACAGGGCCACGTGTGTCTAGCAGCGTGTGAGAATCGAACTCACAACGACTAAAGAACGCAAACAAATGTGGCTGCGATTCGTCAGTGGTATCGTAGTTCGATCCTTACGGTGTACCCCCATATCTGCGGCCACGTGACAAAAAAAAAGATTGGGGTGGATAGGTCAGTTTATTTTATTTTTTACAACACATCAACCCCACTGCTAGATTATTTAATGTCGAATTTTTGTATTGGGCACCCAGTGAGGATACAATTCAATACTTAGTCAGTAGTACCATAGTAATGGTCAACCAGATTGGACTTGCTTATCATTTCCATGCCCAGGCGCCAAAAAAAAAATATATATATATAAATAAGCAATAATAAAAGCTAAGTTTTTACAATACACACACATAGCAACCCCACTTGTATAACCCCTACTCCTCTTTCTGCACCGCTACCATTGTATGCATTTCATATCTTATTATTAGCACATATATCGTGTGTTAGATATTCATTCATTCATAAGAGAGAGACCGTTTTTGTTCTCTAGTCTCTACACACTATTCTGCCTTGGCCCTAAGGACATCTCGACCTTTTTGCTTCTCTCTTTCATTTCGCATCATTCTCAAAACAAAATTACAAATGAAACACTAAAAAAAAAAAATAGTAGCAATAGTCATACTCGACAACTAATAAGCCATAAAAAAATAAATTAAAAATTACTTAGCATAACAAACAAAAAAAGAAAACGACTGAAATCTGCACACAAGAAACACTGCCATTTCTTTTGTTAGCCACTGACCTTCTTAGTTAATAAATCCGCTGGGGTGGGTACCCAACAAACAACCACCACTGGGCCAGGTTTATCTTAAGTTCCAACTGATGACAGGAGGAGGGTGTGATTGGTGGCAGCATTGTCTGCAAGTTACACTTCAAGAGATTCCACACTTAAAAACGGTGCTGCTAAAATCAGTTCCCGGGATTTGACAGATGGATGGGCAAAGTGGGGGAAAAGTGAGACAAGGACAGATAGAAACCGAAATGTTTTTGTTTTTTTTCTTCTTTCTTAATCTTAATCTTACTTATAAGAAAATAGTTTACTGGATAGATGGAGAGAAAATGAGTGTAATTTACAGCTGGTTTAAATAAAAAGTAGAGAGTCTTCGTGTTCTTTAGTTGTTTTTTTTAATTCTAAAGGTTTTGTTGAGGATTTATTTATGAATAAGCTAATAAGCATTTTTTTTTCTTTTACTTAACCATACTTTTGCTTTTTACACATCTCGAGTATGTATGTTATTTTTTTTAATTAACTAACAATCATGTCGTGTTCTGTTTTAAACACACTAAAAAACTCTTGTGGTCATCTACGTCTTCAAGCAAGTTTTAAATAAAACGAAATTTTCAGTAGTACATGACTATGTTTCTGTAGTAGTTTATCCTTACAGATTTGAACACGGTTTCTTTTTTATATGTTTATCTTATAGACTTCTCTATTTGCAATTAAATAGCAACAATCAAAGAACATGTGCCCAATATTTCATAGGCGCGGACACACGATACACAAATATACGCTTTTTTAGTTTTACTTGTAGTTGTGTGAAGACTTGATAGTCGCAAATACGCCTCTAGTTATGCTTAGTAGTATTGGGAAATGTGTAAGGGAAGAAAAGAGTCTGACTATCTGTAGCTTTTACAACTACTTTAACTACTAATACTCGTACTGCTGTAAATCATCAAGCACTGAGAAGACGTTGGAATCTTTCTCGTAAGATACGACTTCGTAAATTACATAGCAATATAAGGGAAAGAGAAAGCGAGAGGAAAAAAGACAGAGGGTAGGAGAAAAGGAGGAAAAGTGTGAGGAGAATAAAGAAAAGAGAGGGGGTGAAGGAGTAGATGATGGAAATAAATAAGAGAAAATAACGACAACCTGGGTCGAAGCAGCAGGCAGAATCTCAAACTACAACAGAAACTGCTGACAAAGTGCGTAGATGTGTATATGGAAAATTTACTATTATTTTATTAAGCGTGACGGTATTTATTTTTCATAACCGCAAATGCAGACCACAACACACGAAGGGAGGTATCCACTCGACACGTTGTATCTGAATACGTCGATTTTTCTGATAGTAGTAATTTTAAGAGACAATTTTCATTCAGTTTTTTTTTAGGTGAAAAAAAAATCTACGGCTTCCTTGCGTACAGAAATCAACAGTTTTCCTCTTCTTTTTTCTTTTTTTTTTTTATTTAAGTTTCTTTATACATCTTTTTTGTTTGTTTCTCTTCCTTAAGATTCCGACAGAAGGTAGTTAAAAGAAAGCGATAAGAAAGGGCAAACATTAATTGTCAGAAGACAGGGCGCTAATTACTCTTTCTCACCCCGTTGCTTCCTGTCATTCAACAATGTGTTGCCCAGGTACGACAGTCTGGAAACAGTTCTGTTTGTTATTGTTAATTATAATATTTAAATTTAAATATAAGTCTCGAGAAACAAAATCAATGTTTGTAAAACGAAAACCCTCTAACCCTAAGCTACCGGGGGGGGGGGTACGAAAGTGTAACAGCGCAGATTGTCAGCGAAAGGATCAACTCAAGATACGATCTACGATTTGGCGATACCGAAAAAAAACGAACTAGTACAAAAAAATAAATAAACATCTAAGAACGTGTTTTAGGACGGAAAAATGCGAAGTTACATTGGAATCTGGAAGATGCCTTCCAAAAGCTAAGCCAAGTCTTAAAAAACAGGATACATTTGGTTAGAAACATAAAAGATTACTGAACTGCTATGTAATATCAGTCTTCCTATATGGGAGTGAATACTGGACAATCTTATCACAAAGGAAGAAGTGACTTCATTGATTAATGATTGATTCATTTTCTACGATTTATCAACCCTTTGCAGGTTATTTAAAGCCAGAAAATATTTTTAGATTGTAAGAATTTTTTTTTCAATAATGGTTTTTACTTTAGTGATACATTAAACCCATTTTTTGATTTAGTACAGTGTAACCCGAATATGAGACCCGTATATAAGAGAAACCCGGATATAAGAGAGATTTTCTCTGGTCCCAAATTAGATGTATATAGAGACCAAACCCGGATATAAGAGAAACTCGGATATAAGAGACTTCTTCTCCAGTCCCGACAACTCTCTTATATCCGGGTTACACTGTATGGATTATTTCTTGTAACCAAATAAAAAAAATATGACCACATAACAGAATATTTTGAAAGTGCTATATTTATTATTTTTTTTTAATCAAATCATTCCAAGCAAGGTGATAATGCCACTATGGCATAAGGTGTTACTGGAAGGGAAAGAGAATAAGAAAACTTTAAAAGAAACCAGAAACCCAATCCTAAACTAAATGACCTTCCTGATGTCATCAGTTAACAATTTGGTATATATACTGATGACAACTATTTACTCCTGTCTTCATAGTAAGTCTGATCAGTTCGATAAGGTCATATTGGCAGCTGATCTCTAAAATGACATAAAATCTGTTGTTAAATGGGGCAAGGAGTAGCTTGTTCATTTTTATATGTCAAAAACGGAACCGCTCTTTTTTAATCATTTGAGAGAACCCTTTTTGCCGTCCATCAGTATGGCTGATGCTAACCTCCAGGAGAGTAACTCATTTCTATATTTTTTTAACTGATCTTTTCATAAAATGAATATTGTAGAACTCCCTTCCAGTTCCATGCTTTCCAGCCAACATTAATTTCCTAAAATTTAAATACAATGTCAATTGCTATCTACTGTCCTGATTACTCCTTTCTCTTCCTACTTATTAGTAATGTTTCTGTTCCTAATTCTTCCACACCCAGTAATCACTTTTAGTGGCTTTACTTCTTTGCTAGGGGTAAAATCGATTAAAAAAAATTTTAGATTGAAATCCAAATGTGCATAGGAATAGAAAAAGATGAAAACCAGAAACTAAGTAAAGTAATAACCAAGAGGAAATCCAAATTCAAAGCAAAATCTGAGTTGGTAGGGTGCCGTTCTCACTCCCATTGCAGGAACCCCTTTCTGGTTGACCATATATTCAGGGATGTAGCTGTACTCTCCATCGCTAGGCTAATTGCAGTATGTCGAGATTATTTGAACCCATAATTGGAGGTTTTGAATTCAGAGTTTTCTCCTAGACCAGTTGTCCCACAAAGCTAACAACCCAGTCTATCCTGTTATTTAACCATAACTGGGGAGAGAAGAGATGGATTTATACCTTTCCAAAGGGTATTTGCACATAAATGAATGTAGCCAAGTGAAATTTGAACCCTGCTCTCCGATTCCACAACCCAAGCCATGTTCCATTACGCTACTGAGTCTCCACCAGAAACAGGAACAATTCATTACAAACAGTACTGAATTGTTATGTGATATCAGTCCTCTTGTATAGAAGTGAATGGTGGACAATCCCACAACAGATGAAGAGAAAACTGGAGACAACAGAAATGTGGTTCAACAGAAGGATGCTGAGAATACTATGGATGGAGTGCATAAGCAATGAGGAAATCTTAAGAAAAATGGAAACAAAAAAGAACACTTGTCATCAGAATCAAATAGAAAAAAGCTGAAATTTCATGAATGTATAATGAGGAAGGAGGGCTTGGAGAATTTGACACTCACAGGGTATATCAAAGTCAAAAGGTACAGGGGAAGACAGCAGCACACTTACCTGATAAGCCTGTGTGAATGGATGGTGGAAAAGGATTGGAAGGTGACAAATATTAATTACAAGGGATTGTGGAAAACCGTGATTGCCTAGGGTCATGACGAGACACAGCATATAGAAGATGATCCTACTGTAAACATTTTGTTTTTATTTTAAATACACAATTTTTGCTTTTCAATTGTGCTTATTTTCTTGAATAAGACCTACAGACATTTTTCACATATAAAACTGACATGGAAGTTTTAGAAGATAATGTTTTGAAAAAAAAAGAAAACCAAAAAAATGATTTGTTATAAGATTGTCATAATGGTCAAAATTAAGGTCAAGAAGAGAAATTTAGTTTTTTGTTTAGTCCTTAATTCCATGAAAAAATGGACTTACAGCCATATCCCATTCAAACACCAGTTCTTGCATGATCTTAATGTTAAGCAACATTGAGTCTGGTAAGTACCTATATAGGTGACCACTTGGGAATGCCAGCTTGCATGTGCAGGTGGTGAAATGTGTCATGTATAGACATGAATAAATACCATAATTCTCCATGTATAATACACATTTTTTTCTAAGAAATAATAAGCAAAATCAGGGGTGCGTATTATGCACACCTACAAAAAAATCTTTAAAAAAATAGCCATAAAATAAAATAAGAATTTTCATAAAACTAAATTAGAATAATATTACTCTGTTTAAAACCATTTATTTAATTAAGAGTAGGAAATGCTGGCCATAATGAAACTGGAGACGTACAATTTATAAGGTTTGATTACCAAACAAGGGTGCGTATTATGCATGAGTAGAAGCATTTTCCCACACTTGCAGTACAATTTTAGGTGTGCATATTACGGAAGGCGTATTATACATGGAGAATTATGGTAAATTAAAATTAATTATACTATCACAATTATAATGAAATAATTATAACAATTATAATTATCATTAATACAATTCACCCTTTTTAAAACAATAAGGATTAACCCCATTTTTCTCCTCTACCCCAAACAAACATATGACACCTGCACTATCGGACAAGCAGTCAACATTATCATTGACCAAAATTTGAGCTTCCTTCCTTTTCAGGGCATAGTGTTAACATTTGTCCCTTTTTAACATTCATAACCAAAATTTGAGGTAAGAAAACTCTAGACTTCTTTTTTCTTCAAATAAATTATCTGGACACTCACTACATGCATTATTAAAAAAATATACAAGAAAGACTATTTAAAGACATTTATATTATGTTTAACGTTCTTTTTATAGATACAAGTATTTAAGCAAATGCTCTGTTTTATAATAAACAGTATTAAATAACATTTACCGGCCTGAATGTCCGAGAAATTTTCATAGAAAATTTTCGCTCTCCGACAGGAATCGAACCTGTATCCTATGTATGAAAGGTTAAGGCACATCACGCGAAATGATGGTTCCGTATAGGATACAGGTTCGATTCCTGTCAGAGAGCGAAAATTTTCTATGAAAATTTCTCGGACATTCAGGCCGGTAAATGTTATTTAATACTGTTTATTATAAAACAGAGCATTTGCTTAAATACTTGTATCTATAAAAAGAACGTTAAACATAATATAAATGTCTTTAAATAAATTGTCGGACTATGTCCAATTCTAAAATATAAGAAAGACTATATAAAATTTATTCAGTATTATTGTCTCTTATGTCTTTAACACCATATCACTGTCAAGGTACTTCAACATAGTGTAATGGTTAGCAAGCTTATCTTACGAGATCAAATATGACTAAATAATGAGTGTGATCCTCACTGGGTGCCCCACACTTTCAGCCTCTTGCTACATCTAAGCTACACTTAAAAAATCAGTATAACAACCAAAATCAAACAAATAATAAATAATACTTGTTTTGTCGTTTCCGCATTTTCTTGTTCCTCATTTTCTACACATATTTTTCTATGTATAAATGCTAAGGGGTTTACAATTATTTATCCAGAGTTCTAATTCCACTACAAATGGATAAGAGCACAGAATTGGAAATTGGAGAGGCAAGTTCCATTTCCAGTCAGTCTCACTATATTTCCTTATGCACAAATACCCTTGGAAAAGGTATAAATCCAACTCTTCTCCCTCCAGCTATGGGTTAATTAGTAGAATTTATATCACTAAATCATCATTATCTCAAAAAAATTCTTAAAATTTAAAAATATATTCTGGCTTTAAATAAGCTGCAAAGGGTTAATAAGCAGTAAAAAAAAACAACAAATCACTGAATCTAGAAAAACGTTTCCTCAGCTGTCTGTGATTGTGCTATGAATGTATAGTCACTTATCTCCTAAAGGGACATGACATTTACAAAAAAATATCTTCTTCTATGTGCTTTGTTCCTTTTGGACACTAGCAATCATGACTCTCCACATTTTCTTGTCCTTTGTACCCACTTAATAAATTTTATCTCTTTTCCTAAACTCTGTTCTGTCATCGATTTTCACAAACTAGCAAAGAAGATTATGCATTGTTTTCTTCTCTCTCCCTCTTACCGTCAATAATTCTGATTCTAAGCAGAAATGTTCTTTTTGTTTACATTTTCTCTGAAACTTTGTCTTTGCTCACATGTTCAGTCCATGCTATTCTCAGCATCCTTCTGTAGAATTACATTTCTTTTGCTTCAAGCCTCTTCTTCATCTTTGAGAAGATTGTCCAGCATTCACTGCCATATAGGAGGACTAATACTACATAACAGTTCAGTATTCTTTTCTTTGTTTCTAACAAAATGTTCCTGTTTCTTTATACTTTGCTTAACTTTTGGAAGGCATCTTTCCGATTCCAGTGTAACTTCAGAGTTTGGTTTCTAACAAAATAAACTGGTTAGGTAAAAGAAAATTTCTTCTTTTTATTTTTTTCATCAATTTTACAAACATACCAGTTATATATAATTCTGTACACATGAAGACTAATAAGGCCTTCATCATATCATCACCCTGGTTTCAGGGTGTTATGGGAACTTACCCATAATAGATAATGGACTATTCCGTACACCTCAAGAGGAAGCAGTCGGTGTGAGTCAGTGAGTCAGAGACAGAGTCGCATCAGACGAATACTGTCAGACATTGGAATAGTGATACTTGTCGAGACAACCTAGTTCTCTCTAACCTAACCTGATTGTTATTACTAACACTTCTACTTCTTTTGTACATATTCTGTTTGTAATATATCTGTGTTATTCCATACCTGTGTTCGAGTTATTCTTCATTGGTTCTACCTTGGACCATCACCGTGGTACAAGGAACCTGGACCATAACACAGGGTTAAAACATCATAGCCACTAACCGATCATGATACCATGATACCACTAGACCTTAGTGCTTTTCCATCACAGTGGAACAATGTAATATTAAAATGCAGACATATGGTATTTCTTCTTGTATTCAGAACTTTTCCCATCAATGTGCATCACTCCAGAAAAGAAATATTAATTCAATGATGTGAGAATTGAATTAAATGACCAGATAGCAATATCAAACAAACATCTTCATTATCCTATTTGAAATGCCTGGGGTCCTTTATTTTTTTTAAACCAGTAGCTCATGCCAAGCAACAAAGTAATCTTGTGCACTGCTATATTTTCCTAACACCAATTCCCTTTGATAAATTTACAATCTCTCTCTATATATAAGGTGTATCAAAAATACTTTTACAAACTTTGTGGGTGGGTTCCTCACATTAAACACGGTCAATGTCTATATAAACATATGTCTAAAATCCTTCATTTTTGAGTTATTAAGTTTAAAGAAAGTTTATGGTAGATGACACTGTGTTGTCATGTAGACTAGGTTACATTTGTCATTTATGTACATTTGTGGCTCGTCTGTCTTCAACATTTAATGTGTATAGTAGTGAGTTAACTGAGAAGTGTTCCATTTAACAATGGCTGGATATTCATATCGTGAGCAGGCAGATATGAGTTTTACATACGGCCACATGAATGGTAATGGACGTGAGGCTGCACGGCTGTATCAGATTGCATATCCAGACCAAAAACAGCTGAGTCATCCAACGTTTGCTGCAGTTTATCATCACATTGCTAAGACAGGATACACGGCATCACAGACTATGGTACTAAGTTTTGGGGATTGTATCTTGGATTGTACATTTAACAGTGTCTACCGTACTCTTTTAACTTAATAACTCAAAAAGAAAGGATTTGTAAATATGTTTACATGGACTTTTGTCCTTTTTTTGGTATGAGGGACCCGACTCAAAGTTTGTAAAAGTATTTTTGATACGCCCTGTGTACATATATATATATATATATATATATATATATATATATATATATATATATATATATATATATATATATATATGTATGTACATATATATGAAGAATTAATGAATGTATTTTTAATCAGATATATTTGTTATTTCTTGTGGGTACCCGTATTTGAAATAGACGCCATGTTTTTTTAAAACAAAGTCCTATTATTATTTACACTATTTACATTTAGAGTATCATATATATATATATATATATATATATATATATATATATATATATATATTCAAACAGGTTTGGTTAAATAATTTAGACATATCATGTTGATTAGTTTTCATTGTGATCCTTTCAAATTAATTTGCAGATTAATTTTTTGGCAACCTCAGAAAACTGATTAAGAAAAATACCAAAATTTTCTTTCAAATAGTTTTTATTTTCCCAAGCACTTTCAAACTCATCTGAGACCATCTTCACAGGGTTAAGCTGTCTGTGAGTATTTATATGTGTTTCTGTAAATTGAAAACATTTCAACTATTCATTTTTACTGATTCAGCAGGAACAAGCTATAACTGACACAAATACAGATCACCCAGTGAGGATCAAATTCATTAGTGATGATAAGACTAGCTAAATGGCCATGATGGAACTCCATTGAACCAACCTTTGGTTCCATATATAACCCTTTCTTCATAGTAAATGTCCTGCCCATTTCCATTTATTCACTTCTATCATATCTTTTATCTTGGTTTGTTCTTGGTTGCATGGCAACCATTTTCTGCTTTTAAGAGTTATTATGCTTTCTATTGATCTTTGTGAATTTCTGATTTGTTTTCAAGAGATTTGGTCAATTTCCAAGTTTTGCAGCCAAATGTCATAACTAGCACTATACCTTCATCTTAGACTTATGTTTTAAGCAAGCTGGCAAGGTGCTTTTCATCATTTCTCTGTTTTTACTAAATGCTTTCTAAGTTATATGTTGTTTTATTTCTTTCTTTTTTTTTCACATCATATCACTCCATGCAAAGCAGGAAAATCCCTAAAACACAATGAGTTATTGAGTGTGAAAGAATAAAAAAAAAAGAGAAACATTATTAAGGGGCGAGAACACTTGAAGAGTAATCAAGAATATAGTAGATAACGACTGACATTGCATTAAAATTTTTGAAGATCAAAGTTGATTGGAAAGCATGGAGCTGGAAGAGATTTCAACAAGCAAGAAGTGCGAGAAAAGAAACTGTTAGCATATAACTTATGGTAACATCAAACCAATTCAACTGCGAATTGATGAAACCTTGTCATCAATTTAGTACTGAACTTAAATTCATCAAGTTGAGGTATCATAGTGAAGAGTTCTTCCAAACAGTTACTATGAAAGTATTTATAGAAAACACACAGGGAAGCTACATGGAGGTGGGAAAGTGACAGAAGCCGAGATGCCAGATCAGGACCAGTAATATTGCTGATTCTTCTTTGGATTTTATCAAGAAATCTTTAAATATACAGCAGAAACCCTGGACCATATGTGGCAGCAATATTCAAAGCATGGACAAATGGTAGACTTGAAAATATGTAAGACAGATTCAGGAGAGAAAAATTGTCTAGCAGAACACAGTGAAATATCTTTCTTAGCAGCAATTGATTCAATATAATCTTTCCACTTCATGTCAGACAAGAATATTAACCTGATAAGGTGCCACAAGACACTTTAAAGGTTAGTATCAGCCATTCTGATTGGAGGTAAGATGTGGTCTTTCAGGTGATTAATAGAGAGAAGTTTCACTTTGGAGGTGTTAAAATTAACAAGCCATTTCTTGCCCGAGTTAACAACAGTAGGTCATTTTTTAGATCAGCTGCAGATTTGACCCTATTTAATTTATGCTTACTATTGAGTCAAGAGTAAAGTTGTATCATCAGCATAGATATCAAGTTGATACCAACAGGAAGGTCATTGATGAAAATTAAGAACAAAGTAGGTCCAAAAATAGAGTCCTATGTGAGACCTCCATTAGTACAGAAAGATCTAGAAGAGTGGTCATTCAAGACAACTTTAATTTCCTGATTTTATAAGAAAGACTGAATCAGTTCAAAATTAGTTCGGATTTCTAATTTTGTCATCTAACTTAAATAGTTGTATTCATGAACCTTGTTCAGATTTCCATCCCTTATTTTCATAATTATTTTGAGGTCATTACAATTGAACTTTACTTTTGTTTTATTTTTGTTCATCTTGCAACAAAACTTGAGACTGTCTATTATAATCATTCAGAATTTTTCTCTCTTTCTGATATATAATCTCTTCTACCACAGAAATATCATAAAACATTTCAATTCAGTTGTGTAGTTAAGAAGAGTAACAGTTTATGACCCTTATAGATCTTAGTATATCTGAAAAAAAATTTATACTATTGTTCACCCAATACAAATACCAAGAGCCACTCAAGGTAGAGATTTATTGAATGAGGTTGTTGTAAAGGCATAAAGAAAGGAAGTACAGCTGATGTCGATATGTAGGATAGATAATGTTTGACCATGGATTTGAAGAGGTTAAGATTATAGTGATTGGGTCTATGTTCATATTAGATTTTTACATGTAAACAACAAATTGGTACTCTGCCACTATATATGATAATGGTCAGCAAGTTGTCAATACTGTGAACACTTAAGCTAAGTAATTCTTCTTAATTCTAGATACACAATAATTGCTTTAATCTCTTCTTATGGACCCTTAATCCTTTAATCTTCAAGGCTGTCTACATTGTTTTCTCTTTATCATTCATTAACTTTAATCCCCATTTGAATATTGGTGGTTACTAGTTGAAGTGAGATTTAATTTTTATCATTGTTGTGCTGTATTGATGGGTGGCTAGAGTTCAAGTCACTTAATTCATCTGCGAATCGGGCGATTACTAGCGTTCTTGCTTCTTCATGTATACTTTTTTTTTTCTTTTTTTTAAACATTTCACTTCAAGCAAGGGGATAATGCCACTAGGATGCAAGGGGTTACTGGGCGTGAAAGATAATGAGAAGACTTTAGTGAGGAAAAAGGACAATAAAAGAAAAGGTTTCAGAAAAACAAAATATAGCGATTGACATTGCATTTAAATTTTTGAAGATTGTAGGTGGTAAGGAAACAAGAAATGGGAAGACAATTCCACAGGAAAGAAGTGCAAGAAAAAAAACTATTAGAATAGTATTTACAGTTACATCTAGCTAGTTCGACAGTGAAATGATGAGACTTAATTGCCTATCTAGTTGTAGGCTTAAATTCATAAAGTCAAGGTCCAAAGAAGAAGTATTCATTAGAACAATTACCATGAAAATATTTATAGAAAAGGCACAGGGAAGCTACATTATGCAGTGGAAAAGTATATATCCAGCCTTCGTCAGGTGTATATTGATCTGAGTAACCTACAGGTAATTCTGAATTTAATATATGGGGGTAGACTGTTCTCATTCCATGGACAATGTACTAGTGGGTAAAAGCATTGGCTTGTGAATTTGATGACAAAGTGGTTGTGAGTTCAGTCCCTGGTTTGGGTAGTGTGTACATGCACTCAGTGGAAACAGGAGAGCAATAACTGAACAATAATAAATAAAAATCATCATTATTATTCAACCCTAGTTGGGATCCAAACCGATGCAGACGATCCTTTCTTTAGCTGTATAGTATGTGCTAAGCCAGGGCTACATACAGTTTTGAATTCAGAATTACTTTCTTTGGTTGTCACCCAAGGCTTTAGAATCCAGTCTGTCCTGCTATTTTACCCATAGCTGGAGGGAGAAAGGATTCATAACTTTCCCGAGAGTATTAGCAAATGTAATGGATCCGACTGAAATTCGAACTCAGCTCTCCAATTCCTCAATCTGAGGCATTATCCATTACTCCACCACACCTCCTCCTTAAATTTGTAGTTGCATTAAAGTAAACGTCACTTTTCCTAAAAGACAAAACGTGTCACGCAAAAACTTTTTCCATTAAAATTATTCTTGATATATAGAAATAAAAATTAAGAATGTGACAATATACCTAAAACAAGAACAGTCTACCCCCATAGATTAAATAATGGGTTTTCAAAATGCCCTGTAGGTTACTCAGGTTGATATACACCTGAGGAAGGCCACAGGTCACAATGGCCGAAACACTGTGATAACAACAGGAACAAAGATGAGGACAACGGTCCAAATATAGATAATGTAAATAATGTTATTTAGTTCTTACAGACATAACTTAAGAAAAATGTTTCAATTAAATAAACAAATTAAAAAATAGTATCAGTAGTATTAGTATTAAAAAATAGTATCAGTAGTATTAGTATTAAAAAATAGTATCAGTAGTATTAGTATTAAAAAATAGTATCAGTAGTATTAGTATTAATATGATCACTATTCAGTAAACATTCCTGAAACTTCTGGCCGCTGAAAGTTTGGCCATAACAAAAACAAACCATAATAAAATTCTTTTTTTAAAATTTTTTTTACTGTTGACCTGGTAGAGCCACACCAGAGAGGACATAGATTTTTCTTCTACAGATAATTATCAATTGATATTTTAGGTGTTATTAATGTCAAAAGAGGAGGCACGTTGGAGTAATGGATAGCAGCTCGAACTGAGGAAGTAAAGAGCTGAGTTTAAATTCCAGTCGAATCCATTACATTCACTTGCATGCTAATACCCTCGGGGAAGGTATGTATCCTCTTTTTCTCCCACCAGCTATGGGTAAATAGCAGGACAGACTGGGTTCTATAGCCTTGGATGGCAACTGGTCTACCACAGAAAGAAATGGCAACTTACTGTGGGAAAAAATCTGCCTTGTCAGTCATGTATCAAAATATACATGATCGCCTAACCGTGTATCACGCATGGCACATAACTGACTGACTGACTGAATGTAAAAAAGGCAGTATAAATGATTTTATTGCATGTTAAATAATGACTTCATAATCTCTGAGTATGTTAGGCTTAAATTCCAATTTATATTTTTGTTTGTTATTTTTTTCTAAAACTAACAAAGTATTTGATATTTGTGTTTGTTTATTTATGTACTGTTTCATAATTTGTCTTGCTTTCTAGAGTTTTTGTTTACCTAACATTTTATATATTTAAAAAATAAATGTCAATATTTTTTGAGCTTCTGAAACATTTAATGTATATAATGTTTATATAAATGATATATATTCTAAAGGTTGTCCTAGACAAGGGTGACAGTGGGGACAAGCTCCCACTGTCTATAAAATGTTTCGATGGTACACATCTCAAATAGCCTCTGACAACTAAGGTCAGCTCTAAGCTAAAGAATGGGTGAAAGTGGACATCTAGTGCCTCATAACCAGCTGCTTTTGGCAGATAGAGATCATCAGCCAAGAAAAGCAGTCCACCTGGGGGAAGGAAAACCCTGATTTGAAACCTTTGCTGCATTGTAGTCATATCCAAACATGAAAAAGTATATGAAAAAAAAAGTATATGAAAGTAAATCCAGACAGAAAACTCACAGTGGACCCCCAAAGGTGGTTGGATCTTGTTGGTATAGCTGAGAAGGAGCCATGTCGTCTGAGCAGCATACAGCGTCCACATACCATTGCCAGTCTAGGAGAAGGAAAACTCTGAATTCAAATCACCTACCCAGTAGGTCTTACCTCTTTAACTTCTGAGAGATGGAGTAGCCTCAATATCACTGGTGCAAAAGGAACTGGTAAACCATTGCACTATTTTGCCTTGAATGTCACCATGAAACATTATTGTGAGATGGAGGAGGGTGGTGACCACATCAACACAAAATCTACTAATTGAATAAATGAATGGATGCATACTGAATTTAAGGTAAAATAAATAAATAAAAATAAATCCCAATCATTCTTTGGAAATGTCCAAGCCAGAGAGGACACAGACTTTTGTTTCTACAGATAATTGTTATCAATTGATATTTAGGTGTTAGTAATTTCAAAAAGGCAGTATAAATGATTTTATTGCATGTTAAATAATGACTTCATAATCTCTGAGTATGTTAGGCTTAAATTCCAATTTATATTTTCATTTTCTGTTTCTGCTATTTTTTTCTAATGTCAAAAGGTGCTTCATCAGCCCACATCAAACACAAACACCACAGCACTGACTATTGTCATCAATGACACACAGCTTGCCTATGTCGAGCATTTCAAATACCTGACAAGTACCATCTCTCGTGATGGCTCCTTGGACAAAAAAATTGATACCAGAATCGGCAAGTCAGGCATTAGGAAGATTTCGCAACAGATTGCTCAATCAACACAATATTTGGCTGACTACAAAGCTGAGAATGTACAATGCAGTGGTCTTGCCCTCCCTTCTTTATGGTTGAGAGTCTCGTGTACTGCAGAGACATCAAGGACCTGGAGAATTTCCACATGCAAGCTCTCCGTTTCATACTCAGAATTTGCTGGCAGGACCGGGTTACCAACCTTGAGGTCATGGATTGTGCTCACTTCTCAAGTATTGAGTCCAATGCTCATTAAGGCCCAATTCCAATGGGTGGGACATGTCATCCGCATGGAGGAGCACCGCTTGCCAAGACATCTGCTGTATGGAGAGCTTCCGCATGGCAAGAGAAACCAAGGCTCTCCAAAGAAGTGGTACAAAGACATTGTGAAAGCAAACCTCCAGGGGTGCAAGCTCAGACCCAAAGAACTACAGCTAGAAAGTGCACCAGTGATCGACCATGTTGGCAAATCACAATCCATGATACTGCTGTCACCTTTGAGGATGTGTGACACCAGAAGCTCACCTCTGCCAGAGATCAATGCCACAGGGCATTGTCAGCAGTAATTATGACAACAGACTTTAAGTACCCCCACTGTCCCAGACTCTGCACCTCCAGCCTGGGGTTACACAGATGAGATGCAAAAATGATATCATATCTTTGGATTTGAAGAACAACCAAGAAGAATGTCAAAAAAGCAGCATAAATTAATGACTTCATAATCCCAAGTATTTTAGGCTTATATCCCGACTTAAAATGTTTTCTTTTATTGGTAGAATTTCATATTTAATTGCAACTAATTTGTTCTTATGGACAATTTAGAAAAAAAAAAAAAAAACTATACAGTATTTTAAACTCCATTATAAAGGCAAATTTCATCCTCTCTTGGTATCAGCTCATTTCAAATTCTAATATTTCTAATTCAAAATAAATAGTTCATAGATTACCTCAACACCAAATTTCCTCTTCTATTCAGAATAGCAAATTTACATTCAGAATCACATCAAAACAGATTCATTTGATTTGGAAAGAGAAATTCGATAGCTTAAAGTATAGCACATCAAAAGAATTGAAATTCAATAAAATCACTATATTCCACAAAAAATATCTTAAAAAAAAATCCCTATTGACATTTTCTAATGACCAGAAAATTACAGGTTTTATTAATTCTATCAAAAATAAATAAGGAAAAAAAATAAAGCTGAGAATTTAGAATAATTTTTATTCAAGATGAAAAGTTTAGATCAGAACTTCCTTAAAGGCAAAATTTAATGAACCATCAGTTTTTTGGCACTCACTTTTATATTATATTCTTATATAAAGATTAATTTGTGCAGAAATTAGGATGTACACTTAGCACAACAATTATCATCATGGAAAGTTAACTCGTAGGGATCCTTCTATTCGGGTTTTTGTTAAACATTAAAATTCAGATTATCGGGATTCAATACAATAACATAAAAACTGTTGCAGGACATCTTGTAATTCAGTCAATAATCACTCAACTTTCATTGAAGGAATAAAATCCAACAAGAAAAGACAATGTAGTATCAACAAATAACATTAATTTAATATAAGGACAAGAATACAAGAAGTTGGTTGATGTATTTAGTGAGTAATGTCTTTTTGTTTGGTTGTTAACAAGAGTTCTTGGATAGAATATGAATTGTATTGTGTATGTATGTGAGAATGATGAAGTGTGGTTACATGTGTGTTTGTGTGAAAGAGTCAGTATGTGTATGCATACATAAAAGTAACATGGATAAAGAAGATAGAATAAGGTAGAATTTAGTTCTTACAGTGGATGGTGTCACTATAGTCTGAGGCAGTCTCTTTGTTGTTTGGTCAGTGCTGTTGCTCTTGTGTGTAGACGTGAATAGGGTTTTGAATATTAGTAGCTAGACTGATGTGGACCTTGATGGCATCTGTCTGTCCTGTTTTTGTTTGGGCCAGACTTTGTGAATTTATACTTTTTTTCCTAAGAAAATCAGCCCTGTAATTATTTTACTTATTCCTAACGGGCCCTAAAATGTCTACTACTATGTGATGTGAAGTCGAGATTTAGCACTAGTCCGTCGCTAAGCTTGTCCTCTTATGTTATTCTCAGTGATGAGTTATATAGGCTTTCTCTTGCACTTATGCAAATTAGGCATATTAATTTGCCAGTGTCACTACACTCCGTCCACATGACATCTACCTAAATTATGATAACTTATTTTATAAATTATATTTTAGTGGACATGACAAACACTGTGAGCAGTGTTCAAAGAAAGTACAAGGCATTAAAAACAGAAAAAGGAAAACTGCAGAAAGAGTTCAGTTATAGACAAGTAAATAGATAGAAAGCTTCTTTCTTTTTCTACCAAGACAGTATTTTAACAAGATAGAAAGTTTCTTTCTTTTTCTACCAAGACAATATTTTAACAAGATAGAAAGTTTCTTTCTTTTTCTACCAAGACAATATTTTAACAAGATAGAAAGTTTCTTTCTTTTTCTACCAAGACAATATTTTAACAAGATAGAAAGCTTCTTTCTTTTTCTACCAAGACAATATTTTAACAAGATAGAAAGCTTCTTTCTTTTTCTACCAAGACAATATTTTAACAAGATAGAAAGCTTCTTTCTTTTTCTACCAAGACAATATTTTAACAAGATAGAAAGCTTCTTTCTTTTTCTACCAAGACAATATTTTAACAAGATAGAAAGCTTCTTTCTTTTTCTACCAAGACAATATTTTAACAAGATAGAAAGCTTCTTTCTTTTTCTACCAAGACAATATTTTAACAAGATAGAAAGCTTCTTTCTTTTTCTACCAAGACAATATTTTAACAAGATAGAAAGCTTCTTTCTTTTTCTACCAAGACAATATTTTAACAAGATAGAAAGCTTCTTTCTTTTTCTACCAAGACAATATTTTAACAAGATAGAAAGCTTCTTTCTTTTTCTACCAAGACAATATTTTAACAAGATAGAAAGCTTCTTTCTTTTTCTACCAAGACAATATTTTAACAAGATAGAAAGCTTCTTTCTTTTTCTACCAAGACAATATTTTAACAAGATAGAAAGCTTCTTTCTTTTTCTACCAAGACAATATTTTAACAAGACAGAAAGTTTCTTTCTTTTTCTACCAAGACAATATTTTAACAAGACAGAAAGCTTCTTTTTTTTTCTACCAAGACAATATTTTAACAAGACTGAAAGCTTCTTTCTTTTTCTACCAAGACAATATTTTAACAAGACAGAAAGCTTCTTTCTTTTTCTACCAAGACAATATTTTAACAAGACAGAAAGCTTCTTTCTTTTTCTACCAAGACAATATTTTAACAAGACAGAAAGCTTCTTTCTTTTTCTACCAAGACAATATTTTAACAAGATAGAAAGCTTCTTTCTTTTTCTACCAAGACAGTATTTTAACAAGATAGAAAGTTTCTTTCTTTTTCTACCAAGACAATATTTTAACAAGATAGAAAGTTTCTTTCTTTTTCTACCAAGACAATATTTTAACAAGATAGAAAGCTTCTTTCTTTTTCTACCAAGACAATATTTTAACAAGATAGAAAGTTTCTTTCTTTTTCTACCAAGACAATATTTTAACAAGATAGAAAGTTTCTTTCTTTTTCAACCAAGACAGTATTTTAACAAGATAGAAAGTTTCTTTCTTTTTCTACCAAGACAATATTTTAACAAGATAGAAAGTTTCTTTCTTTTTCTACCAAGACAATATTTTAACAAGATAGAAAGCTTCTTTCTTTTTCTACCAAGACAATATTTTAACAAGATAGAAAGCTTCTTTCTTTTTCTACCAAGACAATATTTTAACAAGATAGAAAGCTTCTTTCTTTTTCTACCAAGACAATATTTTAACAAGATAGAAAGCTTCTTTCTTTTTCTACCAAGACAATATTTTAACAAGATAGAAAGCTTCTTTCTTTTTCTACCAAGACAATATTTTAACAAGATAGAAAGCTTCTTTCTTTTTCTATCAAGACAATATTTTAACAAGATAGAAAGCTTCTTTCTTTTTCTACCAAGACAATATTTTAACAAGATAGAAAGCTTCTTTCTTTTTCTACCAAGACAATATTTTAACAAGATAGAAAGCTTCTTTCTTTTTCTACCAAGACAATATTTTAACAAGATAGAAAGCTTCTTTCTTTTTCTACCAAGACAATATTTTAACAAGATAGAAAGCTTCTTTCTTTTTCTACCAAGACAGTATTTTAACAAGATAGAAAGTTTCTTTCTTTTTCTACCAAGACAATATTTTAACAAGATAGAAAGTTTCTTTCTTTTTCTACCAAGACAATATTTTAACAAGATAGAAAGCTTCTTTCTTTTTCTACCAAGACAATATTTTAACAAGATAGAAAGCTTCTTTCTTTTTCTACCAAGACAATATTTTAACAAGATAGAAAGCTTCTTTCTTTTTCTACCAAGACAATATTTTAACAAGATAGAAAGTTTCTTTCTTTTTCTACCAAGACAATATTTTAACAAGATAGAAAGTTTCTTTCTTTTTCTACCAAGACAGTATTTTAACAAGATAGAAAGTTTCTTTCTTTTTCTACCAAGACAATATTTTAACAAGATAGAAAGTTTCTTTCTTTTTCTACCAAGACAATATTTTAACAAGATAGAAAGCTTCTTTCTTTTTCTACCAAGACAATATTTTAACAAGATAGAAAGCTTCTTTCTTTTTCTACCAAGACAATATTTTAACAAGATAGAAAGCTTCTTTCTTTTTCTACCAAGACAATATTTTAACAAGATAGAAAGCTTCTTTCTTTTTCTACCAAGACAATATTTTAACAAGATAGAAAGCTTCTTTCTTTTTCTACCAAGACAATATTTTAACAAGATAGAAAGTTTCTTTCTTTTTCTACCAAGACAATATTTTAACAAGATAGAAAGTTTTTCTTTTTCTACCAAGACAATATTTTAACAAGATAGAAAGCTTCTTTCTTTTTCTACCAAGACAATATTTTAACAAGGAGCAGGTGAGTGGAAACGCTGTCAAGAAGAGAAACTTGAAATGGTATGGACACGTCACAAACGCTAACTGTCTTTCCATTACAAGCAAAAGAAGAGACAGAGGAATAAATGGGCTGGTAACATCACTGGGTGGACTCAGACACTGGTACACAACCGAGACATTTGATTGATAGATCGATTATCTCATACTGACCATTTTTAAATAGCTAAACATTTACAGTGAGAATCTAGCCGTATTTTTTAGATTTATAAAAGTAAAAAATCCCACATGCTCATGTCTTGAGCTCCGATGGCAAATCTGGAGCAAGGTTTTGACGACAAAGAATTTATATATATTGTCATAATGTCTGTCTTACTTCTATACAACTGTAGAGAACTATAATTCACTAGATATAGTTTCAATTTTAATACAACAATATCCATAATAATTATTAAAATGAATCCGTACCATGGATTTTGTTTGCTCATGAATATTGATTTTGATGTAAATATATTACCCCTGTATTGCTATCATTATTTTATTAGTTGTCTCTGTGTAATATGCCAAAATGTAATATAATGACTTCAGGAAGAAGTTGAAATGATATAGACATGTCACAAGAACGAACAGTCTTTCCATTAGCATCCTGCAAGGTACTACCTTAGGCAAAAGATGAGGCAGACAGAAGGGGAAAAGTTGATCATTAACAGAGACTCAGTCATTGGCCTGTAACCAAAATATATGGAGGAAGCTGGTCAGGTGCCCAGCTGTACATTGAGTCCATGATGAGACCTGCTTATGGGAGTGATGATGATTATGATGATGATGATCCAATTCTTATAATAATTATAAGCTGTAACTTTGCAAGCTGAAAAGTTACGGTGTTTCTTCACAAACCGAAAAGCAATGTTATTAGTCCTAACTTGGCATCTCAACTTTAGTCACTTTTCCAACACCATAAAGTTGCCTCCCTGTGCCTTTTCTATAGATACTTTCATGGTAATTGTTCAGATGAGTGTTTCGCTATGGTACCTAGACTTTATGAATTTAAGCACAGTACTAGACTGGCGGCAAGTTCACATCATTTTATAGTCGGATTGACTATATGTAATGGTAAGTTCTGTGCAAACAGTTTCTTTTCAAGTACTTTTCAAATGTGGAACTCCCTTCTGGCTCCATGTTTTCCAGTCATCTTTGGTCACAACAGAGAAGATAAAAAAAAAATACCATATATGAGGTATACTTAAAGTAGAATTTATTTTTTCCAGCAAACTGTGTTCAGGACACATACTCTTTTTTGAGATAGGTGATTTTCCCATTCACCTCAAATCTTCACTTGGTCTGGAAATGTTGATTCAATCTGAATTAAATTGAGAATAATCAGAATTAAAAGATAAATGGTAAATTTATTTTATTGCATGTTTTTTCTTTAAAGCCATACAATTTAAAATACAGATGATCTATAGAACAAGTCTTCTTTTATGCATGGTGTCCCTTTAGAATCATGGCTCTCCACAGCTTCCTGTTCCTTGTAGTTCTAAACTTTAACTCTTAACTCTTTAGCATCTTTCTTTGTCTTAATTCAGCCATGGAATCTCATTAAGTAGTTTACTCACTGCTTCACTCTGCTCCTCAGTATATCCTGTGAGAATTACATTTTCCAAACAAAACTTTTTGTTATTTCTCCCTAACACTGTTCTGCCATCCATTTAGTCAAGCCCATCAAGTATGTTACAAGTGGCTTTCCTCTGTCCTTCTTTCCCTCATTCTGTCCTGTGAGTATCAGATTTTCCAAGCCTTCCTTCCTCATTATACCCTCCCCCACAAATTAAAATACCCAAAAGGAAAGCAAAATTTATTTTGTAAAATACAAAAATAGGCCAAAAGAGAGGATAGGGAAGGGTGGTCTTATTCTGTCTTAAAATTAAACTTAGCTAACCACAATTACTGACTCAAACATATCACAGTATTCCTTACACCAAAATAACATATTCTTACTTACCATTCTTATTACAGCCACTATAATACCTCTAAGTTACTATGAAGTCCTAACTAGTCTCCATATGTAGAATTTTTTGCCTGGGGAGGGAAATAAAACAACAACAATTTAAAAATCTAACCCCAAAGAGTAAAGCTCATCCAAACAATTACCATGAAAATATTTATAGAAAAGTGATGTAATGGAATAACCTGTCACCCCCATGAGTGACTACACTATAGGTAGTAACTACCTATAAGTAGCTGTAAGTCAATGGACTACAGAGACCAGTTGCAACCTGTTCCAGCTGGACAGTTGAAGTCTCTGCCTCTGAGCAGAGAGGAACCCGGATGAGGTTTCGCCAAAAGGTAGAGTCTCGTTCAGGGAGGCAGACTTTATACGCATTTGAATAGGGAATATTTTTGGCTGAGCCTACGGGTTTGGAGATCCCACGTTAAACCCAGCCGTGTACCACATGTAACCCTTGTGGAGAGTAGCTAAATATACTAGCGGGGATCTGTTCCAGCTGGACAGTCGAACTCTCTACTTCTGAGCAGAGAGGCACCCGGACAAGGCTCTGCCGAAGGGCAGAGTCTCATTCGTGGAGGTAGACTGACCCTTAACCCGTTTATACGTGTTCGAAAGGGAATATTTTTGGCCCAGCCTACGGAGAACCCACGCTAAACCCAGCCTTGTGTCACATGCAAACCTCATGGGGGGGGGTACCTAAATATACTAGTACAACTCAGACTTATGCGAGAATTTCTGACCTCCCAATAGTAGCACTCACTGCTGGATTGACTTGTGACGACCTTGTGCATAACTGTCACCTTATTTCTTATTGCACTGGTTTTTTACCAGTAATAAATTTTTACTTATTTTATCCACCTTGTTTTTCAAGCATACATTCCTATTAGCACGGAATATAACAAAAAGGCAGAGGGAAGGTACGTTATAGCAGCAGGAAAGTGACTAAAGTCAATACGTGTCAGTTACAATAAATCTAAATTGTATTTGTTTGTGCATTTAGTTGGTTATATTGAAATTCGTTTCTATTTTCTTTTCTTTTTTTTTAAATCGGTATCACCAAGGCAATAAAGCCATTATGACACAAGGGGTTACTGAGTGTGAAAGAATAAGAAAAACGAGAAACATTATTAAGGAGTGAGAACACTTGAAAAGTAATCAAGAAGACAGCAGATAATGACTGACATTGCACTTAAAATTTTGAAGATCAAGGTTGACTGGAAAGCATGGAGCTGGAAGAGAATTCCACATGTGAGAAGTACAAGAAAAAAAACTGTTAACATAGAACTTACGGCTACATATAGCCAGCTAAACTGTAAATTGTTGAGATCTCTATACTAGTCTAATACTGCACTTAAATTGAAAAGGTCTAGGTATCATAGCGAAGAGCTCATCCAAACAATTACCATGAAAGTATTTATAGAACAGACACAAAGTGAGAAAGTGGCTGAAGCCAAGCCACCAGATAATATTCTTCTTTGGATTTTATCAAGAATCTCTAAATGCATAGTGGAAGTCCCAAACTGCAATATTGTGGCAGCAGTATTCAAAAGATGGATCAATGGTAAACTTATAAATATGTAAGATGGATTTGCAGAGGAGACTTGTTGATACTGACATCATTTTCCAATTGACATCAATATGTATGCAATTTTAATGTGAAAAAAGATACTTTACAGGATAAATATATTCCTATTGAGCCTAATCTCCTTCCCTGTTAATGTACTTAATTCAGTGGTGAATACTAATCACATAAATTAAATATTATACATTGAAATTTATTGATCTAACCACACAAACACACAGATATATACAAGATGATGTGTGTATACAGGGTGTCCCTAAAGTTTGGAAACATAGGAAATTTCATTAAATATATTTTTTTACCTCCACACATTAAACATGGTTTTGTCAAAAGAAGAAAGAAATTGAGAATTGACTTCTTTTTTCTGGGGTATGCTAAAGGAGAAGGTGTACTCAATGAAATTCACAGATGCAACACACTTGACTGAATGCATAAAGGGTGAATGCACTAAAATTGACAGCAATGTGGAGTCATTGTATCGAGTTTATGTGAATCTTACGAAGTGCATCAACATCACAAATGATGAAAATCATATTGAAGATGTTATTTGTTAATATTCCAATTCAATAAAATGTTGTTGAAACTTTAATTTCTTAAAAATATGCATTTTTGCCAAAGTGTCCAAATTTTAGGGACACCCTGTATATATACACACACACGCACACTCACACACTCACACACACACGCACACACACACATACACACACACACACACACACACACACACACACACACACACGGTTAAATGTGAAAAACATGGCTGAAAACAATCCATATTTCCCAACATCCTCAGGACATTAATGGCAAGTTCATTCTTTATATTTTCAAATGAACTGACAAGTTAACAGATCCATTTTACTTTTGTGTTGTGTAGGCATCTGCCTTGGGAGACAATAATGCAGCAGACTGCGTTATCGGCCTTGAGGGGAACATAGAGAATCTTGAGTTGCTCATACATCAAGATCCCCACCCTTCCCCAGCAATGTGGATAAAGTCCAAAGGAAAAAGATAAACCAATATAGTCTACTACAGGTGCAGCTGCAGGAATTGACAAAAGGTGACACAGTATATACCATCTATTTGCCTTAGGGGTTCCACCTTGGATTTCTCTAAGGTTTATTCCTTAACCGTCTCTTCACCCAAAGATATACATATGGTATATATTGTGAGGAAAGGACGCTCAATATCAGTCTTCTTTTATGTGTCATGTCACTTCAGGATGTTGGTGATCATGGCTCTCCACAACTTCCTGTCTTTTATCACGCTTAGTAAAATTTATCTTTTCACTATCTCCCCTAATCCCTTTTCTATCAACCATTTATACAGGCTTATGCAGTTTACTCACTGTTATCTTCCAGCTTTCTTGCCTTCAATATATCTTGTATGTGTTAAATTCTCCAAGCCCTCATTCCTCATTATGTGCCCTAGAAATTTTCATTTGTTTTTTTCTGAATCAAGGCAGAAGGGTCCATTATGTTTCCATTCTGTGGAACTATATTTCTGCTGTCTCTGACTAAACCCGGACATAAGAGACTTCTTCTCCGGTCCCGACAACTCTCTTATATCCGGGTTACACTGTATATCAGTTTGTTTCACTTTTATGCAAATACCCTTAGAAAAGTTAGGAATCTGTCCCTTCTACACTCAACTATGAGATAGATGTGGAAAACCATATCTGCTCAGCTTCATATCTGAAGTGTAAACAAAGCAATTTCTAAAGAATTAGTGGATTTATTTTTTAATCCAATATATTTTTATTGCTTGAAACATTATTTTCTAGGAGATACTTCTTTTGTATGCTGTATCCCATCAAGATGTGTGAAGTCATAGCTCTCCACAACTACCTGTCCTTTGTAGCTTTTAACAATGTTTGTGTTTTTTTACTTGCCTTCCCAATCCCTGTTCTGCCATCCTCAAGATTAATCAGTAGGTTACTCGCTGTTTCCCTCTACTCCACTTGTCTTCAGTAAATCCAGTGAGTGTCAAACTCTCCCAGTTTTCTATCCTCACTATGTGTCTTAAAAACTTCAGCTATCTCTTTTTGAATCTAAATATAATTCTCCTTTCTATTTCCATATTCCTTAAAACATCCTTATCATTCACATGTTCCATCCATAGTATTCTCAGCCTCCTTCTGTATAACCACATCTGTTGGCTGAAGCCTTCTCTTCATCTGTGAAGAAATTGTCCAAGATTCACTACCATACAGGTAAATATATATGACATAGCAGTTGAGCACTCACTTCTTTGTTTTGACAAAAGTTTCCTGTTTCTTAATACTTTGTTTAGCTTTTGAAGGCATTTTTTTCCATTCCAATCTGTTTTCAGATTTCTGTTATCTGTAAAAACGCTTCCAAGAGAGTTAGATTTCTAAACTTGCTTGATTTTGGTATTGATGTCTCTCTTGTTAAAGACCATATATTATGTTTTCTTGCAATTGATAGTTAGTCCTTTCTTCCTGCTGTCTTTTACTACCTTGTCTAGGAGTTCCTGCAGTTTTCTTTCATGTCTGCCATCAATGGTATAGAGGTCTATTCCATATTTCTGAATCATGGTGATTATGGATGAGTGTAGTTTCACAGTCTGAGAGTTTTAATAAAAAACAACAGAAATAAAAAGAAATTCGCATAAAGAACAATTAGAAGTAGATACTTTTGCCTATCACCCAGTCCACACTAAAACCTTGCTAACTTTTTTAAATAGGAGTAGAAATTTATGTCTTGTTTCCAGTTTAGGATTGGATTTCCAGTTCCTTCTAAAGTTTTCTCATTCTCTTTTGCTCCTTGTAACCCGTTGTGTCTTAGTGGCATTATCACTTTGCTTGAAGCGAATCGATTAAAAATTCTCATAAAAAAATAGGAGTAGGTAAGTTGATTTATGACAGAGTTCTGTTTTTGCAATGCATCATAACACCATCTTCCATGTAAGTCAGACTGTACCTATGATTTTCCATAAATAAGCACTTACATTACTCACCGATGCTAATGCAATAATAGTCAGTCAGTTATGTGCCATGTGTGATACATGCTTAAGCAATCATGTATCCTCCGATAGACGACTGACGAGGTAGATATTTTCGCATAGTAGGTTGCCATTTCTTTCTGCGGGGGACCAGTTGCCATCCAAGGCTATAGAATCCAGTCTGTTCTGCTATTTACCCATAGCTGGGGAGAGAAGAAGAGGATTCATACCTTTCCCAAGAGTATAAGTGAATGTAATGGATTCAAGTGGAATTCAAACTCAGCTCTCCGATTCCTCAATTCGAGCCGTTATCCATGACTCCACCGTGCCTCCTATAATAGTAAAGTAATAATCTGGGACATAACACATTTCTATGACATACGTTAAAATAATTAGGACTAGAAGAACTCATGGAAGACATAAAAATAATCTATATAATGAAATGAAAATATTATAAAATATGCAATGAAATTGTTTTAAGCTGCTTGCATATTTATTGCCAGTGATGTCATTGGCTCTCAGTAGATTAGATGACAAAGCATAAAATATTGTCTCGCAAAATGTGCTTATCTCTTATAGGAAATCTCAATATGTATACACATACGCATGTTTTAAGCAACAGTCAAACAACTTAAACCAAGCAACCAGCCAATGTTCATCACTGTTTCTCTCTTTTCAAAGTGTTTAACACTGTCTAATTTCACTTCAATAGTGATGGCGTTACTTTTCTTCAAATCACCACCATCAGTAGAGGTTATAATATGCTTAAGATCCATAATGAAGGGCAATAAGTTTCGACAAACAAAGCACAAATGAAAGTGAGTAAATGCACAACAATCCAGCATGGCATAAAACCAGGAACTGACCCACACCACCTTCCTCACATGATGATGCATTCTTCCATCACAAAATGTATTCTTCTGCCGTGCCGTATGTACAAGGCAAACAGCATGAGTTGAATTAAGATTAATGGAGATTGTGTTGTAACTAAAAATCATATTAGGTCACGACTGTTATAACCTGGGGGCTTTACTGTACTACATTTTAAGCAAGTATAACTTTCTTTTAATCAAAGTACGCATTTAAAACTTTTCATCACAAGTAAGGACACATTCCAGAAATTATTTTTATTGTTACAAATATAGATAGATACCTGTCTATATTTCTGAGATGAGGTATTATGTACACTATTTACATTATTCAAACTATTGTCCTCATCTTTGTCGCCATGTTTATCACAACATTTTGGCCGAAATAAACAGTTCAGTTCGATATTCCAACCACCTGAAGAAGGCCGGAGCGTACAACAGCCGAAACGTTGTGATAAATATGGCGACAAAGATGAGGACAATAGTAATAAAAAAAATGTAAATAGTATAGATAAATACATTTATATAAATATATATAGAGTAATATATTTATGTAATTGTAAGTAAGGGTAAATATACCTCAAAGTAACTCAGTTTCAGATTTTCTATCTGTTTATGTTGAATCCATCAGTCCAATGTTTTTGATCCTTTTGATCATAGCCAAATAATGAAAACCTGCCAAAAAGAGAAACTCTAATTTTTGTGAGAGTCTGAATTGTTTTCTTTGACAATTTCTTTTCAATCATCACGGATATAAGTATGAGTTTTCCTTAAAATTCCTTTTAAGTCTTCCTGTATCCTATTCTTTTATTCTCACTTCTCCTTATTAAAGTTTTCTCATTCTCTTTCACTCCCAGCAGCACTTGCATCCTGGTGGCATTATCACCTTGCTTGGGAATGAAATGATTAAAAAAAAACTATCCTCAACACTGGAAATTAAATAAAGGGTTCGGTTCTGAATTCCCAGTAGGTTACCCAGATCAATATACACCTGATGAAAGCTGGTGGACACAATAGCTGAAACATTGTAATAACAACAACAAAGAGGACAGTAATCTGAATATAAATAGT
The DNA here is from genome assembly GCA_964036315.1 of Acanthosepion esculentum. NCBI lineage: Eukaryota > Metazoa > Mollusca > Cephalopoda > Sepiida > Sepiidae > Acanthosepion > Acanthosepion esculentum. The sequence continues at coordinate 22,475,558 of OZ038503.1, read as the reverse complement.
GTAAATAATGAAGGACGGTGATGCTGTCTTCATCATTATTCAAAACTGCCAATATATTCCTTTTTTTTCTTTTTGCATTATTAGCATATATAAATCATCTCTGTTCCTAAATTATCGAGATATATCATGGAATTTCCATATCCCCTTCCAAGCGGGGCTGGTGTGTACTACCCCTGAACTACCCGACTTGTGCAAACCTGATTGGGGGACCCCGAGCTGTGTTTTGTGACACTCACTATCTTATCAACATTTGCTTTTTTCTACCTACATTTATATACAGTACAAATTAAACTATGCTCAACTGACTATTAAAGGATGAGACATTTTCATGGATTCTGCCATCATTCTGGGATCTTTTTCTTTCATCCAAATTCATGAATTTGTTTGCTCATGCTAAATCTCAAAAAAACACTACATAAAATTCCCTATTTTTTTTTTCATAATGGTAAATATGTTAAAATTATTCAACTTTTTAACAAGAAAAATCTCAAGTTGTTGTTAAAAATTGGCTCAAAACATTGTTGATTTATTTAATATGGTATGATCTATTATGACATGTCTCTAATTTGTAGTTCGATATATTGTATTTATTTTCAATTGTTCTAGTTGAATTGTTCACCTATATTGTATATAATCCTGTAGTGTACATAATTAGGTTACAATAAAATTTGTATTTTATATAAAAATTAAGATGTAGCAGAGTGCCTCCCATATCATAGATTCAGGACAGGGGCTGTATCATAGATTGGGTGGGAAGCACAAGACCCTTGCATCGGTCTTGCTTCCAAGTATTAACTGTTGGTATACTTTCATTTAGTTATCAAGAGTACAATTGCTTTCTGATGAGATGTATAATTCTAGGGCAGGGCCATCACCAGAGTGTTTTTTCTAATGTTTGGGAGAAGTGTTTTTAGACAGGGAATTGCAAGTAAGAATTGGTAAGTTAAAATTAGTACACATCATTTTCACAGTGAAGAGAGATGTATTTCAGGGCAAAGCATCCCTTCCTAGCCTTTCCCCCCTTGGTGACAGGTCTGTTGTAGGGTTTGTTTCAAACATAATCCTCTTCAACAAGAGTGAAATTGTCATACAAGAAAATGAGTAACTACTGACACCGAGGTTCAAGCGTGATACTCTGGACTTATGAATATGTTTTACACCAGGTGTATAAATAGCGGTATCAGGCTACTAACTGGAGTGACTATTGAGTGGAACTATCCAGTCGAATTAGTGTGAATTATTGTGCATCGGTGATTTGGGTTTTGATTTAGGATTTACCAGATGTTAAGCCGAGTCACGCTACTAATATGGTATTCACTGAAATGGTCAATTATCTTTGGTTGACTTTTTCTTCTTTGTTCTTGTTAAGTATTTATTTGCAGTTGTAATTAAATACTGTTTTATCTTAACATTGAAGTCTTGAGTTATACTTAATCATTAACGACCACCGTATATCACAAAAGAAATGCTCTTGAAAATGGTATATACCTCAAAAATTTAAATCTTAACAATACAAACAAATAAAATGGACAAAAATTCTTGATTTTACCATGGATGTTCAGGTGGTGTAATAGATAGCAGCTCAGAATAAGAGAACCAAGTTTGAATTCCAGTCAGGTTTATTACATTCACTTACATGCAAATACTCTTGGGAAAGGTATGAAACATCTTCTCCCCCACTATGGGTTAAATAGTAGGACTTGTAATCGAAAAATCATTCTTATTTCTCAAAAAATTAATGCAATATTCACTTATTGTTGTAACCTAGGGGAGGTTACTAAATAGAATAATCACGCGAAGGTTGGTAATGAACAATAATACTTAGGACAAGAACAACACATATAAGATTTGCCAGCGGCATGTAGAAGAAGTAGTCAACTGCTAGAAGTGAGTCAAATGAATTCCACAATGAATCTCCAACTGCAAACTAACATACAGTATTCACTACTATGTTTATGTGAATGGAGACATACCTATTATTGCCCGTAGGTATGCTACAACACTTATAAAAAAAAACAAAAAACAATTTTACAATCAAAAATGTTTCAGCTTTAAATAACACACAAAGGGTTGATAAAACATTAAAAAAAAAAATCAATCTTGATTTTACCACTAGCAAGTTTTAAACATTTTTCCTAAACTCATTGTAACTCTAGATTCTTGCTAACAATCTATCAGGCATTTTGAAAACAAGAGTGAAAATGATAACAGAAAAACCGTGCTGTTCTATCCCTGATCATCAATGACATATAAAAGCTATCATCTTTCCTTGTGAGTTCTGGATTTGGTTAGAATATTCTAAGTATGTACATGTCAGAAGTACAGCATCCAAATAGATCTAAGTACACACATCAAGAACATCAAAAAGCGTGCCTGACTTAGCTGTTCCAATTTCCTTTCAGATTCAGTACCACGTTTCTTTGCCAACTTTAATCTTGTTTCAAATTTCCTTGAGTTAACAAAATACCAAGACATGTCGGTTGTTTTTGTGCTGCTCTGAAGTTAACACATCACAACGCAGATTTCACACAGAATTAAAATTACCCATCATGTCTCACTTCAATGTTTTTAATCTGAGCAACACAATACCCAGCAGGCTTTGCTTGCTTTACAAAGAGGCCTCGAACAACAATGGCTGTCATTTATGAAGTGAATTGAACAGCCTCAAACATATTCCGTTCTCCATTTTTTGCTTCTCTTGAAAATCATAAATGTGTTGAATCCATGAATTCAGGCTATGTCCTAATGGTTAAAGAAATGGGCAAGATTCTCCAAGGCCTGTGATTTTATATTAAATATTTAAGATGAGATTTTTGACAACTGATTTCATGGAATTAAGTATTTTTGTACAGTTTCCTCATAGGTGAAGAGCAAACTTATGATAGTGGAGACATGGTTCTACAGTAAGGAGAGAATAATAAAGAATATTTAACAAACAAGAACTTTTTAAGGGAAATGGAAACCTCTTATACTCACAACTAGAAAGAGACAGTTGAAATTTCTGGGACACATAATGAGGAAAGAGGGTTTGGAGAATTTGACATCCATAAGATATACTGAAGGTCCGAGGGAAACATTGCATAATCAACCTAATGAGGTTGTGTAAATAGATGGCAGAACAGGGATTAAGAGGAATAGTAAGTGATCAGGTATGCTTAGAGTTACAAAGGAAAGGAAGTTGTGAAGAGCCATGACTCTCTGTAATCTGATAACTCTACAACTACTACCAAAGGGTATTTCAACAGAAGGTAATGTTTAGCAAGACTAGTTTGGTTGGCTATTGCTACTGCATTAAAATTAGGTCGTACACAACATCGCCTGTGGCCATCCAATGATTTAGTCTGGTAATTGCCTGAAGTTCAAATGCAAGCTTGTAATTTTCTCCAGATTAAAAGAGGTGCTTGACAATCAGTTGTCAGAAAATTGGTGATGCACCATTGTAATAACAGGAAATTTTATTTCTACTATACATGAGTCATATTCTAAAACACGAGTCATATTATTAAATAGCCTCATCAGACTGAGACTTTCATATGGATGATGTCATACATGGTGTCAAACTCATTCAGAAATATCTAAACTGTCAATGATATACATCTGCTTTCTCAGGTCATTGGTTAAAAATGGTTACCAGCAAATGATGGCAGTAGGCAAGGATTATCCTTGTTTGAATTTTATGGGCTGGTGCTACAGAATCACAAAGAATGTACCAGATAAATAAAAACATCATTCAATTGGATAATACATGTAATTCAAAGAAAAAACAATGACATAATCAAGATGTTAACTGTTGTGGACCCAGAATAGGTCCGAAAGAAAACTCGAACTCAGCAATTTAGTGAAAACATATTATTAAACAAAAGAACGAATACAAAAGTGTTGCACGTCCGACTGACGGCAAAGTACAGTAGTCAACTCGTCAACTGTAGACAGCAATATTTACTGTCCCCCCCCCACGAGGGATAGATGTGGCACAAGGCCGAGTTTAACGTGGGTATTCCCGAGCCCGTAGGCTCGGCCAAAAAATGCCCGTAGAAACTGTAAAAACAGAATCGGGTTGGTCAACCTCCCCAAACAAGACTCTGCCCTTCAGCAAAGCCTTGTCCGGGTTCCTCTCTGCTCAGAGGCAGAGAGTTCGACCATCTGGCTGTCAACGATGGACAGCTCTGCTGAGAGGCATAATCTCCCCGTATATATAGTAATAGGATGAGTCTATTTAGTCCATAAAGGTAGGTCCCATAACATTAACATTCCACATAAGTTCAATAAAAAGCTTAGGAAGAAAACTGCCATCAATACTGTAAAGAGCAATAACAGTTACTGAACTGGAAAAATATATTTGCTTGAAAAATTGTTTTAATAGAAAGGTTTTATAAATTTCAACTGAAAGTAGCACTGGCTGCTTGGTCAATGAATGTCAAATGTTTCCTTATAAGGAAAAAGAGTAATATTACCATGACCATTAACAATACATGTATAAAAGAAAGACTGAAGCAATAAATTGGTCACACTGTGAGGAAGTTACAAGAGGAACGTCAACAACCGACTAAATCATAGGCTAAATTTACACATCTATTCACTCTGTTCGAAAAAATTTTTCAGAGTCATTAATCTGCCAAGAGTTAAACCCTATCTTATTCCTAACAAGAAACTGTTTTCAAGAGTATATAGGTTGACTGAGCCACAAATTCTTTTCTGTCAATATTATTTCACTCATTTCAGCTCATAAAAAAAGTCTTTCTACACAGCATTCAACCATCCTGAATATTTCAATAACAGCATTAGCAACTAATCAGTGGAGACATTATTGTACATGAACAGACACTCTCTCATGAGGTTACTCAGTCAGCAGTGAAATATCACTGGTTGAGCTTATCTACTGTCTACATTGCATGCACAAATACTATCTCATTTTTTAGCAAAACTTTGCATCACCCAGAGGATACCCACTGTGAAAAATATTTCTATGCTCAAGAGAAAAATATGTTTACATGAGATGATTCAGAGAAGTTCTTGATCTGACCCACTAACTAAAAACTGAGCCAAATGCTAAACATCAGATTGTTTAAATCCTTTCTTGTTCAAGCCAAGAAATTTTCTGCACCTTCTCGCATGCATGCATTGTTAGACATTTTTTTTTTAATCATTTCACCCCAAGCAAGACAATAAAGTCACTAGGATGCATTCTCATTCTTCTACCCATGTCTAAGGTAATATCATCTAGTTCTTATTTAGTATGGTTCAGTTACTGCTCACCCCATTTCCACTGAGTACACTCAGACTGGCCTAAGGATTGAACTCGCAATAACCATGTGACCAAATTCATAAACCAATGCTTTAAACCACTACTTTATTATGGCTTCCCTCTGACTTTTCTATAAATATTTTCATAGCAATCACTCTGATGAGATCTCCTCATTGGTACCTTGACTACATGAATTCAAGCATACAGCTAGATTGGCAACCAGGTCTCATCATTTTACTCTTGAAGCTAGATGTAACCATAAATCCTATCCTGTTAGTTTCTTTTCTTGCACTTCTCACCAGTGGAACTCTCTTCCAGTTTCTTACATCTCTGCCACATACAATCTTCAAAAATGGGTGACTGCTAGGGAATACCAGGTGCTGTCAGCTTGTGTGGGTGTGGATAATGGCTCAGAATTGTTAATAGAAAAGCTGAATTCCAATTTTAGTTGGGTTCCTTATATTCACTTACATGCAGATACCCTTAGGAAAGGTATTAATCCACCTCTTCTCCCTCCAGATATGGATTGATTAGTAATTCTTGTATCACTTAAATCATTATTACCTAAATAAAAAAATTTACAATCTAAAATTTTTTCTGGCTTTAAATAACCTGCATAGAGTTGATAATCTGTAAAAAATGATCAATCAATTCAAATCAGTAACCCCTTGTGTCTTAGTGGCAGTATCACCTTGTTGGGGGGGGGGGGGGTGAAAAGATTAAAAAAATGTTATCATATCTCAGTTCTTTAATATTTAGCACTCTACATCATCTTTAAATATTACTCCCCTTTTGCTGTATATGGAATCCCCTAAAAATATAGTGTTTTATATATTAGTTCTATACATTTGAAATTGCAGTAGCACGGCTCTCAATTTCAGTCAAGATTGTTTTAGGTGCTGCCAACAAAAAAATTCAAATTCAATTTGCATTGGTAGGACTAGCATTTTACTTGGCAAAAATAGTCACCAACAGAGTGCTAAATGTTAAAGTTCAAATTATTGATAATACTATTTAGGGAGGTGTTATTTATAGCTTTAAAATAATTATTCCAAACTGGATAACTGAAATAAGAAAGAAGGTTAATTTCGAACCAGGACAAAAAGATATCAATATGGATGTTTGGTGAAGTAAAGAAATGGACAAAGAAATTTAATTTAGATTGGAATTTAGCAATGTCCAGTCTTCACACGCAATATATCCAAATGACATGTAGATTTAACATTAAGAAGTCAACTAATAACTTTAATATATATATTTCTTTCTCAAGTGGACTGCCTTGTATTTTTAAAATATACACAATAATAATTGCAATCAATGATTTTTGTATAATTCCTATTTTTCTTAGAACAATGTTAAATATATTATTCTTTGGAGATCATGACACCGAAAAGAAAAAATAATTATTAAATAATGAAAGACTTTAATCAACGACCAGGAAAAAATGGTTATATAAAAGTAACTGGGGGTCAATTTGCAAAGAATGATAAAAGAAAAATCAAAGGTCATTCTCATTCCCATTTTAATAAGTTTAAGCTTTAATGACAGCTGCACACACAAATGATTGGCTGTAGCAGATATATATAGTAGCAGCTGACTGGCAACTTAAAAAACCCATGTTTCTAAAAGAAATCCTATTTGTAACATGAGAGAAAATGGTTTACCTCCAGAACAAAAATGGATTCAGATCTGTTTTGCATGTAAAATATTCCCCCCACCCAAAAAAATAGCAGCTTCATGGGTCATGTTTTAAAACAGATAGGTCTCTGAGCCAGGTAGACTTTTGTGAGAATCTCTTTTAACATAGGCAAATTTTAACTCTCACTGAATCTATAAAAAGTGTTTAAAGAGGAAACAGAGAGAATTGTGACTACCATAGCAAACAGGAGACATGTTGTTCGATTGTTTGACCTAAGTTCATATCACCACTCTGTTGGGAGAAGGAAACAGATTCCGGACATTTATTAAAAGCCAGAAGAAACTGACTACACTACTATTCTTTCATTTGCCTTTACAAATTATCACAATTATCATTTATCCCTTAAAAGGAAGTGCTACTCTCTAGCTGGTCAGAAATTAGGACTTTGGTTTGTTCTAGAAATGTTGGCATTTGCAACTGGACTTTTGTTAACAAAATGGCGTATGTTTTCAACAAACAAACCTTTATGATTTCATACTTTATGGAATAAATATTTCAAAATATTTAAAACAGTTATGTATTTGTTTCCATTCTATAACATTTTGTCAAAAATATTTTCATATGATCATGGTAATATTAGCTGTTTCCCTATAAGGAAATATTTGGAATTCATTGACTGAGCAGCTATTACTGCTTTCTGTTGAAATTTATAAAATATTCTCTTAAAACAATTTTTCAGGTAAATAGTATTTTTTTGAGTCTGTCATCACTCATCCCAGTATTGACTGGGGGGGGGGGGTCCTTCCTAACTTTTTATTTGGCATAGCGTGAAATGTTAACATCTCGATTATATCATTATTTTCTCTTTGGATTACATGTGCTATCCATTTTAGTTGTTGCTGCTGTTGGTAGTTCTCAAGTGATGCAGTTTCTGTTATTTGGTACAGTGCTTTGTGATTCTGTAGCGCCAGTCCTCAATGTTCAAAGGGTAGATATCTGTACCACTTTCCATTTACAACCATAATGTTCTCTATCTGCTTAATGTAATCCCATGATTTCTCATTCCGTAAAATAATTATAACCAGTTAAGAGAAAATATTAAAGAGGTTTTTATCTTTCTTTCTCATTGCAGGTAAGTAAACAAGTTTTTGATTTTTATATACAAAGACGAAAATCTGATCTGAGGTAAGACAAACTTGAATATTTCATTGTTAAAAATCAGAATTTATCTAAAGTATAAGAAAAAATATTAATTAAAGACTATTTTTGAAGATATCATAGGTTTTGCTTCATTTGTAGGGGTTTTTTTTATCATAAACATTTTCATTTATTTTTTTGTTAAAATTTCATAACATTTTTTTAAAACACCGTCATTCTATTATCTTTCAAAGATGCCTTAATCAAAAATAATATAGTGGTCAATATTGAGTCATGGGTTTGAAGGGACTATCCAGGGGTTGATAAATGCCAAGAGATGTCAAAAAAAGGGAAATAAACACAAAGGTTTGATTAAAACTTTTGGACATTAGTATGAGTTGTGATCAAGTATGGATTGGAATATCACAGAATGTTAAGATAAAGAACAAATAGGAAACGTTTATCACTTTTATTAAAGCTTCGTCAGAGAATGAGATATAGAGAGAAAAAAGAAAGAAATTCTGGTATTTTTACTTTCGTGTTGTTTGATCTTCATTGCTCAAGTGTGTTTCATGTGCATTTGATTCTTTAAACCAACGATAGTATAATTTGTGAGGTTCCAAATTCACAGACGCACAATGCATTCATCTGAAGTTTCAAGAAATTAATGGATTCCAAGTCTACCTGAAAAACTGTAAATAATGCTATACATATGTAAGTGTATAAAAATTCTTGTTTGTCTATGTGTAATTGTATATTATATTATGTATATTCATAAAAGAGAGAGAGAGAGAGAGTGTGTGTGTGTGTGTGTGTGTGTGGGCATGTCTAGTACACATAATGTTTGTTGGTTTTTCAAAGGCTTCATACATCAGAGTCATAAAGTCCCTCAGAGGACAAAACGTATCGACTAAGAATAGTTTTCCTCTTGTCTTTTTGTTCCTTTACAGATGCACTCTATCTGAAAATAATTTACATACATCAGATTCTTTAAGATTCAATAAAGGTAAACGATGTAATATAAAACAATACCCTGTCTGGTGGCAAAAGCTGCTGGTGGTGCCAGGGGTGGCAGTATCGCCTTAACCACCAAAACTGTGTTACCTCCCTTGGTTGGCAGCTGACGAGGGCAGGGTATTGCACATGTTTTCACATGCTGTATGTAGAGAATAATGTTTTTGACATGGGTTAATAGTTGATAATATTGTTATTATTATTAATGTTTTGACTTTAGTATACATATCAAGAAATAAAAATTTCAGACTATGACTGAGATGTATACATAAGTCACTTTGAACAATTAAGGGAAGATTTATAAATCTTTTTAATTAATGATATCAACCAATTCAATAAAAAGATATATTTATTTTTAATGTTTCTTATTACCTATATTATTTATAAAGTTCTTTCTCATTATTATTATTATTATTATTATTATTATTATTATTATTCAAACAAACAAATCGAGTATAGTAAAATAAACATAAAACAACAAATAAAACAAATCTTATTGTAAAACAGTAATGAAAGAAAAGGACAAAGGAATTTTTGCACTTAAATAAAAAAAATTTTTTTTTTAATAATTTCATCCCCAACAAGGGGATAATGCCACTAAGGCACAAGAGACTACTAGGTGGGAAAGAGAATGAGAAGACTTTAGAAGGAACGAGAAACACAATCCTGAACAGGAAACAAGGGATAAAACTCTACTCCTTTTCAAAAGACCAGGGAGGAGTGTGAACCAGATGATAGGCAAACCTACCTACTCCTATTGGGAGAAGAAAAAATAATAAGTAATTGCTGAATAAAATTTCAGGCGGAGACATTAGAAGTATGGAGTTGTAGGAACTAGAAAACCAATCCTAAACAAGAAACAAGGTGTGAACCAGATGATAGGCAAACCTATCTACTCCTGTTGAGCAGAAAAACAAATAGTGAATAAAATTTCAGAGTTTAGGCAGAGATAAAAGTATAAAGTAGACTTTAGAAGAGACCAGGAAACAAGGGATAAACCTCTACTCCTGTTCAAAATTTCAGAGTTTAGGCAGATATGATAGAAGTATAGATTTAAATTAGACTGGTTTATGGTTATTCATTAAGAAACATGAATTAACAACAGAATCTGATGATTGATTCTTTTTTTATTTAATTCACACCAAGCAAGGCAATAATGCCACTAAGAAACTACTGGAAGTAAAAGAGAATGAGAAGACTTTAGAAGGAACTGGAAACCTAGTCTTAAACAGGAAAGAAGGGATAAACTTCTTTCACAGTTCAAAGGACAGGGAAGGAGTGTGAACTGGGCAATAGGCAAACTTATCTACTCCTACCGGAAATAAGTAAATAAATAAAAAGTTAAAAGAATAATTTTAAAAAAAGTAAAAAATTAAATTAAAAAAATAAGTAAATAAAATTTACTGTTTATATATATTTTTTGTTCATGTATGGTGTGTGGTAGGAGTCATTGAGGGATCAAGAAGTCAATGAAGGGGTCAACAGTTTAGAAAGTTTGAGGATCCCTACTTTACATCAAAGTCTTATTTGGCTGGAAGCAGAATAATGCAGAGAACATTTTCATTCAAGCCATTAATATTCAAAGTCCACCCACCTCAAGTGTTGGAATGTCTTTAAGAAAAAAAAATGAACTATAAATCATAATTTGACTTGGCTAATATTTTCCATTATAATATTTGATTTCAGCTATCTTAGGCATGTCAGCATTAAGATTCATAGCACACTTAAAACACTTGGAATTAAAACAGGCTATGCAATCGTGAAAGAAATATTCATTTTTAGGGTTTATATCTGATTTGGAATTAATGATTTTAAAGTGCAGAATGGCAGAATAGTAAGCAACACAAATAAATAACCAGTAAACAGAGTTCAAATTTTAGCTGAGGCTGCTTATATTCATGTTAATAAGCTCAAGGAAGGCATAAAGCCACTTCTCCCTGTTTTATGTCCCACTGCTTATCAAATGGGATGCTTGTTTACATTTACCACTAATACCCTTAAAAAAAGCATGAACCCACTTCTCCCTGTATTATGTCCTGTTGCCTGTCATCTGGGCTGCTGTTATTAAATTTAGCACTAATACCTTTGGGAAAAGCATGAATCCACTTCTCCCTGTATTATGTTCACTGCCTTCCAGCTGTGCTGCTATTATTCATTTAGCACTGGTTGGGGAAGGCAGGAATCCACTTTTCCCTATATTATGCCTTGTTACCAGCCAGCTGGGCTTCTGCTGTACACTGAGCACTACTATCCTTAGGCAAGAGAAGAATACCCCTCTCCCTGTGTTACCTCTCAAATGGGCTGAAACTGTTCACTTAGCATTTATGCCCTTGGGAAAGGCAGAAATCCAGTTCTCCCTGCATTATTTCCTGTTACCTGGACTGCTACTAATAACTTAGACCTAGCTACAGTATATGCATACAACATGAAGCCTACATGATACCTGTATTACTCAACATTCTCTGCAAGCTTTTTGACAATTTCCCTGACTGGCATAATTGTCAGACCTGTCCCCTATTAAAAATGTTTGGAATATGATGGGACATTGCTTGACTCATTTAGATAGCCAACCTATAACTTTTGGTATATTGCATCAACAGGTGAGGGTATACAGTGAATTAATATGACTTCTAACTATGGTTGCTACACCACTAATTTTGGAAGCTGTGCACATATTGTTCCATATGGTGATCATTTACTGGAATCCAGCTATATTCTTCTCCTATGTGCTGTGTCTTTTCAGGATGTGAGTGATTATGGCTCTCTACCATTTCCTGACTTTTGTAAAGTTTGTCTTTTTGCTGTATTTCCTAATCCCTGTTCTGACAATCATTTAAACAAGGTCATTAGGTAGGTTATACATGTCTTTTCTCTCTCTCCCTCTTGCATTCAATATGTCCTGTGTGTATCAAATTTTCCAATTCCTCTTGCCCCATTATATGACCTAGACATTTCTACTGCCTCTTTCTGATGCAACATGTAAGTTTCCTTTTCATTTCCATTTTCTCTAAAATTTTGTCATTTTTCATGTGTTCAGTCCATAGTATTCTCAGCATCCTTCAGTAGAAACACATTTCTCTTGCTTCATCTTTGAAGAGATTGTCCAGCATTCACTGCCATATAGGAGAACTGATATTGCATAACAGTTCAGTAACCTTTTCTTTGTTTTTAACAAAATTTTGCCTTTTAGAAGACATCTTTCACTATATGAATGCACTTTCAAATTCTGGTGTCATACTTTATGTCTTCTGTTAAAACACATGCTAGATATTTAAATTTTTGTACTTGCTTCAATTTGTAATTTGCATGTTGGGCTCAACCTTTTGCTGACAACCATACGTTCTTTCTTCTTAGAATTGATATTTAGTCCTTTCTTCTTGCTTTCCTTTATTACTTTCTGTAGAAGTTACTGTAGTTTCCTTTCTATATCTGCAATCAACATTGTGTCATCTGCATATCTTATGTTATTAAGATTGTGACCATCAGTAATAAATCCTGATAGGACTTCTAATTCTCTCTGAATCGCCTCACTGGAAGTTGAACAAGTCTGGTGAGAGTACACATCCGTGTCTTACATCCCTTTCTGTTTTTGTATATTTACTGAACTCATTTTCTATCCATAGTTTGCTGCCAGAATAAGTTCTGGATTATTGTAATATCCTTCCCAAGAAGGCCAAGATTACCTCGCAGTTCCGATAGTTCTCTGTGACTTTATCAAAAGCTTTTATCATCATCCTCCTGTTCTGATTTCTAACTTTTTGTTTTGTTCTCTTTTCCTTTTCTTCTTGCACGTACATATGTGTGTTACCCCCACTTGGCTTTGCCAAAATGCTATTTAGTCTATAAAAAGGCAATGATATTCTCTCTCACTTCTTTTCTAGATCTTTTTAACTCTTGCATCCAGATATTGTTAGACATAGATAAAGAGCACTGCCACTGAGACTTCCTGGGTCCTCTGTTGAGTTTTGAATTCTTGTTTTTTTTCCTTTTATTTCAATTTATATACACATATAATTCTGTTTGTTAATAACATGTATTGTCAGTTGTTTTATATTCATTGGAGTCTGCCAATATTGTTTGTGGAATAAATTTCCCAGGAGCCCATGAATATTTACGTATATATCTATACACATCACAAACAAAGAGGTGATACCCACAACATAATGGTGACTTATTTCTACCCAAAAATACTAATATCCTGGAAAGTAAACTCTTGCCCATATATATGTCGCAGCCAACATATATATGGGCAAGAGTTTACTTTCCAGTTTCAATAGAATCCAAAAGTGTTTCCATGTCCTTATGGGTGACAAGTTATTTCCACCCAACAACCACTTTCTCACAGATGAAGCATCGCAACCCTGCTATCACTATTTCTACAGAAAATATTCAGATGAACTGCATTCCTTAGTTCCACCAGTTCTAATCTTCACAGCTAAGATCTGCAATGATACAGACATTGTAGAAAACCACCCTCATTCCCTTCGTATTCCATTGGTGAGATGGAAGTTCCACTCAAGCAGATTCTTCCTGAGAACCACTGCTCTGTGGCACTGACTTCCAAGAGGATGCTTCCCCAATGACTAAATTCTTAACCTGTTAAAAGCTAGGGTTAGCCATTACCTTCTCCACATAGCCGCATAAACTGTGCCTCTTACTTTGCAACCCTCTACCTCGAGTGGCTCTCGGACCTTGTACAGGGTGAATATCATTGTAAAAAGAAAACCTTGGACAAACATTTAACTACATTGATGCTTTGACCTCTGTGTGTTTCAATGAGCCAAATCTTAGATGAGAAGTGGTTATCACTTCTGCTACAAAAAACTTTCACTTTCACTGCCATTCAATAATTTTTTTGGCAAGTTATTTTATTTTCTTGCCTTTTATTTCTTTTCTATTTCTAGAATAATGATTGTTGCATCAAATCTTTCTACGGTTTCTTTTAATTTTTGTTATAAACAACATTTCAGCAAGGCAGCTATTGTTTTTATTTAAAAAAGAATGTTAAATTTTACTTGGACAGTTATCCAACTATTACCTAATTTATGTTATGAAACAGAAAGTTGGTTATCAGGAATTAATGAAGATATGACAGACAGAATAAAACTATGAGATGTACAATGTAAAAGCATTGTATGTACTGCTCTAGAAAGTACTTGACGCCTCCTGTCCCATTCTATCCCCAAAAGAGCCACAACAGAACAAAAATGGATGAAGCTGCACAATCACCACCTTCCAGCATTGATCAAGTGTTTGTGCAGCCTTGTGGGTGATGAATTTTTTTCCACCCTTCAACCATTTTCCCACAGACAAAACATTATTAGCCTCTCACTATTTGTAGTTAAATGAGTCTCTATTCTTCAGACGTCGTTTGTATAATACAAGATACTGCTTGTTCAATCTGCCGTTCTTGTTCCGCACACTTCACCAACGTAAAACTGTTCTGCCTTCTCACTGCTTTAGCCCTCTTTTATCAGGCCAACAGTGCAGCCAACCAACCAATCAGTGTTCTTCACTTTTGTTCTTAGTTACCCAGGCAAATAGCCTCCTTCAGTCCGGCCAATCATCCCACAACTTGCTATTGGTCGAACCATACAAACTGTACAAAAAACCCTGTTACAGCAAATACTGCTGGAATAGATAGTCAGAAGAGTAATGTCATTTTCAAGGAGCAAAATGCCGATGCCATGTGCCGCATGTTGAGGTAAGACACATATTTTCCTTGCTTCTATGTAACTGTTCACCACAATGCTTTACCATTATTTTCATATCAGATGTTCAGTTAAACTACATTCCTTGGCTCCACCAGTCCACACCTTCACAGCTAGGATCCACCACACCACAGACACCATATTGATCCATCCTCGTTCCCTTCATACTGGTGAGGAGGAAGTTCCACACACAGCTTCTTCCACAAAACTCTTGCACTGTGGAATGGACTCCCAAGAGGATCTAGGCTATAATTCCACCACAGTCACTTCTACATAACCTCTTGCTTCTCTTGCTATTTTCATGGCAAATGTTCAGGCAAACTACATTCCATTGGCTCTTGCAGTCTAGACCTTCACACTTACGATTCACCATACTATGTACACAGAAGATGCCCATCCTCATTTTCTTCATATTGCATTGGTGAAGAGGAAGTTCCACTCAGATAGCTTCTTCCACAGAACTATTGCATTGTGGAATGGATGGCTGAGAGGATGCTTCTTCCCTGATCACCGCAATCTTAACCTTTTCAAGTCAAGTATTATCTATCCTATATATCCTCATTGAATGCAACCCTTGCAATCCCCACCATATGCACTTACAATATCTTTAATTAGTATCCCTCTATCTTGTGTAGCACTTAGGGCTTGTATTGGGTGAGCAATACTATAGAAAATGATTTTACTATAGAAAATCCTCTATCACATCTTCACAGACTTCAAAAAAGCCTTTGATAGAGTATGGAACATGGCATTGTGGGCAATGGGTAAGAAGCTGATCAATACTATCCAGCATCTGATAAGGCAAGCAACACAGTACACAGTGTTGTTCCAGGGATCCATATCTGTGCCGCCTTGAGTCTCTTCTTCATCTTTGAGGAGACCATCCAACTCACTGCCGTAAAGGAAGAAAGATGTCACATAGCAGCTCAGTACTCCTTTCTTTGTTACCCGAGAAATCTCCTGTCTCATAATACTCTGCCTAGCTTTTGGAATATGTCCGAAGATGCAATCGGATGTCCAAAGACACATTCCAAAAGCTATGCAGAGTATTACATGCTTGAATGCATACTGAGACCTAAACTCAGCCGATATCTCAAGTGAAACAAATATATATAATCCATAACTAAAGATGCTGGAAAGATGGTCTGTTCAGTAATCCATTTTCAGCCTGATTTGGCTCTTGTAAAGGTTGAAGATAACAAGAGGAGTCAGGTTCTTACTGGAGCGGTAGCGGTATGCTCCAGTAAGAACCTGACTCCTCTTGTTATCTTCAACCTTTACAAGAGCCAGATCAGGCTGAAAATGGATTACTACTGCCCTGCCTTGAAAGCAAAGGGTGGGCAGCTGCTGCTATGTATGGAAAGCAACTGCCCAGTCTTTGCTTTCAAGTCTTGATCGAGTCCAAAATTGTCTCCACATCATTGTAGGTGCTAAATTATTTTCTACCCTACAACCCATTTCTCACAGATGAATTATTGTAAGCCTCTTACGACTCTATTGATATTTCTATGGAAGGTGTTCAGATGATCTACAATCCTTAGTTCCACCAATCCTAATCTTCACAGTTAGGACTTACCTTGTCACACACATTGTCGCGAACCACCCTTCATATTGGGAGTCAGTCTAGAAACAGCTGTCTTGTGAACTGACTCCCAAGAGGAAGCTTTTCCAAAAAACTACAATCTTAACCTGTTCAAGTATAGGGTTAACTGTTATCTCCCCCGACAAATCTGTATAAACTATAACCCTTACCCTGTAAACCTCTACCTCAAGTGGCCCTAGTACCTTGCACAGAGTGAACATCATTGTAAATAAAAAAAAATATATTGTCTCCTGAAAACTAAAAAATGGGAAAAATCTGAAAATGAATTTGACAAGTTTGAGCATTTCTGTTGATAACTAATTTGCTGTGTTTGCTTTGTTCCATGTTTTTCTTTTCAAAGTGAAGATTGTCATGGAAGAGTCTAGAAATCTTTGCTTCTTGTAGCCACCCCACCCAACTTTAAAACATATTTATCAGTAGTTCTTATAAAATGGACAAGTTTGTCAACTTTTCTTTGTAGTTGAATAAAGCCTTTCTAAAGGGCATACTGTCTTATTTCAGAGTAATATTGATTGATCTCTGTTTTTATCTGTCAATATGTCCTGTGATTGTTAAATTCGCCAAGCCCTCTTTCCTCATTAGGCATTACAGAAATTTCAACTGTTTTTTTTTATTCTAAGTATAAGTGTCCTTTTTGTCTTCATTTTCTTAAAACTTCCTCATTGCTCACATGCTCCATCAATGGTATTCTTAGCATCCTTCTGTAGAACCACATCTCTGTTGCTTCAAGTCACCATTTCATTTGTAGGGAAATTATCCAACATTCACTGCCATATTAGAAAATTGATATTACATATCAGCTCAGCACTCTTTTCTTTGTTTCTAATGTTTTTCTGCTTCTTAATGATATCAATCCTCTTATATGGCAGTGAATGCTGGGCAATTTCCTCACAAGTGAAAAAACAACTGGTGGCAGCAGAAGGATGTTGAGAATACAATGGATGGAGCGTGTAAACAATAAGGAAGTCTTAAAGAAAATGGAAACAAAAAGGACACATATTCACAGACAACTTAAATTTCTTAAATAAGAAAGGAGTGTTTGGAGAATTCGACACTCAAAGGATATACCGAAGGCAAAAGGGACAGGGAGGTGCAGCATGACACTTACCTGACCAGCATGCATGAATGTATGCCAGAACATATGATAAAAAACAAATCTGAAACGAAGGATGTTGTGGAGAGCCATGAGCTTCCACATCCTAAAGCAACAGAGTATATGGAAGAAAAAGATGATTATCACAATTAAATTTGGAGAGACTAAAGAAAACTTGACCCCCCATTATATGTGCAATGTTGCAAAAATAGAGATGGGTTCATTCAGTGGATTTTGCCACCTGAAAAAACTAAAAGAACTGAACAATTTATTTGTGTGTTGATAACTAATTGCCATGTTTGATTTGTGCTGTATTTTTCTTTTCTATGAGGAGATTGTAATAGGACAGTTCATATATCTTTGTTTCTTTTACTGCTCACCTTACAATACATTTATATTTCGTTCTTGGACAAATGTGTCAACTTCTCTTTGAAGTTGAATGATGCCTTTCTAAAAAGTTATACTGTCTCATCTGAGAGACTTTCATAGCTATTGCAAAGAAAAAAAGAATGAAAAAAACTGGTTAAACTGAGACTTTTATGTACAATATTTCAACAAAAGCAGATCAAGACTGCAACTCAAAGTTTTATTTACTTTAACTCAGCAGATACATGAGATGAGCCGGGATTTGGAAAATGCATCTTGTCAAGAGAAATCAAGTGTTCTGGTTGATGAATGAATACATAGAGATATGTAGCTGGCAGATAAGCATGAAGCTTATCTGAAAAACAAAACTTGTAGATTGATTTCTTTTTAAAACCATATACTTTCAGAACACAGGCATTCATGGCTCTGTAAAAATTTTTCTTTAATATCTTTAAACTGTATCAGCATGAATTTTCTTGATAAACAGTGAAGAAATTTTCCATTGACTTCTGAATGTTTTTTTTAAATGATTGCTGCCCTATATCTACACTAGATGTCCAGCCAAGGCAAAAGAGCCCAGTCCACCTTATTATTTTCTGCATAGCTAAAAAGAAAAAAATGGAAGACTTTTGCCTTTTCCAATGATATTCATGCAAAATGAACGCAACTTTCTCAACCAAAATTTGAATCCTAGCCTGCCAATTCCATTTTTCATACTATTAACCATTTTGCCACCCATCATCAAACTGGTACTTATGTTACTTTCCTTAAATAAAATATCCTGAGAAAATTATGAAATTTAATCAAGGGTCATAGAAAATGAGAATAGACTTTGTGCCTCCTTCCTTCTAGCTGTAAAATTTCTTTGCTTTATTTATTAAACTGATATCTCATTTTTGTGGCATTTCTCAGTCACTCTTTTCATCTTAGTTCCTTACTGGGTCCACACACAAAAAAACAATTGTTCAAGCATCATAGTTGGAAAATATCAATGTCTCAATATAATCTACAGATTAATTATTTGAGATTATCAGACACAGAAGGGGGGGGGGGGCAAAAAGTCATCCTGAAAGTCCAATCATTCCACACAGTTTCAATTAATTACTGCCATTTTTTATACACAATTGCACAACCAATACAAGGCCCAAGAGTCACTCAAGGTAGGTTATTCAGTGAGGTTGTTTCATGAATGTCACGGGAGAAGGTAATAAGTGTAGACTTTGATGATTTGTCATATAGATAACAGTTGACACTAGACTCGAAAAGGCTAAGATTGTAGTGATCAAGGAAGCATCCTTGCGGGAGTCTATTACACAAATCAGCAGCAGCCCAAATGGAACTTTGTTCTTAACAATGGAATACAAAGGAATGAGGATGATTTGTCCTTGCATATGTGGCATGGCATATCTTAGCTGTAAACTCATTCTGGTGAAACTAATGGTCTTCTGTCATGGAGAAAGTGGTGGTAGGGTGGAAAATAATTCAAGACCACATTGACACTTTTGACTACAATGTACACAATGTCCTCTCAGCTAATTGATCTATTTTACTCGGTTTACTTTCTACTATGTGTCATGTCATTAAGGAAATGGCTCTTCACAATTTCCTACCCCTTGTAGCTTTAAACAATGCTTGTCCCCCTCACTATCCTTCCAAGTCTTTGTTCTGCTATCCATTGAAAAAATTGTTAGGTATGTCACTTGCAGTTTGCCTCTTGTCCTATGAGTGTTAAATTCTCTAGGCTCATTTTCCTCATTAGGTATTACAAAAATCTCAGCAGTACAAGCATCCTTTTTGTTTTCCTTTGGACTTCCTCTTTGCTTACATGTCTAATCCATGGTATTCTCAGCATCCTTCTGTAGAATCACATCTCTTTAGTGTCAAGTCTCCTTTTTATCTCTAAGAAGATTGTTCAGCATTCAATACCATAAAGGAAGATTTATATTGCATGAGATTCTAGCACTCCTCTCTTTGTTTATAATGAAATTTTCCTGTTTCTTAATACAGGTTGAGGCAGAGAGGACAGACATTTTTTAAATGGTTATTACTCAGCCCAGGGGCAAGGGTGGTCAAACAGGTACCATTCGATCCATGGTGTCTTTGCATTTTTTTCTTTTCAGTTGGAGCTGTGACTCGGTGGATGAAAGAGCACGGTGTGTTTGCCTATGACAGTTTTGTGAAGAATAACAAGTCTCTCACAGGAGTTCTGCATCAGTTTTGTCACTGATTCAACATTCCCTGAAATCAGGCTGTTCCCACTCGTAACACAATCTTACGTTGGGTTTATGCACTTCGTACACAAGATACACCACTGAATAGCAAACCGGTGAGGATCCCACAAATGGTACATACCCCAGAAAATGTGGAATACAGCAGACAAGCTTTGCTTCACAGTCCGAATTGCTCTGCTAGCAGGCATGCTACTGAACTTGGCATTGATAGTCATTCGGTAAGGCATATTTTGCATGAAGAACTGCATTTCCACCTCTACAAATTGGTCATTGGACAACAGTTGAGGCCAAGGGACTATGCACAGCAGCTTAACTTTGCACGACAAATAGAAGCAATTTTTGAGGCAAATGACAATTTGTTAATGAGTGATGAAGCTCATTTTCATCTCAATGGAATGGTGAATCAACAGAATTGTCATTACTGGGCTCTTGAAAATTCAAGAGAACGGCATGAAAGACCACTGCACAGTGCAAAAGTGATGGTTTGGTGTACTGTTGGAAAAGCTAGAGTCATTGGTCCTTAGTTTTTTGAAGGCCATAATGGAAATTCTGTTACTGTGAACTCTGAGCATTCATCAAGATGATAAACAATTTCTTTGTGTTCTTTATGACAAAAACATATTCCTATCCAATGTGTGTGGTTCCAGTGGGATGGGATGACTGCCCACACAGCCAAACCATCAATGGATGTTCTTCACCCTCTCTTTGGTAACTGCCTCATTTCCAGGTTGTTGATACTTCTTGACTCCCTCAGTTTCCTGATTTGTCCATATGTGATTATTTCTTGTGGGGAAACCTCAAGGCACATGTGTATCATCATAATCCCTGTACATTTAACGATGTGAAGAAAGTTATTTGCGTCAAAGTCACCCAAATTGACAGAGCAATGCTGGAAAGAGTGGAGGCCAATTTCCAAGAATGCCTTCAGAAATGCATCAATGAAAATGGACACCACATGAGGGATGGCGTTTTCCACATTTGATTTTCTCCAATGTTAGTTCAATACAAACACGACAATGTCAATAAAATTTTTTGAAGCTAAAATTAATGATGTGAACTTTTCAAAAACGTCTGTTCTCTCGGCCTCACCCTGTACTTTTGGAAGGCATCTTTTGCTATTCCCATGAATCTTTAGATTTTTGTATCACATTTTCCTTTGTTTGTTGTAAAACTTCCCAGATAGCAATATTTTTTATACTGGCTTGATTTTGATGATATCTCCAATATGAGCTGTCCCAATTGCTAATGAGCATATATAATATCTTATTATAACTGATAGCCCTTTCTTCTTGTTTTCCTTTACTATTATAAATGACAGTTAGTCCCTTCTTCTTGCTTTCCATTACTACCTTGCCTCAATTCACCAGTCACTGTATAAACCTTGTAAATCAATATGTTCTAACAGAACCATTTCTATTCTCTTTTTAGAAATATCAGCAAAACAAAATTTGGCTCCAAGAATTTAACTTTCACTATTAATATAATATCACAATACTGGAGAATATAAAATCTGTTCACAGCTGTAATAATTGGAGATATAATTATTATGTCAGTGGTACAACAACTAATCATAAATGGTTGGACATAGAATTATTATATCTGTCTATACTTCTGAGATGAGGTATTGCAACTATTTACATCATTTGGACTGTTGTCCTCATCTTCATTGCCATATTCACAACATTTCATCCTCCGTTCTATGCTCCTGCCCTCTTCAGCACCTGTCTCTATTTCTGAGATGAGGTATTGTCCTCATCTTTATTGCCATATTCACAACGTTTCGGCCATTGTACAATCTGACCTTCTTCAGAAGATATAAATTGGAATTTTGATCTGAAACCTTTATTTAGTCCACAGGTGTAGATTGTTCTAATTCCACGTGCAATGCCTCCTTTGTTCACCCATGGCTAGGTATTGGACTCAGAAGTCTTTGGGTCAACTTTTTAGATAACTCAACCAACACTTTTATCCACTGGGCTATATCACCTGAAGAAGGTCAGAGCATGCAACAGCTGACACGTTCTGAATATGGCAGTAAAGATGAGAACAACTATCTGAATAGTGTGAATAGAATGATATAATGTATTTACAAATTTTTTAAATGAAATGTTAGCTACTATCAATTAAAGAATTTTGTAACTAATGAGTCTTCTTCCGTGTGCCACTGTCCATTTACTCAAGCTCAATAAATAGACTATGTATTGTTTTCCTCAGTCCCTCTTGTCTTCAATCTGCCCTGTGAGTATAAAATTTTCCAAGCCTTCTTTCTTCATTGTTCCCTAGAAATTTCAACTGCCTCTTCACAATGCTACAAGGTGTGATGGATAAACTGTCGTCTAAATTACACAAAAGTGAAAATAATACTGACATCTCATTTTAACAGATATATTTACCAAAATTACACAAAAATATCATGAAATACTAAAGAGTAAATTTATTCAATAAAATCGACATTGGCTTCAAACCATGGCCTCCAGAAAACTTTGGAATCTTCTGCAATTCTTCTGGATGGTCTCCTTGTTTAAATTGGTGAATGCTGCCATAATTCTTGCCTTCAGTTCATCTTCAGATAATAATCAAGGTGGTTGCAATCCAGAGAGTTAGGTAACCAGATGTAAGGGGTGATGTAGTCACAAAAATTGTCTAACAGTCATGTGTGAAATTAAAAATGTAAAATGGCGACAATTTACCCATCGCAGACTTGTATATATAAATGTCCTTTTTATTTCCCTTTCCTTTTTCATTATGCAAATGTTCAGTCTATGATATTCTCAGTATACTTCTGCAGAACCACATTTCTGTTGCTTCAAGTCTCTTCTTCATCTTTGAGAAGATGCCCAGCATTCACTGCCATATAGAAGAACTGATATGACATAACAGTCCAATACACTTTTCTTTGTTTCTAATTGTTGTAACCTAGGGAAGGTTACTGAATAGAATAATCGCACAAAGGTTGGTAATGAATGATAATACTTAGGACAAGAAAAACACATATAAGATTCACCAGCAGTGTGTAGTAGTAGTAGTAGTCAACTGCTAGAAGTGAGTTAAGTGAATTCCACAATAAATCTCCAACTGCAGGATATCTACCGACTGCTTCATGTGGTCAGATGTAGCACAAGGCTAAATTTAATGTGGGGTATCCAAGCCCATAGGCTTGGCCAAAAATTCCCCTGTAGACCCATATAAAACGGTGGTCGGGTAGCTGTTCCTCCAAGATGAGACTCTGACATAGCCTCATCTGGGGATTCTCTTTTCCCGTAAGTAGAGAGTTTGACCAGCACAGCTGGAGACGAATCTCCAACTGCAGACCAACATACAGTATTTACTACTGTATTTATGTGAATGGAGATATACCCATTATCATCAGTAGGTATGCTACAACACTAATGAAATTTCCTGTCTCTTAATACCTTGTTTGTCTTTTGAAAGGCACCTTTCGGTATTCCAATGCATCCTCAGATTTCAGTGTTGCACTTTCCATTCTTTGTTAAAACACTTCCAAGGTATTTAAATTTTTGTAACTGTTTGATTTTGGTATCTCGAATTTGTAATTTGCATGTTGGGCTGTTCCTTTTGCTGACAACCATGGATTGTCTCTTCTTACAATTAATGTTTAGTCCTTTCTTTTTGCTTTCCTTTACTACTTTCTGTAGAAGTGCTTGTAGTTTCCTTTCTATACCTAATATTAACACTTATCTGCATATTTTATGTTAAGATTGTGGCAGTCAATAATGAATCCTGGTATGACTTCTAATTCTCTCAGAATTGCCTCCCTGTATAAGTTGAATAAGTCAGATGAGAAGGCACATCCATGTCTATTATTGTATATTTATTCACATTTATTTTTTATCTGTGTGCATCCAGTTTGTTATCAGTATACGTTCTAGATTGTTCTAATATCCTTCTCAAATATGTCATAGTTACTTAGCAGTTCCAACAGTTTTAACTAATGAGTATTTTTTTTAAATTTTATAAAAAAATGAATTTACACACATATAAAGAGATTCATTATGGAAATATCTCCAGGCTTTGGAACTCTTGGCATTTTTCTGCCTTGTCAATCAAAAAGACAAATTAAAAAACAAAAAATAATATACACTTTACAGGTCAAATTTTTGTGGTCACCATCTGAATTTCTAAAAATCACCTAAAAATTGAATATTGCATGCCTTTTTCAAAACTAATTTCCTAGCTCACTTTGGACAAGAGGAACTTTCTCTCCTAGAAGAGTTTTACCATATATTAAATAGTAACAAAATTAACTCATGCCTGTATAAAGTTTCCTTAAAATTTTAGCTCTTTTTGTTTAATCTACCTTCCTGGCTAATGGTAAAACCGAGGGCTGCAGGGAGGTGTTAAATTTTAGATAACCTCTTGCTGAAAATTGCGCTGCATACCCTAATGGGTTAAATAGTTTTGGCATCCTAGATTAGTAGGAATTAATTGAACCAAAAAAGGCATGAAAATTATTATTAAATCCAGAGGGTGAGCCCAAACATTTAGCCTATAGTGTACCAATTATCAAGTATTTTAACATTGCTTTTTTTTCTTTTTTCTGCTTTAGTATGGCAAGCATTTCACCCATAGTTTTGATACATTTTTAAGCATTGAATGGTCCAGCATATGCAAGCCATCTATCGTAATCTGCTCGCTTGAAAATGTCTGTGCATAAGGCTTAGCAGAGTTGATAGATATGCCTGGCTCAATAAAAATGTTTTCCCATTCAGCTGGGTCATATCCTGTTTGCAGCGCTATATTGGATAATCAGATTAGTGCTTTGCTGTATTGTAAGCTCTCCAGTCAGCTGGTATATGTAGGAAGCTGGAATGTTCTATTCTGTCACTGAGGCAGTCCCATTCTCTGCGTCCTGGTTGGCTGCTGCTTCAAGTGTTGATAATGTGATAGATAAATATCCATCATTCATTCACCATTATGTTTGCTTGAGTACAGAACTGTGTTGAATTACAGCTCACTCAACCCTGTCTGCCAAATGGACACTAGTTTGGAACCTTGCTGCGAAAATGAATATCACATGTATGTATGTGTGTGTGTGTATATATATATATATATATATATATATATATATATATAACTATGAACCTAAAGAGAGCCAGGTAAACCTATCAAATGTATGTGTATGTGTGTGTGTATATATATATATATATATATTTAACTATAAACCTAAAGAGCCAGGTAAACCTACCTAGGTTTCACCTATGCAAATCGTCATAGATTTGCTCTACTTAGTGCATTGAGCACTTTACTTAGTTACTTTTGCTTTACTCATTTTGGAGGTTTTTTCTTTGGACTGAGCTAGGATTCTGGACAATTGTTTTCACCTCAATTACATGTTCTTAGTTCTTTCTTTTTTTATTGCTTATTTTTCCTTGGGTATTGGTTTGTTCATTTACAAGCCAAAACACCTAAGCTTTTACCAGACGAGTATAATAACTTATATTTATATTATTATATATATATATATATATATATATATATATATATATATATACTAGCAGCATGGCCCGGCATTGCCCATGCTTGATTAAAAAATCAGACAATTCATACAGCAATCGCTATCACTTGACTTAAAATAGTTTTGCCCTTCCTTGCCTTTAAAGGAGTGCCCTTTGCCGTGCTGATGTTGCTACATGCCTTACTTCTTGCTACATTACCTTACTGTCTCACATTGCAAATTTTTTCTAAGCTCTATACCAAACATTAAATCTGTTATGAAAAAAGAACTAAATAAAATGAACACAAAACGATCAGCTTTAAAAAAGAACTCGTAACTGGAAAAACCGAATGAAAAAAGAATGTTAACAACAAATACTTTTTCACACCCAATCCAGTTCTGCGGAATCAGAATCAACATTGAGTTTAAGCAAGCGAATGAGCCAATTGGAGTAAAGTGCCATGCAGATTTAAATTTTTCCCACTTGTGACGAATGCAGCTATCGTTTTTTTGCATGCTAGTTAACATTCGTGTCAGTCAGCTGTTGGCTCTCACGCTGGCCAACAGAATCTTCCTGCCTATTCGTGGCAGCCAGCTATAGGCTCTCACTCTGGCCAGTAGAAAATGGCCGCAAACTACATGAAAACTACCATAGAAGCATGAAAAAATCGATTATTTCCACTATCGATGGGAGTTGGGAAATGCAATATCAGTCTTGGCCTTCCCGCTAACTTGGAGCATGTGCATGTAAATTTTGGTGCAAACCCATCGAAAATTGCGCCCGTGCATTTGTTACACACATACACACTCCCATCCTGCCTTATATATATATAGAGATGTGTGTGTGTTTTACCACATTTCCCCCAAGAAAGACACTACGACAGCATTGATAACTGGGCGACTGGGTGTGAAAGAATTAGAAAGCACATTAGAAAGAAGCAAGAACAACAGAAGAGTAATCAGGAAGACAGCAGATAATGATTAACATTTCATTTAAATTTTTGAAGATCAAAGTCAACTGGAAAGCATGGAGCTGGAAGAAAATTCCATGAGTGAGAAAAGAAACTGTTACCATAGAATTTATGGATGCATCAAGCCAAATCAACTTGAGAACTTGTTGCACGTAAATTCATAAAGTCTAGGTATCATAGTGAAGAGCAATATTTGTAAATATTTACAAAATGTGGTATATGGCCAAAATGGGGAATGGGGAAAAGGATGGTCTTCATTGTCTTAACTTTAAACTTAGCTAGCCACAAACACTGACCCAGACATAACATGATATTCCTAACACCAAAACAATGCATTCTTACTTACCTTTCTTACTACATCTGCCACAATACCTCGGAATCTCTGTAAAGTCCTAACTAGTCCCCATTCATTGCCTGTCGGGGTAGGGGAATAAAATAAAAATTTTTAAAAATTTACACCCCAGTGAATATTTACAAATAGTGAAGAGCGATATTTATTTCTGCTTATTTACAGAAAATGTGACACAAGTACAAAAGGACGGTCTTCTTCTGTCTTAACGTTAAACTTAGCTAGCCACAAACACTGACCCAAACATACAAACAATATTCCTAACACCAAAACAACACATTCTTACTTACTTTTCTTACTACATTCACCATAATACCTCATTGTCTCCATGAAAGTCCTCATTAAACCCCATATGTACAATTCATTGTCTTTGCGGGAGGGGGGGATAAAACAACAATTTAAAGACTAGCCCTCATGAGTATTTACAATATGAATACAAATCTATTTACAGGAAACTAAACAAAATAATGTTATTAATACCCCCCCCCGCCGCGCACAAACCTAAAATGTGGCAGAAATATCAGTTAACTGGACGAAATCAATGCGGGACTATAATAATATAAAACATTCATTCATCCCAAGCACTCACATAGACACGCACCCATTCAGACACAACAATAAATATGATGAACACACTCGAGACGAAAGGCGTCCCGCATCCGCCAGAGAATTGACATCACTGACCACTTGACGAGGGAAAGGATGGAGAATTAAACCAAAGGAAAATGGGGACAGAAATAAAAGGGGCCAATAGTGAGAGGGAATAGCGAAGAGCTCCTCTGGACAATTACTATGATAGTATTTATAGAAAAGGCACAGGGAAGCAACTTTACAGTGATGGGAAAAATGACTGAAGCCAAGATGCCAGGTCAAGGCCAATAATATTGCTGATTCTTGTTTTTTAGAGTTTATCAAGAATCTCTAAATCTATTACAGGAGCAACTTACCATATATGACAACAGTATTCCATGCATGAATGAATGGTAGATTTATAGATATCTAAGATATATTTTGGAGAGAAAAATTGTCTTGCATGACACAGTGAACTTATTTTCTTAGCAGCTAACCTAGCGATGGATTCAATATAATCTTTCCACTTCATGTCTGCTGAGAATGTTAGCCTAAAAAGATGCAATGAGTCAATCTACTGGAGGTTAGCATCAGCCATGCTGATTGGAGGCAGGAAGGGGTCTTTCAGATGATATGTAAAAAGATATTTACATAAATGTAGACAAATATACATAGTTACATCAATAATGAAAAGAGCGTTTATTATACACAAGACATATTTACATTTCAATATAACCTCCTTCTTTGGCAATGCACTTAAACCAGTGTTCCTCCATGAACATTACACAATTTCAGATCAAAAGTCAACTAGTTACTACACATCAGGCAACAGACTTATTGATCCACTCTTGTATCTCTCGGATGCATATGATAGGATGAAGAATTAAAAAAGAAAATGAATCAGTCCAAGAATATTACTGAACGAATCAGCTGAGCTTCAACAAGTTTTTTCAACTGTTATCGTGCTTACACAATACACGTATAGATTATAATTCCGTGCTTTTGCCTTGAAGGATATTTTGAAAAATGATAACAAGCTTTAGAAATAACACATCCTCTTAAAAGAAATAAAAAATAACTTTTTGTATTAAGCAACATCAATGAACATGAAGAAAACAACAAATAAAGACTGAAAGATAAAAGAAATTGTGAAATACAGGAAACATTCAGCATTCATTGGCCAAACAGCATTTACTGCCAGTTGAAATTTATAAAAGCTTTTTCTTAAAACAATTTTTTCAGGAAATTAAACTTCTGAATCCACTGTTATCACTCTTTCTAGTACTGATGGGAGTTTCCTTCCCACCCTTTTGTTTAAGGTAGTGTGGAAAGTCAACATCTTCATTATATTATTATTTTCCTTTCTAGTTACATGTGCTATCCATTTTAGTTGTTGCTGCTGTTGAAAGTTTTCAACTGATGTTCAGTTATTTGGTTAAGTTCTTTGTAATTCTGTAGCACCATGAGATCTGATAAAGGATAGTATTCTATAAGACCTCCAAGATTCATTTGCTTGGTGCCATTTTTAATCATTGACCCAAACTAAGAACCATCAATTACTCATGAATTGCATGTGGCATATGTACTCTTAGGTGCAAAATAAATGTTCCAATATTTGTTAATTTTTGGATTTTTCCAATCCTCTCCAGAGGATTATTATTACACCCACAAAGTTTATTAATATTTATGTTATCATCTTGGCAACACTTTGTGACAATATTTTCGGTTTTGTGAAAGCATTTTACTTCAAGACATTGATTGACATTTATTTGTAGTTTTATTTCTTTTTAAGTTTTTTTATAGTTTGAAAGACTTTTTTTTAATCATTTTCCAATCACCCCATTTATTAACCCCACCCCCATTTATTAGATCTTCTCTTTTTTACCATTTATTATTTTTTACCTGTTTATTATATTCTCTAGCTTTTTCCAACCACCCGTCACTTTATCATTTATTTTATTTGACATCCATTATTAGCCTTTTTATTTATTTTATTTGACATCCATTATTAGCCTTTTCCTTATAAGGAAACATTTGGTATTCATTGACTGAGTAGCCAGTACTGATTTTGGTTGGAATTTATAAAATCTTTCACTTAAAACAGATTTTCAAGAAAATAGGTTTCTCAAATCCACTGTTATTGCTTTTTCCAGTATTTATGGGGGTTTCCTTCCTCATATTTTGTTTAAGGTAATGTGGAAAGTCAACATTTTCATTATGTCTTTATTTTCTCTTCAAGTTACATATGCTATCTATTTTAGTTGTTGCTACTGTTGAAAGTCTTCAAGTGATGTGATTTCTGTTATTTAATAAAGTCCTTTGGGATTCTGTAGCACTAGTCTACGAGATCTGATGAAGGATAATCTCCTATAAGACTGACAGGATCCAATTACTCAATGCCATTTTTAAGCATAAACCTGAGATAATGGTTGTATATAGCTATTATTCTAGACATTTCAGAATAGGTTGGATGCCATGCATGACACCCATATGAGAGTCGAGATCTGACATGGCAATTTAAGAACATGACTTGAGTCCTTAGGTTAAGATTTTGGTTTTGTAGCACATTGTGGTAAATGGAAAACAGCAGTTTTTTCAGAAGCAGTTAAGAATATCAATGTTGTAATGGAATGTTATACTCTCCCTCTTGCCTATTGTGGACTGACTATATCAGTAAATATATATAGAGTACACAGGATATACCGGAGACTGGCTTTGGGAATTGCTAGCCTGCTAAACGATTCCCTGTTTTTCAGTAGTGTATTCTCTTTTACAATAAACCTCTCTTCTTTCATCTACGCCCGTGCTGCAGTTCCTTCCACTCGAGAACCACCTTTGTCTGTTTGTAACCTCTTTAAGGATACAACAATCAAGAATAATGTAACAATAAATTTAGTTATTTTAAACACTGATTCACTGGATATTTTAACCTTTCCTTCTCCAACATTTACAGTATTTGTACCAATTTCTGTAATGTGGAATTGTTTCTCTTGGAATGTTCTTCAAACATCTTAACTCTTTGTGAAACTAATCTGAATTCATCAATCACTTCAAGTGAATTCTCTGTTCCCAGTTATCTTCCTCTTTTTAAGAAGGAATCTAGTATCCACAATCATAGCTTTGATGTCTATGTTCACAAACATCTCCCACTAGCAAGGAAACTCTCTCTTAAGTCTCCAGACTGTTCTTACATGTGCTTCCAATTATTACTACTAAACTCAGTCAGTTATTTCTTGCTTCATTGTTCCCCATCTTCTCATGACTGTTACTTACTAAATAGAATTTCTGATAGTATAAATAAGGCCCTCTCTCTACACTTGTATGCATAAATTCAAGCATTCTACTAGATTGGCAACTAGGTCTCACTGTTTTACTGTTGAACTAGCTAGATGCAACCACCTCATTTATCCTAACAGTTTCTTTTCTCTCACTTCTCAACTGTGGAAATCCTGATTTCTTGCTTCCCTGTCACCAACAATATTCTAAAAATTTAAAGGCAATGCTAATTGCCATCTTCTGTCTTCCTGAATCCTCTTCTTTTATTTCCTGTTCTTTATCTAGCCACAATTACTGACCCAAAGATTCCACAGTATTTCGTACATGAAAACTTACCATTCTTACTACAGCTACTATAATACCTCAAATTCTCTATGTTGTCATAACTAGTTCCCATATTGTCATATAGGACATAAATGAATGGAATCGTCCCTTTATGTAAATAAGTGGAGTTAAGCAAAGTTGTAGGTCAATTGCTAAATGTAGTAAACCTTCTATTTCATTACTTACTTACGAGTTTGTCTTCCTTATTTATTCCCTCTGTTATATCAAAAACATGAGATACAACACATATGTCCAATATGTACCATAAAGGAAAGTTTATCAGAACGATTACCATGAAAGTAAATGAAAAAGCACAGTGCAGTGGGACTGAAGCCAAGATGTCAGGTCAGGACCAATAACATTGCAGATTCTTTTTGGATTTTATCAATAATCTCTAAATATGTAGAAAAATACATAGCTATGGAGAACCATGATCCCTCACATCCTGAAAGTACATGAAAGTATGATTCATGATTTTATTATGTCCTCTAATTTCATCTTGATTTTAAAAAATCCTGATAGGCAAAAAAAATAAAATAAAAAAAGTAAAACTGTGAGCAATAGGTTATATGGTTTATTTGATACTAAAATGTTTAAATATTTTGTTCAGTGGGCATCAAATTCAGAAATATAAGACAATAGTTAGAATTTTCTTTTTTTTCAGAGATTCAAGTTACACCTGTTTTTACCTGTTTCAATGAAAAAAAAGTTACAGATGATCTGTAAAAGCTGATTTAATACTAGAAATCAACAGAATTGAACTTAGTATCAATTTCAAAACCAGATTTATCAATGCAGCTTGGAGACACAAATTCCTGTCAAAACCAAAATTCAGAAGAACTTGTCACATGTCTCACAGTGTCAGGGGAATTGACATCTTTACCAGACTTAGTGCCAATGTAAATAATAAGAACATTAAAAGTGGACAATTTAAAGAGAATCTTATGAAACAGGAATGGTTTCATTGCTTCAAATTCCCAGATGCTGTCTAGACAAGGATAAAACATTCCTGTCCAGAATAAAGATCCATCAAAATTAGAAGTTTAGAAAATTTAAATTGTCTCCAAACTAGACTAGAAAAATAAAAGGCTTCTAATTTGCATGATCAATAATAAATCATGTTATGTATACACAGAAAGTAAATAAAAATTTCCATATTCTAAATGTAATATAACACCTTTCACTGCTGCCTACACCCTATGGTGCAACCATGTTTTAGTGGTCCAGTCTTCAGGGACTTAGAATGATGTTTTAACCACAGGGCTAAGTCTGCACTAGTCAATGCTGATGCTGGTCAAGGCTGAATGTTAGTCACTGGCCACTTCAATCCACACCAACTCTGCCCACACTGTGTTCTTGATCTCAGAGCGATGGAAAATCAAAGGTCTCACAGCACTGGTTCAAGCCATGGCGGGTGCTATATTAAGGAAAAAATATCTTCACAATGAAAAATCAAACGAGATTCATGCACTTAATTTTCACTTAGTTTATATATCTCTTGCTACAACAAAAATTAACTCTTCCCACATAAATTTCTATAGTGACATTGGACCTTGTCTAAACTTCTGTGTTCAAAGTCTTGGAATCAGGAAATCTGGTTTTAGCTAACATGAATTTCAGAGGCACTCGATACGAGTTCTCAGCCCAAAGTCTCTGAGCTCCCCAAAGTCATCTGCTTATATGCACTTTGGCCAAAAACTGGCATAGGGCTGAAGGGTTCTGGGAATTTGGTGATTCCCAATTTTCATTAATTCCAATAAATGTTTTCTTGTTCCCTATTTCTGCTTTCTTAATCAACTTTCCAAATTTGGAGAATCTTCCACCTTCCTTGGGAGTAGTCACAGAGCTTTTTTCTCCTTTAACTCCACCCTGCTTCACTTCACATCTCACACCACTACTCTACACAGATGGAGCTAAATTCTGCCCATTCCTCATTCATTCTTGGCATTCTAACTCTGCCCACTTCTCAAGGCTGGCATAACTGTCTTTGCAACAAATCTAATTTTTAAAGTGCATACGAGAAAGTGCGTTGTTTATTCTCTTCATTAATTTCAATTCTCTGACTCCTTTCCTGGACCCACCTGTCCAGCAAAAGCACAAATGACATCACCTTCTCATTTTAACCTTTCTAGCAATTATTTCCCAATTTGTTTTCATTAAATTTGTTTACCTAAATTCTCAACAAAGAGACATGCTGTTTTCCATCCTTGGGCCAGTTGCCATCTTAGCGAAAATATAAACCAGATCACCTGCCTGTTATGGAGGATCAATTTTCATAATCCTAACCCTCACAGTGTGTTCATTCTCTGTTTTTATTTCTTAATAATACAATTCCTGTCTGCTTCTCTTTTTGCCAATGACGTGTTTTTCTAATTTCTCCAAAAAAATATAAAGGTATTTCCTTATTTGCGTTACCCACATGCCAGATTTTCGATAGGCAAAAATAAGTAAACTCTTGGTGCATTTTTCCAATTCATAGGAGTGGGACAACCCAGATGGCCCTTTATTCACTTCATATTACCAGGGAAAATGTCTTCCATTCTCTCTTTCTATCTATCTTGCAGTTTATATTTCATTTTGTGCTTAACACTTTTTCTGATTAGAATTGATGTTTAAGTATCTCACAACCTCAGTGTCACAGTATATTTATATTTCAATTACGTCATGATTGATTGCTTGATTGATTTGCTTTTTTATGGCTTATCAACCCTTTAGAGGTTAGTTACATCGAAAACATATTTTTCAATTGTAAGAATTTTTTGGAGATAATGGTTTTTTGATATGAGTTTTACTATTTAACTCAAAGGTGGAAGAAGAAGAAGAAGAGGTGGGTTCAGACCTTTTCCAGGGGTATTTGCATGTAAGTAAATATAATGAACTCAACTGGAATTCAAACTCTCCAATTTCTCATTCTGAGCCTTTATTCATTATATCATTCATATATCCAAAATTACAGCACCTGCTTTTCTCCAACAGTCACCCATCTAGGAACTGATTTTGTTCAACATTACTTAACTTTAAAGATTGTACAAGATCAATTAAGCTTTTAGAAAAAAAGAAAAGAGTACTGAACTGTTATGTAATATCAGTCCTCCTATACGGCAGTGAATACTGGAACAAACATGTGAAAAACAATAACGTTCTAGAGAAAATGGAAACAAAAAGGAAATTTATACTTAACATCAGAAAGAGATAGTTGAAATTTCTTGGGAACATAACAAAGCAACTGCTAAAAATAGCATTAAAAAGCTAAGCAAAGTATTAAGAAATAGAAAAATATCCTTAGAAACAAAGAAAAGAATACTGAACTCTTATTTAATATTAGTTCTCCCGTATAGCAGTGAATGCTGGACCATCTCCTTACTGATGAAGAGACTTGAGGCAACAGAAATGTGGTTCTACAGAAGGATGCTGAAAATACCATAAACTGAACATGTGTGTAATGAGGAAGTTTTAAGGAAAATAGAAACAAAAAGGACACTTATATTTAGAATCAGAGACAACTGAAATTTCTAGTGTGCATAATGAGGAAAAAGGACATGGAGAATTTGACCCTCATATGGCCTATTGAAGGCAAGAGAGATAGGTAGGTTATTTGGTGATTTCCTCTAACAAGCTTGTGTAAATTCTTGGCAGAAAAGGGATTAGGAGAGACTGCATAAAGATAAACTTCACTAAGCACTACAAAGGGCAGGAAGTTGTGGAGAGCCATGATTGCCCACATCCTAACAGGACATGGCACATAGAAGAACACAACTGGATTACAGTAAATGATGACATATTCGAAATAATATGTACACAGGTTCTGAAATTAATGGTGGAGCAAAATTACTTGGAAGACATTAATTTACTGTATATTCTCACCTCTTGCACTGATTGACAAAATATAACAAGAGTTAAAGGTCAGCTAACTGAACGAGTCAAGCATCATATTCCATACATTTTCAATAGGAGACAGATTTGATAATCATACCAGCCAGGGTATCAAACATCTTACAGAGAATGTGGAGTAGTTCAGGTATTATGTAGGCTGGCATTATTCTGCTGGAACAGCATATCACCTTCCTGTTGTATGCATCTACTGTAGCCAGGTCTAAATCAACATCATTCTTCAGAGTGTTTTAATTTAGTTTATTTTCCATCTGTGTATAAAAGTCCTATTCAATCCATAATGCATGCCTTAAATGCTAGCAACTAAAAATACCTTTCCTTCTGATTCCAGTGCATTCATACTGTAAAATCATTAGCAATAAATTTACATTATATATATAATAGATCTATTCTGAATAATTCATAGAATAATGACAATGCTTCAGCTAAGATCTTCAAACAATACAAGGAAGGATAAAGATGATATCAGATAAAACAATTGTTTTGCAACTGTCTTTTTTATTGTGGATGCTAGAATATTTAGTGTACTTTCCTCCTGAAATTGAACAATTGCACTTCAAAAGAACTAAATAACAATGAAAAGACAAATTTAATTTGCTGTTTGATATAATCCCAGATATTATAGGTAGAATTTTTTAAAAAAAAACCCAAAAAACATCAATAATTTCATTCATTGTACGGATTGCATAAATATTATGACAGTGCACATTCTAGTGAGAAGATAAAAATAAAATATACCATATCTGAGACCATATTAGACATACACTCCCGCTCTCCATATTTCAGCAGGGTATATTCAGAAGAAACATGTTTTTTTTTTTAAATTTAAAGAATGAAACAAGCAAGGTAGCTTGGGATTCATTTTTAGATACTTGGGAACACCCTCAATTGGAGACTGGCTAAGCAGGCTGTGGCACCCCCACCCCAATCAAGAAGATATTTCTAACTGGCCCCTACTGCCAAGATTATATATCATTTTTATAAAAACCCATCATTATACCATATGCATTTGGCTGTGTTGCATGTGCCTGGTATACCTTTATCAGAGTGGATGTCATGATTGGTATATTGGGCTTCATAATTGGTACTCCGGCATCACATTGTTGGCGTACTGCTGTTTCCCTTAATAATAATATTGGTAGTAGTAGTAGTATATTAAAATACATTTCTTAAAACCACCAGTACCATAAACAGTCACTACTTCATTAATGAGTAAACTTGAGTAGGGTGTTAATATTTTAGGTAATAATTTATATGTAGATTATTTCATACCTACTACAGACCAATCTCTTTAATCTCGTATTCAGTGGTTTGGTAACTCCCATGGTCCAGCACTTTTTGGAATCAGGTGCTATTAGTTTACTTAGTAGCTATGAATCTGTTGTTAACTGGTACAAAGAATGGCTTGTTAATTTTAACACCTCCAAAACAAAACTTCTCTATTAATCATCTGAAAGACCCCTTCCTGCCTCAATCACTGCATTTAAGTATGGCTTTGAGGAGTAAAGTTGAAAACATAGACAATTTTATTTTGAAACTCTGTAATTTGAGAACAGTATTTTTTTTCATTTCAAATGAGCTAGTGAAAGTTAGGGAGTTGTGTCCCTTTAACTTGAACAGGTGTGAAACAGTGACACACTGACATTCACATTTTTTATATAGATGTTTATATAATGTAATGATACATGTCATAGCTGGTTAGAGAAAGAAAGAAAAATACTGGAAAGAAATATAAGATTAAAAAGTCAGAATGAAGAAAGCAAAGAAATCTGCAAAACAGTCTTATTCCCTTAACAATGTCCTTTTTATATGAAATATTTCTTCATCTGTTTCAATATCAAACAAAAATAATGTTGTGTACTGCAGGTTAACAAAGAGAAAAAAAAACAGTCAAAAGATTGTGAAAATAGAGTTAAAAAACTAGAGTTAAAAAAACTGAAAAAAATAGACTGATACCACCTTCACAGGGTACATACAATAAAGAGAAATAAATAAGTACCAAGTACAGTTAGTCACAAAAAGAGAAGCCATTAAAAGATATGGAAAAAAAATATATAATGCTGATATCAGCCTGGAAAGCTGAATCCACATTCCAGGCTGTTCACACAAATAGAAAGGTATAATCCATTTCTTCTCCTTCCAGTTATGAGTTAAATAGCGGAGTAGACTGGCAACCAGGCTAAGTAGAAAGATTCCAAATTCAAAACCAGGGAGACAGTGACAGAAAACTACTCCTCTATCTTTCCCAAGAAGGTGTGGTAAATTTTCTACATACATATGAAAGGACATGTGATACCCTGTCCTCATTATCTGCCAACCAGAGGGGGTTACACAGTTTTGATGGTAAGGCGGTACTGACACCCTTGGTGCCACCAACAGCTATTGCTACCAGACAGGGTATTGTTTTTTCATGCTGACGTGTCAGTCTCTGTGATTTTTATGCAACTGCAAGTCAGACTTTCCAACATAAAAATAAGAGTGCTTGCTTTTGATCGTTAAACAATAAATGAACAGAGTTTGTGAAGACTTATGATCACCTACATGCTGAAGGGACATGGCATCAAAAAGATTTCCTTTAACAGGGTAATGGCAACTAAACAAAAAACAAATGAATATGGCTTGAATGGCTACAACTATAAGTAGAATCATCTGAAGCTCTATTTGACTAATTCTCCTTTAGTGCTGAAAACATTTATTATAGTGGATGGTTATAAGCAAAGAGGGGAGATGGGAGGTGCTTATTTTATGACCACAGAGCAGTAAATTCAGAAATATGAAACAAAGATTATTCACAAGACAATATTCTACAAAACTGATCAGTCCGACAAGATCAAAACAGCATACAATGTCTAAAACAACCTCAAGTCCATTGTTAACTAAAGCAAAAGATGTCTTGTTAATTTTAATGCCTCCAAAACTAAACTTTTCTCCATTAATCATCTGACAGACACCTTTCTGCTTTCCATCAGCATGGCTGATGCTAACCTCCAGGAAAGTGACTTGTTGAGCCTTCTCAGGCTAACATTCTCGACGGACATGAAGTGGAAAGATTATATTGTATCCATTGCTAGGTCAGCTGCTAAGAAAGTTGGTCCACTGTGTTTTGTGAGATAATTTTTCTCACCAGAATCTATCATAAATATCTATAAGTTTACTATTCTTCCATGCTTAGAATATTGCTGCCATATATGTTCCGGTGCCCCTGCTGTTGAGCACCTTGATAAAATCCAAAGAAGATTCAGCAATATTATAGGTCCTGATCTGACAGCTCAGCTTCAGTCACTTCCCTACCAATGTAAGGTTGCCTCCCTGTGCCTTTTCTATAAATACTTTCATAGTAATTGTTCGAATGAGCTCTTCACTATGGTACCTAGACTATTCAAATTTAAGCACCATACTAGACTGGCGTCGAGATCTCATCAATTTACAGTTGAGCTGGCTAGATGTAGCCTTAAATTCCATGCTAACAGTTTCTTTTCTTGCCTTTTTGCTTGTGGAACTCCCTTCTGGTTCCATGCTTTCCAGCCAACTTTAATCTTCAAAAATGTCAATGCAATGTCAATATCTATCTACTATCCTCCTGATTACTCTTTTCTCTTCCTATTCATTAATGTTTCTGTCCCTAATTCTTCCACACCCAGTAACCCCTTGTGTCTTTAATGCCTTGCATGGGATGAAACTGATTACAAAAAACAAAAAAACAAAGAGGAAGAAGAAGCTATCCATCATACATTCAAACTGATAAATAATCAGTTTGAATTTAAGGAGTTATAGGTGTTTATATATAAAAATATATATAAAAGGAGTTATAGGCATTCCAACCCATCTCAAAAGTTTTTAAAAATACAGATAGAAGTTTATGAAATGACAAGATAAGAAGAAAGTCTTTGAGACAAACTAGTGTCAATGTCTATTAAATCTGTTGTCAATCATCATTCGCAGCGAAAGAATCTAAAGCCAAGACTTGATTATAATCTGGCTAGTAATGCAGTTTGGGAATCAGATATTCTTTGATAATCCTTATCTTTGCTTTGCTGCTAAAGTCGAAATCAATCAGACTGAATAACTGTTTGAGGGAAAAAGCATTTGTTTAAGCTGTAAATCAGGATTTTCCATACTGAGTTTTGCAAGCATATAAACTGGAGAGATAGATTACTTTAAAAAAAAAAATCTGAATTTTCAAAATGAGAAGCTATTATTTCCATTATCTTGAGTCGGAGTAAAATCCTTATCTTTGTTGCTATTATCACAACATTATGGTTGCTGTGATCTTCAGCCTTCAGGTGTCTGTTAATGCAGGTAACCTTTCAGGAATTTCACACCAAAACACTTTAGTTTAACAGGAGAGTGGGGCATAGATAATTTTCATTCTGTCTAGGAGTAGCTCATCTTGTTTTTATTTAGCACTACTCACTTATTACTTGCCCTGTTTACACTGACCTAAGTTTGTACTAACTGGCTCAGGGATTGAACTCACAATCACTGTTCCACCAAATTCACAAACGAACACTTTAATCTTTTTGGCTGGTATGTTATACTCTGATTCAAACTAGTTCTTTTTCTGATTCACTCTCCATCGAAACCTGCTTGCCAGATGTAAACACTAAAAAGGGAAACTAAAAATAGAAAATTTACTCTCAGTGCAGTGGCTCCCAGCATAAAATCCAGCTCACAAAATAAATCTACTAAAAAAAAAAATAGAAAATCACAAATGTTGCTGCTAAAGCTAAAGGCATGACAAAAAATGGTGAGTTATGATCCACCCTGTCTGCTTTTAAGAATGCCTCTCACACCAGCAAGTAGGCAGTCAATGTCACCATTCAGTGACCTTGGTCAACCGAACTAATATACAGCTTACCTGCAGTCCCTACCAACTCTCCCCTTCCTCCAAGTTGCTTCCCTCACCCACTAAGAAACATTCTGTCTTGATCTTTTATATCAGAAATACAAAGAATTTTATCTTCACAATTCTTGTCTTCTTTTCTTTTTGCATCAACCAGCAATATTGTTATTTCATTTGTTCTCCCATCCAGCAAGAATCAGAACATAACGGGGCCAAAATCCCAAATGTTATGATGCTTAGTACTATTGTGCTTTCTATTAAAATTTCAAAAGTATTTTGGTACATGTGTACTAAAATAGTAAAATTTTCTATGCTTTTCATTTTTGTTGTTTCTCAAAAGAAAAAAGAAAGTAATTAAATTTATGCAAATAAAAAAGGCAAGTTTTTCCGTGGGGAAAGGAACAAAGGTCAAATGGAAGATGACATCATAACAACCATCATAATGTGGGAGGCACAATTGTATATCTTTAGCAGTTTTAAAAATTGTTCTGACTACAACCATACTTGCATACCTGTATTTGTCACCAGAAACAACCAGAAAACAATGACATTTTATCAACAGTATTAAGGAAACACAACCTAGATTGCAATTCTTATTTTTAATAAAATATAAACAGGTACCAGAAAATTAGTACATGGCTACTTAGTCCAAATAGATGAAACACCATTTCCTACCACCTTTTTAGTCCCTGGGTACTTACTTGGCATCCAGCTGAGTATGGGCCTTTTTGCTTAAAGGGTTGTCCCAAGGACATCAAAGCTTATTTGCTTAAAGGGCTGTCCTAAGGACATCAAAGCTTAAATGTTTTAAGCGTTTGTCCCAAGGATACAAGAGCTTATTTGTTTTTAAGAGTTTGTCCCAAGGTTCTCAAAACTTATTTGCTTAAAGGTTTGTCCTCAGACCATCAAAACTTATTTGTTTAATAGATTTGTCCTAAGGACATCAAAATTTATTTGCTTAAAGGGTTGTCCTAAGGACATCGAAGCTAATTTATTTAATGGGTTTGTCCCAAGGATATCAAAGCTTATTTGCTTAAAGGGTTGTCCTAAGGACATCAAAGCTTATTTGTTTTTAAGAGTTTGTCCTAAGGTTCTCAAAGCTTATTTGCTTAAAGGTTTGTCCTAAGGACATCAAAGCTTATTTGTTTTTAAGGGTTTGTCCCAAGGTTCTCAAAACTTATTTGCTTAAAGGTTTGTCCTAAGGACGTCAAAACTTATTTGTTTAATAGGTTTGTCCTAAGGACATCAAAGTTTATTTGCTTAAAGCGTTGTCCTAAGAACATCAAAGCTTATTTATTTAATGGGTTTGTCCCAAGGATATCAAAGCTTATTTGCTTAAAGGTTTATCTTAAAGACATCAATGCTTATTTGTTTAAAGGGTTGTCCTGTATGCTTCATCTCCACAATACAGGTATATTGGACATGAAGACTAATTAAAAATATGGATGAGGGTTTTTTCCAAAAGTAGCTCCCAAATATTTTAGTACAGGTATATAAAAATACCAAATTTCCACACAGGTTGGTGGTATAATCAAATTTCTCCAAAAGTATGATGGCATTTACGATATCTTGGATTTTGGTACTGCAAAAATCTGAGAATTGTGTATTTTTAATTTTAAATTGGAAACAAAATTTTCTTGTAATTACAATTAACTTCAATGAATAAAAAATTTTCTGGTAGAGAAAATAAAAAGTGAATGGAAATTGATAGATATTTTTGTATTTTTTTTTTTTAATAGAGAAAAAAAACAGCAGCAATTCTTTGTAATTTTTAGGAAATTAATTCCTATTCTGGTTGTTGAACTTTTCAGCAAGGAAGGAATCTCAAAATTGGGGTCAATCAATAGTTTATTACAAAAGACAGTAGAGGAGGAAAAAATTTTAATTGATTA
The DNA here is from genome assembly GCA_964036315.1 of Acanthosepion esculentum. Taxonomy (NCBI): domain Eukaryota; kingdom Metazoa; phylum Mollusca; class Cephalopoda; order Sepiida; family Sepiidae; genus Acanthosepion; species Acanthosepion esculentum. Next base: position 22,433,948 of record OZ038503.1, on the reverse strand, counting down.
ATAATTCATGGGGGTTATGAAAAATGATCAGTTGAAAAATAAGAAAATATTTTGAATAAAAAAAGTAACATGAAAAATTCTTTGTGATACCAAAATCACTCCCTTTAAAAAAATCATTAACAAAATCATTATCATTTAAATGGTGTGCAATATTTTAAAGATCCAGATGATGTAAGGCAATATTAAAGAAACATACAAAGTTTAATAATGAAGAAATATGACTAAAAGTTCATTAAACTTAGGTATATTTGGATAAGGGTATTTTTATGGGACTTCATACTGATAAAATGTCTTGTCAGCAGCTGAAGGACAGATATTGTTTTCACTGCCATATCACCATTTATGAATTGACTTGAATCACTTTCCAATTCACTGCCAGAGTAAGAAGACAGTGAACAAAGAAATGTATTGCTAAATATATTTTTAACTGCTCTAGGACAAGAATCATTTTTACTGCCCTATCACCGTCAGTGAATTGACTCAAATCAATTTCCAATTCACTGCCAGAGTAAGAAGACAGTGAACAAAGAAATGTATTGCTAAATATATTTTTAACTGCTCTAGGACAAGAATCATTTTTACTGCCCTATCACTGTCAGTGAATTGACTCAAATCAATTTCCAATTCACTGCCAGAGTAAGAAGACAGTGAACAAAGAAATGTATTGCTAAATATATTTTTAACTGCTCTAGGACAAGAATCATTTTTACTGCCCTATCACTGTCAGTGAATTGACTCAAATCAATTTCCAATTCACTGCCAGAGTAAGAAGACAGTGAACAAAGAAATGTATTGCTAAATATATTTTTAACTGCTCTAGGACAAGAATCATTTTTACTGCCCTATCACTGTCAGTGAATTGACTCAAATCAATTTCCAATTCACTGCCAGAGTAAGAAGACAGTGAACAAAGAAATGTATTGCTAAATATATTTTTAACTGCTCTAGGACAAGAATCATTTTTACTGCCCTATCACTGTCAGTGAATTGACTCAAATCAATTTCCAATTCACTGCCAGAGTAAGAAGACAGTGAACAAAGAAATGTATTGCTAAATATATTTTTAACTGCTCTAGGACAAGAATCATTTTTACTGCCCTATCACTGTCAGTGAATTGACTCAAATCAATTTCCAATTCACTGCCAGAGTAAGAAGACAGTGAACAAAGAAATGTATTGCTAAATATATTTTTAACTGCTCTAGGACAAGAATCATTTTTACTGCCCTATCACTGTCAGTGAATTGACTCAAATCAATTTCCAATTCACTGCCAGAGTAAGAAGACAGTGAACAAAGAAATGTATTGCTAAATATATTTTTAACTGCTCTAGGACAAGAATCATTTTTACTGCCCTATCACCGTCAGTGAATTGACTCAAATCAATTTCCAATTCACTGCCAGAGTAAGAAGACAGTGAACAAAGAAATGTATTGCTAAATATATTTTTAACTGCTCTAGGACAAGAATCATTTTTACTGCCCTATCACCGTCAGTGAATTGACTCAAATCAATTTCCAATTCACTGCCAGAGTAAGAAGACAGTGAACAAAGAAATGTATTGCTAAATATATTTTTAACTGCTCTAGGACAAGAATCATTTTTACTGCCCTATCACCGTCAGTGAATTGACTCAAATCAATTTCTAATAAACTACCAGCGTAAGAAGACAAAGGATGAAATAATTTCTGAAGATATATCCAGCTGCATGTAAGTGGTTAAAATAACATTGCTAAATATGGATTCTGGTTTTCCTTTTCATCTGAAACTATGTTTTATTATTCTAAAAGAAGTATTATCCATAAGAAAAAATTGACCCCTACTTATTTCTACTGACCTCCCAATATATGAAGCAATGTTTCCATAACAAACAAAATTTGGTTTTAATTACCATTTCCATTTCACGGAATGAAGAAAATTCACATATTTCCAGATGACATGTATGAAGGGATGCTAAAAAGTTCTCAGACTGACCTACTTTCCAAAATCCGACCAAACATCAGAATTTTTGAGGAAGGGGTTTCTTTGCAGCACCAACAATTTTTGGCACCACCTTTGCTGCCAAATATGGTCTGGTGCTGCTGCTATTTACCTTGAGCTCCTTGATAAAATCCAAAGAAGAATCAGCAATATTATTGGTCCTGATCTGGCAGCTCAGCTTCAGTCACTTTCCCATCACCATAAGGTTGCTATCCCATGCCTTTTCTCTACATACTTTCATGGTAATTGTTCGGATGAGATCTTTGCTACAGTACCTAGACTTTATGAATCTAAGCACAATACTAGACTGGCAGCAAGATCTCATCAATTTACAGTTGAGTATGTTAACGGTTTCTTTTCTTGCACGTCTCGCTTGTGGAACTCCTTTCCGGCTCCATGGTTTCCCACTAACTTCAATCAGCAAAAATTTAAATGCAAGGTCAATCACTATCTACTGTCCTCCTGATTACTCTTTTTGTTCCTGCTCATGAGTAATGTTTCTAACTTTTCCACATCTAGTAAACCCTTGTCTTAGTGGGTTTACTGCCTTGCATGTGAGAAATTGATTAATATATATATATATATATAGATTTGATGAGACAAAGTGAAAAATCGTTTTATCAAAGATGCATTTCATTCCCATTGAAAATTTGTGTTCTCTTTGGCTTCTTCAGTTTGAAAACACACAAATTATATATATATATATATATATATATAAGACAATATGGAAAATATCTGCTTCGACATGTTTCACTAATGAAATGGCATCAACATAATAGAATGTAAAATACCGAAACCTAAAAATAAAAAAATCTACAATTCAGTTTTATAAGCAGTGTCTCCTGTTTCTATTACAATAGCTTCAAATTAAAAACTTCTTATATAGGCACATGCCTGATTGATTAGAACATTTGCTTTCTGATTATGAGATCAAGGTTCAAACCCCACCACTGTCAATTTCTCATTTACGTGACTTATTGATGTTATCAGCCTCGAGAGATGATCCTATCATGTGACACAATTGGAAAGTACCTGAAAATCAATTTTGTTTGTTATAGAAACATTGCTTCATATATTGGGAGGTCAGTAGAAATAAGTAGGGGTCAATTTTTTCTTATGGATAATACTTCCTTTAGAATAATAAAACATAGTTTTAGATGAAAAAAAAAACAGAATCCATATTTAGTAATGTTATTTGACCAAAGCTTTGTGAGTGAAATTCTACAAACCACCAGCTATGGGTTAAATATCAGGGTTACGTTGGCAACTCATCTAAGAGAAGGGAAAACTTTGAATTTCAAACCATGAAGAAGGCAACAGGAAACCACTTCATCTTTCCCAAAAATGCATTGCAATTCATAGATAATAAACGGAATCTGTGGAGAGCCATGATCGGGCCAACGTCCTGAAGGGACATGATATTAAGAAAAAGTATGAGATAAAGATGGGTGTGGATTAAAAATTGATTAACAGCATGAAAAATGAATATGGCAAATGGAATTCAAGTTCTGGCTGAGACAGCTTACAGATATTTCACACAAATGCACTTTGGTAAGACCTAAATCCATTATTTAACTTTCCACCTAGGCATTAAATTATAGGACTCACTGGGCCTTTTTATTTTAGCCTTTTTTTTTAATAATTTACCACAAAGAAAGCAGTAAAGCCACTAAAACACAAAGGGTGAAAGAATAAGAAAAAAGAAAAACATTTTTAAGGAGCAAGAACAATAGAAGAAGAGTAATCAAGAGGAGAATAGATTACGGTTGACATTACATTTAAATTTTTGAAGATCAAACGCTGCTGAAAAGCATGGAGCTGGAAAAGAGTTCCACAAGCTAGAAGTGTGATAAAAGAAACTGTTATTATCAAACTAACATCTTACATCTAGCCATTTCAAGTGCAAAATGATGAGACCTTGCTGTTAATCTAGTACTGCGCCTTGACTGACAAATAATCCAGAAGGAAAAATCTGTATTTCAAGCTGGAAAAACCAAGGGAAGACAACTCCACTTTCTTCCTGAAGAACAATTCTGTTAAGGTACAAAATGGAGATATTATAGAAAAAAGAAGCTATGGAGAGCCACTGATCATCTATGTCCTGAAATAACATGGCATTTTTAAAATCAAAATACAATCAAGTGCTTCTTTACCCATTATCTTTTTTCATGAACTATTATTACATGCCAGTGAGGAGAATTTCTATCCAAAAGTTAGCTCTGGAATCAAGCATGATAAGGAGTGAAGCGATACACTTTCCAAAAAGTCATTGGTTCATGCTGAAAACAAATGTCTTCAGCCGAAATTCAAACTCTCCCTTTAACTCCATTTCCCATGCACTTTCACTTTCACTTTCTCACTCGTATGCCATGCACATTTCTTAATTGTTTGTCTGTAACTATTTGTTGCAATAACAGTGAAATACAGTGTAACCCGGATATAAGAGAAACCCGGATATAAGATACTTCTTCTCCGGTCCCGACAACTCTCTTATATCCGGGTTACACTGTAGTATAGAAAATTAACAAAAGTATCATATGTGCTGGTTTCAATGTCTAAACTGGTGGTAAATCAGCAAGTAATATATCCATTAGGCCACTGTTCTTCTCTTTGATCAGCAGGGTAAAATTCATTTGCAAATGCTGCAAGTTAATCACAGGGCACAGATACGATACTGATCAAAGACAGAAATACCAATCCATATATAAATACTCCATCATTTTTTATGGGTATCATCTATCTATCTCTCTCTCTCTCTCTCTCTCTATATATATATATGAAGAAATATAGTCTTAAAGTGTGCTATATTTATGGGATAAAGTGCTCGATATCAGTGATAGAGCGTGTGTAAATACAAAAAATATAAAATTTCATGCTAGATGCAATCATCGGGCCCGATGATTGCATCTAACATGTCGCCTCTAAGTGTTTACTTCTATGTTCACTTTTATATTTATATATATATATATATGTGTGTGTGTGTGTGTGTGTGTGTGTGTGTAATTTGGCAGCAACTTTTCTTTTAAACATGTTCTTTTGAATGTCATAGTCCTGCATATTCTCTTTTGAATTTTCTCATATTTTCTAATGAGACTTTTTATTTGAAAATTATATACTACTCTTATTATATATTATTCGGTTATCTTATGGACAATATTTCGATATAATTTTCAAATAAAAAGTCTCATTAGAAAATATGAGAAAATTCAAAAGAGAATATATATATGTGTGTGTGTTCGTGTGTGTGTGTGTGTAGCAGCATCCAAAATTAAGGAACAAAAATGGAAACTTCAATATCTCAAAAAATATAAGTCCAATTTTTTCTGAAATTGTCACTAAATGTAGATAAATAAGGGTTCAGTTGTTCTTTAAATCTGTAAGTTATTTTGAATGATACGGAGAGAGCTAGGATTCATTTAATTATCTATTCAAATATCAAGTGTCCAAAATTAAGGAACAAACAATATTTTTTTAATAAAAAAATAATCAAAGATAAAAAATTTTTTTTAAATTTGAATTTACATAAACACATATGTATCAAGAGGGATAACGCCCTTTTTTTGCATAAAAACATTGTTAGGGGTAATAGAAATAACTGGTGCTTATTAAAATATATTACTAAAGTAAGGTCTTATGGAATAAACTTAACTCTCATGATGTTAACTTAATTATATGTTAAGACAATATGTATAATGCATTTTAAACCGAGCCTTATACTTACATAGGTGAAATTATATATACACACGTAATAAAATAATCAAGTATGATCTATAATATGGAAATTTATATCTATACATTGATATTTAAAAAATGATAATAATGACTGGTGATATGAATATTAATGATTGCTACATATTAAATTAATATTAATAAGGCTTACAGTAAAATCTATTTTAATCAAGTTCAATGTACTTGAGCAGGTGTTTACTTTTACATTTACATTCTTTTAATCAATTCACTTCTCTTGTTCAGTAAGTAGTTAGGGTTATTTAAGTGTTTTAAGACAATAAGTTTTTCTAAAAGACATAACTTACATCTGTTTCCCTTTCCATGTTTAGCTTTTGCAATTATCTCCCAACTAATGATTAGCTTCTTATAATTATTTTTTTAATCACCAAAAATGCTTTGAGAGTGTTGTGCAGTTTATGTATTTAATATTGTTTAGTATCATTTGATATTTGATATTTAAAAACGCAATTTCCAGTTCTTAGTGGAAACAAAGTAATATTTGACATCATCGTCTGAATTGATCCTAGCTCTGTAAATTATGCCTTTGGTCATGCACTGGCTATTTAGTGGGTAGGTTATATTTTCAAAGCTTTTGCATGGACTTTTAGCAGAATTATTATTTAGTATTTTGTTTGTGTGCTTGCTTAATATAATATTATGTTGTGATATATAATTATTAATGTTTTTAGTACAGTTACAGCTTACCCTAATATTTTTGTTGCAATTAAATAATTAATAATGCTTCAGTTAATCTTTAGTTCTACAAGGTTTGGTTGCTCACTCAACTGCACCCTACACATAAGAATCAAGGGGATTGCAGTCTGAGGAGTTAGGTGGCCAGATGTAAAGGGTGATGTGGTCACAGAAATTGGCTGACAGCCATGACTGAGTTTTCCTGCTTGTTTGGCATGGTGCAGAGTCCTGTTGCCAGACATAGGGTATCCCAGCAGCCACCCTCTTGACCCGGGGCAGCATTACCTCCTCAAGGTACTTGATGTAAGCCTCCGTGTTGAGTCTTACATTTTTTATCAGAATGATCAGAGTGCATTTTCCAAGTTACCGTACCTTCGTAATCACCATTAGACTCACCCAGCCTTTTCCAAATCCTCTGCACTGTCCTCAGATCGACATTCAAATGCTCTCAAATGTTTGTATTGGAGCTTCCGGCATGAATGTCAAGCAGTACATCATGCCATTACCAAATCTCTGGCTGAGTGAATGTGTCATGGCGCTCGTTTTCTCACAGACAGTGCCCAACTTCACCCTAATATACTGTGCAGTCAACAACATAAAAAAAAACAAAAAAAAACAATGCACATGCATGAAAGTAAGTAATTTTAATACCTACACTCAGTTGATGTGAAAAAAAACTTGGATAATAAAATATATAAATAAAAATATATCTGAACAAACTGATATCTGGGAAAAAAAATTCAGTTAAAAAAAAAAGGAAAGACTAAAGATATCTGTGTTGGTCAAAAATAATCAATCAGCACTGGAATGCCTAGTCAAAAGAAAAAACACTGACTGAATAAATTAAGTAAAAACATAAAAGTGCTGAATAGACTAAGCAGAGCAAAATCTAAAAAAAACTATAGTTCCCTGAAGATCCATTAGGTGAAACTGTGGTAGATAGGTTCTGGCTCACTAGGTTTTATATATATATGTGTGTGTGTGTGTGTGTGTGTGTGTGTGTGTGTATGTGTGAAATATTCTAATAATAGTTTGGACATAACAAAACAGGCAATCATTTTTGACAGCTTCCTGTATGTACCATGTACTTTCACAATATTGAAGATTATGGCTCTCCAGAATTTCCTGTTAGCTATAGCTCTTAATAAATGTTATCTTTTTGCCATTTCTCCCAAACCCTGCTCAGCCATCTATTCACTCAAGTTTGCTACTCAAGTGATATGTTGCTTTCCCGTGTCGCTCTTACCTTCAATCTGCCCTGTGAGTATCAAATTTTCCAAGCTCTCTTTGACAGCTTAGTTAAACAAATACAATAGAATGTGTGTTTGGTATTTTTGTGTGGGTCTGCACTATATGTGTGTATGCATTTGTTTTTATATATATATGTGAGTGTGTGTGTGTGTGTGCTATATATATATATGTGTGTGTGTGTATGCTATATATATATGTGTATGTCTGTTATATATATGTGTGTGTATATGTGTATGTTATATATATATGTGTGTGTGCTATATATATGTGTGTGTATGTGTGTGTGTGTGTAGGCTATATATATGTGTGTATATCTGTTATATATGTGTGTGTATATGTCTATGTTATATATATGTGTGTGTGTGTGTGTGTGTGTGTGTGTTATATATATATATGTATGTGGGGGTGTATGTTATCTTTATATGTATATATTTATGCTATCTTTATTTTTACATACACACACATGCCACTATCACCACCACCACAACTAAAACAATTCTTTTCTTCTTTCTTTCTTTCTTTCTCAAACGTAAACGCATACAGAGAGTAAAAGCAATGAACCATGTAAATTGTAAAGGGTGGGTGCATGTGACATAAATGCACCCGGGGAGGGAGGGAGGGAAGGAGAGAGAGAGAGAGAGAATATAAGAAGAGAAAACAAAGCGGTCACTACTCTGAGGCAGAGAACAGAAAACGACGACGGTTGATGCTCACAAGTATTATGTGTTCCGACGTAACGCGGCTCTCGCATCAGTCGTGTGCGTGAACGCCTCACAAGCAGTTCAAGCTCTTCATCAAAATGAAACACAACACTAGTTTGCGAGAAATCACAAACCGAGCAAAAATTAGATAAAAGCAAACACAACATTACCAAAAATACCTGTAAAAAGGGGAGAAAGAAAGGATTTTTAAGACGGGTGGGAGACGGACGGCTTTTTCTATAATTTTCCGTGTGTAATCAACATGGATGATGAAGGATTGTTGTCTAGGAATCCCGCAGCTAAAATGGAGGAAGAGGAAAAGGATGAAATTGTGTTTACCTTTCATCAGAACCGGTCAGCCTTTCAGCACAGGTGAGAATTTCTTGTGTTTACAATAATGAAACAGACAGTTTCAATGAATTTGTTACAGGTGCGAGTTTTTTCGGGTTTTGTTTTTTGTTTTTTTTTGTGGTGTATGTCAATTGAAGCCAGGGTAGTTATCATTGCCAGAGAACAATTTAAAAACAAAAACAAGTTAACTAGTGTATGTACTCTAACATGTAGGTATGAATATACAAACTGTCAGTATAGTTATGGTGATTTTCTAAGCGTAGCTTAGATGAGACACAAAGTCGAAAGTATGGAGTACCCAGTGAGGATCGAACTCACTATTCAGTCGTAACTGTTAGCGAGACAAGCTTGCTCACCACGCCGAGGTGCCCATGTCAGTATTTATGTGCATATGCGGGAACAGGCTATATGACTTTATTTTCAGTTTTAGTAAAAAAAAAAAAAAGAAAAAAAAAAAAAGAAAAACAAGATTATTAAAAGAAATATTTCCGTCGACAAAAGTCATCTATCAATTATGCAAAAAAGAGAATTATTTATTATTCTATCGGATACGGACACACACACACACGTGTGTGTGTGTGTTTGTGTGTGTGTGTGAGAGAGTGTATTTCATAAAATTTAAAAAACAAACTAAAACAAAGGGGAGGTGTCTCCTCAAACACGTATATTCACAAAATATAAAGTTTTAACTTTAAATATGAAATAATGTCGGATTATAAATAAAATTCCTTATTTACATTACGGAGTGCTAAAAAAAGCCATCGGTCTTTTGGTCAGATTTTGGGAATTGGGTCAGACCGAGAACTTTTCCTCACCTCAAAGTCTGTGTGTATGTACAATACAACACACACACTAAAAATGTATCGGTATGTAAAGTTACGTAATTAAAAATTTTACAGATATGATTTTAGCGTTTTTACAAGAGATGACAATTGTAATCCAAATTAATACAAACATGATGACAGCGGATGTTTATATAGTGTGTACACACACAGGTTTCAGAATTACATGACAAGACATTGACAAAGTGCGTTAAAAAACTTGTTTTTTTTTTGTTTGAGAGACATAACAAAAAAATTAAACGTTTGCTACACTCTATAACAAGCTCCTACTTTCAAGTGCACAGTAAAAATCAACATTTTTTTTTTTTCATTTTCAACACAAAAATCATTCTAAGTCTGTTGATATTGAATCTATAGTTAAACAAATATACGAGGTGCTGAAAAGTTCTCAACTTGACCAAGAAGTGGTTAAAAAATGTCTGATGTTTTGGGTATTTGGTCAGATATTGGGAAGCGGCCAAGAACTTTTTAACACCCCTCGTACATACATAAAAAGACAGAAAGAATATTTTTAAAAAAAGAATCAATCATGTCATCAAGAGCATGCAAGGAAATATTGAACACAAAATCAATCAAATATGACGTTATGAATCGGTTTTACAGTTTGTTTGTTTCGTTTTTTATTACATATTTTCAACTTCCTCAGTAACAGCTGATGGGGACAGACATTGAGAGACACACGAGGAAAAAAGAAAGGAAAGATACGTCTGTCTCATTCATGCATCGATCGTGGTACAACAGAATGAAGAAAAATGAATGAAAATGATGAAGAGAACACTTTTGAAATTTATTAACAAATAAATAGAGAGAAGAGTGCCGGGTAGAAGATTAAAAAATGATACAAAAATTAATACTTTGATTGATTGATCATTAATAAGGAGGACTGATAAAAAAAAACTTTACTTCATTTAATTGATTGTTATTATTCTCACCGCAAAAGTCATGTTTGTTATTTGTCATTGTTCTATGTGATGTCGAAGGAAAAATGTCGTTTGTTTTATTTACGATTTGATATGCTGAACATGAAGCTCACCAAACACACATGCATAAACGTTATTTTTAGTGGCTACGCGTATTTTAGTTGCTATTTCTGATTTTGAAACAGAGATAGCAATTCAATTACGAGCAACCAATAACTTTTATAATAAGAAATAATGTCAGATAAAAAAAAATCATTATAACGATATATAATCATAATTGTATCAACAAACCGTATTTAGACAAATATGACAAACGCGTAACACAAAAACTATTCCAGTTGGTCATATTTTTCAGTATATATATATATATATATATATATATATATATATATATGTGTGTGTGTGTGTGTGTGTGTGTGTGTGTGTGTGTGTGTGTGTGTGTGTGTGTAAAAGTATGTATGTATATATGCATGTGCGTATAGTGTATGTGTATATATATGTATATAGTGTATATAGTATATATATATGTATATAGTATAGTGTATATATATGTATATAGTGTGTGTATATATATAGAGAGACAGACAGACAGACAGGCAGGCAGAGAGATAATGAATTTTCTATCCGACATTAATTAGTTCTTATTTGCATGATATTAACCAATTTTTCTCCTGAATATAATATACGCCAAAAATATATTTTATATATATATATATATATAAAGAGAGAGAGAGGAAGAAAAGAGAGAACACCTAGGTGTACATGTGCAGGTACTCTTCTTAAAAGTAAAAGTGTTTTACGTTGCAAGCTAGTTGAAACTATTTGAAAATGTTACACATTATTTATTTATGTGTTACATATTGTGTACCAGCTCTTAAACTGATGTGAAATGCTTTTCATAAAAAGAATAGTTAACACACACACACACACACACACACACACACACACACACACACACACAAGTTTATCTAAAAAATACAAACTTCCTGAATACGTTATGTCCAGGAAGTTTGAATTTATTTTAATTTCTTTTATCAGGATTGGCTGACAAAGAATTAAAAAAGCAAGCAAAAACAGAGACGAATAAGTCAAAGTATTATGAAGTAATTTTAAATCGGTTGTTTAAGAAAAACGCGAAAACAAATCGTCTCAAATAATATCTTTATGGAACTGAATTAAAAAAAAGGTCTAAGTATTTTCGTTGTTTACATAACTCCACAAAAAGGAAAGGTTACTTGGATGTGCCCATCGTATGTGCAAGTTAATATGAAAAAACAGTGAACTGTGAGTTACACAGAATCATTATCAGGCCTGACGATATCAAATCTAAACCTGCATAATATTCGTCATGTAAACACTTCGAATAATGTCCTTATATTTTTTTTTTTTACCTAAAGGCTAAAAGTATATGTATTTTTTTATGTTCAAGTGCTTGCATTACTTAAAAATTTGTTACTGTTTTCCTCTTCTTGACACCAACTGTAGGACACGATTTTTTACAAATCAGTTTATTTACATTTTACATTGACTTATCGTTGTTGCTATTATTATCATAATAATAGACGATAACAGTAGTCAGTTTTTACTCGTTTTTACTGTGAATTTATTTGCAGTGAAGTTCATCATTTACAAGGCCCGGGAGCCACTCGAGGTAGAGTGTTACAGAGTAAGAGGCACAGTTTGTGTGGATATATGGGGAAGACAACGGTTAACCGTAGACTTGAAGATTCTAGTAATTGGGAAGACATGTTCTTGAGAGTTGGTTATATGTGTGTGTGTGTGTGTGTGTGTGTGTGTGTGTGTGTGTGTGTGTGTGTGTGTGATGGGGGAGAATATAAAATAAGTATTTTTATATACCAGAAAAATGTTAGGAAAATTAATGACAAGGTACTTTAATCACTAGAACAGTAACTAACACCTACAGTATATTTACATCCAGATTCTTACATGTCACCTTTCTTGACAGATCTTCTATTATCCCAATGTGGGATACTTAATAACAAAAGTGATAAAAACGTAAACAAAAAGATACTGAACGAAATTGGCTCGACCCAAACTTAGTTTTAGAAATAAATTTAAATTTACAAGTTTAAAAAAATTAAGCGTCCTCGCTACTTTGTGCGCTTGTTTAGTTACTTTTTTTAGTTCAATTAAGTCCTAAATGACGAAACGCATTACAATTTTTTTCACTTTGTCGTTAATTTTCCTAATATATATATATATATGCATATATGTGTGTGTGTGTGTGTGTGTGTACGTGGGGACAGAAATAAACACTAATTACTTCCAGTTTCTCTTGAAGCGATCATGCAGACCAATCATTAAGACTTGATTTCTACGTCCACACTGTTAGTCCCTACAAACACTAAATCCTCGATACCGACTCCGTTTCCCCCAAAATAACAATAAACTATATATATATATATATATATATATATATATATATATATATATATATATATATATATATATATAAGATGCTAAAAAACGAACTATAAAAAGAGTGACATTTTTGTTGATAGTAAACTGATCATTTCAACTTTCACTTTCGCTTTTCAAGCCGTTAACTTAGCAGAAGCTCAAGTGCGATACTATCAAGCCAAGCAGTAGTGCTTTCGCAGATGAGCCATTTCTTTATGTGTAACTGTAAACCAAAATAAAATCTAAATAAAAAAAATAGAAATAACATATACAACAGTTGATAAAACAATTAATAAAATAATTCGTTATTTATAAAGAAAACTTCACTATAATAAATTAAAATAAAAGTCAAAAACTGATGCGAAGCTGAAATCGATAACCGTTCCTGTCTCTCGTAAGCTTTCTTTAGTTTTTTTTTTTTATTTAAAATAAATTATTTTTCTCCTCTCTTTATTACAGCCTTCCCCACTTTAACTCTGAGGTGTAAGTAAATAAATAAATAGTCTACCATTCCTTGATTACCAACAATGACGCTGACAAAAAAAAAACAAATAAAAAATGTCAACAATAGCCAAACAATATTCCTCTTCCAAACACAAGAATATACAAGACCGCGTGGGCCAGTGCAACAAAATAGGCTGCTTCACTCCGAAAAACTGATTTACTATCCTCGAACAATTTACACACCTTTCTTTCCATCAGGTTCGGTAGTTAAACAAGTGTCGATATTCGTTCTGAAAACCCCATGAAAAAAATGAAATCGCACATCTTTCAATAATAAAAATAACATCCGGTTATCTTCATTGATTCATTATAATTTAATTTAAAAATGTCATAAAAATATGTTGTTGTCTTTTCTGTCTAATGTACACATCACGTGTGAATAGCAGTGTGATTTATTTCTGAACAATTTCCGTGTATAGAAGATTGATTTATTATTTGACAAAAACCAAAAGAATAAAATAAAAACTGAATGCAACAACATGACTGAAAAATGAAAATGAATTGACAAAAGAAAGCTGAGAGAAATTAGTTACAAGAACTAGATTTAACAAAGAGAACGACATGGGAAATTAAAGTACCTATATTTAACAAAGATGGATACATTTTTAAAACAGTTTTTAACTATATATATATATATATATATATATATATATATATATATTACACACACACACACACACACACAAGATAGATATGAATACAGCCTATACAAGATAGACAGATATGAACACGGTCTATATATATATGTGTGTGTGTGTGTGTGTGTGTGTGTGTGTGTGTGTGTGTGTGTGTGTGTGTGTGTAATTATGTATGTATAGATAGATAAATGGGGTAGCAAGATTGCTTTCTTTCACTGAAAATGAGAAAAACCTTGAATTAGTTACCGAAATATTGGCCTTTAGTTGCGCTTGAACATAACATGACAGGTACCGGGAACATAGGTAAAGATAAAATTTGAACGAAGTTATATAGATATAGTAATAATAATAGTAGTGGTAAACAACAATAATAATAATAAAAGACTAATCTGAAATTCCAATGACTAATTGCTAATTGGAATTAGCGATACAGGAAAGTTTGAAAAACAAAAAATGAAAGAAAGCATGCCCGATTTTAACGCTGGAGAATCATTCATTTAAATGCAGATTTATAGAAGACGAAATAATTATTGTTAATCTCGATGAATCAAACGACTCGAGTAAATAGGAACCAAGACTTATTTAATTTATTTAGCAGATGAACCTTTTTTTCTTTTTTACTGCCAATCATTTGAATGAGACGCGCAGCATACAGACGCTATTTTTACACTCTTCCATTCATTGAATCGACTCTGAAACGACAACTAACATTATTACTTTTTAGTTTTTATTTGTTCGCAACGCATCGTTTGATCATTCTTCTTACTTAACTGACTGCAGTTGGTTCTTTCTTTCTCATCATCTGCTCATTTCAATCTGTACACTTTAGACGTTGTAATGTTTATTGAATGTGTCTGTAGTGTAAGTGAGCAGACAAGTACTTCATTTTTTTTATCTAATTGATTGACAATTATTTTTATTTTATTCTGCGTTACAACAGGACCCATAGGCATCAACATTTTGGCTATAAATAACGGAAAGAAATTATTCTTGCAACGGATATCTATGTCAGTCAGTTTTACAGCGTGTATCTTTATTTTTTAATAATCCCTTCAACGGATCACTATATTTTCATGAGAGTAGTAGAGATACGCTCTAACCACAGCTAACGATTTACGAATTTTTCTTTTGTTTGGTTCAACAAATATATTCACCAGTTTGATCCAAAAATATAGTGTTTTACGACCAAACTAAACTACGCTCTGTCAATAAATAATTTGATCTCTTATTTCCGCTAGTATTTATTTATTTATTCATTCAAATATTTAATGATTTGTCTCCAAATAAACTCAGTAGTAAATTATCATTCATCAATACTTAAATATTCGGTAGTGGTCTGATCGAAGTGACACTATTTTTTTAAAAACAAACAAATGATACATCAGCATATTTAAGTTTAAGCTAAATAATCTACAAACTGAAGTCTCACAGAATTTTTGAATTTTCTAGGGAAATTTAAAAATTCTGGGGAAATTTTTTTCAACAAGTGGCCTCCGAGCCTGAGACAATTTGACAGCTTTTGGGGCATCTAGAGATGTCTATTTCCATCGCTGTCTATTACAAAACATCTCCCACAACACACACACTTTGTCATTAATTAGCCTGATACACATACACACGCACACACACACACGCACACACACACACACACACACACACACGTGTGTGTGTGTGTGTGTGTGAGTGAGAGAGAATTAGGCAAATTAATGACAAAGTGTAAAAATGTTTTTATACGATGCATTTTTTTTTTTGTCCATTAAGATTTCATCGGATTCTTGTTCTGAAAAATGTATTTCGTATTTGCCCATAACGGGTGTAACAGCAAAATTGTCCAAATCGTGTAACATTGTCCAATTGTTAAGCTCTGAACCGTTATACCTTAGTGTTATAAAAACCTAGGAGAATTCCAGTAAGATATCTTTAATCATTTCTATTGGACTCTGAGCAAAAAGAATGTATAATTACTCTTCAGGCGTATCATGATGAAATCGATCAAAAACGAAATTGACATGTTCATCATTAATTAATCATAGCTAAGGATTGGAAGCTTATGAAGGAAAGTTTATATATGTATATAATTCCAGCATCATTTTCTAACTTATTCAAGATGATCTTTCCCTCTCTAACCTTCTAACTTTCCATCCGGGGAGTAACAAGGTGCCCCACAGGTTTTATGTATAATTTCATTTTCAAGTTTTTTTCACTGCTCTTTGGACTGTCATAACTGAAATTGCTCACTTGCATGCCAAACATCTTATGAACTGAGTTGGATCTTTTCTAATTGATCTCTTTTGCTCTAATTGAAATCTTTCTGTTGTGACCTCCTGATCCAGTTTTCCTTTCTACTGTTCCCTCTTTTTTTTTAACATTCACTATTCTTGAATGGAAGCTAGAGGATGAATGTTGGTACAATTACTAAAGGTCGGAATGATCTTTTCATCTCACCATTGCTCAGATGGAAAGATATAGTGAGGCTGATACAAAACGATTTTAACCTGTTCTCTTTTTAGATGAATAACTCAAAGGGTTTTTCAGTGACTCTTACGACAAATGGTGCCAAGATGACTAAAAGAAACTCAATTAGTTTAGTGTTTTTTTTTTAGATATTAAACATTTTATAGGATGAATAATTAAGTTGTAACATGATTTGGACAATTTTGCCATTACACACTGTGTATATATATATATATATATATATATATATATATATATATATATATATATATATATAGGATTAATGTGAGTAAAAGTTTGTCACTTAGCTGACTGATATTACCTTCAGCATCCTGACTCCAGAGTTTCAAAGACAGACCTGTCCCCCACTCTTCAGAAGGTTTCAACAATTTACTGCTTATATTTTTTCAATTTTTTCTTTTTATGCATATTTAACACTGGTATAAGTTTTCTTCTATATTTTCTGTGTTCATGTGTGTGCATGTGCGCATTTCTGTGGATGGGCCTTCACTCACGTGCACCCGTTTCTGTGAATGTGCATACGCGTTCGGTGGTGTGATCATTCACCCTTTTCTTCGGTTGTTTTTTTTCCCAACTTTCCACTCACACATTTAGCCTACTTTCTTCTTTTTCCCAACTGTTGCTGGGTTTATTCCGTCACTAGAGATGTGACCGATTTTTATTTTTATTGATGGGAATTCTGTGTTTTTTTTTGTTATTTGTTTTTTTCTGAGAGAAGTTGTATTTCGCTTTTTCTGTTTTTTACATAAATAATTGATATTAATGCTTAAATGGTAAATACTTATATGTTCACATGCACATATATGCACACATGCACATATATACATACATGCACACATACACATATTTATATATCTTCACTGGGCTATTGAGGAATAAAAAGATAACAAAAATGGTAATATTGCAATAAGATAGATTATATATATATATATATATATATATGAGAATGTTGGTGTTGTTGGTTAGAGGGATTCCTGTGGAAACTATATTCTCTGAGTAAAAACAAATCCTTGCTTAATTCCTGAAATCACACATTAAAAGATTAAACAACAATTCTTCAGAAGAGTGAGTACCACTTCTTTCTTATTCCTAGTGTCATCAAAAAAGGATGCAGGTGTGTCAGAAAATTCCGATTTTAAAATCTGTCTCTTCATGCTTCAATGTAGTCAAAAGTCTAATATATAATAAATATTCTCAGTCTCATTGATTATATTGTTATCATTTTGTTGTCTTTTGATTCCTCAAATTTCATTAACTGGCCTATTATATATATATATATATATATATATATATATATATATATATATATATATATATATATATATATGTTTCATGCTAGACGCTGTTTCATGCCTGATGATTGCATCTAGCATGAAACAGCCTGTCGCCTCTAAGTGTTGACTTCAATGTTCACTTTTATATTTACACACGTTCTATCTCTGATATTGAGCACTTTATCCCATAAATATAGCACACCTTAAGAGTGTATATATATATATATATATATATATATATAAATTATATTAAGAAACAGACAGATTTGAGGTATCATGGTGATTATAATTTATTTCCTTAGAATTGAAATTCAATTCTAATTCCTCAGATCAACTTTTGCATACAAATAAATGGGTAGCAAATATTCCAATATTTACTGTTTCACATCGAGCTCTCTGAATTATCTCCTACCTGGAATTATCCATATGGATTATCAAACACATCTTTACCTACACACACACACACACATACATACATATATATATATATATATATATATATATATATATATATATATATATATATATATATATATATATATATAAAACAATATAATGTTAAAACACATGTTATATGTAAAGATAATATGCACAAACACATCCATATATTAGAATATGTAATTTAAATTAAAATTTAACACTGACAGTTTATATTGGAGGCCAGAGATAAAGAGGAAAGTAATGCATAACCTATCTAACAAGCTTGTGTAAATGGATGGCGGAACAGGGATTAGGAGAGACAGCAAAAAGACAAAATTTACTAAGAGCTCCAAATGGCAGGAAATTGTGGAGAGTCATGTGCACGGTACATAGAAAAATAAAAAAAATTTAAAGGAACAGTTCTAAAATGTGTATGAAAAAAATGATATCTTCGATTAAAAGTTTCATGTACTGTACAATCATCAGGCATAGATTGAGAATTGTTTGTCAAACACTCCAACAAATATAATACTTGAATGTTTTTTCCAAGTCAAGAAATATTATCAAGTGAAATTTTTACTTTACCATATTTAGTTTTCTTTCTAGGGCCAGAAAAAAGCCCTTCCCAAAAATCCATAATAGCCTTGTCATGTGAGTGTCATGCATGATGCCAAACGCATTCAGAAATATCTAAACTGTTGGCTATACACAACGTCTTCCTTAGATCTATGGTTAAAAAAGGCTTTGAGCGAGTAATGCGTGAGGGTCTCTTGGCAAAGATCATCCTAATTTGAGCATTGTGGACTGGCACTACTGATTCAGAAACAAAGAACTGTACCAAATAACAAAAACCGTATAATTTGAGGACTACCAACAGCGGCAATAACTAAAATGGGTAGCACATGTAACTCGAAGAGAAAAAAAAATAACATAAGATGTTGATATTCTACACTACTTCATATAAAATGTTAGGAAGGAAACTCCCATCAATACTGAAAAGAGCAATAATCCTTACTAGACTTGCAAAACCTATTTTTCTGAAAAATTGTTTTAAGAGAAAGATTGTAAAAATTTCAACCAATAGCAGCACTGACTGCTCAGTTAATAAATACTGAATGCTTCTTTGTAGGGAAATCGTTATTATTAGCATTAGCATGTTTACACACCTCACATTGAAAAGCTAAAATCTGTTCTGATTTAACTTGTTGTGTAAAGGCATCACTGATCTGAGACTGAAAACAGAATCTGTACCTGAGAACATCTGCAGTAGCTAGTCTTCTTATTCTATGTGCCACAATCTTTCAAGATATTGGCGGTCATGGCTCTCCACAACTTCCTATCGTTGCTAGTTTTAAGCAATGTTAGTCACCTTACTATCCATCCAACTCTATATTCTGTCATCCATTTGTATATTTTTGTAGTTACTCACTGTATCCTCTGCCTCTCATTTCTGATGCTTCGAGTTTTTTTCTCACCCTTAGTGAAATTGTCCAACATTCACTGCCATATAAGAAGATGGATATCACATAGCAATCCATCACTCTACTTCTAATAAAAGATTAGGATGAACCCTCCCCCATCAATATTGGACAAAGCAATAACAACTACTAGACTTGAGAAATCTATTCCCCTGAAAAATTGTTTTAAGAGAAAAATTTTATAAATTTCAACCAAAATCAGTACTGACTATTTGGTCAATGAATGTCAAATATTTTCTTGTAGGGAAACAGGTTATATCACCATTTCTATACCTATGAAAATATATAGAATAGTAGTAAACTGAAAATATAAACATCATCTTTGTATGTCAGTCTATAGAGACAACAAACTTAAATAAGACATCTTTCTATAGATTCTTGTCTTTGTAAATTGCTTTCGCTTTTAGAGTAGCATTTTTAAATAAAAATTATGGTCAATCATTATGGTGAGCAATTAATTCATTTAGTGTGTTATTTTGTAAAAGATCCCCTTTGTGTTCATATAATCTTTTATTTAAATTCCTTGAGGTTTCTCCTGTTTATTCCTTGTGGTAATTATTACAGGTAATAGAGTAAATTGCTCCTTCAAATTTTAGCTTATTATTTTGTTTTTTATTAACACCAGCACTCAATGAGTGAAATTATATATCCATATATATATATATATATATATATATATATATATATATATATATATATTTTGAACGATAAAAATTATTAAAAAAATCAATTAAAATCTTCAGACATACTGGGTTGTAGATTAATATTCTTATGCTTTTATTATTATTATTTCATTTATATTCCTCGACTAGTTTCGACCAACATGGCCATCATCGGGAGAGAAAAAATGTTTCTGCTTGCTGTAGCAGTAAACTACAGAAATACATTTTTATATATATTTATATATATATATATATATATATATTTATATATATATATATATATATATATTTATATATATATATATATATATATATTTATATATATATATATATATATATATATATATATATATATATATATATATATATATATTATATATATATATATATATATATATATATATATATATATATATATATATATATTTATATATATATATATATATATATTTATATATATATATATATATTTATATATATATATATATATATATTTATATATATATATATATATATATATATTTATATATATATATTCATATATATATATATATTTATATATATATATTCATATATATATATATATATTTATATATATATATTCATATATATATATATATATTTATATATATATATTCATATTTATATATATATATTCATAGTAATTGTCTAGGCACCCATCAGTTCACACCAGATGGTTAGCCTCGACGTAGTCAGTCTGTTCACCAAAGTACCAACAAGTGAGGCACTAACAGTAATTGGGGACAAACTAGCTGCGGACCCTTCCATACAAGAGCGCACATGTGTACCATTGCCAAACATAATGGAAATGCTGACCTTCTGCATGGAATCTTCCTACTTCAGAATGGGTACTGACATATATCGACAAGTGGAAGGTTTGGCTATGGGTTCGCCGTTGTCACCGGTAATGGCGAATATATACATGGAACACTTCGAAGACATGGCCTTAGGTTCAGCTCCCTTAAAGCCAACTATGTGGCTCAGATACGTTGATGACACATTCATACTCTGGCCTCACCAGGAAGACGTCCAGGTACTACTGGAGCATGTGAACACAATACGACCATCCATACAGTTCACAATGGAGAAGGAAAGAGATAACCAACTGGCCTTCCTGGATGTTCTCATAACACGCACAGAGTGTGGGTTCAAGACATCAGTGTATCGCAAACCCACTTTCACCGGACAATACCTAAACTTCAACTCCCATCACCCATACAGTATCAAACATGGAATCGTACGCTGTTTACAACATCGAGCACAGACAATAAGTAGCGATTCCCACACGTACCACCAAGAAATGACCAGGCTAAAAAATACCCTTCGACGTAACAACTACCCCGATAGCATACTGTCCACCAAAGGGAACAATAGAGTAAGGGAAGAAAATGACTCGCAAAAACCTCCAACGGTCTGCTTACCATACATGCGAGGCGTCTCAGAAAAAATTCAAAAAGTATGTGCCCCTTACAACATCAGGACGGTATTCAAAAGTGAATCAACACTGAGAAGACACCTAGTCCGAGTAAAGCCACCCATAGAGAAGAACCAGACCAAGAACTGCATATATTCCATCCCATGCAGCTGCGGCAAGGTTTACAAGGGCGAAACATGCCGCCCCCTTAAAGTAAGGGTGGATGAACATCGAAAAGCAGTGACTAGAGGGGAGACGGAAAAGTCGGGTATAGCCTACCATGTATGGAAGGAAAAGGGTGACCATCGCCCTCTCTGGGATGAAGTTAAAATAATAAACAGTGAGCCCCACTGGAAAGTGAGAAAACTCAAAGAAACAGCTCACATGCTAGGACATAACAACCTCCTGAGCAGACCAAGTATAGAACTGAACACGATTTGGGCACCCCTAATCGTAAGAGAGAACCTAGAATAACAACTTAGGTTTAAATATACCAAAAATTCATACACGATCGTCCCAGTGACACATGGCCGAGGCGACTAGGACGTTGGAACAGTGATTGCAAGTTCTCCCGATGTTCTGAGTTCGATCCCGAGCAAAGGCAGTGGCAGCGACAAACAAGAGCGGTGACAACGATAATAGAAGCAACAGCAGCAGCAACGATGGCGTCAAGCAGTAGTAGCAGCAGCGATGGCCTTAATGGAACGAGAACATGGCACCCCCGTAACAATAAAGGGTTGGGTTCGAAATTCCAGACCGATGGTTCCCGAGTTCGAGATGCACCTGAGGAAGGCCGGAGGATCAGACGGCCGAAACGTTGTGAGGAAAGCAACCAAGATGAGGAAGTCAGTCCGATTAACGAAATCCATATATATTCATATATTTATATATATATATATATATATATTTATATATATATATTTATATATATATATATATATATTTATATATATATATATATATATATATTTATATATATATATTTATATATATATATATATTTATATATATATATATATTCATATATATATATATATATATATATATATATATATATTAGATTGATAATATTAGTAGTAAATATACACATACATATGCAATCATATATCTAAAATATATATACATACATATATATATATATATATATATATATATATATATATATATACATGTATAAAAAATAATTCCAAGAGGATAGAATCCAGGTAGAACTCAATGTTCAGGACAGAGTAAGGATATAATAAAAATGCTTAACACTAATATTTCATGGTTATAATTTATTCCATTGGAATCGTAAGAATGATCCAATTCATCAGACCTACATATTATGAATTGAGTCGTTTTTGCGATTCCAATGGAATAAATTATGACCATGGAATATTAGTGTTTAAATCTTTTTATTATATCCTTACTCTGTCCTGGACATCGAGTTCTACCTGGATCATATCCTCTTGGAATTATTTTTATACATATATGTATGCGTATATATAATTGCATATGTATGTGTATATTCACCACTAATATTGTAAATATATATATATATATACACACACACACACACATATACACACACCTTCTTCTATGTACTGTGTCACTTCAGGTCATTGGCTCAACCCAATTTCCTGTCCTTTTTCGCTCTTAATAAATTTTAACTTTTTGTTATCTCTCCTAAATCCTAAACTGCCATCCATTTACTCAAGTTCACAAAGTATGTTACGCATTGTTTTCCCCTGTCCCTCTTGCCTTCAATCTGTCCTGTGAGTATCAACTTTTCCAAGCTCTTTCCTCATTATCTGCCCTAGAAATTTCAGCTGTCTCTTCTTGATGTTAAGTGTAAGTGTCTTTTTTTGTTTCTATTTTGTCTAAAACTTTGTCATTGCTCACATGTTCAATTCACAGCATCCTTCTGTAGAACCACATTTCTGTTGTGTGAAGTATTTCCTTCATCTGTGAGGAAATTGCCCAGTATTTACTGCCATATAGGAGAACTGATATATTACATAACAATCCAGCACTCTTTTCTTTGTTTAGAGCCAGATTTTCCTGTTTCTTAATACTTTGCTTAAATTTTGAAAGGCCACATTATCTATCCCATACACACATAATATATAGTAAATAATATTTTTATTAAGGCCCTTGATTCAATCCAACTTAATGAATTTTCCTTGCAGTTTTTATTCAATCTCTAATCTTTTATGAACTGCTTTTACTAAATCCTAGTAACCCTTTCTTTTCATCTGAGCCTGTGTTGCAGTAGAGATTAATCCCTTCACTCCAAGCAAGGCAATAAAGCCACTATGATGCAAGGGGTTACTGAGTGTTAGAAAATATGAGAAAATTATTATTAAGACAGAAGATAACAATTGACATTACATTTAAATTTTTAAAGATCAAAGTGCGAGAAAAGAAATTGTTAGCATAGAACTTAGGGTTACATCTAGCCATTTCAACTGTAAAATGGTGAGACCTTGTTGCCAATCTAGTACTGCGCTTAAATTCATAAAGTCCAGGTACCAAAGAGAAAAATTCATCAGAACAGTTACCATGAAAGTATTTATAGAAAAGGCTCAGGGAAGCTACATTGTGGTGGTGGGAAAAGAACCTAAGTCAAGATGCCAGATCAAGACCAATAACATTGCAGACTCTTCTTTGGATTTTATCAAGAATCTCTACATATAATATATAGCAGGAGCACCAAACCAGATGTGGCAGCAATATTCAAAGCAAGGATGAATGGTAGACTTTATAAATATGTAAGCTAGATTCTGTTGAAAAAAGTTGTCTAGCACGACATAGCGAACCAACTTTCTTAGCTGCAGACTTTGCAGTTGATTCAATATACTCTTTCCACTTCATGTCAGCTGAAAACATTTGACCGAGAAGGCACAATGACTCACTCTCCTGGAGGTTAGCATCAGCCATGCTGATGGACGTTAACAAGGGTTCTGTCAGGTGATTGAAAGAGAGCGGTTTCATTTTTAAGGCATTAAAATTAACAAGCCACTCCTTGCCACTTTGATAATCACTTCTCCTATTGGTGGCCTGAATCTAGGTGATAACATTTTTTTTTTCAAGGCAAACAGACCCACCCCACTTAGAAGATTGGCACACAACAATTTTCCTGCCTTTATTTGTCCTCTCTCTATTTTCAGCCTTGTGCCTATATTAAGTTTAATGTAGATATCATGAGTTTTTTTTTTATCCCTCGATCTAATCAAGACTATAAAAAACATTTTATGTATCTTTCTATTACCATTTCGGTTTTTATCCTGCATTAATCGATCCTCCTGAACATGTTTTTACATGCTGGCCCAGAAATCTTCAGCATTCTTTTATACTGCATTCAATCCGTCTGTCCCACCTCCTTCACAGACACAACTTGAATCATATGGCTAATGCTTTGTAAAAGAAAAAAAAAATAATGATCCAATTAAAATATCAATGAATGGGGAATTTGTTCAATGGGAAAATTTATTTATTTCTACTAAAAATTCAAACTGGTTTAATAATGTAGAAAGAAATAGATGATTTTAAAAGGAAAAAAGAAGATGCAATTAGAAGTGGAAAAAATGCAATTAAAAAGAATAAAAGATACAATTAAAAAGAGAAAAGATGCAATTAAAAAGAAAAAAGAAGCAATTAAAAAGTAAAAGAGGAGCAATTAAAAAGAAAAACTAAATCTAAATGCAATTAAATCTAAATTTTACTCATTTAGCAACTTCTTCTATGTGCCAAGTCCCTTCAGGATGTAGACGATCATAGCTCTCCACAATTTCCTGTCCTTTGTAGCTCTTAATAAATTTTATCTTTTTGTCATTTCTCCTTAACCTTGCTCTGTCATTCATTTACTCAAGCTCTCTAGGTAGGTTACGCATTGTTTTCATCTGCCCCTCTTGCCTTCAATCTGTCCTGTCAGTGTCAAATTATCCAAGCTCTATTTCCTTATTATGTGCCCTAGAAATTTCAACTATCTCTTCCTGATGTTAAGTATAAGTGCCTTTGTGTTTTTCCATTTTCTCTAAAACCTTATCATTGATCCCATGTTCAGCCCATAGTATTCTCAGCATCCTTCTGTAGAACCACATTTTCGTCAATTCAAGTCTCTTCTTTATCTCAGAGGAGATTGTCCAGTATTCACACTTTTGTGCTGGTGAGACGGAAAAGTAATAGCAAGAGGAAAAAAGTCAGACAGTTATATCTGGACCCCAAAAAGAAGAGGTAAGGCAAAATTTCATGGGAAAATTAGCTCTGGGGGAGGTGTTGTAATGGAATGTCCCACACTCCTTATCGCATATATGGACTGACTATATTGGTAGGTATATATAGTGAGCACAGGATATCTCAGGGACTTACTTCAGGAATTACTAGCTTGCTAAACAATTCCCTGTCTTTCAGTAGTGTATTCTCTTTTACAATAAACTCTTTCTTTCATTTACGTGCATGTTGCTGTTCCTTTCACTTGTGTACCACCTTTGTCTGTTTGTAAACTCTTTAAGGATACAACACACACCCATATAGGAGGACTGATATTACATAACACTTCAATACATCTCTCTTTGTTTCTAAAAAGATTTTTCTTTTTGTATTCTTAAATTTTCAAAAGCAAAGAAAAAACTAATCCCAAATTTACTGGATTCTCCATCTTTTTTTATGTATGTAATTCTCAGTAATGCAATTCTCCTTCTATGTACCATGTTACTTCAGGACATGGATAAGCGTCGCTCTCCACAACTTGTAGCACTAAGCAATATTTGACTCCTTTCTATCGCCCTCTTTCATGTTCTGTCATCCATTTACACAAGCTTCCCTCTTGCCTTCACTATGTTCTGTGAGTGTCAAATTCTCCGAGCCTACTTTCCTCATTATGCATCCCAGAAATTTCAACTGTCTCTTTCAGAGTGTCCTTTTTATTCTCATTTTCCTTAAAACTTTCTTGATGCTCACATGTTTTATTCATAGAATTCTAACAATTCTTCTTTGATAACACATTTCTGTTGCCTCAAGTCTCTTCTTGATCTGTGGGGAAATTAAACAGCATTCGCTTCTATATAGGAGGATTGATATCATACGATGGTTGAAGACATTTAGCTTTGTTTCCAATTAAGATTTCCTGTTTCTTAATATTTTGCTTACTTTCTGGAAGGCATCTTTTACAATTAAAATGCACATTTTGGTGTCACATTTTCCCTTATCTGTTATAACAATTTTCCAGATAGTTACATTTATGAATTCTGAATTCCAGATCCTAGTTTTAAGTCTGACTTCTTGGAACTCTTGGTAGAGAATATTGATTTTCTTTTTTGTTCAAGATCAGTCTTCTTCCAACTATGAATACCCCTTAAAAAGGCATGAATCAATCACTTTTCCAAACACATCTCAGCAATGGATAAAATAGCAGGGATGGCTGAGCACTCCAGTGTTGCTGAGTAGTCAGTCTAAAAAAATTACAACTCTGAATTCAAAAAACTGTAGTTCTAGTTTGGTGGAAAAGATCTCATCAATTTACAGTTCAAATGGCTAGATCTGACAGTAAGTTTATGCTAACAGTTTCTTCTCTCACACTTCTCACTTGTGGAACTGTCTTCAGATTTCTTGCTTACCAATCAACTTTGATCTTCAAAAATTTAAATGCAATGCCAGTTGTTGTCTTCTGCCTTCTTAATTCTTGTTCTTTTATTGTCCTCGGTCTTTAATAGTATTTTTCTCGTATTTTTCTAACACTCAGTAACCCCTTATCTCCTAGTGGCTTTATTATCTTGCGTGGGGTGAAATGATTAAAAAAAAAACAAAAAAAACATAGTGAATGCAACAAAAATGATCTTTTCAAGAACAGTTGTGGCAAAGAATTTTTCTTGGAGTAAAACTCTGAAATGACTATACAGAGATGGCTCAAACTATCTTTGGTGAATGCTAAGATAAGTCAGTACCTATCAATCAGTATTTATACTTTTCGTCTATAGTATGTATCTCTACAGACAAATCCCCTCTCCCTCTCAAAAAAAATTTTTTTAACACACTGTTCCCCCACTTTACTTTGATATATTCCTGTGGTGAACAGCCTCGTAGAAGCAAGCAAACCAGAGTGGCTTGCATCTGGTGTACAGGAAAATAAGGGTCTTACCTTAACATGTGGCACATGACATCAGCAAGTTTGCTCAGTGAAAATGGCATTACTCTCCCCTCCAGATATTTTAGTAGTACGTGCAGTAATGAAGGGCTTTTTGTACAGTTTGGCATGCTTCCACCGATAGCAAGTCATGTGCTGATTGGTCGAACTGGAGGAGGCAATTTGCCTGTGTAACTGAGAATAAAAGCGAAGAACGCTGATTGGTTGGTCGACCATGGTGTTGGCCTGATAAAAGAGTGCTGAAGCAGTGAAAACGAAATGGATGGCTATACGTAGTGACGTATTCAGAAAGCGAGGATGGTGAATTGAACCAGCGGTATTTTGATTTGTACAAGTGATGTTGCAGCAATACAGACTTATTTAAACTACAATTCCTTTCCCTGGTGTTTGCACAGGGAAGAGACAAAAGTCTTTATGACATTTTGTTTTCAAGGACTGTTCAGATTCTCTAAAACTGCACTGAATAAATATCAGATTACAAATTTATTGGCCCACCCTCATAAATATGAGTGTGCAAACAGACAACAGGGTGAAGATTAATAAATAAATAAAAAATAATACCTCAACTGGAAAGTAAGGATGCTACAGGTCATCCCATAAGTTCTGTCCGAATTTTGAATAAAGAAAACAAGTGACCAAATGTTACATTTAATTACAGATTCAATCAACAATGTATTTTCCCTGATTATCTATGACTTCCTTCCATCTATTAACAAGCTTACTAATTCCATTACTGTAAAATTCTTTTGGCTTTGATTCGAAGAACTCACAAATGTCAGTTTTAACCTCTTCCTGTGTTACAAAAGCTGTTTCTTCTAAATGATTCTGTAAGCTATGAAACAAATGGTAGTCTGAAGGAGCAAGGTTGGGAGAATAAGGTGGATGAGGAATTTTCTCCCAACCAAGTTCTTCGATCTTTTGTGACATGATTCTTGCTGTGTGTGGTCATGCATTGTCCTGATGAAACATCACCCATTTTCAATTCACTAGAGCAGGTCTTTTTTCCCTCAAAGCTTGGTTCAAACGCTCTAATTGCTGACAGTATATTTGAGCATTAATTGTTGCATTAGGTGGTAAGAATGCAAAGTGAATTATTCCTTGGCAATCCCACCAGTTTGAAAGAACCTTTTGCCAATGAAGTTCCCTTCTCGGCTGTGGCTGGGGTCCTTCCTCTTTACCAAGCCACTGTCTACGATGCTTAACATTTCGATAAAAGATCCATTTTACGTCGCCAATCACAAGTCTATCCAAAAAAGGTGAAACAAGTTGGCAAAAATAGAGAGAAAAGCAGATGTCAACTAGGGATTTGAGGTTGTTTTCAGACAATTCATGAGGCACCCATTTTTCAAGTTTAGGAACTTTTCCAAGTTGTTGAAGATGATGATGAACAGTTGTATGGTTTGAACTGAGAACCACTGCCAATTCCTCAACTGATAAAGCAGGATTTTCTTCAAGGGCTGCTTCAAGAAGCTTTTCATCAAACTCAACTGGACGTCCGATTAGATCTTCATCTTCAAGGGTGAAATCTCCACCTCTGAATTTTGCAAACCATCTTCTGCAAGTTCTTTCATTCACACATTCCTCTCCATAAACTGAGTGAATGTTTCTAGCCGCTTCAGCTGCTGAGTTTCCTTTCTTGAACTCATAAAGCATTATGTGCCTCAAATAATTCTTGGGTACTTCCATGTTAGCAGGGTTTTAATCAAACAAAATTTAATTTTATTGTTCTCTGAAATAAAATTTGATCAGTTTAAATCCATCTAAACATAAAAATAATGTTCAGCTCCATTAGACATTATAAAATACTCTTTAAATTTTGTTTGTAAAGCAAGAAAGGCAAGATTAGAGGAATCAGAAATTCAATTAAAAATTGATTCTGTTCAAATGACAGCATGGTTGAGATTTTTCAAAATGCTGAGGATGGTATCATAGAACTGTGGATACTGATTCTCAGTCAATTCTTAATAACAATCACCAAACATCTTCTGTGAATATATAAATGCATGAATAAAAATAATAGTGGCACCAAAATGTTCACATGGCACTTGGCCTTTGGTAGAACCTTTAGTTTATTATTAATAAAAAAAATAATTACACTAATAATGACCTGATTTTTGTATGTTTGTTACCATAAGAAAGTAAAAAAATAGCACAATGTACCATAAATTTTTGTAAGCACAATACCATTAAAATGCACCAACGAGTGATAAAACCATTTCAAATCAAATTGGGTTACTGGCTACCAAGTAATTTTTAATTAATCAAGTATGAATTAATTTTTCAAAAAATATCTAAGGGAAATAACTCCCAATTTATTAAATGTTAATTACCAAATCATCTGACTTGACTAAAGTGTACTTTTTCTGCCAGCCATAGTAATGTATCAATGTTACTTTAATGATATTTAATAATTATAATTAATTTTACTAATAATTACATTTATGACTAATTAATTATAATATAAATTACATAAAAAGGAAGCAAGTTGGCATTAATTGGATGTTGCATTTAAGTCAGCATTTAAAGATGTATTGATTAAAGTAGAATTAACATTAGCCATGGTAATAACTTGAAAAAAAGTTAATTTCCAAAAAGCAATATGAATGAGGAGCTTAGTGGCAGTATCACCTTGCTTGAGATGAAATGATTAAAAAAAAACAAATGGAAGAATGACCTGTCTGCATTCTACTCCATCAGCCATGGTTACATACAAGTAACAGTACTTTAACCCAGTGTTAGTCAAATGGTGTATTTTGTTACACCAACATTTTTAAAGTACTCATAATTCTTAGTTGGCAACTAGTTTCTTTTGCTCCTTCCCACTCTTCTCCTGACTCAGTGAGGCTGTGTAGCATACAGGGTGGTACAATTGTAGTTCAGTTTTTGTGGAAGGCAGATGCCAGTGGACTATCCATTTTTGGAAATCCAAGGTGACTAATGCAGAGTTAATAATAATAATAATGCCTAAATAAGTAAATAAATCCTCTAAAAAAGAAATAAGTAGGCATCAAGGCCAATAAAATCTAAAGAAAAAGAACTAATACATGTTGACTTGTTGAATAAGTGGACATTTTTCAGCAGAATTGATAAAATTCTCAACAACAACAATAAAAATAAGAAGAACAGAACAAAATAATAAAAGAAATGAACAATGTTATACAAAGCGAGGCAATGAGAAGACAACAGCAAAGTAAAGCAATTATAAGACAGTTAATAAGAAACAGTGTTCCTATACAAAAGGGATACAGTCAAGTGGTTCTTACATTCTAAATTCAAGGGAAGAAAGAAAAAAAAATATGTCGGTAAGATGAAGAATTATCCATTTTTATTGAATTAAGAAGAACTCCCAGTAGGCATCTTTAGGATTTGTCTATTGATTTGGGAAATGGTGATGCTTAACAGCCATTCCCAGAGATTGGAACCAAAATGAATAAAGACCAAATATGATAAAAAGATATTTTTGATGGCATCAGAATGAGATGTTAGTATATTTACTAACCACCCCACGTGATCAGATGTGGCACAGGGCCAAAGTTAATGTGGGGTATTCAAGCTCATAGGCTCAGCCAAAAATTCAGAATGAGATGTTAATATTTGCTGGTTTATTGGAAAGTTTTCAGTAACAGACCTTCTTGCCCCTGTTCTGTCACATCTGTTCACACAAACAGACCTTCTTGCCCCTGTTCTGTCACATCTGTTCACACAAACAGTCTTTCTTGTCCCTGTTCTGTCACACATCTATTCACACAAACAGACATTCTTGTCCCTATTCTGTCATATCTGTCCACACAAATTTGCTTGTCTTGCAAATACTGATTCTTTTGCATTCAACATGTTCTGTAAGTGTAAATTTCTCAGGCATCATTTGCTTATTATATAGAGTCTTTTAAAAACTTACTTTATGAATGAATCTGTCAGTAAAGATTTATCAATATTTCAATATTGCTCCAAAATGATATGAACACTTAACCATATGTAAAGAGAGGATTAATTGATCCCTTGGATTTCACTTTGTTTTTTTCATTTTATTTCTTTTCTGCAATTAAATAAGATAACGAAACAGTGTGGTCAGAAATAAAAACACCATTATAACTCTCTTACTAGATATCCGGAAATCTATACAGAAAATGACAAAGCTCTCTAGGGTCAATACCAAACACTTTAGGATTAATAGGCTAAGTAACTTATATACAGATGTATAAGTGAGGTGTGAACACCAAATGTTTTTAAACAACTACAATAATAGATTTTCCTATTCAATGAGCATCTTATAATAATTATATAATTCTGTGTGTCCCTTCCTTCCTTTCTTCTTTCCTTCCTTAGTGAGCTTGACCATTACGCCCTGGCAATACCTCATAAATAATGGACGATTCACAAGGAAAGATGGAAAAGAGATATCAGAGATGTTGTCAGGTGTCAATGAGAGAGAAAATGAAAATGAAGATAGAAGTGCTTAACTATTTCGTTTAGATCATATGGAAAGACGGAAAAGACATATCAGAGACACTACTTGGTTTCAGTGAGAAAATGAAAGAAAGAAAGGGAAGACAGAAGTGTTTAACTCCAGTTTCAGTGAAATGGAAAAGGTTGTCAATTTCAAATCTTCTCATTTGTACCTCCTTTTTCTTAAAATAATGACCAGCATTCATATTTATGATTGTTATTGCAATATTTTGTTAAGGTCGTTAAGCTCAGATATTTAATGATATGTTAGGGGAATCTCTATAGATATTATATTGTCATAGAACTCACCATGAGCTTATTCAATCATTAATTTGTTATTAAGCAAATCATAAACTTCAATAATTCAAATTTGGTTTGAAAAAAATTGTAAATTTTTAAACAATCAATTTAGATGTCAAAACAAAGCCTGTGGTAAAATTTTAGGTAAACATGTTTTATTAAAGTTATTGAAATTCTCTGAGGTATTCTAAAAAACTGCCATCTGAAGTTATTAGGCAAAACCAAATAATCACATTTTACTTCAATAAAAAGGTAATAAAATAATCAAAAATTGATCAACACCTACAATAGAACAAATAACAAACACATATGACAAGTCTTTGAATCCTTTATATTTTAATTCTTTTAATTCTTCTCAATAACAACCAGAAATCTATTACCGATTGATTTTGTTAACTTTTTTAACTTCAGCAAATTCAATTTCTGACATGCTAGTTTTAATTGCTCCCAATAGGTTTGCTTTGCTGCTATATTGTTTGCCACCTTCATATAATTTCATCTTCACAAATGACCATAGATTTTCAATCGGATTCAGAATAAGACTTAATGGTGACCATTCCATTATGTTCTCTCCTGTAAATCTTTTATGCTCAACGTAATGCAGGAGTTGGCGAGAGGTGGTGTCATTCGCCTGTTACAAAAAGTATTTGCATGGCATCATGCATTGTTTGTTGTCATAAGCAGAATTGATTTAGGTGTGATTCAAACCTGAGCTTCACATTAACACACCCTGTTTGAAATTATTAAGCAAATCATTTAAGCTTCAACAATTCAAATTTGTTTGAAAAAATATTGTCAAATTTTAAACAATCCATTTGGATGTCAAAACAAAGCCTGTGGTAAAATTTTAGGTGGTATCAATATGTTTTATTAAAGTTATTAAAATTATTTGATGTATTCTAAAAAACTGCCATCTGAAGTTATTAGGCAAAACTAAGTAATCACATTTTACTTCAATAAAAAGGTAATAAAATAATTAAAAATTGATCAACACCTACAATAGAACAAATAACAAACACATATGATAAGTCTTTGAATTCTTTATATTTTAATTCTTCTCAATAACAACCAGTAATCTATTACCGATTGATTTTGTTAACTTTTTTTTTACTATAGCAAATTCAATTTCTGACATGCTAGTTTTAATTGCTTCTAATAGGTCTGCTTTGCTGTTATATTGTTTGCCACCTTCATATAATTTCATCTTCACAACTAACCATAGATTTTTGATGAGATTCAGATCAAGACTTGATGGTGGCCATTCCATTATCTTCTCTCCTGTAAATCTTTTATGATCAAAGAATTCATGGGTAAGCTTAGATACATGAGAAGGAGCATTGTCATGCATACATACACACTTCACTTTGAAACTGCAAGACTGAGACTTGTACCATGCAAGAAAAACTTGTTCATAAAATCACAATAGTTAGCACTGTTCAGTTTAATTGCTTCATCAACTTTGAATGATTCAATAATGGTTTGGTCAACAATTCCAGCCAATATCGTAACACTGCCGCCTACTTGCTGCCTTCTTTTAGCCACAAGCACATCTGAATTGAATAAAATCCATCTTTTGACCAATCCATCAGGTCCATCAAATGTCACTCGAGATTCGTTCATGAAAATTTCTTTAGAAAAAAAATCAATTTTCATGTATTTCTTGGCCCAATTTTGATGCTTTAAAATATTTGCTTTAGTGAGAAGAGGTTGCCTAGGAGATTTTTTTAAAACAGATCCCAAATTCACAAAGTATTCCACATTTTTTATCCTTCTTGACTCCCTCAATTCCAGCCTTTTCAAAGATCTGAGTGCTGGTCAAAAGTGGTTGTTTCGCTATTACTCATTTATGTTCATCTCAGGGAAGCAAGTTCTTAAAAACTTTTCTTTTGCTTTGAGTTCTCAACTTACTTATATTTTCAAAAGCTTTCATTATTGTTCGATGATCCCTGCAAAACTCCTTTCATATCGCCAATGTGGACATTCCTGCACTCAATGACTTTGTTATTTTCTGTTTTCAGCAGTTGTTAGATCCTTCCCTTTACCTTTGTTTCAACATATATTATCGACAAAAAGAAGAAAATAATTTTTATTAGATTTCAGAGGTTTTAAGCTAATATCAGTTTAATCTGCATATTAACTTCAGCGAGTCCATTTTCATAAATTCCAAATATCTCAAAAACTAACCATTAAAAATGGAAAAGAATTTAATTAAATTTTTTACTAAGGGTGAAAATGGAGGAGTTCAAATTTGACAAATATTGGTTCAGAAATTTCTGAGTTATTGAGATTTATTTGATTTGCATAATAACTCCAGACAGTTATAAATATTGTTGTTGTTGAAGTGGAAACATCAGCTAGCTGAGATAAGTTGTCAAAAGTTTGAGAAAAATAAAAAAGTAAAAGACCAAAGATATACGAATGTTTCAAATGAGTGTACACCAACATCTTGATGGACCAAGCATTAGTTTTATTTAGTTATTTACTTAAATCAGAGTCATGATTATTAAAACACTGAAATATTACCAACTCCCCAACCATAAGGATAAAATTGTGCCTTGACTCATATTCCAACAGCAATTGAGAAGACAGTTGAAAGAAAACCAATGTAATCGATCCTGACCAGGCATCTCAATTTCAGTCACTTTCTCACCAACATGACATGTCTTCCCTGTGTCACTTCTACAAATATTTTTATGGCAACTACTTTCATTAGCTTTCTTCACTAGTGCCTCAACTAGATGAATTTAAGCATGCTACTAGATTGACAACTAGGTCTCACCATTTTACTGTTGAACTACCTCGATGCAACTGCTACAGTTTCTTTTCTCCCACCTGTGGAACTCCCTTCTGATTTCTTGCATCCCTGATAACTACAATCTTCAAAAATTAAATGCAATGTCAATCATCATCATCTGTCTTTTTGAACACAGTTACTTTTTTTTTTCCTTACTCAAACCTTTTCATTCTCTTTCACTCCCTGTAACCCTTTGTGCCCTAGTGGTATAATCACCCGAGGAGTGAAACAATTTTTTTTTTAAATTAATAATCAAATGTCTTAAATTGAACAGGACAATTTTTATTAGTATCAAAAATATATTTTTTATTTTATTTTAAGCAGTTACAAATATTTGTTTAATTTATGTAATCTGAATCCAGAAAGCATGTTTGTGTTTAAATAATACCTGATACATTTTGGTGAATCGTACAACTGACAAAACAGTTCATTAATCTTTTCTTTGTTTCTGACAAAATTTTGTTATTTCCTAATGCCATGCTTAGCATCTTTTGATATCCCAATGTGCTTTCAGATTTCAGTGTCACACTTTCCATCCTCTGTTAAAACACTTCCCAGGTATTTAAATTGTTATACTTGTTTGGTTTTGGCATCCCCAATATGTAATTTGTATGTTGGGCTGACTCTTTTGCTAACAACCATGCATTCTATCTTTTTGCAATTGATGTTAATCCTTAGCTGACAATCAAAAACTCAAATTTAATAATGAAAATTTATACATTTTTCTTTCTAACCCCTTGTGCCCATTGTGAGGAGGGGGACATGATTATTATCTTGCAGTAAACAAACAATACAGCATATAAGTTTTACAGTGCAGAAATGGAATTATGGTTGCAGACCTGGGTTATAGCTTCCTGAGGTTAAATTAGTTAAGATGACATCTGTATGAGACAAATTAGCAGATGGTGGAAATGAGTAAAAATCTTGTCAGAAGCTACTTACTTATTCCAACTTTGTTCTGCTTTTAATTATTGGAGTGAGAAAAAAAGGGCAATAAGAGATAAGAGAAGTGATAAAAAAATAATATTTCTTCATTTTAGAACTGAAATGGTTTAATTCTGTCAAATGAATTTTTTTTTTAATCAATTCATCCCAGATAAGGCAATAATGCTACTAGAATGCAGGGAGTTACATAAAGTCAATGACAAGACTGAGAATGGGGAGGATTGAGGAAAGGTAAAAAAGAAACAGTGTTCAAGAAAACAAGATGACAATTGACACTGCATTTAAATCTTTAAAGATTGTAGTTATCAGGGAAGCAAGAAATTGAAAGAATCCACCAAATAGCAAGTGTGAGAAAAGAAATTGTTAGAGTAGAAGAGATGGTTGCATCTAGCTAGTACAACAGTAAAAAGGTGAGACCTAATTGCCAATCTAGTAGCACACTTAAATTCATGTAGTTGTAGCACTAAAGAAAAAAGTTCATCAGAGCAATTGCCATGAAAATATTTGTAGAAGAGACAGAGTGAAGCCACGTCACATCAGTGAGAAAGTGATTGAAATTGAGATACCTGGTTAGAATCGATTACATTGATTTTCTTTTAACCAGAGAGATTTTTTTTAAGGTGAGACACTATCTTATTCTTATGATTAGGGAGTTGGCAATATTTCAGGGTTACATAAAAATGGCTGATTTTTTCCATTTTTATTTATCAGAACAAAATAATTTGAGAGATTTTGCTTTTTAATAGAATGTTTGTCTCCTTTGTAAATAGTAAGAAAACCTCAAATTAAACAAGTAATCATCAGAATAGTTTGTTATGTGTTGTAATGGAATGTCCCACACTCCCTACTGCCTATATGGACTGACTATATCAGTAGATATATATAGTAAGCACAGGATATACCTGGCGGACTTGCTTTGAGAATTACTAGCCTGATAACCGATTCCCTGTCTTTCAGTAGTGTATTCTCTTTTATAATAAACCTCTCTTTCTTTCATCTACACCCATGTTGCGTTTTTTTTTCACTTGAGTACCACCTTTGTATGTTTGTAACCTTCTTTAAGGATACAACATTATGATTAATGGTTAGCAAGTCTCCCAGTAGGGACATTAATCCTCACTGGGTACTTCACACCTGTGGTCTAAGGAAAATTGAGTAAATATCAATAAATATGAGACTTTACAATATAGTAATAGTTATAAAGTGAATCTCTCAGATTATTAGGGACATCAATCCTCACTGGGCACCAGACGAATTAAAACTGAATAAATGTCAATAATATCAGAGCTTACTATCATGTAATGGCTAGCAAGTGAGTTTACCAAACCATACCTGTTGCCTTGTGCCAGGCTAAGAAAAACTAAGTAAATAATGATATTAAACCTTACTAATGGCTAGCAAGTAAGCTTCTGAGATCACTAAGCATGCCACATTTGTATCCAGACTAAACAAAACTAGATAAATATTAATAAATATCCACTGGCTAAAAAAAAAAAATGTCGGGGGATTCTTTTTTCTTTCCCCAGATCAGGGATAATTTGCAAGATGGAAGGCAAAAAATGGATGTCATGTTTGTTAAGCCAATCTGTATCCACAGATTCAGGATCTCCCGCATTGGATGTTGGTTGTTGGGCTTAAAATAATAACCAGTCTGGCCTGAAATAGACCAAAAAGATTGATCCCCACACTCTGGAGACAACAGAAAGTTGGCAAAAGTGTGCACACTTCCTCCTGCTCGTCTCAGTTGGTCAT
Source organism: Acanthosepion esculentum (assembly GCA_964036315.1). NCBI lineage: Eukaryota > Metazoa > Mollusca > Cephalopoda > Sepiida > Sepiidae > Acanthosepion > Acanthosepion esculentum. The sequence goes on along the minus strand of OZ038503.1, from coordinate 22,395,811 downwards.
GACTAAAATTATATCTACACAAAAAAACGGATTTACATTAATGGATTCACACACACATTAAATATATATTCAACATCAAACAGATTTTCTATGTTGCTGCACAGGAATTTGTGCCAATGCACAAAAACATATGCTTGTGCACACATATGGAGGCACAAGAGACAAAATCATATTCACACATTAACATATACACACACACACACACACACACACACACACACATATATATATTATAATAATCCTTCCTAAATTTTCGCTTGATGATGAAACAGGGCTTGATACTTTAATTCAATTTAATTTCAATAATTATATTGAGGTTTTTGGCTCTTGTTTTTGAAACATGAAAACTCTTATGTAGCGAAGGAATCATATTTTTTTAAAAATAATTATAATTTAAGCTCTACTGCTGTATGGAGCACTGTTTTTAAAAAATAAAAACAAAAATACTAAAGAACCCCGGATTATTTACCTAACGTGTTCTTTCCTATTTTTCTACATATTTGCACACACACACACACACACATATATCTTTTCGGCCCTCTTTTAGTTTCAATTTAATACCTAATTCTTCATATAACCACAATTTAATGTCATAAGGTTAATATCCAGGTTAATTTTATAAAACCTCTTCACTTTAAGGCTAATACCTTCAACCCTCCCCTTACCAGCAACTTGGGCATTTCATCTGACTGAAACATCAAAATGAATAAACTCTGTATCAATTTTTTGACTGCTGTCAAAGGTAAATTTTAAATTTCTAATTCTGACACAAACACAGTCTATACACCAGGGTCAAATAAGACTAATGTACTTTTTGTTGGTTGAAATAGATCTATACTCCCCCATATGAGGTAATTTTGGATTTTGTTGTGTAATATATATATATATATATATATAATAAAATACAACTAGAGGCTTTAAGAAAATGTATTCATAGTAACTGGTTTCACAGTTCTATGATTTCCAGAAGTTAAATTGAGATCAAGAGATGTGTTGCTATGTAGCTGGCATAGCTACATGTCACACACACACACACACATATCTCCAAGTATAGGATTGGTGTTTACGAAATAAATTCCAATAACCAAAAAATACTATTTTTAAAAGAGTGCTCAATACAGAGTAGAGCAAATATAATTTATTCAAAAATTATAACATAAATATATTATTAAATCGCTACAAAAATAGCCATTTTGTTTCAAATATTCTGGTGTCTTATCAAGTGATGGTGTTGAATGTAGAATAAAAGGTTTTAAAAGGTTCAAATTGACCAAACACCCCTAGCTAGAGGAAACACTGTTATATAAGATGCAATGACCAATCAAAATACAAGTATATGAGAATTCAAAAAACCTGACAAGGAACATTGGTTATTGTTATGGGTCCTTACCTATAAGAACAGAATGAACTCTTCCTAACACTATGTATACTACGCCTCTCAAGAGAGAGAGATGAATCGAATCGAGCCGATAGTAGTTCACTCCAAACCAGACTGACAGTCATACTAACACCTTCCACATCTTGTATTATTATTCCGTGTAATATATCTTCGTTATTTCTACTCTTGTGTTCGTGTTGTTCTTCCTTGGTCCTAACCTGGACCATAACAGTTATAATAATTATCCATTATCCATTCTTCAAGGGGTCTGTTGTTTTCTAATTTTATGTTATTTATATATATATATATATATATATATATATATATATATATATATATATATATATGGATATTACGCAGCATATCTTCATTCAAACATGTTTCATTGAATAATATAGACATAACATTCCTATTTATTTTTTTTCTAATGATTGTAGTTTTTCCTACCCAAATACTTTCAATCTCCTCCAAGATCATAAATTAATCTCAAAGTAAATGTTGTGGCCTGTTAGAGGCCAGAAAGAAAGACATGGAAACAAGAAGGTAGGGTGAACAAATGTATTGAAATAACAGTGTTATTAGTCAGCAGATAGAAGTGTCCATATGAACCATCAAGTTACACTGCATCCCAACTGCCTGCCTAGAAAGTCTCGCAGGTTAGTATTTATGAAGAAGGAAGAGTTCATTCTAATGTAGATAGGTCACCATAACAGTAAAATAATATAAATAATAATTACATTATTTATATAATAATATTTTTTTATTTTTCATATTTTAGGCCTGTGTTTTTTAGGTTTCACATGCGTTTTTATAGGATTAAGCCATTTGTATATTTTTGTTATTAAACAATGTTTTGTGTGAGTAGCATCTCTGCAATTCTTATATATAATATATATCCTAAATCTCCTTAGGATTTTATAGTAGTTTAGTATATTATGTTGGGTTGTAGACAGTTACTATTTAATGGGCATTTTGATAATTTTGCAGTTACATTTGGGGGTTGTGGATGTTTATTGGTACTATTAATTTTCTGTTGTATTTTTTGTGATTTAAAATATATTTTCAATACAGCTATAGCAAAGTTTTAGAGTATTTCTGTTATATATTTTATGAGTTTGCCTGTTTTTGGTGAGGAAAATATTTGCAAATATATAGACATGAAAACTGTTCATGAAAATAGACAGACATCTATGTGCATTTGTGCATATGCACAGAATAATATGCAAATAATATTACAACATTAAATCACAAATTCAGAAACATATAAAAGTATAAAGAAAACACAGTTGTATCTGTCAAAAGATTTCTATAAATCTTAGTTGATTGTATATGTGTCTAAACCTGAATTGCTATAAATATAAAATACAAATTGTTGCACATTTAAGTTCACAGACAGAAATATGCTTTGCCATTAATGCCATTCAATTAAAACATTAAATTGACTCAAAATAATCTTTAAAAATCTCTCTAGCCAGCTTCAATATTATAAACTGTTTTTCTTTTCTGCTTCTTTGAAAAGCAAGCAGAAAAAGTAACATAATCATTTTCAGATTTCCCAAGATGCTTATCAGAAGAATTAGCAAATATATTAAGAATGAAAAGACATGAGGCACAGTCAAATTTAAATTAAAAATTAAATGCATGACAAAAAATGGATAAAAGTGATTCTAAATCAGGACAATGATGCTATCAGAGGACTAAGTTTATTCTTAAAAGCTTTCAATATCACATGGGATACCAATTATTTCTATCTTGATGAAAATTTTGAGGGACTGAATTCCAGCATTTATAGTTTACTATCCAGGTTTGTTTAGCAAAGAAGAAACAAATTTCAAATGAAAGGAGAAAAATAGACCTCTTACAAAAACAAATTTAATGAAGTTTGTAAATATTTTACTTGACGTAGCTTATTATCATTAATCATAGAATGATTCTTTTATACAAGTTCCCTTCTATTTATTATCATTTTAGCAACTCCATGGCTTTTTTTCCTGAAAGACAAAAAAAATGGATCTAAAAGAATCAACATATAACAATATCTTTTTTGTTTAGCAGAGAAGAAACAAAATTTCAAATGAAGACAGAAAAAATAGTTCTTCTATAAAAACAAATTTAATCAAGTCTGTAAATATTTACATGATGTAGAAAACAACATGAGACTCCCTCCACTACTCTTGCTAATTAACAGAAATGCATGGCTTGTCACCCCCATGGAGACATATGCAAGTGGTTAATGTGAGGAAACTGACAAGCAAATGTGGTACTTCACAGGTTATTTACCTGAGCCAATCTCAATTCACTAAGGTAAAACAGAATAACACCTATAATTAAGATCAGAAACCATGCCTGGTATAGAGAATTTATTATAATTATTACAGTGTAACCCGGATATAAGAGAGTTGTCAGGACCGGAGAAGAAGTCTCTTATATCCGGGTTTCTCTTATATCGGGTTTGGTCTATTTTGTTATATTAACACAGGCTCTAATCTGGGACCAGATAAAATTTCCCTTATATCCGGGTTGCTCTTATATCAGTATCTCTTATATCCGGGTTATACTGTATTAGCTTTCATCAAGTGAAATTGTTTTCTCAATATTCTAGCTCATTTATTTATTTATTAAATTGGTTTCAGTTTTTTCATTGTACTTCAAATTCTTTCAAAATCTTTGCAAGATATTTCAGAGTATTATTTTAACTGATAGATTATACTGAAGATCAAAGTTGCTACTGTCTACTCTTCCTTGTCCTTGATTTCTTTATTATTCTAAACAACAGTTTCTTCTTCTTCTATCTGCAATGTCCCTATCATGTCTCTCCACAATTTCATGTCCTTTATAGCTCTTAATAAATTTTGCCTTTTTGCTATCTCCACAAACTTAAAGACAAATTTAATAAAACCTGTAAATATTTGCTTGATGTAGCTTATTAACATTAATCATAGAATGATTCTTTTCTATGAGTTTCCTTTTATTTATTACCATTTTAGCGACTCTATGGTTTTTTCTTCCTGAAAGACAATAAAAACAAGGAACATGATCCAAAAGAAGCAATGTATAAGAGTCTTCTTTTATGCTCCATATCCCTTTCATGGCTCTACACAATTTCTTGTTCATTGCAGTTCTTATTAAAGTTTGTCTTCTTGCTATCTATCCTCAACCCTGTCAAACATTTACACAAGCTCATTAGGCAGGTTATGCACTACTTTCCTCTCTCCCTGTTACCTTCAATATGTCCTTTGAGTGCCAAATTTTCTAAGCCTCATTATTCCTTAGAAATTTCAACTGTCTTTTACTGATGCTACGTGTCCTTCTTGTTTCCATTTTCTCTAAAACTTCACTGTTACACACATGTAAGTATCAAATTTTCTAAGCCTTTTTTCCTCATTATGTACACGAAGTTTCAACTATCTCTTTCCAATGCTCAGCATAAATGTCTTTTCTGTTTTCATTTTCTTTAAAACTTCCTCATTACTCACATGTTCCATCCATGGCATTCTCAGTATTCTTCTGTAGAACCACAGTTCTGTTGCCTCAAGTTTCTTCTTCATCTGTGAAGAGATTGTCCAGAAATTCAATGCCATATAGGAAGACTGATATTATGTAATTCTTCTTCTTCTTCTATGTGCTATGTCCCTTCAGGATGCTCACAATCATGGCTCTCCACAATTTCCTACCTTTCGTAGCTCTGAATAAATATTGTCATTTTGTTATCTCTCCTAAACCCTGTTCTGCCATCCATTTACTCAAGCTCACTAAGTATGTTATGCATTGTTTTCCTGTCCCTCTTGCCTTCAATATGTGTTGTGAGTATCAAATTTTCTAAGCACTCTTTCTTCATTATGTGCCCTAGAAATTTTAACTCTTTTTGATGCTATGCATAAATGAACTTTTTAGGGTTTTTTTTTTCTAAAACTTCATCATTGCTCAGATGTTCAGTCCATGGTATACTCAGCATCCTTCTGTAGAAACACATTTTTGTTGTGACAATTTGTTTCTTTGTGTGTTGAGATTGTCCAGCATTCATTACCATACAGGAAGACTGATATTACATAACAGTTCAACACACTTTTCTTGTTTATAATGAAATTTTCTTATTATGTTGCTTAGCATTTGGAAGGCATCTTTTTCTATCCCAATACACCTAGAGATTTCTTTATTGCTTTTCCCTCCTCTGTTAAAACACTTCCTAGATACTTAAATTTTTGTATTTGTGACATTCTACCATCGTCGATCAGACCCAGAACTTTTACCAATCATGATGAACAGATGTCTCTTGTTTTTAGAATACATTTTTTTCGCTGCATAAAGTAATAAATGTTTGTTTTAAAAATATATCAAATAAACTTTAAAATTTCTAATTTTGCTAAAATAAATTTTTTTAAAAAGTATAATTGATTTTTGACAAAATTTTAAGCGTAAAAATTAACTTTTGTTTAAAAAATTGAAAAAAAAAAGACTGACGATCGATTTTTCCGGACTAAAAAAAAAACATGATTTTAAACGACAATTTTGAACATGTTAGAGATGATTAGAAAATGTAAAAAAATAGTCAAAAAATACTTTGATCTTTCTTCTTTATAATAACATAAACATTTAAACAATAAAAAATTATTTTCATCAAGTTTAAGCCAGTTTTAATCATGCTATGCTACTTTTTCCGGCAATCTCATACCAGTGTATACATAGATTAAACTAACGTCTTTTAACACATCAAGAGCAAGTTAAACCTGATTAACCAATGAAAATGAAGCAACAGAAAAATAAAAATACCATCACTCATTCTCTGATGAAGTTTTAATAAGAGTTAGATTGATAAACGTTTACTATTTGCTATTTATCTTAACATTCTGTCAGATTCCGTTATATATTTGATCTGTATTTGATTCACTGTACCTTGGGTGCCTACTGGGGGGATAAATTCAGCCAACACCTCAAGTGGAACTTGTACATATGATCCTTCACTAAAGATGAGGAAAATGGTCAGTTCCCTGTACAGCTGCAGCAAGTACCTGACTCCTCCTGCTGTCCTCTATCTTTACAAGAGCCAGATCAGGCTGAAAATCGAGACCTGTAACCGTATATGGGCAGGAGCTGCCCGGCCTTCACTTTCCAGTCTCAATAGAGTACAATGTAGATGACAAATTATAGAAACAAAATTATTTTCCATTGTACAACCCCTTTCTCATAGATCAATCATCACAAGCCTCTTGCTACTCTATCGCTATTTCCATGGAAAGTGTTCAGATGAACTACTTTCCTAATCCCACCAGTTCTTACATTCACAGACACGGCCCAACATGCCATGCATTCCTTTGGTCAGATGTAAGTTCCACACGAGCAGCTTCTTTTGCCTCGCGGAACTGACTCCTAACAGAATGCTTCCACATTTACTACAATCTTCACCTGTTCAACTCTAGCATTAACTGTTATCCACCACATATATTCACATAAGCTGTGCCTCTTTCTCTGTAACCATCGACCTCAAGTGGCTCTCAGGCCTTGTAGAGGATGAACATCATTGTAAAATAAATCTTGCTGGATCTCCAATAAATTACTCATTTTGTTAAGCTACTAAAAAAGAATCCAATGTTTAAAAAAATTAGCTTTTATTCTTATTTTCCTATGGATATGAACTACAAGATGTCTACTCTTGCCTTTTGCAATCATTTATCTTTTTTTAGTGCTTTTTACAAGCTTTTAGCAGTAGGGCTCAAGTTACTCCAAGGATGACATTTATCTGCATTTTTGTCTTGGCATGCAATTTCAGAAGTAAATTAAGAACGCACGTTCTTCTTGCAGACAAGAATCCTCTCTTCTAAATACAGAAAATGAAAATGCATGTTTTTTTCATGATTTAATCAGGAAAGCTTTATACATATGCATTTCGGGTGTAGAAAAAAGGTAAATTTTATGTTAAGTTGATGTCAGACAATACAACATGAAAAACAGACAAAAGGAAATTCAACTAAGACAATTGAAACAGTGTGAAATATATCTATTGGCCTGTATATTCAAGAAAAAAAATGAAAAATATGTTCTTCAGCACATATACAGTAATGTAGAGTGAGTGGCCAGTGTTAAATGTAAATAAATGGCACAACTTCCAAACAAACAGGATTGATAATGTTTGCAATAAACAACAAAATAAACAAAAGAACAGGGCAAAAAATAATACAAAGCAAACAAACAATATATTTCAGGCAAATTAACAGTAATAAGGCAAAGCAACAGTAATATGGCAAAAAGTTCACAAACTAAGAATTGGGGTTGACACACAAGAGCAAATTTGGATAAGCAAACATAGCATTCTGACTTCAAGACAAGACGGACCAGGACTGAGTCAGATCAAACCAACAAATGGCCTATCTTATTTGCTAGGAAGAAATCCCAGCATGCATTTGTGTGTTTCTGCCAATAAAAATTTGCAGCACTTTTCTGCCATCATCAGCAGTTTCTCTTATAACAAGAGACAGACTTCAATCATCAAGAAATTGGATTAATTCGGCAAAGATGCTTGCAGTCTTTTCACATTACTCTTCGTCATTTGGAGGATCAAACATTGCCAAGATTGTTTCATGTAATTTTTGGATTCTCATGTATCCTAAAGATTTTACCTCTCATAGTTCATATTTTGACTCGTCACCATTGAAACAGAGTCTATTCATGGGCTCATAACCTGTAGAGTGAGGTCTGACATTTATTTACATTTAACAATGGCCACTCACTCTACAAGAAATGTTGAATTAAAAATAAAATCAATTCAGTCCTTAGAAACTACTTTGTTTATATTTCAGATGTTAAAATTAAAAGCCAGCAGATATGGGCTCTCATGATTTAAACAAGAAGATGTGCATTCTTCAAAAGAGTAATTGAACCTTGTTAGGCTGTGATACGCTCTGTGGTCAAGCATGACATATAAGGTATTTTACTCTAAAAAGGGGAACACAGGTTCAATCTGGAGAACACATTTTTTCTTTATTAAGTCCCTTGAATGAACAGGCCAGTAGATGTAAGTCACACTGTTAAAAAAAAGTATGAAAACAGAGCTTCTACTTAAACATCGGTATCCACTAAAAATAACATTTACAGTGTTGTAGGTTTCAACACTTTTGATGAGATGTTATATGCTCCTGGGACATTTGACCCACAAGTAATTTTCAGGGGACTCACATGTGTCCAAAGGAAAAATAAGACAGAATTTGAACAAAGAAATATTAACAAATATATTGAGAGGACATTTTACAAAAGGAAAATAAGAAATGAAATGAAATGTGAAGAGTTCAAATCAACCGTCAGTGTCTGTAGTTGATTACTCACATTTTTGTGGGAACGAAAAGAATACGTCTTTTTGCTATGAAAAAACGCTGAGAAAGAGACGGATTCTTTCAAATCTCTTGCTGCCTGTAATTATCTTCAGGGGGAAGTAATTCAAAATCTCTCCACCTGTGATTATCATCAGGAGGCAGTAATCCAACAACAGCAATAAGAAATAATGTAGTGTTGTGTAGAAAGACGACCACCCTTCTCTACACTAATTGTTGAACATTGACTCATCCGTTCAATATGAGTAGAACGTCTGCTCATAGGTACAGAGGTCACAAAACGAGCCACACTGAAACTATGGCATTTGCTATTATTGTATTATTAATCCATGTCCCTCGCTTCCCTTTTCTTCACTAATTTTTTGTTCCAGTATTTTTCTGACAATATTATTAACCTTAAGCTACATGTTTATATGAGCATTAAAAAATGTACAATTATAACATGTAGGATTAAAACTAAAATCCATTAATTCCTTAGAAATTTCAACTTTCTATTAAAACAGCAATTACAATGAAGTCTTTAAAAGTTCTTGGCCAGAGCAAAAGGAGATTTAAAAAATTCTTCCTAATTTTTAATAGTTTCATTTTGGGAAGTACCTGAGAATTTTTCAGCAACCCTATCTTATTTTTCTTATGATTAAATTAGCTTTCTACCTCTCATGTTCCATGGCTCTACTAAACATGGGGAAGTTATGGTCCTTCACAGTTTCCTTTCTTTTGTTGCTTTCAGTAATACTTACACATTTATATGCCCCTCTTTGTTTTTGTAGTAAGTGGTTCTCCATATTTGTATTTTCAAAAAAAAAAAAACAATAGTTGAATATTTAGTTGCAACTTAATTGGGAAGAAGATTGCAAATCAGCTGATCTTTTGTGATCAGTTAAAAAGTGTCATTTCTTCAAGTTTGAAAAAAGTTTAAAGTTTAGCCAAATTGGAAGAGGTCAGTAAAAATACTACTACTTTTCCATGGCAAAAGAAAATTTGAAGTGATTCTGTTGTAACTTAGGGAAGGTTACTGAATAGAATAATCAATGGTTGGTAATAAATGATAATACTTAGGACAAGAACAACACATATAAGATTTGCCATCGGCACATAGAAGAATTAGTCAACTGCTAGAAATGAGTCAAGTGAATTCCACAATGAATCTCCAACTCCAGACCAACATACAGTATTTACTACTGTATTTATGTAAATGGAGACATACCCATTATCGTCTGTAGGTATGCTACAACAGATTCATTAATATTTTGCTTGCTTTTTGGTTTTGATCATTTATTTTAACATAAAACTTCTTTCATCTTATTCTTTCTTTCTATTGCAAGGCTTGTTTTATTTTATGCTCTATAACCATAAAGCCTGGAGTAAGTACCAGAAAATAAGAAGTAGCCTACATCTGTAAAATATGGATTCCAGCTGTACCCTTTATGATCTCAAAATGAAAATCAACCTGAATATTGCAATAAAATTCACAATAACAAAATAAAAAATAAACTAATATAAAATTCATCAAAAAAATGCTTGATCTAAAAAATACAGACATTATATCTATCAGCTAATAAATAATTTAATGTTGAGAAAGTGGATAAGAAAATTGTAAATATATTACAGATAAGTTTTTTCATTTCAAAACTTTTTAAAGTATTACTATGCATGAACCTGATGAAAGGAAAACGAGTGAAATAATTTGTGATAAGGCTTCATTTAACAAATTCAGACAACATGACTAATTTTAGATGCAAATATTCAACAGAGATAAGATTTTAAAAATTTCATTAAAAATTAATTATTCTCTTGTTTGTAAATGATAATTCTATTTTATAAGGTATCTTTAGCCATTCATTGACCGAGCAGCCACTGCTTTTCTTCACTCCATAGGAATAAGATTGGGACCAAAGTGTAGTATCAGTTCCACTTTTTTTTTCTTTGTTTTTTTTTAAGATTTTCACCCCAAGCAAGGCTGGAAGCCACTAGTACACAAGGAGTTACAGAAGGTTTGGAGGAAGAGCAGATAGGAGTGGTAGAGGAAAGGATATAGAGAAAGATAGTGGATCGATCAAGGCAAGGGGGTTACAGAAGATTTGGAGTGATAGCAGATAGGAATGAAAGGATGTGGAGAAGGGATGTGGATAGATCAAGGCAACTGGAGTTGTCAATTGACGTTACACTTAAATAGTTGGAGATTATATCTGTCAGGGAAACAGGAATAAGGAAGGGAGTTCCACAGGTGAGAAGTGCAAGACATGAAGCCATTGGAGTAGAAGAGACGTCTACATCTAACAGTTTCAACAGTGAAGGGGTGGGAACGGGATGTCAGCCTCGTAGGACGCTTAAATTCATGAGGCCTGGTAACCAGCGAAAGCAGCTCATCGGAGCAATTACCATGAAAGTATTTGTAAAAAAGACAGAGCGGGGCAACGGCACGTCTGTGAGAGAGCAACTGCAGATGAGATGACAGATCAGGGCCAATTACGTTGCATATCCGTCTCTGGATCTTATCAAGAACCCTGAGGCAAACAGCAGGGGCTCCAGACCATATATGGCAGCAATACTCCATGCAAGGGTGAATGGTTGATTTATAGATTTGCAGGATCGATTCTGGGGAGAAAAATTTCCTGGCCCGGCACAGGGAGCCAACTTTCCTTGCGGTGGATGAATATCTCTAATAATAGTGGTACTATTAGCGGTTTCTTTAGCCATAGAAAATGAATGAATTAATCAATATACAATCATTACTGACTTTTGAAAAATTGACATGTTATTGCCACAACTTCTGTGACTTTCATTCTGTTATGTTTATTGGTATTCTAACAATTTAACTGATCCAATCTTCAGCCTTCTTCAGGCATACAATCTATAAGGAAAATAGAGCAATTTTCTTCTCACATAAAAAAGATAGCAATAGATAAAGGAGGGTCACTAATATATCAATGAGCTTGTTGCATGTAATGCAACATGAGCCACACAGGTGATACAAATCTCAGAAACGTATATCACAGAATGATTTGATATTTATATATAGGATTATTCTCCAATTCCTTACCTGCAGAACAAAAAAAGAACATTGAAATATATGCTAACCTAACACATACATCTGTTTGACATATGCTGCTTCTTTCAATTTTCTAACTCTCCAGCAGTATCCAGAAAATATAATATAAATCCTTCTCTCTTGAAACATTCTACCAGACTTATTCTATGACCACAATTCTTTTGTTTTTTTTTAAATTATGTTTTAATTATATTATATGCACTTAATGATGGTTGGAAAATGAAATAGCTGAAACATAGGGAGGAAAAAGGATTCAGTGAGAGTAAATTATTGAATCAGTCTGGTCTTTTAATTTTAAATTATTAAACCAGTCTGGTCTTAATTTTAAATTTCATGCTAAACTAAAATTTTCTAAATGTTAATCTGTTTAAAATAATTTAAAATCTAAAATTTAAAATGAAAAATTCTGAGTATTAAATTTAAAACAATTATTTCTGTGTTTTTTTTTCCTTCCATATCAACCAACAGTGAAAAGGGGACATGTGATTATTTTTATATAACTGCTGCCACTGCCTCACAGATGCTAAGGCCAATAGCTTCATGTTGTGTGCTTGGAAAATGTGAAGAGATTTTAATAATGGCTTCCTACCATTTACAACTTTTTTATTAGATTCAACAACATGCATTATGGTAAAGATTTCTCCAGGAAAAAAAAACAATTATGAACAATCGTCTTATAAAATCAACAGTGCATGAACAGAAGAGTAGACAGTGAAGGATTTAATTGTGATGTTTGTGAAACAAATGCGCATAAGAAGTTATGAGAGAGGATGGAAAAGGTTAAAGGAAATGAGGAAGAATTAAAAAGGAGAAAGAAGAAAAACAAAGGAATAGAAGGGGAAGGAATAAAAAGGAAAAATAATGAAGGAACTAAAGAAGAAATAAAAAGAAAAAAGTTAATGGAATAGAAGAAGAAAAAGAAGAAATAAAAAAGAAACAAAGGAATGAAAGAAGGAATAAAAAGGAAAAGGTTAGATGAATGAAAGAAGAAGAAATAAAAAAGAAAAATGAAACATAGGAAAAGAAAAGGAAATAAAAAATTAAAAGGTTAAAAAATGGTTTCCATTTTTTAACCTTTTAAGAGGAAGGAATAAAAAGGAAAGATAACAAAAGAACAGAAGAAAAAATAAAAAGGAATGATTAATGGAAAAGAAGAAGAGGAACAATTAAAAAGGAAAAAATTACATGAATGAAAAATGAAGAAGAAATAAATAAAAAACAAAGCAATAGAAAAAAATTGAAAATGTTTTGAAAAATATAAAAAAAAGATGAAAAAATGAAAATCTCATTTTAAAATGTGCAAAAGGGATGTACGAATATATAAAATATATAAAAATTTCTAATATATAATAAATATAATAATTTATAATATATATAACATATAAAATAAAATATAAAAATATAATATATAAAATATTATAAAATAATGAAAAGTAAATAAATAATGAAAAACAAAATAAATTAAAAAGAATCAAATAAAAAATATTTTAGAGAAAAGTTAATACTGATATATGTAAAAAATGGAATGAGAATGGAAAGGAAAAATAAAGAAAGGGACAAAAGAAAAGGAAAAGAAAGGAAAAAGATTAAGAAAAGGAAAATAAAAGGAGAAAAAGAAAAGAAAGGAAAATAAAAGGAGAAAAAGAAAAGAAAGGAAAAAAGAAAAAGAAAGAAAAAGAAAGAAAAAAGAAAGGAAAAAATTGAAAGAAAAAAATGTAACTTTAAAGAACAAAAAAATTTACAAACAAATTGTAAACAAAGAATTCTAAAGAATCTGTCAAAAATATCGAACCTCCAGAAAAGAATCTCCTTAAAAGTGAAACCTGTAAATTATGGTTTTCTTTTAACAAGGTTGAAATCCGAAATGTTTCCTAAGTAGGAAAATCTGCAAAAGATTAAAAACTTCTTATCAAAAAGGACAAATTATACACAATGCATTTAACTGCACTGAACTAATAGACTGGAAACAATTGACATGAATATTATATAGCAAATACAAATTAATTCTTGTCAAAAGTCAATATGTCCTTATTTCTGCTAAAACCAATTCCTGATTCTAGAATATCAGACTAGATGGTCAATGAATTATGTAGAAAATATTGCAACCATTTGGGAGTTGTTGACTCGCAAGAAATCTCACAAGATATCTCTTTATTTTGAGCCATCTTCCTCTGGCAGTGAATAGGGTAGTGAATTGAAACAATTCAGAGATAGTGTTGAAGTTAGCAAAATCATAGATTGTTCTAGAGAAACTAATGAGATATGTCACGGACATCATGCCACACATTAAAAAGTTAGAAAGGAAACACCCATCAGGACTGGAAAGAGTTATAACAGTTATTGGACTTGAGAAACCTTTTTCCTGAATAAAAAAAAAAAAATTTGAAGAGAAAAATTTTACAAATTTCAACTGACATGTTTGGTTGATAAATGCCAAATATTTCCTTACGAAGAAACATCAAATCTTATCATTAACATTACTATTTATATCGATAGTATGGAGGTAATCCAAGGTGTTTGGAAAAAAGGAAGAAGAATTAAAAAGGAAAAAAGAAATAAAAGAAGAAGAAAAAAAACAAAGGAATAGAAGAAGAAATAAAAAGGAAAAGGTTAAAAAATAGAAGAGGAAGGAATAAAAAGGGAAAATAATGAAGAAGAAGAAATAAGAGGTTAAGACTGTTTCAGACACCCTGGAAATGAAACTGTCAAGAACACTTGGTTTTTAATTTTCATTTTATTTCAGTTGCAATCTTGTCCAATGCCCTGCTTTCTAGTATTAAACTATTATTATGCTTCTTTGCACATATCAGAGAGATACTTTTCTGCATTGGATCAGAGTGGAGTATCTGTCTAATCTAATGGCCCTTCTGCATTGGGATCCATTATGCTTTCTAACTGAGAAGATATTATCCCATTTCATTTTATATATTAGGGTTACACTTTTCTTCCTTCATCCTGGGTATGACGATAAACTACATCCAACAGCAAGGCCTCTGATCAGAAGGTTTTGAGGAGTGTGGAAGCAGTGTTGTTTCCAGGTCTACCCTGACCGGTGGTGGTAGCACTTGTTAGGGTCCCAGCTAAGGGCAAATAGTTAATCCTCAAACTCAGTTCAAAACACAATAAATGTATAAAAATAGATTTTTATAGTAAAAATACCAGCAATACATTTTAGAAAAAAAATATTACCAGCAATATATTTTTTTCAAAAATATATTATCAGCAATACAGTTTTGGAAAAAAAATATTACCAGCAACACATTTGACTCTCAGCAAAAACCCTCTTTACAAAAATACATCAATGAAACCTGATCTACAAACTGATTTCTTACAAAAGAATACATATTCTATTCATATGAACATATCCTAAAAATCTTGTCCACATTAAATAACTCATTGAGGCTGATATGTCGTTAAACAAAATAAACCAAACCTTTTCTGCCTTGGATCATCAACAAACAAGTGGACAACAGTCCACATATAAATGATGGTAATTCATAGGAATTCAGAGAGAAATTGTAGGTATAATTGTTATACTATTCTACCTAGAGTGTTGTATCTGCCTAATCCAATGGCCATTCTGAGTTGGATCAATTATGCTCTCTTATAGGTAATTTGCTATTATTCTGCTTGGTATGACCAACAGATTTTGCAAACAGAAACAAACTTGATGACTCAACCAACACTACAGAGCAAACTGTCTGCATATGGATAGAAAATAAATTGAAAAACTATATAAAAATAGAAAAAGGGGTGTGCAACAAGGATGCATCTTCCTCCTAGATTTTTTCAGCCTCCTGTCCAGGGTATGATGATAAATTACATCCAGCAGTAAGGCCACAGATCAGGACGTTTTGAGGAGTATAGAACCACCTCTTAACTGCTGCTGTTCTCAGGTCCACCCTGATCTGGGGTGGTAGCACCTGTTAGGGTCCCAGCTATGGGCAAATACTGAACCCCAAAACTGGAGTCAAAAAAACTGAAAGTATAAAAATACATTTTCTTAGTAAAAAATACTAGTAATAGATTTCTTAAAAATCAGCAGCAATAGATTTTTGTAAAAAGAAAAAATTACTCAAGCTTTCAAGAAAATTAAATTTTGGCATTAAATGACATAAGGAGTTGATATGCCATTAAACAAACAAATATTCAGCCTCTATAGCAATACGATGGTAAGGGAACTGGAGACCCAAGCAGGATTTATTATCAATGGGTGTAATCTTAACAAGATACACAGATGACACTGTGTTAATGGTTAACTTCGAAAGGAAATGACAGGAGCTTATAGACAGAGTGCTAGAAGAAAGTGAGAAAAAAAGGACTACCATATATACTTGCAGACAAGTCATACTTTTTTTTTACCAAAAATTACACAAAATATTAGGGGTGCAACCTATCAGCTTGACATAAATGTAAAACAACACTACATTGTCATCATGATTTCTGAGAAATCGGAAATGATACCCATAAGCACTAAAACTGCAGTTTTTCTCCATACAGAAACAATTTATCTATCATATATACTGACTCACTGCTTTAAACTTACCTCAGGCTGCTAGATTCACATATCCGTCACAATAAATAAATAAAATTATAAAATATTCATTGAGCCATCAGTCATCGTTCGGTCAAGGTCCTCACACTAAACTGATATAGAAACCTTGAACATGCATACATAAGTTAAGGAACCATGTGTAGATGTTTATTGACAAAAAAAAATAGTTCCACAATTCATTCTGCAAAATATATATATATATATTTTGTCAAAAATACTTTGGAAAATATGACTTAAAGAAATGAAATATATTCTTTATGAGATAATTTCCTTTAATGGTTGTTTCATATAACATTAAAATGCGTTCTTAAGTGTTATTTACAAATAACAAAGTGCATGAATTTAGTACCCAAAACATTTGCACTAATTTGCATTGCGCATTGTTAAGGTAGATATCTGATAATTTTTACATTTAAAAAGGGCTGTGTAACTCCCAAAATTATAGTGCAGCCTATCTGTGAGTCAACAATAAATCATCAATTATTAAGCCATAAAGTAGAATAAATCTATCTAAGTTGTATAAATCTATCCAGTGGTGCGACCTATCCACAAGTATGTACAGTAACCATCAACTGCAAGAAGATGGTCATCTGCAAGAGAAACGACTTAAGATGCGAGTTTCAAATTGGAGATATAAACATCAAGCAGGTGCAGAATTTCAAATATCTGGAAAGTATTTTAACAGAGGATGGAAAATGTGATACTAAGATCCAAACACACATTGAACTAGTGACAGAAGCATTCCAAAAGATAAGTAAAATGCTGAGAAACAGAATAAATTCATTAGAAAGAAAGAAAATTGCTGGATTGCTATGAGATATCCATCCTCTTATATGGAAATGAATGTTGGACAATTTCGTCAGAGATGAAGAAAAAAAACTAGAGGCTGTAGGAATGAAGTTCTAGAGAAAGATTCTGAACATTCTGGGGACAGAGCGAGTAAGGAACAAAGAAATCTGAAAAGAAATGGCAACAGAAAGAACACTTATACTCAAAATCAGGAAAAGACAGGTGAAATTCCTTGGACACATAATGAGGAAGGAGGGCTTGGAAAACTTAACCTTCATGAGGTATATTGTGGATAAGAGAGATAGGGGAAGGCAGCAAAGCAATTACCTAACAAGCTTGTGTGAATGGATGGGGGGGATGAGAGCCTTAGCAACAGGAGAAAAACTGCTAAGAGACAGAAAACTGTAGAGAACCATGACTGCCTATGTCTTGAAGGAATATGGTGCATGGAAGAAGAACATAACAGAAGTATCTCAGAAGTCTTAATATTTACTTAAATTGACTCAATAATTATTGTTTAGACAGCACAACGGAAGCGCCTGTCACTAGAATATCTCAACAATTTTGTACTTTGACGTTACCTAGGAACCAAAGCATTCAGTATATGGCTATTTGAGAAAAAGAAAAATAATTAAAAGCACTTCCTGATAATTGTGCCTGAAGTACAATTCTTTTACACACAATATTTAATTTCATTGTAAGAGAAGAGAGATCCACATTTTATTGTTGAAGATTCAAGAAAATAAAGTCATTTATAAACAATCTTCAGGTTTTTGGTTCTTTTTTTAATGATTTAACCCCAAGCAAGGCAATAAAGCCACTAGGATGCAAGAGGTTACTGGGGTGAGAGTCAGAGAGAAGACTTTATTGAGGAGAAATTAGGAGAAAGGACAATAAAACTACAGGATTCAGGAAGACAGAAAATATAAATTGACATTGCACTTAAATTTTTTGAAGATTTTAGGTGGCAGGGAAGCAAGAAATCGGAAGAGGGCTCCACAGGTGAGAAGTGCAAGAAAAGAAACTACTAGACTAGAATAGATGGTTGCATCAAGATAGTTCAAAAGTAAAACGTTGAGACCTAGTTGCCAATCTAGTAGTATGCTTGAATTCATGCATTCGTGGAACCAAGGAGAAAAGGTCATCAGAAAAAATGCCATGAAAGTATTTGTAGAAAAGACAGAGGGAAGCCACGTTATGTCAGTAAGAAAGTGACTATAGTCAAGATGCCAGGTCAGGATCAAATTACATTCTTGACCTTTTGGATTTTGTCACAATATATAGCCAGAGCATCAGACCAGATATGTCAGTAATATTCAATATATGGATGAATGGTAGATTTATAAATGTGCAAAATGGATTGACTCAAGGTGGCAGAGATGTGAATCTACAGAAGGATATACTAAGGATATCATGGACCGAGCATGTGAGCAATGATAATGTCTTAGAGAGGTTGCAAACAAGGAGGAGGCTTATACTTAATATCAGAAAGAGGCAGTTGAAGTTTCTGGGAAGCATAATGAGGAAGGAGGGCCTGGAGAATCTGATACTCATGGGTCGAATAGAGGGAAAGCGAGACAAAGGAAAACAACATGTGACGTACCTGGCGAGCTTAAGCAAGTGGATGACAGAACGTGATCTGTGGAAGGAAGCAAAGAGAAGGAACTTGTTGAGAGCTGCAAGGGATAGAAAGAGGTGGAGAGCCATGATCGCCTATGCCCTGAAAAGACATGGCACATAAAAAGAAAGAAGATGGATTCTGACAAGAAACATTTTCTGGCACGATGCAGTAAACCAACTTTCGTAGCAATAGGCCTAACAACTGATTCAATATAATCACTGCACTTTATATCAGGGGGCGGTTCTCTTTTATCAGGTTTTCTATTTTCACAGAGATATTGGTCTATGAATTCTCTTTCCCATAATGCAACATTGCAAGTGTGTTGCTACTCAGTCATTATTTCATTGGCAAATGTCCAGATGAGCTCCATTCTTTAGATCCACTAGTTTAGATATTTACAGCAAGGACACACAATGTCACTTCCACAGCAATGAATCACCATCAGTTTCTCCATGTTCCACATGTAGAAGAAATTTCCACTCAAACAGTTTTTCAGAGAAAAAACTATCATATTACAAAACAGATGACTTCATGGGTGCTTCCTTAAATATTTCAATACTGACCCCTTCAAGTCAAGAGTCAATTGTCTTCTTTCCTCCTCATCCACAATTTCCATTTCCTACAGTTTTCTCTTTCATTTATATCACACATCTCATTCAGAATCACTATTTTGTTTGTAATCATCTAGTTTGAGTGGCTCTCAAGACGTGTACTAGGTGGAATTTAGTATTAAGAAAATACCATTTTTTATGAGATCTCTAAGAGGATTTAGTTCACTTAAATTTTCTTTCTTATAAATGCCTGCACATAGTTATTTTACATTGGATTAAACCAGCAGTTCTCAACCTTTTTCTATTCATGGCCCCCTTTTGATTGATGATTTTTTTTTATGACCCCCCCCCCCTTCCATTTACACTAATGAAAGCTCATTTTACAATTTCTGGAACAAATAAACAGTAACATTTCTCCATGGAAACTTCAAAACTGCTTGTTTTAAAAATCAAACTAGTCAAATGAAATAAACTTTTATTTCAACAAAAACAGTTATGCACATAAATGCGCACACAAATTTAAAAAGCTATGCAAAATAAAAAAGTTCTCCACATAAATTTTACATAAATGCACACTAGTAACATAAAATTATTTTATTACATAATTTAAGTAAGTACAGAAGGATGCTAAGGATACCATGAACTGAGCAACGATGAGGTCTTAGAGAGGTTGCAAACAAGGCGGAGGCTTGTACTTAACATCAGGAAGAGGCAGCTGAAGTTCCTGGGATACATAACGAGGAAGGAGGGCCTGGAGAATCTGATACTCACAGGTCAAATAGAGGGAAAGAGAGACAAGGGAAAACAATACATGACATACCTAGCAGCCTTAAGCAAGTGGATGACAGAACATGGTCTTGAGGAGATGGCAGAGGGAAGGAACTTGTTGAGAGCTGCAAGGGATAGAAGGAGGTGGAGAGCCATGATTGCCTACGTCTTGAAAGGACACGGCACATAGAAAGAAAAAAAGAACTAAAATATAAAGAGCAACTGGTTTGTAGCATTGTGGCCCCTTTCATTAAACTTGTGCCCCCATCCCAACATTTTTATGTGGCCCCCATAATATTTACAAAGGCTCCCTATTGACCATATATCCCCCAGTTAAGAACCATTGGATTAAACTTTGGATTTTAATTTTAAGACCAGTATTATACAAAGAAGAAACTTACAGGCAGTGATCTATATTTTTCTTACTAATTAAACCTAGACTATGAACATTCAAATTCAAATTCTGAATTAAAATTTCAAAAGCCTTGCCAAGACATTTATCTTTCACATACCGTGATTAAAGATTGATTTGTTCGATTTTTATTAATCGTTATCGATTTTTGTCTTTTAAGCAATGTGACTCACAATTTCTAAGACATTTTTATATGTAATAAATTTAAAAAACTTTCTCATTCAATTTTTGACTTAATTAAAATTTTCAGGCTGTTGCCATGAGTCATTTATGTGTGTGGCTGGTGTCATGGATAAGCAGCTCAGAATGTGAAGTCAGAGAGCAGAGTTCAAATTCAAGTCAAGTTTGTTTGTTACATTCATGTAAATACACTTCAGAATCCATCTCTTCATCCCACCCTAGCTGACGGTTACAGAGTAGGGTAGACTGAACTTGGTAGAAGAATAATTCTGAATTCAAAACCTGAGGAGGATTATTTAGAGACATTGCAACACACTTACTATGTGCATCTGTTCTATGTATTTGGTTCTTCCAAAAAGTGTGGTTGGTTCTGCATAAGTCTTTGCAATTATAATTAAATCATATGTGCAAGTAGTGCGGCTGTTCAGTTCTAAGAACTGAGCTGTTGTTCGTAGATACATCGAAGATGACTGGAGAATGCATCATCATACATTAATTAATACATTAATTAAAAATGATGTTTTAATCTTGATTTTATGTGCTTGAAATTTTGACTTTTATTAATATTAATTCATTATCATATTTGGGTATATGTCCCATATTGGTCATCATCATTTATGTGCCATGTCATGTCAGGACGTGAATGATCATGGTTCTCCACAACTTCCTGGATAATAGATTTAAACAATATTTGACCATCAAGGAAGTTCTAAAGAAAATGTGGAGAAGAAATACAGCCATAGCTAAAATCAGAAAGAGACAACTGGAATTTTTCACAAACTGTGTTCATCTTGTCTGATTTTTGCATGTCCACATGTTGAGAGCACTCTCCCATATAAGAAAAATACTGGTGTTATATAGCTCTCCCAGTCTCAGACCCACACTGACTATTGGCTAATGCCTGCCTAGTATTGTTCATATGCAAACAGTCAACACCACCTACTCTAAGTAGAAGGTCTTCTCTCAACAGCCCATTGGGGAAGGGGATGTAACTCCTGCTGCTTACAGCCCCACATGAAACCAACTCTGAGTCTCTTATCTGGTTGACCTGATTCTCTGTTACACAAACATTATGACCAAAACTGACCATTTCTGTCTCTGCTCTGCCATCCATTCACATAAAGGCAATCTGTAAATGTTTACTGTTTCCTTCTATCCTTCTTTCCACAATATGTCGTGTGAGTATGAAGTTCTTTCTCATGATGAGTATAAGGAATTCCAGTTGTCTCTTTCTGATTTTAGGTATGGGTGTCTGTCTACTTCACATTTCTTTTAGAACTTCCTTGTTGTTCACATGTTTGGTCCATGATATTCTCAGCATCTAGCTGTAAAATTACATCTGTCAATCTGAGTTGCTTTTTTATCTAGAAATACATCCATCACTTACCTCAAAAGCATCGGGATTTTCTCTTAAATTTTACACTGAAAGATGACAACAACTATTTTTACCCATATCTAAACTATAATTATGGAAAGTGAAAATTTCACAGAAGACTTGCAGACTTTCATCTGAAAACATAAAAATGGTTACAATGCATGGAAAAAAGAAGGTGTTGATTGAACCCACACCCTGCTGGTATTATTTTCAACTGAGACTTTTGCCGTCTTTCACATATCAAAATTATAGATAATAGTTTTAGAAAGTGATAATTGAATTGAAGTATATTGGAAAATTTTTCTTGTTTTCCGATGAGATCAAGATAGAAAAAAGGCGGTGTTAGTTTCACCTGATGCCATGAGTATATGGGTTCATAAACTTTGATTATACTTTTTTAATCATTTTACCACAAGCAAGGCAATAAAGCCACTAAGACTCAAGGGGTTTACTGAGTATGTGATAATGAGAAAGAAATATTAAGAAAAAAGAACAATAAAAGAACAGGAATTAAGAAGATAGAAGATAACAATTTACACTGCCTTTAAATTTGTGAAGATCAAAGTTGACTGGAAAGCAAGAAGCTGGAAGTGAGTTCCACAAGGGAGAAGTGCAAGAGAAGAAACTGTTAGCATTGAAATTATGGTTACATCTAGCCATTTCAACTCTAAAATGATGAGACCTTCTGCCAATCTAAAAAAAAAGAAGGTAGGCATGTATCCAATTACACTAGAATAAAAAAGCTTAGACATTGGTCTGTTTACACGAGAATAACAAAATAGAAATGGTCCTTATACATAATAATCAGATAGTTAGACGTGTGTCCATTTACACTAAAATCAAAAAGGTAGATTTGTGTCTGATTACACTAGAATGAAAAATTGTAGAGATGGTATGATTACACTAGAATCTAAAAATAGAACTTGGTCTGTTTACATAAGAATAAAAAAAGTAGACATGGGTCCATATACACTATAAACAAATAATTAGACATGTCTGATTACACTCTAATAAAAAAAATGTAGACATGTGTCTGAATGCACTATAATCAAATAGACAGGCATCTGATTGCACTATAATCAAATAGATGTGTCTGATTGCACTATAATAAAAAATGTAGACCTTGGTCTATATACTTGCTAATCAAAACAGTAGACGTGTTCGATCACACTCTAATAAAAAAACATAGACATGTGTTCTATTACACTAGAATCAAGAAAAGTAGACCTGAATCTTCTGTTCATGAGAGTAAAAAAAGATAGAATTAGGTCCAGTTTACAGGAGTAAAAAAAGCATTGGTCAGATTTATACATGTCTACAAGTATCTGCCCCAAAAAGTTGCCTGTTTTTTTACCTTTTTTGTGGGAATATGGTTAATCAACTCTTAGCCCCACTAACAGAGAATAATAATTAATTAAATTAGCCCCACTGACAGAGAATAATAATTAATTAAATTAGCCCCACTGACAGAGAATAATAATTAATATTAGGTGAGTATGTCCAAATGAATGGTATAAAAATCTTTCCTGGATGATACTGATTCGAGATTTATAGGATTTTTATAAGTTATAGGTCTTTATATATATATATATATATATATATATATATATATATATATATATATATATAATGTTTATATATTTTGAGAAAATTCTGAACACAAAGACAACTCACATTTAAATGTTTTGATATCTCCCACTTTTCATTTCTTTTTTTTTAAATGGCTTCATAATCATGGTTTAATTTCTTCAAGTGAAGAGCCAATCATTATCTATCCTCCTTATCCTCATAATCTTCACTTCCTACCATCCCCTCTTTCATTCATATCACACTCCTCGTTCATCATAACCATTTTGACAGTAACCATCTCCACTACAATCATAACCTCTTCAAGTTAAAGGTCAATTTTTCCCTATCCTTCATATTCACATATGCCTTACTTCCTGCTCTTATTTTCATATCATACACCTCATTCAGTAATTCTCTACCTTGAATGGCTCTTGAACCTTGTATTGGGTGAAAACTAGTAAAAGAAATACTCTTAAATGTGATATTTTGAAGTCAGAAGAGTTGTAAACTTCATGAAAATAATCGAACATAGTATTCATATTGGTAACTTTCATAAAGAAAATGCTTTATGGTTTCCTGATAAGTGATTGCAACAATGCATTCTCATGAGATGACATTTTCATTCAATTATAATTGCCTGATTTTCTGAGATGGAGGTACATTTTATTCTGTTTTATTATTCAAACCTTTATTATTCTCTTTGTGTTTTTTTTTTGTTCATGTAAAGAAATCATTAAAGAAATGATGATCTGATATATACAACTTAAAACATTCACATTGAAATTTGATTGTCAACCATTACTATTTTTTTACTCATATTTCTGTCATCTTAATTTCACTTACTTTCTATTGCAATGACCCAAACCATCTTACTGTCCTGGGTATGACGACAAACTACATCTGCATCCAAGGAAAGACGATAAACTACGTCCAACAGCAATGCCTCTGATCAGAAGGCTTTGAGGAGCGTGGATCCACCTCTTAATTGCTGCTGT
Organism: Acanthosepion esculentum; assembly: GCA_964036315.1. NCBI lineage: Eukaryota > Metazoa > Mollusca > Cephalopoda > Sepiida > Sepiidae > Acanthosepion > Acanthosepion esculentum. Next base: position 22,371,244 of record OZ038503.1, on the reverse strand, counting down.
TCCCAGGTTCACCCTGACCTGGGGTGGTAGCACCTGTTAGGGTCCCAGTTATGGGCAAATAGTTAACCACGAAACTGAGGTAAAAAGCATTATGAAAGTGTCAAAATAGGTTTTAATACCAGAAAAATTTTGTAAAAAATTATTACCAGAAATAAATTTTTGAAGAAAAAAAAACTATGACCAGCAATATGTTTAAAAAAAAAATATTACTAGCAATACATTTTTTAAAATAATATTACCAGCTATACATTTTTGAGGAAAAGTAGTACCAGAAATAGATTTTTGACAAAACAAAATATTACCAGGGAAAAAAGTTGTCAGCATTAAATGACCCATTGGTGTTGATATGCTACAAACCAAACTTATTGCTTATTTTTCATCCACATTATTTACTCAATAGGGACACAGATTCCTTCTTGTAGAAGGAATTATAACTCTGAATAAATAATTATAAACTACTTAAAATTTATGCAGGCAAAAATAGTCATAGAAAATGAGAAAGAGCAAGACGTGCAAAACAATAAAACAAGTATATTATGTGTTATCTGATTGGCACTAGTGTTAGAGACACGAGAGACAGTAATACTGAGTAGATTGTGAATTGAAATCAAATATGGATCGGAATCCAACAGAATCATAATATAAAGAATGAATAAATTGTATACAGTCTTTCTTTTTAAATTTCTCAGAAATATTTCTGATGGTAAGACAATTTTGGATAAAAAGAAAACAAATGGAAAATATATTTCTTAGTCATTGCCGGCACGTTTTGTCAATCCGACTTTATCAAGGCAAGTTTAAAAGTGAAATGTTTTTTAGTTACATTAAATTCTGAATGGTTATAACTTTTTTTTTTTTTTTTTTTACTAAGAATTTGTTTTAGTTTTCCATGTTGACATACTGTTAAATTTCTCAGAAAGAGTCTTAACAGGAGTGTTCCCTTCGTATTTGAATTTAATGTAAGTAAAAAAACTTTTCGCTTTTAAACTTGCCTTGATAAAGTCGGATTGACAAAATTGTCTTCTTTTCATCCAAATTGTCTTATCATCAAAATTATTCTGAGAAATTTAACAATATGTTGACATGGAAAGCTAAAACAAATTCTTAATAAAAAAAGTTACCAACATCCAGAAGGAGGCTTACACAGGAGCGTTCCATTTATATTAGAATTTAATGTAACTAAAAACATTTTGCTTTTAAATTTGCCTTGATAAAGCCGGATTGATGAAAGTCTTTCTTGCATGTTTTTTTATATAATGTGTGGAGTGAATGTCCAGACAATTTATTTGGAGTAAAAAAAGAAGTGTTTGGGGTTTTCTTACCACAATTTTTGGTTGTAATCGTTAAGAGACAAATGTTACTGTGGTGGAATGAAAAGTAAAGGAGTCAAAACTTTGTGTTCACTGCTTCTCTGATTGTGAGTATGTGTAATGAAAAAGAGTAGGGTTGATTTGTTGTATAGCCGCCATCTATCTTCTGGGGAGGGCTTTTGGCTGATGGTCTTGATTCACTTATATGTTGCCGTCTTCTCCCAGCTGGGTATCAAAATGTTTTTGGGATTCGGAGGTAAAATGAGAACTTCAATAAAAGGGATTTTGAAAACTCATCTATTTGTTAACAGATTCATGTGTACATTTTTAACTAGCCAGTGGGGTCACTCTGTCACCCCTACTGGGGAGCAAATTTCCTGCACATGAAATTAATATGTCTGCATTCTTCAACACGTAAAAATTAACTCCACAAAATAACTTTCTATCTCTCTAACATTCCCATGTTTGGTTCAACCAATCAAAATAGAGATCCCTATTGTGTCTACCAGCTGACCCCAAGGTCAGCCTCAGAAGGTTTGAGCCAAATACACTGCCACTAAAAAATAATAGTCTGAAACTATTATTTAATAGATTCTCTTTTAAGGGTGACTGTTATTAATGTTAGTTATAATTGTTATAATTATTGGTGACAGTATTTTTTTTAATGGATAAAACAACCAGCTTGCACCTGGTACTCCAACAATGTGACGGAGAACTGACAAACCTCAGGGGTATTGTAAGTTACTGTTCAGGTGTCCCGGTTTAGTGAAAATTATATATACAGTGGAACCTCGGTTCTCGAATATCTCACATGTCAAACAAATAGGTTTTCGAACAAAAAATTCAAGATGAAAATGCTTCGGTTATCGAACAAAATTTCGGTTCTCAAACAACATAACCGAACAGAGTTAACATGAATGGAATAATTTATGAGTCGACCATCATGTTGTATACATTTATGTGTTGTGCTGTGCTTTTCATTTCCAATTTTATTGTATTGTAACTTTTTTCTCTACATTTATTCCTATTGGAAAAATAGTTCCAGTTTATGAACATTTCGGCTTACGAACGGCTTTCAGGAATAAATTAAATTTGTGAACCAAAGTACCACTGTATTTGTTTAAAGTATGCTATTTTTATGGTGGAATAGTCTAACGTCAGAATTTCTCTGCAATTTTATATTAAACCAGCTTTACTTGTTTATTTTTTTAATTCCACTACTTTCTTAATTTAATATTCATAAATTAATATTTTATAGCTCAATTATGCCATTAATTACAGAAATACCTGATTAATTATGGCATTATGGTTATCAACACCCATGGATTTTCCATGGCTTCAGCTAATTAGAAAGTTGGAAAAATTTGAAAATATTTTCAAAATTAGAATCGTAATTGTGAAATTTTTAACGATAAGCATTTTTGTGTTGGTGAAAAGTAATTGCAATAAAGATGAAATATTTCTCTTTTTTTTTTTTTTTTACATTTAACTGAAAGCTGTAATTTTTTTTTTTTTTTTTTTATCATATCACCCCAAGCAAGGCCGGAGGCCACTATCACGCAAGGGGTTAAAGAAGGTTGGAATTATTTTAGAAACTAAAAATACGCATTTTCCGTTTCTCTTCAGTTTCTTTATCTTTCAGCAACTGATTGAATCGTTGAATTTGTGTGATTAAAAAAAAAAAACAAATTTCAATCTTTCTACCACACCTATCTGCCATTGAGACACTTCTACTTCCTTCTGTAATTATTCTCCATGATTTGGCAACCTTCCAACCATCACTTGACATGCATCGTTAACTCATCAGCAAATATATCAGGACTAGTTGCGTGTATAGTCACTTATTACTCAAGTTCTTCAGGTGTAAATATACAGCTGAGGCACTCTGTCTATGTCAGTCTTTCACCAAATATTGAATATTGCTGTCACATTTAGTCTGCTATCTATTTAGAGATTCTTCATAAAATCCAAAGAAGAATCTGAAATGTTATTGGTCTTGATCTGGCATCTCAGCTTCAGTCAGTTATCCACAGCCATAACATAGCTTCCCTGTGCCTTTTCTATAAACACTTTCATTGTAATTGTTCTGATGAGCTTTCCTCTTTGGTACCTCAATTCTATAAATTTAAGTGTAGTACTAGATTGGCTGTTAGGTTTCATCATTTTATAGTTGAAATTGCTTGATGTAACCATAAGTTTTATGTCAACAATTTTTTCTTTCACACTTCTCTCTTGTGGAACTTTCTTCTGGTTTCTTACACTGCAGTTAAATTTAATCTTCAAAAATTTAAAATCTAGGCCAATGATCATCTGTCTCATTAATTCTCATTCTTTTATTTGCCTCTCTCTGAAATGTTTTTTTTTCATCTTCTTTCACACTCAGCAACCACTTGCATCTTAGTGACTTTATCACCTTCCTTAGTGTTTTGATTCCAGTTTGCTTTGACGTGAACACAAACAGGGAGAGGCCCAGTGCACATTCAACAAAAGAAGAGAAAATAGCACTGCGGTGTGAAATGAAAATGTGAATCCTGTTTCTTTACAGGTTTACCAAGCACAGGTAATGCTTGGGATATCTTCGCTGCTATTTCTGTCTTCTCTCATGACTAACAAATCAGATTTTCCTTTTGGCAACAGGATCTCTGACCACCTCTCTGCCTCTAATGGTCGCCTTCCTTCTGATGGCCATCTTTACTAACTACCTCCTCTACAAGCACTTCACAACTGACCATGATATCATCACCTTCTGCAGACAGATTGCAACTGACTTTCTCTACCTATATAAGCCTATGGCTAGAATCGCCTAACTTCCAGCCAGTTGACACTTGATCCTGAAAGTTTTCATTTATGTGTCTACTTCTCTTCCCTTCTACCACTTTCAAGATCTTACTTTCAGACTTTATTGCTGGTCATAAAACACTAGATCCATGGTTTCCAACATGGAGTGCATGCCTCACAGGGCGGTCATTTGAATTTTTTTGGGGGGAGGGGTCAAGAATGAGCTATTGACAGTGAAATTTTGTCTAGTGAGTCTGATACATATACAGTATGCATACATGAAATATTTGTGTTTGCATGTACATGTGTAATTACATATGTATTGTATATAATATATATATATATATATATATATATATTAATAACACAATATTTTATAAATACTGTTTTAAATTCTAAAATTAAATAATAATAATAATATTGTATAAATGGAGTCTCAAGTTCTTAAGAAAAGTTAAGTGAATGACCTTTAGGCTCACTTCACTTGAATAGGAGTTCACTTTTTAAATAACAAGAATTATATGCAACAGTGGGAGCATCCGAATTTTAGAGATGCTTAGGTGGGGTTAAGCTCAAAAAAAAAAGGTTGGGAACCACTGAACTAGACAATTTGGTACAAGATAACTTCATGCATTTCTGAAGCTTTTTCAAGCAGGGACACATTGTGTCACATAAAATGAAATAAAAGTTTCTGACAGTTGATATTAAATACCTTTTTACTTAAAATATGTTGAAGGATAAAATAATAAACAAACCTTTGTGTTTCTGGATGCCTGAGTATCCTTCTTGTAAACAAACAAAAATCTCTCACCTGCAAGAAAAAAAAAAAAATTTTAAATAAAATATATATATATATATATATATATATATATGTATATATAATATATGGATAAAATAACTGAAAACAAATTGGGTGTTTTTTTTGCGAAAGTATTTATTTCTATGTTTTTATATATATTTAACATCATGTGATGTCCGCGTCTAACGACGAACGCTGTAAAGTGTAAACAAACTCCCAAATACAATAATACAGTAATTCAATTAATTTCTGAAGAAGGACCGAGGTGGTCTGAAATATTAAATATATATAAAAACATAGAAATAAATACTTTCGCAAAAAAAAAACCCATTTTTTTTCAGTTATTTTATCCATATATTATATACATATCAAGAAAGTATGCGTGGCTTCTCATTATGCTATATATATATATATATATATATATATATATAGTAATTTGAGCAATTAATGGATTTTAATTTGACATTATTTTTATTACTGTAAATGTTATGTTATTGGATACTGTATTTATATCTCAGATACGAAAACATAGTCAACAGGTCCAGACATTGAAAAGTCCCAACAAGTGATGAACATTTTATAAAAAATGTAGTTGTTCCTTCCTTTACTGTAGCGACCCTCAGTCATCACATACTAAAAGTACAACTGGTTAAAAGGTTGTTTCTCAGGATAGCAATGCAGGTTTAATTCCTCCCGAGAGATACATTTTCTTTATTTTAAGACACTTTTTCTGTTTATACGTTCTTTTTATAGATACAAATATTTAAGTAAATGCTCTGTTTATAATAAACAGTATTAACAACATTTACTGGCCTGAATGTCCGAGAATTTTTCATAGAAAATATTTTTCCTCCAACAGGAATCGACCCTGTATCCTATACAGAACCCTCTATAGCCTGACGTGCCTTAACCGATTGAGCCACAGAGAATCGTTTTGGTTAGCAAGATCGATTTTACTGTTTTTAAACTACAATCTTCCATGATTCTCTCACGTACATTCATATCTGCTCAATGTGTATCCAACTGTAAACAATTGACGTCACACATTATGAAATGGACAAAGTCCGACAATTATTTTAAAACATTTTTTCTGTTTATACATTCTTTTTATAGATACAAATATTTAAGTAAATACTCTGTTTATAATAAACAGTATTAACAACATTTACTGGCCTGAATGTCCGAGAAATTTTCATAAAAAATATTTGTCCTCCGACAGGAATCAAACCTGTATCCTATACATTCAAGCCGGTAAATGTTGTTAATATTGTTTATTATAAACAGAGCATTTACTTAAATATTTGTATCTATAAAAAGAATGTATAAACATAAAAAAATGTCTTAAAATAATTGTTGGACTTTGTCCATTTCATAATATGTGACAACATTTTCTTTATTAAAACTTTCTATGTCTAAGCCCGGTGGACATTAATTCCGCTGTTTGAAAAATACAGGAATGTTCACTCAAACACATGTACCCAATAAAATGATGTTTATAATCTTTTTGTTTTATTTAAAGATTAAATGAAATAACAGCAACAAGAGTAGTAGTAATAATAAGTAGAAGTAGCAGTGGTAGTAATAACAATAGTCATGGCAGATATGATACAAGTGGGAACTGAGAAGTTTACAGCTTAACTAACTTTACAAAATCTGACCAGCATCACAAATGTATTTCAGAATCCGTTCTTGGTCAAGTAAAGAACTTTCCAACCCCACCAACTCATGTATAAATAATGGTGCGTGGGAAGGGGTACAGGCAGGTAATTTTTCAGCATCCCACCAAATAATAATAACAATAGCAGTAATAATAATAGCTGAACAGAGTTCAAACTCTGGCTGGGATGGTGTATGGTCAATGATCACTAATGCCATTTGGAAAGGCATGAATTCATTTCACCCTTACTTCCAGTTAAGAGTAAATAACAGGAAGTTGGAGCTCTTCAGCTTTGTCAGGGTATATAGATCAGTTATAAAAAACATTTAGTATAAGAGATTGTTATGGTGTAAAACCATAGAAAGATAACACGGACTCGGATATGGGTTAAATAGTATATTCTCGGAAACGTAGTACAAAGGTAAATGTGGACTGGAGAGTACTTTCTCTCACTGGTGTCCCGACTCACTCATTCACTCACTCCTTGGTTACTACTCGGTGACCCTCACTTGGTGACTGAATATTTAACCCCCCCCCGGGTTGCATGTGGCACAGGGCTGGCTTAATGTGGGATCACCGGGCCCATAGGCTCGGCCAAAAATATGCCCATTTACAACCCGTATAAACGGGTTTAGGGACTGTCTACCTCCCCGGACGAAACTTTGCCCTGTGGAAAAGCCTCGTCCGAGTTCCTCTCCACCGAGGCGGAGAGTTTGACAGCGTCACTTGGTGACTGACCTTACTCAGAGTTGGTAGCTATATTATATAGGTGTGGAAGAGTCCATTTGTAGGTAGGTCCCCACAATAGAGCTAAAAATAAATTAGTATAGGTGATAAGGAAACGGTATATAGAATAGGTTGCGCTTGGGGTAGTTTTGTCCAACACTGCATGATCCTAAAAAATGAAAAAAAACCCCACTAAACTAAGAACTCAAGTCAATTATTAAATTGCCTTGTTACATCAAGACTCTCATATGTCATGCATAGTGTCCAATTAATTAAAAAATATCTAAATTATCATCTGTATGCAACCATTTTCTCAGATCTATGCTTAAAATGGCTTTGAGCAAATGAATCCAGTAGGTTTTAGTGAGGACCATCCTTCTTTAAATTTCATTGATTGGCACTACAGAATAAAAAAAATAGAACTTTACCAAACAACAGAAACCACATCACTTGGAAACTTTCAACAGCAGCAACAACTGAAAGGGATAGCACATGTTACACGACAAGAAAATAATAACAATCAAGAATTTGACTTTCCACATGACATTAAAGAAAAGGTTTAAGAAGGAAGCCATGATCAATACTAGTGGCAGTCCTTCACTCAGTTTACAGGAGCCAAGCTGTTATAACACGCTTCGTAGCACTTATAAGTAACGCTTCAGCAACTTGTCATGACACCTGTATTACTTAGTCTGAAGACTGACTCCAAATGACTTCATTTTTCCTCTGACCTGGACCTCTTTATTTACAATTACGGACTAGTTCATATAGTCACCAACATTCCCCTTTTTGAGATTAATACTTTTTATAAATATTTTATTTTTTATTAGTATTAGTATTTCCCCTTCCTCTTTCTGGAGAATTCGCCAACAGACTTGAATTTGTAGCATTTCCATCTCAGATCCACTTCCAATTCTTCAGTATGCTTTCCCTTTCTGGAACTTGTCCTAGTTGGTTCCATGACTTGTTGTGGTGCTGGCACATCGAAAACATCATATAGCATTTTTATTGGCTCTTCCAATGTTTCAGGTCTTTCATCGATGAACCTTTTTTTCAGCTGATTATAGTGCCTTTTATGTTCAAATATTTTCCTTTTTACCATTTGAATCAACTTCCTGATGCTTGCTGATATTCAAAGTTTCTTTGCCATCCTTATATACACTAAAGAACACTTTATCACCAACCTTGAAACTTTTGGTGTTGTTTTTGATATTCGTTCATGCATTTTGTCTTGGTCATAACTTACTGAACACCAATTCTACTTTTCTAGCAAACATTAATTAAGCCAGCAACATGCCTGATGGTGCATTGGGATTAGGTGTTACATGGTCAACTTTCTGAAAATTTTTAAGTGCTTTCTCATTTACTTTCTCAAGACTTGCTTTCTTCAATGTTCTTTTGAACGTTCCCGCAAACTATTCTGCTTGGGTGATATGGCAGGGTCATAATATGTTCAATGGAAAACATCTTACAAAAGTCTTTGAATTCTTTACCTCACAAACAGTTTATGCAAGAAATTCACTGCCACTGAAGGTGCTGGATTTTTGCACTTACAAAATTTCTGGCCATTTTGTGTAACTGCCAACTGCCAACTGCCACAAGATAGGACCTTCAAAATCTGTATGCAGTCTTGACCACGGCCAAGATTTTATCTTTGTGATAGGTAGTTTTGCTGCCAGAGCACAACCTCTGCAAGCTTTCAATATTTTCTCAATATCTTAGTCCATTCTGGTCCAATATAGAAAGCTTCTCAGAGATTTCATTCTTGAAATACCAGGATGTCCACTATGAAAATCCTTTAATATTCACTTCTGCAAAACACTAGGTATTTTTTTCTTTCTTTCAGAGTAACTGGTAACTCTCATACAACATTGCACAAAATGTGTTTTTTATTTTCATTTCACTTTTTAGTGCTGCAATGACTTTGCCCTCAAATGGTTGCACATTTTTAGATATTGATCTTGCTAATCCATCCACATGTCCTAATCTTTTAGATGATTGGTATTCCAACATCAAATCATAGTTTAATAGGATGGTACCCCAGTGTTGTAGTCTATTAGCTGTATGCGTAGGTATTCCTTTCTATGAACCATATATTATTAACAGAGGTCTGTGGTCTGTTTGCAACCTAAAATTTCTTCCATGAATAAATTTATGAAATTTCTTGACAGCAAATAAAATTGCTAGAGCCTCTTTTTCTATCTGGGTATAATTTTTCTCTGCTGGTAGAAGCGAGCATGAGGCATGAGTGAAGGATTTCATTTTATTGCCATGATACTTATGTAAAATCACCACTCTAATACCATACTCACTCACATCTGACACCTCTACAATTTCTGCTTTTAGATCATAGTGTACTAATGATAAATCTGAGGTATGTTTTTTTTTTAATTCTTCAAATGCCTTTTGACAGTTACCATTCCAGTTCCACTTTACTCTTTTTTTAAGTAGATCATTCAGTGGAGTTCTCAAATTATTTGATAGTAATTGACCAGTCCTAGAAAAGCTTGTAACATAGTCATGTTTGTTGGTGAAGGCATAATTTTAATTGTACTTGCCCTCAACAGATCTGGCTGATTTTTATCAATAATTTGATCAAGGTATTTAATTTTTGGTAAAAACAATTTGCATTTTTCGTCACTAAGCTTGAATCAGAAACTCTGTAGGTTTTCTAAAAGTATTTTCACATCCCCAACATGTTGTTCTTCAGGTCCACTTTTGATTAAAATGTTGTCCAGATACACCACTGTGAAATCAGCAATCTGCAAGCAGGGTATCTATAGCTTGTTGAAAAATAGCTGATGCCACCTTTATACCAAAAGGAAGTCAGTTAATCTTATATAATCCTCTGTGCATGCTTATGGTTGTTAATTCTGAACATTCATTTTCAATCTGAATTTGAAAAATACACTTCAGAGAGATCCAGCTTTGAAAATATTCTTCTGCCATTTAACTTTGAAAAAATTTCTTCTGGACTTGGTAATGGGTTGTTATGTGTTTCTAAACAAGTGTTTAATCCTGTTGAGAAATCTGCACAAACACAAAATTTATTATTTCTTTTCTTTACATACACCACTGGTGCAGCCCATTTTGAATGATTACTTTTTTCTATTACATCAATTCTTTTGAGTCTCTCCAACTCTTCATTCACTTGTTTCAATGCTGCAAATAGTACACTCCATTTTGGTTTAAATACTGGGGTTGAACCTTTTTTTACTTGGAAATTTGCCTTGAATTTTGAACACTGACCTAGTTCATTTTCCAGAACACCAGGAAAACATTTTTTTATTTTTTCCATAAGATTTTCGCTCTGACTTTTTAAATTGGTTACTTGTCCACTTACATTTTTACAATAAACATTTATCAGCAAATCCCAAAGTTCAAATAGTTCCATCCAGTCATTACCAAATAAATCTGTAGCATTTTTTAATACATAAGCTTTAGTTTTTACATGCTTATTATGGAATGAGACATTACAAGTCATTTCTCAAAAAAAAAAAAAATTTCTCACCAGAAACTAAAATTATGACTTTGGAAGTCATTTTTAATAAAGACTTTCCAATATACTTCCATGTAGTATTGTTGATTATTGAAATGTCACTACCAGTATCCAATAGCATTTTATACCCACATTATTTATTTTCACATTCACAAAATTCCTTTTCTTTTCGGTGACCATTTTTTTCCTGTCACAATGCTGTGTAGAAATTTTTTCCTTTGAGAATTTTTTCTTGGTTTGGTTTTGCACTTTGACTTTATATGCCCCCTTTGGCACACTTGTAACAATCTGTATTTTTAAATGGACAGTCATTTCCAGATGTAATTTACCATATCCAAAACAAGGATTTATTCTTTTTGTACATTTGTCCTTTGCTTGTACCAATGAACATTTTTTTTCTGAATTTCTTTGGCATTGTATTTCTGACTTACAATTGTCTGGCAATCATTGACTATTTCTTGCAATGTAATATTACTGTTTTATTCAATTTTCGTTAACATATTTGCTCATAAAATTTTTGAGCAGTTGCTTTTTTTAATCCAGGCTGTGATGCCCAGGTTGAGGCTAAATCTGCCTCCTCCAGCACATACTACAGCTTACATGTCAATGGCACCAATTCCCCAGACAATGAAAGAAACAATCTTTTGCAAGCAGTCCTTAATTTTGGAAAACCCAATTTTCACCATTTCCTATTTGGGGAATATATCCTCATTAGGTACATGGTAGATGAATCCTGCTCACTTGAATCTTAAATATCGCTTCTCCAGAAACAGAGAAGGATCTTCATATCATATGTAAGATACTATCTTTTCTTCTCTCATAACATATGACAAGTTATATTGGTTTACATAGTACTAACACAAGTAATAATTCTTAAACTGACAATTATTGTATTCACAAGATGGTATTGGTAACACTAATATTAGGCATTTTCTTATAATGGGAGAGCTATGGAGAAAGGTTTATTCTCCCATTTACATTTCCCCTTTTATGGGCATTATTATATCTGTGATATAATAATTCTGCAGTTCATGGACAGAACATTATTGGCATTATTATATCTGTGATATGATAACACTATACTTTCTGGACTGAATGGAATAGCTGAATGGAAAAGTTATGACAAACATGCTTTGTTCTCAGAAAGACTTTTATACCACTAAGACATACACAAAATTATATATACATATTTACATGTTTCCCACACAGAAAAATATAACATATATCTACACAGGAAGTGAAAAGAGTAGTGATAAAAAAATATAAAATTCAAAGAAAAATTCTATATTTCTTAATGGCTTCAGAAATCAAGCCCTGTTCTGCTATTTTCACCTGTGATCAAATTAAAATTTCGTTTATTTTTTTAAAACTATTTCCAAAATTTAAGTGATTAGTTTAAGGTTGAATACTATAGTTCGATTTGGAAATGGTTTCAATGTCAAAGCTTCAGAAAGATTCTTTCAAGCACAGAATTTAGTTATTTCTATGCTTCCCACATACAAAATAGGATGCTATTTTAAACACAGCACTAAATGAGAGTGAAATATTTTAGTCCATTAACTTTTCCCTATTTAAACCACAAACAAAATTGCCCAGTAAATTAGATAATGACTAGATATGTATTCCTTCTTTGTAACAATCAATAATTCTTGCTGATTTTTAAAAAATCATTTTACCTTGTGAGTTACCCCATTTGGCTTTGCCCAAAATGCTGTTGGGTGGCACTATTTAAGTTTATAAAACAGTAAACATTTCCTTCTCTTTCTCTTTTTCCTCTTGCTTCTAGATGTTGTCGAACATAGATAAAGAACACTGCCACTAGGGCACAATCACTTCTTTGGTCCTCTGTTGACTGAACTCTAGCACATACAAACATTTGTATCACACACACTTGTTTTTCACATACAAAGAAATACATTCTTTTAATGTTTCTTCCTTTGATTTCAATTTTGTACACATGTTATTCCTTTTGTTAATAACAAACATTAATCATTGTTTGTTTTAAATTCCATGTTTTGTGTTACTTCTTTCTACCCTGGCTCACATGAGTCCACCAATATTGTTTGAGGGACAAATGTTCTAGGGGCCCATAAGTATTTACTATAAAAAGTTCACACTTACATTCAAATGTAAATTGTGTAAATAATTATAGACATCAATTTGAATCCTTATTTAAAATTTATAAATAGTCAAATATACACACCGATTCTTTCAGATGTCTAATTTTTCAGTAATTTTCATTGTCCAGTATTTTCACAGGAGATAACAACAAAGATTGGTACAATTAGTCTGAATGTAAATAGTTCGCATAGCAATATTAGACATTATTATTTTCTCAAAAATACTATGTGTCCAATACTTCTGAGTGTCACTGTATAGGTGGAGATATCTTATTTCATATATGTAGACTTTCATAATACCCATCAAAAATGACTATTATTGAGAAATATATTCTGTCTAAGATCAAAATATCTGCTTGCTCTATGAAAAGGGTTACAGGCATAAAATATATATGAGAGATCTGATCTCCAAAGTTAAGCAGTAATTAACCCAGTCAGTAGTTGGAAGAGTGACCACAAAGGAACTTGTGGTCTTAAGCTGACAATCATGCTGAAAACATCAGTTGAGATCTGAGTTCCAAAGTTAAGCAACTGAACCAGATGAGTAATTAGATAGGCAACCACTTTACATCACCTGGTGCTGTAACCAACTTTTGAACTTTTTCAAACTAAACAAAGCTTACTAAATAAAGGGGTACAGATGATCATATAGGATTTGAATTTTCTAGATATAGATTTGTCAAGAGAAAAAAAAGGCAGTTTGCCAATATATTGCATACATACACATACGAGAGAGAGAGAGAGAGAGAGTGTGTGTGTGTGTGTGTGTGTGTGTGTGTGTGTGTGTGTGCATGTGTACATTTCTTTCTACAATGTGTTCTCCTTTGACAAAGTTGAAGAAAACTTTACTTTGATATATGACAGTTCTGCGCTACACACACATACAAATCTTTTGTATATACTTGAAAGATAAAAATATGACCTACACTATCAAATGGTTTTGTTTTCTACTTGAGACTCACAAGAGATCTCTCATATTGTTTCTTCCCACCCACATAAAATCTTCACATTCAAAAAATCTTCCCACATCACAGCAACAGAGAATTTCAACTTTCTCCTCCACCCACACATCCTCCTATCACCTCCACCCACATCCTCTCCTCCTCCAATCAACATTTTTTTTTTTGGTAGAACAAACAACTGACAGAAATTCTGAGCAAATTTCTTGGACAACAACTTATTGTTTACATTCACATTAATATCCTCATCTTTGTTGTTATTATACTGACATTTCAGCAATTGTACCGCCTGGCCTGGATTTGGTGTTATATTAATTGAGAGTTCAATCTCTGGGCTGGGTAGAGCAGAATCAGTGAAAACAGAGGAAGCAATGATTGAGCAGTACTAAAATGAACAAGACGAGATATCCCTAGACAGTTAACGAATTGGATGTCAGACAGGGTATGACAATATCATAGACCTGTCATTCACTCCTTTGTTATAAGAATAGCACTTTAGGACACATGGCACAGTGGATAAAGGCATTAGTTAGATCCAGTGACAGGACCCAAAGAGTGTGAATTCCATTATATGTTATCATTATGTTAATATACATTTCATGAGCAGATATGATTGAGCAAGAAAAATCGTTGAAGATTGTGTGTTTATAAACAGTAATTTGGACTTTGTTAACCAGATGCTTCTCTGTAGCTAAATGGTATAGCATGCCAGATAAAGGCTGGTAAATGTAATATTAATAGTTTAATTAAAAACAGAGCATTTACTTAAGTAAATTATATCTATAAAATATCATATAAACAGTAAATATATTAAATAATTGTCAGATTTAATCCACTTCATTATATATATTTAAAAGAATTAATGGATTTATTTTTAATCTGACATTTTTATCACTTCAAACATTTATTGTGGATATTCGTTTTTGAAATAGATGCCCCATTTTTATTTTAAACAATGGCCCACACATTCAAGATATATCACAAAAGAAAATGTGCTCTGGCAGGAATCAAATCTGTATCCCCCTTTGTAGGAGAAACCACCACTTGATCTTGTGTGCTTTACCACTCAGCTATGAAGAGCATCACAATACAACAAGACTATTTTCATTTTTAGCCTATGCATTCATGAAATCTCAATAAAGATAATGTGCTCCCCGGCAGGAATTGAAGGTTATTTAAAGCCAGAAAATATTTTTAGATTGTAAGAATTTTGGGGAGATAATAATAATTTACTGATGCAAGTAATGCTAATTAACCCATAGTTGGGGGCAGCAGAGGTGTATTCATATCTTTCCCAAGAGTATTTGAACATAAGTGAATATAACGACCCTGAATGGAATTGAAACTTGACTCTCTGTTCTCTAATTGGAAGCTGCGATCCATTACACTACGAACATATCCAAGCTTACGGCACTTGGTATTTCCAAGTGGTTACCCATCTAGGTACTTAACAGGTTCAATGTTACTTAACTTCGATGATTATACGAGAACTAATGTTTCAACTTGTTATAGTTGTAAACCCTCTTTGTAGGAGAAAGGCTGATAGCTGTAATACACACTATTTTAAATAAAATTGCGGCGTCTCCTTCAAATACAAGTATCCGCTATAATAACATATGAAGTAATAAAATGTCAGATTAAAAATAAATCAATTCTTCAGATGTTGCTTT
Organism: Acanthosepion esculentum; assembly: GCA_964036315.1. NCBI lineage: Eukaryota > Metazoa > Mollusca > Cephalopoda > Sepiida > Sepiidae > Acanthosepion > Acanthosepion esculentum. The sequence continues at coordinate 22,355,726 of OZ038503.1, read as the reverse complement.
GTTTACATTTCAGATACAAAACTGAACAGATATAGGTTTTAAGAAAAAAATACCTTAATGAGGAAGTGCGCTTTCCTTAAAAGGGAAAATAAAGCCTTGCTTAACTGTGACACTCTTCATGGCCGAGTGGTTAATGCACACTGAAGTGAATGGTGGTTTCTCTTATTAAAAAGGGATTCCTACCAGAGAGCACATTTTCTTTATTGCGATATCTTCAATGTGCAAAGTGACAGATGTAATACATGCTGTTTAAAGTCAAAACTAAATATGGGGGTGCCTATTTCAAATGCGAATATACACTGAATAATAACGTTTGAAGTAATAAATATACAAAAGAGAGAGAGAAATAAACATTCAAATGACTTATCTTTCAACTTGAAGCAATACAGATCTCTCTTCGGGGTAAATAAATCTACTGAATTCATTAACAGATATCACACACACACTTACATATATATGAGACAACAATCCTGCATGGGATTTGCAAACAAATCCACACAAAGGGCATACTGAAGGGTTGACCGTCATACAGGCTGATGTATTAGCCCAAGATTTAGTGTGGGTTCTTAATTCTCTCAGATGATTGAGATGATTCTTTTCAAAGTTAGTTATACCTCGGTAGCAGGTGTTACCTCCAGTTTGCTTGGTTTTCAACAGCAAGTTCGAACTCCTCTATAGAGATGTTTGCAGCATTTAATTTGTATTTGTCCTAGAAGCGTAACCAAGGACGGCCTACATTACACTTACCATGAAAAAATTGGCTATACATGAGTATTTTCGGCATCCGATCATCACTCATTCTGATAACATGACCAGCCCATCTGAACTGTGATTGCATCAGAAAGGATTCAATACCACCGACACCACATTTGATGAAAAGATCAGGGCTAGAGATTTTGTTCTGCTGTGTATAAGTGCATATTGAACAAAGAGAGCATTTATATATATATATATATATATATATATATATAGACACTCAGAGTTGAAAGAGAGAAAAGGAAAAGAAATCGGGAGAGAGTATGAGGAGATAAGAAAGTGAAGAAAAGGAGAAATAGCCACAACATTTAACACATACACATGCATACACAAACATGAAAAAAAGAGAAAAATAAATCAACTAAACACTAGTAATAAGAGCATCCCAACTAGCGCATAAAATAATTTCTTCAAACTTAGTAGAAAGATAACAAAAAATGATAAAATTGAAAGCCAATTGCTGAAACCTCTTGACAAGTGGATTGAACAATTACAGAGTGCTGAATATAACATCAATCAGTTAAGTGACAAATTTTATTTGCATTAATCCTATATTATATATATATATATATATATATATATATACACACACACACATGCATACATACATACATACATACATGACAACATGTCAAGAAAACTGGAAGTCAAGTGGTAACAATTGAAAAAAGAGGAAAAAGAGAGAAGAAAAGGTTAGGGAGTGACTGTAAAGTGAAAAAAAATGATGAAAAGGACTAATAATCATGACAGTCAACAGGGGCACATAGGCGCACATAAACACATATACTATGAAAAAGAAAACTTGACCCAATGAAAAGTGCATATAAAAAAGTAAAATCGAGAAGTATAAGCAGTCAGTTGCTGATACTCCTGATGAGTAGACATAGTATATTCCCAGAGAGTCCGTATATGAAACTGGTGTTGGGATGCTGAAGATAACATCAATTAGCTAAGCGACAAACCTTTTACTTGTATTAATTCTAGATAGATAGATATGTTAAACCAGTATATTCTTAAAGGATAACACTTTTAAGGCAGGTAGTCTTTGTAATCAAAGTGTAAATATAAAGAGATAGAGCATTAATAACAACAAACAATATATATATATATATATATATATGTATGAAAAATTTCTCAGAGTTAATCTGTAGAAAAAGACAATATTTATAAATGTAAAAGACAACAGGAAAACTGTAATAGTTGCCGACACGTTTCGTCCGATGTGAACTTTTTCAAGGCAAAAACGAAATGGATTTATTAAACAAAGTAACTAATGTCCTTAGCAACTGGAAGAATTTAGAGAACGCTATTTTCATACTGTTAATATATATGTATGTGTGTGTGTGTGTGTTTGGGGATTTCAATAACCCTTTCTTTAATAAATACATTGTTGAAATTCCACATTTTAGCTGACATTTCAATTGAAATTTACTGTGCTGCTACATAAAATAAAAAAAAAAACAACGCCCTTTAAACTTTGTTTACAACAGTTCAACAAATTAAGAGTTAAACATATTTTCAAGTACACCTGGTAGTGGGTAGAGGCATTTTCATTAATTTTATATAAACAGGTATATATAAGTTGGTATGAGTCACCTGAAAAGTAACTGGTAACCATGCACATATTTTATTGATTATGTGGCAATCAATAGCGCTGGAAATATGATAAAAGTATCTTAAAAATCAATTCAATCGACGGCCATATATCACTTGTTTTTTTTAAATATTTATGCAAAAAGCAGAAGATGATTAAATTCCTGATGCCCAATTTTTTCATAGCCAAATCAAGTGTCAGAAGAATATAAAATATTTAAAATTAAAATAAGCAGTGTCCAAGTTGTGTGAATACTTTTGCCCAAAATATAGACTTATTTTATATTAATTAAATGAATTAAAGAAAATTATCTCAGTTGATTAAGTTAAAGAAATAAGATTTTGTATAGCAGGCAAAGTTATTTATTGATATGCATATTTATTAATATATAGCTTATAGCTCTGTTATATTGCACTGAGCAATATATATATATATATATATATATATATATATATATATATATACACACACAGGGTGTCCATAAAGTTCATGTGCACTTTAAAAAATTTATAACTTTATTTGTATTTGTGACAGAAATAATCTGTAAAAAATGTTATAAAGTTTAATGTACCTAGTTTTAAGTATAGCTAAAATAACTAATGTGATTTCAGGCATTACTGCAAAATCAGTTGGCAAATGTTTTCTGTGAACTGCAAAATCGTATTACTCTTTGAATTACTAATGATGGAGGACATGTGGAAACTTAAATAAAATTTCAATAAAACCTTAAAAAATATAGATTTACTTCTTTATAATCCTTTTAACAAATTATTTCTATTGCAAATACAAATAAAGTTATAAATTTTTTAAAGTACACATGAACTTTATGGATACCCTATATATATATATATATATATATATATAACGTAAATCATTCATACGGAAAAAAAAAAATGAAGTTAATTATATGGCAAGAATCACTCTTGCAAACAATATTTAATAATGAAATACAATCAACCTCAAATACATTAATGAATGGTATGATCCTTGTTTATAAATTCCGGTTTTATCAGGTCTTATTTTTGCTACTAGCTCAGCTTTCAATCGTTTCATACAACCATCATCAGGTAGAAAATTAGGTAAGTTTTTTAAATCCAGGTAATAATGAGACATCGAAAGATAGAGCAGACCGAAAGAGGTGTTTTTAGAAATGTGATATTTTTTCGATGTATCATTATTACCTGGATTTAAAAACTTACCTAATTTTCTACCTGATGATGGTCGTATGAAACGATTGAAAGCCGAGCTAGTAGCAAAAATAAGACCTGATAAAACCGGAATTTATAAACAAGGATCATACCATTCATTAACGGATTCGAGGTTGATTGTATTTTATTATTAAATATTGTTTGCGAGAGTGATTCTTGCCATATAATTAACTTCATTTGTTTTTCGTATGAATGATTTACGTTATATAAATTGAACACACACTACATAATTGATATATTTTAAATAAAACAGACCACTTTAAGGTTCCATATAATAAATTATTTCACCACAGCCCTTTTAAAGGACAGCGGATCATCAGATTTTATTTCCAAAGGTTGAAACGAAAAATGAAAAGAAATTTACACATTTATGATGGGCAGTAATAAGTAAATTAACGAAGTGAGGGAGTGAAGGGGGTAGAGAGACATGATTGAGTTAGATGTAACATTTCTATTCTTTCAAATTAAAATTTTTATTTTTAGAGGAAATCCAGACATTGACACATTAAATCTGTTAACAGAAGTTATATATTGATATGGGAGGGGAATAGGACAAAAAGGCATAAAGAGAAAGAGAGAAAGAAGTTGTGATAAAGTGTCATTAACTTTCTTTGGAATGGATGCTGTTTTTTGCTTTACTTTGAGAGTTCATAAATATTATAATTTTTTATATAAGTTTGAATGTTTAAACAGTCTAAGGAATTTAATTATATGTTAGTTAAAGTTTGTTTTTTTAAAACTTTATTACAAAAGTTTTGGGGATTTAATATGAAATAGTCGATTAGAAAAATATTCATAGAATCTACATTAAAACACTAAAAAATTTATTTTCAAATATAAGTTTACTTCTAGTTGTAATTGATTATTAAGGTGATATCTCTATCAGTTATGAATTTTATTCATGAGTTCAATTAGCGACTATTTTTAGATTGGTAATTTCTCTTACTTAAAATTTAGTTTTAAGTTAATATGGAGTGATATTTGAAGGTAATATTAGAGATCTTGCTCTATCATATATTGTAAACACATCCATCTAAATTTCATATACATACGTTCTTTTACATCTGCAGTCACTCATACAGGTACACATGTGTAGTGGACACAGTGGAGGGGGGCGCGATGGCCCAAGCACCCCCGTGTCGTATTATGAACGATGTCACAAGTAGTCTGTCTATATTTCTGAGATGAGGTATTATGTTCAGTATTTACATTAGTCGGACTATTGTCCTCATCTTTGTCGCCATATTTGTCACAACGTTTCAGCCGTTGTACGCTCCGGCCTTCTTCAGGTGGTTGGACACATGGTACAGTGGATAAAGGCGTTGGTTAGATCCAGTGACAGACCCAAAGAGTGTGAGTTCAATACCCGGTTCAGGCAGTGGAGAACTTTCAGAGGAAAATTACCAGGAGATAACTGATAACTGACATCCATCAAAAACATGGCTCGTGGAACTAGAACAGTCTACCCCAGTGATCGAAATAAAGGGTTCGGTTCGAAATTCCAACCACCTGAAGAAGGCCGGAGCGTACAACGGCCGAAACGTTGTGACAAATATGGCGACAAAGATGAGGACAATAGTCCGACTAATGTAAATACTGTCACAAGTAGCCCGCCACATTTTTACTTTGTGATCTAACTAGGTGAAACAATATGGACAACAGAACGAAGATGTGTATGATTTACGCAGGGTTTATTACATGAAGGAGAATAGTATATATATTGGTAATTCCGCCGGCTGGACATTGAGGTGGGCGTATCGACGGTTGTTGAGGGTGATGATTGCGGTTGCTCCGGTCATGTTGACGGTTGGAGGTTGATGATTGCGATTGCTCCGGTCGTGTCGAATATATATATATATATATATTATATATATACATATATATAAATTTATGTCAGTTCACTTTACAAGTGTTACTGGTTCCATGTAAACCATTAAAACCTGCTGCATAGTCAGGCCAGCCAGGGCCAACACAAAGGTCTTGTGACAACCCCCCCTCCTCCCCACATACACCAAATTTATGATACAGGGAGGCACGCTACTACTTCTCAATTTTCATAAGGTAATATTCATATAAAATACATATTTTATTGTAATCTAATTATATACAATAACAGATCATATGCAATATAGATGAACAATTCAACTAGAAAAACTGAAAATAAATACAATGTATCTAAATACATACTAGAGACATGTTATAAGAGATCATTCATCTTAAATAAATCAACAATGTTTTGAAGCAATTTTTAACATCAACTTGAGATTTTTCTTTTTAAAAAGTTGAATAATGTTAACACATTCAACATTATGTATATACAAAAATAGTGAATTTTATATAGTGCTATTTCAAGGCTTAGTATGAGCAAAACAATTTTACCAATTTGGACAAAAAAAAAAACTCCAGAATGACGTCATAATCCACAAAAATTTTTCATCCCACAATCAGTTGTGCTTAGTTTAATTTTTACTATATATAAATAAAGAGAAAAAAAGCAAATGTTGATAAGATAGTGAAGGTCTCAAAGCAATGCCCAGGGACCCCAATCAGGCATGTCCCCTCTCCCAGGCTTTTCTAGTGAGGAATGTGGCTAGACATTCAGGAGGATTAAAAACAAAACCTGTCAAACAGTGAATCAAATGCCATCTACCCCAATGAGGGTAGACAGGGCTCCATAGATATGTATGCAGCCAGTGTGGTAATGACACAGCATCACTGGGTAGGGGGATTCCTAGACTGAAGTCAACAGCTAGGGTGGAAGACTCCCCTGATGGACTTGACAGCCATTTGTCTGTGATCAAGGCAAGCCTTTAAGTTAGAGGACATTGATTGTGGCTTGACCTGAAGTGGGACCTGAAGTGGGACCTGAAGTGGGATGGGCTCTGCCAGCTCAACTATCATGAATGAATCTCTCTCCAGCTTTCAACCCAGATATATGGAGGGAACTGGTGCTCAGCTGTACAGTGACTATGACCACACCTTGTCAGAGGACTGATGGTGATGATGATGATGGTGATAACCAAACATTTATTATTTGATTTGCCATCAGCTATGCATAGGAACTACAAACAAACATCCACTTACAATCAGAAAGAGTTGAAATTTCTGGGACGCATAAAGGAGGAAAGATGGCCTCGAGCAGGGGTCACCAATTTTTTTTCACAGAGGGCCAGATAACTGAGAGAATGACGTGCGTGGGCTGGATAACCATTTTGTTCAATACAATACACTGAATGCACAAAAATAAGGGCAACAAACATACTTATTTACTAAAAAGTTATCCAAGAAGGCAACAATAGCAATAAAATAGTTATATCACACCAAGTGCGCACATATCCAAATCTCACAAACTAAGCAGCACAAATGGTTGGTGAGATTTGTGAAACTGGTGTTTACCATTTAAGATATAATTAAGATTTGTTTTAGTATTGCTGCATCCAACCAAGAGAAATGCTTTCAAATGTTCATCAGTCAACCTTGTTACATGTGCTGACTTTACATACTTTAGATTTTATAAGTTCAGGCGAAATATGACATAATTCACTGAAGTCAGTCTTTTTTATATATGGAACTCTTTAAACTGGTTTAAATAGGGCAATGCAAGTTAAAGCATAATTGCTGCAACAGGCTCGTAATTGCTTTTCTTAAAAACTTTATTGCAGGTACTTACACAAAAACACTCGGATATCAAAAGCTGCAAAAAGTTGCCAAACTTTTTATTTCACTGATTTTCCTAAACACTTATATTAATGTCAGATGCAAAAATCAGATTGGCCAAATTTTGGCATTTTACTTACATTTATTTTAATGTTTTCTACATAGTAATTTTAACTACAATCTATTGATAATTCCATATAAATAATTATATTTTAGCTCATTTGTGACACAGTGGAGCAGTGGGCTGGATGAACTGATATCAGGGGCTAGATCTGGCCTGCAGGTCATAGTTTGGTGACCCCTGGCCTAGAGAATCTAACACTTACAGGACATACTGAAGATGACAGTAAGAGGGGAAAACAATACTGATCATTTTTTAAATCTAAAACTGTATTTATCTTTAATAATATACAGTCTTTATATTGGAGTCATGTAAAAATTAAAATGTTATAAAAAGTTTCATGTATCATTTTAAAACTTTGTGATCTGCTCTTAAGTCATCTATAATTTGTGCACATGTCTAGG
>OZ038503.1:22252986-22342986 GCA_964036315.1 Acanthosepion esculentum | reverse complement strand
TTGGAGTGAATTGCTTTAAAAAAAAAAAAACTCCTGCAGCCAAACCATCCCCAAATGTAATGCCCTGTATTCCTTTGGATCTTGTTGGTAGGGCCAAGAGGGGGACCATGTTGTCTGGGCAGTGCAGGGCCTCCATATACTATTGCCCAGGCCTGTGTCCTAGAGAGGTCACACCAGTTTCACCACCAAAGGACTGAATTTGGATGAAATAGGGTACTACCTTTATCTCAAATTATACCTGATGACTCAAAATACAGTTTTATTCATAGTGAAATTTAAAGTGCATATCTATAGTAAAAAAAATGTGTGATGGATTTCTACAATAAAACCTTCAGCAATGCATTGAAATCATACAATACTTACATTTTGCAAATAATACTTAATTCATGACCACTGATAATACGGGTTCCCCTCATATACAATATGTATAAAATTATTTACAGTGCATTACTATATTAAAATCCTTTATAATGCATTTTCTACTATACAATCATTAGTATTCTATTCACAGTATACTTAGCTGGCCCCAACTGAGGCGGATTGAGCAATTTTTTCTGAAAACCCACATAAAACTCAACTTTGTGCCAAATTTGTTTGATGTGGATATACAAATAAATCCCATTCTATTCTCATTATACATAAAATAACTTCTCTCAGCAATACTTGCATTAATTCCTGACCATAAATAATATCTTTCTTCTTATTCATCTTTGGCACCCGTTCACATCCAAGCATCAGGATCCTCATCCACTCTCTTTATTCCTTTTCTCCCCTCAGGTGGTGATAACTTTAACAGTGAAGGCCCAGCCTACTCCTGAAGAGTAGGAGTCATAGAGGAGTGTGGGTGAGGGACGAAGCTGGGCTAGTCGGGCCCTCCTGACAGCATGTTGCAAATCCTCTTCATGTTGACAGTTAGACTCAAAAGTCCAAGTCCCATCTTAGATGGTCCTATGCCAGGAAGGCTGATTTGCAGATTTCTTCTTATAATGTATTTGCATCATAAAATCATTGAGAATGGGTTTACATTTGACACAGAACAACCCTATTACTAATGCTGGCATTAACTCATTAATACCCACTGTAAAATCTGGTATTAATTATAGGTTTATATAAATGAGACCTATCCAGAAGGATATTCTACCTACCCATCATAGTTCTGTAATTTACAAATCTTTCTTCATTATGTGTCCTAAAATTTCATTTCTTTCTGATCGTAAATATAAATATTTTTGTTTCCATTTTCCTTAAAAAATTCTTCATTACTCACATGCTCCATCCATGGCATTCTTCAGTATAACAACACTATTGTTATAAGTCTCCTTTTCATCTGTGAAGAAATTGTTCAGCATTCATTGCCATATAAGAGGACTGATTATATGAAGCAGTTTAGCACTTAGCACTCTTTCCTTTGTGTATGTAGTTAAAAATAAAGCAAACTGTCACAAATTTATAAAGCTGCACATTCAAATGAGCACAAAACCACTCTTCCTGTAATCGGCTTATTTCACCTCCACAATTGTTCATTGACTTTATGTGCATTTGAAGGCCGGTACATTAATGTGTAGGCAGCACATCCAGGTTCTTCCATCAACACCATAAGCAGTATATCCAGGCTATTCCATCAAATGCTTTCTGCTATAAATAACAAAATGAGTCTGCCCTGGTTTTTCTTTGCATCATAGATTTAATGGAATTGGCAGGTGCTTACCCTCAGCCTTTTTTAAGGTAAATGGATTTCTTCTGCACTGTATTCTTTTTTAAAAAAATACACTCTTATTATGGTTACAATCTGGACTGGAACCACTAAGTTCTCACTTTCCAGCATTGAAAGATTTCAAGATTGTTTATATGGTCTTGTGAGGGGAAAACATATTTTCAACTCTAGCCTCTTTCCGACAGGTAAAGAATGCTGATTTTTTCTGTTTAAGATCATTCTCACCATTTTTATGTGCCATGATCATGGCTATTCCCAACTTGCCATCTCTTGTTAATGCGTTAATGTACTGGGTTCAGTAATAGCTGAACATTTGATTAAAAACCAGCAGTGTTCTCAGTCTTATCGCCCAGACATGTACTCAGTGCTGAGTAAAGCTAATACTGATTAATACATGAAGGTTTTTGGAATCAGTATACATTGTCCTACTAACCATATCTCTGTAAGCCGGAGGAGTGTGTTGCATGCTGTCACAAATTCACATAGCCATACGTCCAAATAGTTGCAAACCCACACTCACACCAATCAGCTTGCTCTTGTTCACTGACACTGACTTTATATGTGTCCAAAAGCAGGTACACTAATCCACAGCCAGAATCCAGGTTATTCCATCAACCCTGGAGGTAGCACATCCAGTCTATGCCATCAACCATTTTCTGTTATAAATAACGAAATGGGTTTGTCTTGGTTCTTTGCATCATGCAGCCAATGATATTGGTAGGTGCACGCACTCCGCCTTTTTGAAGGTAAGTGGATTTCTTCTGCACAGAATGGTTGGTTGAACTTAAAGGTAATTAGCCTTGATTGCATATAACATTAGCCTGGGGTTGTATATATTTTGGTCACTGTGCACTTTACTTTGTTATCAATCTTGGCTCTGATAAAGGACAAATGATAAACTGGTTTAGCCATTTTGAACAGTTATAGTATTACCAATTAATGGTAATATATATTTACTAGTTTTAAGCCATGAAAATTTCTCACCTATTTGAAATTTCTGATGAATCTTAAAATCTTAATGATTAAATAAGCTCATGGCAAGTTTTATGACAATAAAATATCCATAGAAATTTGCCTATTGCATTGTTAAATATTTGAGCTTAACATCTTTAACAAAATATTGCAATAACAATCATAAATATGAATGCTGGTCATTATTTTAAGAAGTAAGGGGGTACAAATGAAAACATGAAATTGACAACTTTTTTCCATTTCACTGAAATACCCTTTAAACACTTCTATCTTCCATACTTTCTTTCTATCTTTCATTTTCTCATTGAAATGAAGTTTATAGTGTCTTTTCCCCTCTTTCCACATGATGAAAACAGAATAGTCCATTATTTATAAGGTATTGGCAGGAGATGTTAAACACTTCTATGTACCCTTCATTCTTTCTTTCATTCTTTTTCTCACTGATATCAAGTAGTGTCTTTTCCCCTCTTTACATGTGATCAAAATGGAATAGTCCATTATTTATGAGTTATTGGCAGGACTTAACGGCTGTGCAAATTAATGAATGGAGAGACAAACACAATAGGATTGTTACCCTCTTTCTTTTTTGTAATGAATGGCTTTTTATTACATTTGCTTTTATTACTCTTCTATAAAAAAGAAACCAGTATTAATTATAGGTTTTCTACCTATAATCAATTGTTTAGCATTAATGGATTAATTCAATGACAATTTGCCTTTTTTCTGATTTTCAATGCATAATTTACAGGTTTTAGTACGAGAGTTAGCCAGAAGAAATTTTAGGTAAAAAATGGCAAAATTCAATTCTTAATCATAAAATCTTTTACATAGTAGAAAATAATTACAGCTAACAGAAATAGTGGAGTAGTAGTAAAGACAGTGGGCATCAATAGGAAAAAAAACTTTGCTTAGGTACAACAATATAGTTGACAATAAACTACAGGAATTATTATTATAATTATTTGATTTCATAGCCTCTCTCACTCTTAAATGTTTTGGCCAAGTGATAATGGACATATCTTGGCATCTACTTGCAGATTAGAGAGACAAGACTTTCTTCAGCATAGGAGTTGTTCCAATATTGCTGCCACCTGCACATGCCCAATCATGTCTGATATCCCCAAGGCATATTCTGAGACAGAAAAATTTCTGCAAATAGTCCTCAGTACATCAACAACAAATTATTATTATTATTATTATTATTATTATTATTATTATTATTATTATTATTTTGCACTGATTTGATCAGACTAGTATCCTCATTATGGTTGTTGTTATTGCAGTATTTCAGCTGCTGTGCCTTCTGCTTTTTTTCAAGCATTTGTTGTAATTGGTAAGATTCTGTGAATGTTAATTTCAAACTGAAACCTACATTCAATTTATGGGATTAGACTGTTCTCATCCTGTTTTGATTGATTCATTTAATTTTTATGGCTTATCAACCCTTTGCAGGTTATTTAAAGCCAGAAAATATTTTTAGATTGTAAGAATTTTTTTTTGGGGGGGGGGGATAATAATGATTTAGCGATACAAGTCATGACCCATAGCTGGGGGGAACAGGTGAATTCATACCTTTTCTAAGGATATTTGCATGTATGTGAATATAATGAACCCAACAGGAATTGGAACTCAGCTCTTTGATTAGCAATTCTAAGCTATTATCCATTACACCACCACCATTATTGATTTCTCCCCTTAACAGTATATTTTTCTCATATTCTTTAACACTCAATTACCCCTTGTGTCTGAGTGGCTTTATTGCCTGGCTTGGGGGAGAAATGATAAAAAAAATATGTAATCAAACCAAGAAGATAATCTTGTATCATTTCTTCTTTTACTCATCTCTTCCGCTGAACCAAACTTTGACATTTTTGCACAACTTGACTTAAGGATTGATATGCATATTATTTCTTCGTGAGTTCAGCATTTTCTTAAAAAAAAAAAAAAAAAAAAAAAAAAAAAAAAAAGTGCTGTCAAAATCAGAAGACAAATATCATCACCTTGTAAAAATATGGAGGAATTCATAGCCAAAACCAGAAAATTAAACTGCACTATTTGCCAGAAAAACATGAGTAGTCAGAGAGGATCAATCAGTGTGTGATGACATAGTGGTGAACAACGTCAACCACTCAAAGACATACACACGTTTGATGTTGTCAGCAATTCCAGGTTTAAGGAATTCTTTGCAAAAATCTCATCAGAAAGTTCAAATTTATTATAATGTTAATATTTTTACCAAATAAACAATAACAATACCTTATGAAACCGTATATATATTACAATTCAGAGGCTTAAAAATGTGATCCTTTTTTTACGGAACAGTCTTTTACAACTCAAACTGTTTTATAGAATTATAATAGGGTTTCACATATGAGTGTTGGTCAAAAATGTAATGTCTGTTCTTAAATAACAACAGCTTTAATAGTAGACAGAAACAAAACATACCAAAATGAACACAAAGAATTTCAGGATTCCAGCTCTACTCCTCAACATCATCTTTTTTTTCTTTCTTAATTGTTGTACAAAGGTCAGTCAAAAAGTAATGCCTGTTCTTATTTAGTTATTTTTCTTTTTTTAATCATTTCACCCCAATCAAGGCAATAAAGCAACTAAGATGCATGCAGTTATTGAGTATTAGAGAACATGAGAAAAACTACTATTAAGGAGAGAGGACGATAAAAGAATAAGAATTAAGAAGATAATGATTGACATCGCATTTAAAATTTTGATGATCAAAGTTGGCTGGAAAGCAAGAAGCCAGAAGTGTAAGAGAAGAAACTGTTAGCATAGAAGTTATGGTTACATCTAGCCATTTTAGCTACAAATGATGAGACCTAGCTACCAATCTAGTACTTCATTTAAATTTATAAAATCTAGATATCTTAGCAGAAAGTTCATCAGTATAATTACCATGAAAGTATTTATAGAAAAGTTACAGGGAAGCTATTTTATGATGATGGGAAAGGGAATGAAACCAAGATGTCAAGTCAGGACCAATAACATTGCAGATTCTTCTTTGGATTGTATCTAGAATCCTTAAATATATAGCAAAAGTGCCAGCCCAGATATGGCAGCAATATTCAAAGCAAGAAGAAATGGTAGACTAATAAATGTGTAAGATAGATTCTGGTGAGAAAAATTGTTTAACACAATATAGTGAACCAACTTTCTTAGCTGCAGACTTTGCGATTGATTCAATATAATCTTTCCACTTTAAGTTGGCTGAAATTACAATAAATTTTGTAGTAGAAGCATACAAAGTGAACCAAAATGAAGACAAAACTTTTAGAATTCAAAATTTAGTTCTCAATATAGTTTCCTCTCTTTCCAATCCTGGTATCCCACCTTTGATGAAAGAATGTATTATGGTCTCTTAGGAGATTCTTGGTTACATTCTTCATAATCTACAATTTGCTTCTTTAACCTCATCATCACTTGAGAACTGATACATGCTATCCATGTGCAACTCCAGAAACTTTCAGGCAGTAACTACCCTCTGTCCCCTTCATAGAGTCTTGTCAGCATTCTGGGTACCCAATTTGTATAGATCTTTGAGTAGTCAAGAGATTGCATTAAAATGCAGGTACAAGCAAAGCTCACCTGGAGCCTTTCACAGAGTTCTGTAAAGTGATTCTTATTTCAGTTGTAATGAGAGCATCAGCGTCTTTAGCCTTATTCTCATTTATAGCAGCAGCTAGCCTGCCACTACAGAGCCTGTCATTAAGGTCAATTTCATTTTTTTCTCATGGATTGCCATTAACTCTTGACCCACCTCTGTATAGTACTTTTTTTTTTTTTTTTTAAGCGTATCACCCCAAGCAAGGCTGGTGGCCACTATCACGCATGGGGTTACAGAAGGGTTGGAGGAAGAGCAGATAGGAGTGGTAAAGGAAGGTATGTGGAGAAAGAGAAGGACGGAGAGTCGATCAAGGCAAGGGGGTTACAGAAGATTTAGAACGAGAGCAGATAGGAATGAAAGATGAAAGGAAGTGGAGAAGGGAAGTGGATAGATCAAGGCAACTGGAGATGACGATTGACGCTACACTTAAACCGTTGGAGATTGTACTTACATCAAGTGCAACCTTTCAAGAAACATCCTGTGAATATTTGTAGCACTTTGTCCTTCCAAAAACAAAGATTCTATGACAGCTCTCTGCTTACTATGTGTCCTGTGTACAAGTCCTTTTGAGAGAGGATTGCAGACAGGAAAAGAGAAGTTAACTCCACAAATTCTTCCAGTGGGCTTCTAGACATTTTATTAGAATTCTGACTGATAACTTTATAATTAACATATAATATATATTACTTTCTTACCCATCCTTGTAAAATCTCTCTGCAAAAAAGTATTGCTCATTCTCTTTTCAAAGTCTGTCACATGTTGTTGTACTGAGAATTTATACTAAGGAGGCTTTTACGTCCGTCTCCCAGAATTGTACTCAATTTTTTTCCATGAAAGTTCTGTTCTATGTTCATTTATATGCCAATTTTCATCTGGATACATGTTGCAAAAATTGGATTGCAGAATCAGGCAACACAATGCACTTTGAATGCTAAATGACCAATCAGAGATTTAGCAATTGGTTAGCACTTAATTGATAATCCAGTCTGTGCCAACATTTTCTGCTATGACAAATTCAACATTCTAAGTGTGAAACATTCAACTTTTCATTTATATATTTGGGAATGTCTTTTCATTGTTAGACGTCAACCACCTCTGGGAAAACTGAAGGAGTTTCTATACTCAGTAAAATTACCCCAAGTAACCTGAGCTGGCCAAATATTAGTCTCTTATTTTTTTTTTATTCTTTTGAAAAAAACAGATAATATCTACTTTTAATGCGTTTCACCATAATTTTATTCATTTTTTGAGTTACTTATTTATTATATTAATGATACTCTTTGATGAGAGTTGATCAAAAAGTTGGCCACTTAAGAGGAATCATACCACTTGTTTATTTTGACTGTTAATTTCATCAGGACATTGCTTTTTCATCCTATATTATTCTATTTCTCTACATGTTATCAGTCAGAATCTATTGATGGCCAATTCAGCTTATTTGTGTCTACTCAATTGGATCATATTTATTTATCTATATTTGAATCTGATAGAGGCAATGGAAATGAATTTGTCAGTCTCTTAAAGTATGAATTTAAATAGTACATTATCTTATAATAGTTTAACTATGATGCCAATAAAAAAATTGGCTTTTAAAGATATTTTTTCCCATTTATTATTAGTAATAATCCTCATGAAAATTTCAGTTTTGTTATTTGAATTTTCTGATAATTCTTAATTTAATGATTGAATAAGAACGTGGAAATTCCCCTATTGCATCATTAAAAAGTTGAGTTCAACAACAATAACAAAATATTGCAATGACAATCATAAGTATGAGTCATTATTTAAAGAAATAAGAGGGTACAAATGAAATTTTTCCATTTCACCCAAGCAGATGTTAAATATATGATAACCTTATCACCTCCTCTATCTTCATTATTCTTTCTTTTTCCTAACTGAAACCAAAACAGTGTCTCTGATGTATCTTTTCCGTCCTTCCTTGCAACCAAAATGGAATAGTTCAAGATTTATAAGGAATTGGCAGGGAAACTAATTAAGGAACCAGCAGAATTACAACATGATTCTGCTCTTTCACAGAGTCAGACTTTTCATCTTCCAACTTCATAAACATCTTTGAACAGTCACAGCTATTGTCATGGCAATGTCACTGCCACCTTGCATCTCCTGTCCAAGGGAGATAACACTGACACAAACAGTATAAGATAACTGCAATTTTGCAGTTCTGGTGCAAGGGAGCTAAATATACCAAAAAATATTACTGGCATTAATACAATTGTCATGTTATAAAATAATCTTAAGATTTTGTATACGGTACCAGAGTCTGGTATTTGTACAGGTGAGAAGTTTCTTTGCTGGCTAGAAGTTAACATACAAGCCATTTATAATGCCTGAAGGGAAACTGACAAGCCAAGATAATAATGGAAATCTGTCAAAGGTAACCAATGATCACTTATTAATGAGTGTTTTATGTCTATGGAGTGAAACTTGGATAAGACATGGTTCACTTGATGAATGGCAGGTGATAGTTCTGTCTGAGGGAAAGGAGAGAAAGTAAAGAGAGTGTTTTTTTTAATCATTTAACCCCAAGCAAGGCAATAAAGCCACTAAGACAAAAGAGATTGCTGAGTATGAGAGAATATGAGAAAAAATCATTAAGGAGAGAAAACAAGAAAAAAGCAAGAATTAAGAAGACAGTAAATTTCCTCAAAGATGAAGAAGAGACTCAAAGCAACAGAGATGTGGCTCTACAGAAGGATGATAAGGATATTATGGACTGAGCATATGAGCAATGATAAAGTCTTAGAGAGGATGCAAACAAGGAAGAGGCTTATACTTAACATCAGGAAGAGGCAGCTGAAGTTTCTGGGACACATAATGAGGAAGGAGGGCCTGGAGAATCTGATACTCACAGGTCAAATAGAGGAAAAGAGAGACAAAGGAAAACAACACATGACATAACTAGCGAGCTTGAGCAAGTGGATGACAGAATGTGATCTGGGGGAGATGGCAGAAGGAAGGAACTTGTTAAGAGCTGCAAGGGATAGGAAGAGGTGGAGAGCCATGATCACCTACATCCTGAAAGGACATGGCACATAAAAAGAAAGAAAAGATAATGATTGTCATTGCATTTAAATTTTTGAAGATTAACCAACTTAGTAGCTGAGACACAAATATGACACAACTAAGATTGTCAATATCTCCTAAACGGGAGGTTTCCGCAAATTTTTAATGCAGTTTTTGGAATATTCAGGCTTTTTTACACCAGAAATGATGATGCTTTTTTAAATTGTTTTTTGGGTACTAATCTGCAAGTTTACCTATATTTCAATATCTTTCTTCTAATGTAAGTACAAGTGCTGATAATAGTATGAGTACTACTAATATATCATTTATTTCATCATCATGTCACATGGTCTAACAAGTAATTATCATAAAAGTGAGACCCCGCTATGCAGTAATGGTTAGCCGAGTAATCTTGCAGACCATTACAGATGGTAAAAAAACAAAAACATTAATCCAAGAACTAGAGTTCTATTCTTACATAGCCACGTCAGATCAAGACTCTCATATGAATATAATGCATGGCACGGTGACCAAACTCATTCAGAAATGTCAATACTATCAGCTGTATACAACTGCTTTTCCTGAGCAATGATTAAAAATGATTTCAAATGAATGAAACCTGTTGAGAGGAGAGGACCATCTCTCATCAAATCTCAGCACTAAAATGCACAGCACATGTAACTCAAACAGAAAATAATTATATAATCAAGATGTTGATGCCCCACTGTACTAAAAACAAAAGATTAGGGAGGAAACCACCATCAGTACTAAAAAGAGCAATAACTGTTATTGGACTTAAGAAACCTATTTTGCTGAAAATACTGATGTAAAAGAAAGATTTTTGTAGTGAACTACCGCAGAAGGCCCCAGGGTTGCATGCATTTTTTGCAGTAGTTAATGTAACACTAGAGAAAATTGCTTACTTCCATGACAAACAAAAACGAATTCGGGTGTGTCTCAAATGTAAACTATTCCAAAAGGAAAAAAAAAAAATGGCAAGTTCATGGGTTACACATTTAATTAAAACAGGTAGATCTCAGAATTGGATAGACTCTCATGGTAGTTTCTTTTCACCTATGTAAATTTTGGCTGTCAATGAAGATAAAAAAAAAAGTGACAGACAGAACGGTGACTTCTGGAGTGAACAGGAGACACTTGTTGAGGTCAGTGTCAGTGGAGTGTTTGACTCAAGGAAATGGATTACAGGAATTGATTACAAGCCAGAAAAGACTGAATACAATTTTTTTTTACTCCTGGGGCAGTGGAGACTTCAGGGGATATTGGCCCTCGTTCGATGGCGTTCCTTCGGGGGATTGGCGCGATTGCGTCTCGATTAAGGAACGAGCCTTGCGAAACGGAGTGGCTCTTTCAGCGTGTCCCACTGGCGACGGTTCGAGGTAATGCTTTCTCCATCATAGCGGCTGGCAGAGGATAGAAAAAATTGTTTATAGTTACGTTGTTCTGGAATTGTCATCATTGGTCGACTGAACTTGCTTTGTTTTGTAACGTTTATTTAGTTTGTAAAAAAATGTAGCAACATGATTCCACTACAAGACAATTTACAAATGTTTTAAAAAATTTTGCAAACTTTACTACAGTTTTATAAATTTCAACCAATATTAATGTTGTTCAGTCAATGAATGTCAGATGTTTCTGTATATAAAGAAATGGCTAATCTCACCATTAACATTCACATTGAAACACAGGTTCTCCTACAATACCCAAGTTAAGCAACATTGAGCCTGGATGGGAATACACGGTGCTTTAAGCTTGGATGTGCAGGTTGTGTAATAGATAACAGTTCATAATTGGAAATTAGAAATACAAGTTTCGGTTCCAGTCAGATTTATTATATTCACTTACAGGCAAATACTCTTGGTAAAGCTATAGATCAACCTCTTCTCCCTCAAGCTATGGGTTAATTAGTAGAACTTGTTTCAGTAAATCATTATTTTCCCCTAAAAAATCTTACAATATAAAAATGTTTTCTGGCTTTAAATAACCTGTCAAGGGTAGATAATGCTGAAAAAAAAAGTCAATCACTCAACCGTTACCATCATTGTGATTTCCATCCTTACAAGATGCTCCAGAGTTTTGGTCTTGTAGTATTGTATGCAAATTAGATAGACAAGTATAAATAGAGCATATTAGAGGAACCCAGTTGTTATTTAGGACACAGAGAACTGTACTACAACTACTACTATGCAGAGAGATATGCAAAATATATCAGGTCTTATACCAGACTAAGCTTAGTAAATACAGATCTGATCAAA
The DNA here is from genome assembly GCA_964036315.1 of Acanthosepion esculentum. Lineage (NCBI taxonomy): Eukaryota > Metazoa > Mollusca > Cephalopoda > Sepiida > Sepiidae > Acanthosepion > Acanthosepion esculentum. Next base: position 22,331,384 of record OZ038503.1, on the reverse strand, counting down.
TGATGGACAAAAGAGGAGAGGGACGGAAACGAAAAGTAACCATAATTTAAAATAAAAACATATATTACTCTGTACTTTTCTCCTTGAAAGAAACTCTACTCACACTCAGCAGTCACAAGCATAATGGTCAATAACAATTATTAATGTTTTATGAGGCAAACCCATTAAACAGAATTTCCCTCCAATAAACAGGAATACAATCATTCAGTATTTCTGGGCAGAGACGACAGCATCAACTAAAGGCATGCATTTATATGCTGTAATAAACTGGTCTTTATAGTTTTTTTATTTGTCTATTTTTTTTTTAATTATGCAATTACTTGTAAGGGATTGTATAGTATTTTATCAATATTTAAACAATGGATCCAATGACATGATTGGCATTTATTGAAACAGTGTTTCCAGGTGTTAATCACAAGTGACTGTCATTCAAGCATTTCGTTAGAAAAATACGTTTTTTCTCTTAGAATGAAAAGTGTTAAATTTACAAGGAAAAAAGGTTAAAAACTTACTTTTGTTTTCTAAAAACATGTCAGTGAAATCTGTTATTTCGAATTAATATTAACATTTTACCCCAAGTAAGGCAATGAAGTCATTAAGATGCAAGGGGTTATTTAGTGTTAAGGAATATGAGAAAAATATTTTATTAAGGAGAGTGGACAATAAATGAACAGGAATTAAGAACACAAAAATAACAATTGACATTGCATTTAAATTTTTGAAGATCAAAGTTGACTTGAAAGCAAGATATCAGGAGAGAGTTCCACAAGTGAAAACTATGGGAGAAGAAACTGCTAGCATAGAACTTACGGTTACATCTAGCCATTTCAACTGTAAAATGATGAGACCTTGCTGCCAATCTAGTATTGCACTTAACTTCCTAAAGTCTAGGTACCATCGAGGAAAGTGATATTTATTCTGTGAAAATACAGAAATGTGGCACAAGGCCGAAGGGGGGATTGGGGAAAAAGGACGGTCTTCTTCTGTCTTAAATATAACTTTGCTAGCCACAAACACTGACCCAATTGTACGAACAATATTCCTTACACCAAAACACCACATTCATACGTACCTTTCTTACTACAACCACCCTAATTCCTCACTGTCTCTATGAAAATACTAATTAGTCCCCATAGTTACAATTCAGTGTCTGGGGGGGGGGGGGATAAAATAACAATTCTAAAAACTAACCCCAATGAGTATTTACAATATGAATACAAAATATTTACAAGAAACTAAAGAAAAATAATATCATCAAGGAAAGTTCATCAGAACAATTAGCGTGAAAGTATTTATAGAAAAGGCAGAGGGAAGCATTAATGGACATTTCAGAAAAAATGGGATCAATCACACTGTTCTTTATATAATAAACAAAACCCCTAATTCCTTATCTAAAATTTGAATGAAAGCAATGATGGCACATACCCTGAGTCGATCAAAAAAATTCAAAATGTAGCATTAATAAATACTAAAGACTTCAAATACTTCAGTATATGGATCAGTTGTAACAAATCTAGTAGAAGAGATGTTGCGTTCCCGATAGCGGTGCAGATCTGGCCTACGAAAATAAGGCCTTGTGCCAGATACTACACACTACTACCGAATCCACGAACAAAGTAAAAAAAAGAAAATATAAAGACGTGCTCTTTCCACCGTACAAACGTACAAGGTAAAAAGAAATAGACAGGCAAAACAACAAAAGGTTAAGAACAAACATAAATTTTATTAGAGTTTAACAAGTAGTGTCTTCCGTGAAGACCTTCAGTAAATGTACTGGAAATGTAGTTGAAGAAGAGGCCAAGTAGATTGTCTTCAGTAAGGTTCTGGAAATATAGTAATTGTCTTGAGTTAAGCCTTCAGTAAGATACTGGAAATATGGTAGTTGACAAGATAAGATTCCACGCCAAAATTCAAATCCAAGATGGCTAATGGCGGGAAAAAGGTTCCTTCAGGAAGAAAGTCAGAAAGTCAGTTGTAATGCATAATAACATACGGCAAGGAAAAAATACTCACTGCGATAGTTTATAATTGTGAGTGTATGTAATTCTTTTTAAAGTAACAGGTTCAGGAAGTATGAGTTCGAAGAATATGAAAAATGCTTGCTCTTCAAGTTGAAGGTTTTCGAAAGTTCCTGGAAGTTGGCGGCTCTATAAAGATGTTCGCTTCTGTCATGAAGGTGACAACAATGTCGTATGTATTAAGATATAGCGACGAGCCATGAGGTCTAGGCAATGTTTGCCGAATAAAATGTCCCTGTCAGTATATATGGGGTTACCGGCGAGAGACAAGTGAGCCAGCCCGGCCAGGTCGAACGACCTAGGGGCGACTAATTTGAAAAAGCCAATTTGCCGTGATGTCAGCGCAAAAGCGCGCGAAAAAAGTGAATTCTTCCTCATCTTCGGCTAAGACAACGGTTTACTACTATAACCGGCCGAAAGTGAGAGGAAGGGGTGAAAATGTCGCACGTGCGTCAAAGTGAAGGTGGGGACAGCGTGAATCCCACAGAGGTAAGGAAATAGAACATAGATTAATCTGCACTAAGAGTGGTTTTGCTCAACACTGCAAATTGCCACAAATTGAAAACATTAAGCTAAAAGCTTGAGTTATGTTCTGATCATGTCATATCAAAACTTTCAGTCGTATGCCATACATGGTATCAAACTTGTTCAGAATTCGAAACTATCAGCTTTATCCAAGCATTTTCTCAGATCATTGTTTAAAAATGGCTTCAGGCAAATGGAGCCTGTAGGTTTTAGTGAGGACCATCCTTCTTCAAACCTCATGAACTAATGATGCAGAATCACACACAAAGATCTCTACCAGATAACAGAAACCACATCATTTGAGGATTTTAAAAACAACTAATATATTATCAGGTGATGTAAGCTTAGATGTGCAGGTGACATAATGGCTTCAAATTGAAAATCGATGAGCAGAATTCCAATTCCAATAAGGTTCGTTATATTCATTTATGCGCAAATACCTTTGGGAAACGCATGGATCCACCTCATCAACCACCATCTATGGCTTAATTAGTAGAACATGTATCAATAAATCATTATTATCTCAAAAAAGGAAAATCTTACAATCTAAAAATATTTTCTGGTTTTAAATAACCTGTAATGGGTTGATAAACTGTAAAAAAAAATCAAATCAATCAATCCGTATCTATATTATATACAGGATATGCTGCTGATTATTTTTGTGAAGAAAACTGCATGTGTTTTTTTTTTATTTTAAGAGTTCTTTCATTTAGCCTGCCTCAATGGTAAAATGGCTGCTATATCTCAGATTTTTTAGTTAAAAAACATGACAAACATTTCTGCATCTTTCAGATTTTTTATATTAACTTGCGACCAATCTTAACCTTAAGAATTTCTAATTTTGACCTGGAGCCATTTTTCCCTTGGGTTACATCACGAATGGAAGCAAAAAGAAAAATACCGTATTTTACTGTGTAAAAGATAATTTTTTTTCTTTCTCAACAGTATGACCATACTTACGAGATATGAAGATGTAACCCCCTTTTTTGAAATTAATGCATTAAACATTTAGGCCACAAGTAATTCTTGAATATTCCTTTCTAAAACGAAGCAACATCTTTTTCTATCTTTGTTTGATGCAGTAAAATACGCTTTTGGTCCCCCCCCCCCAAAAAAAAATAACAACAAATGTATGATCATCAACAAGAGAGAAAAAAATCGCAAGATGCCAGCTACGGTTTGGATACATCAAAAGTAAAAAAAGTTTATATATTTAGGAATTGCAGATTCATCTTTGTATTTTATCAAGAATCTCTAAATACATATCAGAAGCACCAGACCAGATGTGGCAGCAACATTCAATACAGGAATGAATGGTAGACTTATAAATATATAAGATAAATTCTCACAAGAAAATTATTATATATATATATATATATATATATATATATATATATATATATATATATATATATGAATATGAATAAAAAGAGGGAAAGAAAATCTATACTTAGCCGATGCATTTCATCCTCTGAGGATCTTTATCAAGGCAATGATAAATTTCCTCAGAGGACGAAACACATCAGCTAAGTATAGATTTTCTTTTCGTTTCTTTTTATTCATTTTATTCCTTTACAGATGCAATCTATCTGAAAATAATTTACACATATGTGTACACACACACACACACACATATATATATATATATATATATATATATATATATATATGTATATCTATTATATCTATTATATATATATATATATGTATATCTATTATATATATATATATATATGTATATCTATTATATATATATATATATATATATGTATATCTATTATATATATATATATATATATATATGTATATCTATTATATATATATATATATATATCTATTATATATATATATATATATATATGTATATCTATTATATATATATATATATATATATGTATATCTATTATATATATATATATATATCTATTATATATATATATATATATCTATTATATATATATATATATATATATATCTATTATATATATATATCTATTATATATATATATATATATATATATATATATCTATTATATATATATATATATATCTATTATATATATATATATATATATCTATTATATATATATATATATATATATATATATATTATATATATATATATATCTATTATATATATATATATATATATATATATATATATAGTATTATACAATAAAATCCAAAATTACCTCATATGGAGGGATAGATCTATTTCAACCAATGAAAATTATGTCATCATTAGTTTCTTTCTTTTCTTCTTTAAATCGAGAGTACATGGTTCATACTGACTAAACATGCCTCTTCTTGATTCTTCTCTTCTCTAGAGCTACATGCAGTTTTCTATGCAGCGTTCTCTTGTGTATTTTATGTAGATCTTTCTTGAGCATCCTCTCCTATTTTTCCCAATGCTCTTTTTGGTAGAGAACGAATCTTGATATAGGGCTGCTGGTTGACTTTAACCAGTGTTTTAAGGCTTGTAGTTGTCATGCAAAACAGGTTGTTGGCTAACCCTTTACAGGATGTCTTCATTTCTGATGCGATCAGTTATTTTAGTACCCATAACAGGTGGTTCCAAATGAGTTCATCAACTAAAAACTTACAATATAAAATTGAAGTACACTGATCGGAAATTGTACTCATCTGCTTTAATCACTTGATGTTATTACATTCGTGATAAGAAGCAACGTCATTAGCTTGGGATTCGTTTCATATTTGAATGCCACATTGGATGAAAGCTGTCATTATAGCATAAATGTATCAGTTATATTTGTGATATAACTATATGATATCTATATGATAAATAGATAGATAGATAGATAGATAGATAGATAGATATGAACAGACTGAGATAGATAGATAGATAGATATGAACAGACTGAGATAGATAGATAGATAGATATGAACAGACTGAGATAGATAGATAGATAGATAGATAGATAGATATGAACAGACTGAGATAGATAGATAGATAGATATGAACAGACTGAGATAGATAGATAGATAGATATGAACAGACTGAGATAGATAGATAGATAGATATGAACAGACTGAGATAGATAGATAGATAGATATGAACAGACTGAGATAGATAGATAGATATGAACAGACTGAGATAGATAGATATGAACAGACTGAGATAGATAGATAGATAGATAGATAGATAGGGATGTTGATAAGTAGAGAGAGACAGAGAGAGACCCATAATTAGAGAGATAGATAGATAGATCGGAGCAGACTTAGATAGATAGATAGATAGATAGATAGATCTTATAAATATTAATAAGGTAAGTGAACTACATTTGCTATTTGAAGAAAATATGAATAACAAAAAATATGATCGTTTAGAATAATTATTAATCTGGGACGTGTTTCATTCCAATGCTTCCTTGGCTTTGACAATTTGAAATTTACACATTAAAAAATAATAGAAATTTACACCAAATGAAATTCATTGAAATGAAGTCTTTCTCTGACAAAAGCGTCATGAAGTCATTTTTTCTTGCTAATAATTCATTCGCCGAGTCTTTATATGTTCTACATTTTCTTCATTTAGAATGACCAAGTTATTGAATTTAAAGTTGGCAGCTTTGAATTAACAACGGAAAATCTGTAAAAATTCATTCTATTTTATTCTTTAATGAGAGAGCCGATAACAAAATGCTGGAATTTATATAAAATTCTGTCCATAGAGAAATGTCTTTATTTTGATGATGTGACAGAAAATAGAGTAAATGACAGTAATGTAGCATTTCATGAAGCGGTGGGTGGGTTCTTTTGCAAATATTAGTTTGGGTAAAAGAGAGAGAGTTAAGGAAAAATAGTGGGATTTCAAAGAACTGAGTAAAGATGGAACTGAGAGAGAGGTTGTATGGAAGAGTGAGAGGAAGAAATAAAAGCAAAAAAGAGAGAGAGAGAGAAGGAGGGAAAGAAAGACAAAGAGAAAGACAGAAGAGGAGGAAAGGAAGAGAAAGATGGTAATAGAGAAGATGTAGGCGAGAACAACAAAGGGAAACAAAAGAGAGAGAAATGAGAAAAACAGAGGAAAAAGAGGAAAGAAAAGACTTGACATTAGGTGAAAAAAGATTGAAGGTTTTAATAAAAAAGATGAAAAAGAGAACACAGATGAAAAAAGGAAAGACAAGAATCTGGCAAAAAAGTGTAAGAGATAAAAGAATAAAGAAAGCTGAAGAATAAGTTAAAAAGGAATGAAAATGTGGGAAAGGGAAAGTGAAAATAGGAAAGAAAAATGAATACACGTAATTGGAATAGTTTAAGGGGAAAGGGAATGTGAATGTGAACATGTGTAATGGAATATGAAAGTGTAAAAAGAAAAATGAGTGTGGTAATGGGAAAGTGAAAGTGGGAAAAGAAAAGTGAAAGAGGGAAGAGCAATGTGAGAAAGTAAAAATGTAAGAGGAAAAATGAATGTGGCATAGGAAAGTGTAAGAGGAAAAATGTGGTGAAGTGAAAGAAGAAAATGAATGTGAGAAGTAAAAGTGGGAGAATGGAAAATGTATATGGGCAAAGGAAGAAGGAAAGTGAGGAAAAGTGAATGTTTCAAAGGGAAAGAGGAGAAAGGAATGTGGGAAAAGAAACTGAAAGTGAGAAGAGGTAAGTGGGAAACAATGTGAAAGTGGGAAAGGACAAGTCAAAGTGGGAGAGTGTAAGTGGGATGGGGAAAGTGAAAGAGGGGAAAATAAATTGAATGTGGGAAAAGAAAAAAAAACTCAGTAATGGAAGTGGGAAGGGAGAGGTGGGAAACTGAAAATGAGAAAGTGAAAGTGGAAAGGAAATGTATGTAGGTTAAGAAAGTGGGAAGAGAAAAATAAATATGGGGAAAGAGAAAGTGAAAGTAAGAAGTAAAATGAATGTGAGATAGGAAAGTAGAACAAGGAAAGTGAAAATGGGAAAGGATGGGGGGAAATGGAGAAACAGAAAGTTGAAATGGAAAAATAAATGTAGGAAAAGAAAGTGAAAGAGTGAAAGGCAAATGAAAATCTGAAAGGGGAAATAAAAAGTTGAAAAGGGAAAGTGTGAAAATGAGAGTGGAAAAAAAAATGAAAGTTGGAAAGGCAAAGTGAAAGTTAGAAAGGAAAAAATTGTGGGAAAGGAAAGTGAAAGTGTTAAGGAGAAAGTGGTAAACTGAAAGTAGGAAAAGAATAGAGAAGGGGAAAGTTAAAATGAATGTGTAAAGGTGTAAGTTGGAAAGTGAAAGTAGGAAATTAAAAATTAATGTGAGAAAGTAAAGAGAAAGTTGAAAAGGAAAGTGAAAATAGAAAAGAAGTTAAAAATGAAATGAAAAGGGAAAGGAAAAATGAGTACCATAAAAAGAAGGGGAAAGTGGGAAAGGGGAAGAGAGAAGGTTGGAAAGAGAAAGGAAAAGTGAAAGTTTTTAAGATTGAAAAAAAATTGAAGTGATTTTACATAAGTAGAAAAGAAGAAAAAGAGGGAGGCACAAGAGTGAAGTGGAGAGTGAGGAAGTATGAAAAATAGTGAGGGAAAGGAACAGTGGGAGACAGACAGAAAAAAAGAGAAGTCAGAGTAATAATAAAGAGACCTTTAAACAAACTTCTTTATATTTTTTCAGAAAAGCAATAATTAGTAGAATTCTACAACTTTGTAAAATCTTTTATGAAGCACAACAGAAGATTTTCTGATTACAAGGGAAAGCCAAACATTTGAAATGAATATTCAAGTGGGGTGAACTCAGAAACTGAACATGTAGGAAACAATTGATTATTGGGGGACGTTTTCATTGAAGAAAAAATTAGAAACTTCATCAAACAGAAACTAGAAACATCTGCCATTTTTAAGCTTTATGACCTTAGTTCAAATTTTTAAAACCTTTATTAAATCAATCAGATCAATTTCTTTTTGAGGGAGAGTCATTAACCCCCAACAGTGTCATCAGTTTAAAATCAAAATGTGGGAGTTCCAAAGCAACCACCTACTCTGCACATAGGTAGGGAATAGAATGTTTAAACAAATAAATAAAAACATTTGAGATTAAGTGACATTAATGTGGAACATATAAAATTCCAGAGAGGGGTTTATATAATCAAGCCGCATTCTAGATAATCAACAGTCACAAGCCATCCACCGAAAAGTATTGATTGATCAATTCATTTTCTACAGCTTACCAACTCTTTCCAGGTTAATTAAAGCTAGAAAATACTTTTAGATAGTAAGAATATTTTTTGAGATAATAATGGTTTAGAGATACAAGTATTACTAATTAACCCATAGCGGGGGTGAGAAGAGGTGGATTCATACCTTTCTCAATGGTATTTGCATGTAAGCGAAAATAACTCAGCTCTCTGATTAACAATTGCAATATGTTATCCATTATACCAACCACACAAGCAAGAACCTATTGAAGTACTGACTAGATTCGATGTTGCTTAACTTCGGGGATCGTACAGGAACCAGTGTTTCAGCATAAAGTGTCTGTAAGCCACTGAGAAGCAGAGAGGGGCAATGGGAGTTAGAGTCCAGTTGCCTTGATCTATCCACTTCCCTTCTCCACATCCCTTGACCTTTCATTCCTATCTGCTCTCGCTCCAAATCTTCTGTAACCCCCTTGCCTTGATCAAGCCGCTATCTTTTCTCCACACCCTCTCCTTTACCACTCCTATCTGCTCTTCCTCCAAACCTTCTGTAACCCCTTGCGTGCTAGTGGCTTCCAGCCTTGCTTGGGGTGATAAGCTTAAAAAAAAAAAAAAAAAAGTTAATGTGAAAGTAATAAGAGATGTAGTAATGAAGAGATATGGAATTCTTACTGGCCAAATGGAAGATCTGGTCCATTAGTCTGTCTTGAGAGAACACAAGAAGCAGTGAATATGTTCTACGTTTCACTTACCTAACCCTATGCAGTATCAGGTGAATCCAGGAATAAAGAACTTACTATATTGAAAACAAGATTTGTTTTTCCTCCTTGTGTGATATCTCCAGTTTCTTTGTTGAATGTAATTAAGTTTTTCCAAGTTTTGTTCACATCGATACAAACAGTAATCAGACTCAGGCATCAAGAAGAAGCTGATCAGTCATTTAAAAACTTGTCTGATAGACTCAGTCATATGTCAATAACAGAAGTCTTGATATAATTCTTTAAAAATTTAAAAGCTATTCTAATTGTGTCTTCTTAATTCCTGTTCTTTTATTGTTTTCTCTCCTTAATAATGTTTTCTTTTTTCTCGTATTCTTCCACTCAGTAATCATTGAATCTTAGGGGCTTTTCGTACTGTTTCTGCCAACTGAAATGATCAAACCCATTTTCAATTTCATTACAATTTGTGCTGAGCATATCATGGGGTTTCAAAAGATTATCTAAAATTCATCTGCAATTTGCCATTCATGCACATGGTGTTTTGATATAACAAAGAAAGATCATGTTAATTTTACATATAGTAATCATATTCTGGCAGGAACACTTGCATGAATTCCTGACCACTGACAATCCCTTTCTGATTTTCATTGCATTCCTAGAGTAAAATCATTAACCATGCATTCATCATAAAAATAACAGCAATTCTTATAGATTTGACTCAAGACCAATCTCAGTCCATCCATAAATTGATATTTGTTAAAATATACCAAATTTGGTCCAAGGTTGAATCAATAGGAAAGTCACATGCAAATTATCCCACAACTTATGGTTTACTAACTCAACAACTAGTCACCACTTTTAAATTGATGTACACACAATGTTATATTTTCTCCCTGAATTTCTGGTATGAGGAGTTACCATCTTATCTTTCCTCTTGTTCCCACACTGTTTCAACCAGTTTGCCCTCTACCCTTCATTAGGTGTATATCCCTCTGGGTAATCTACAGAAAATTCTGAACTGAAACCTTTATTTAATCTATGGGCTGAGTGGACAATTCTTGTTCCACTACCCATGTCTAGGGATATCTCATCTAGTTCTTATTTTTGGTACTGCTCAATTATTGCTTGCCATGTTTCCACCAAGTCCAAATATACACTGCCTGACCCAGGGATTGAACTCACAATTACTATATCACCAAATCCATGAATTGATGCTTTACTCCACTATGCTATTGTTCCGTGCAGACACTAAAAATAAGTTTACAAATACTTTCACAGTAATTGCTCCGATGAGCTGCTTTCGCTGGTTCCCAGGCCTCGTGAATTTAAACGTCCTACGAGGCTGGCATCCCGTTCCCACCCCTTCACCGCCGAAACTGTTAGATGTAGACGTCTCTTCTACTCCAATAGCTTCATGTCTCGCACATCTCGCCTGTGGAACTCCCTTCCTTATTCCTGTTTCCCTGACAAATATAATCTCCAATTATTTAAGTGTAACGTCAATCGACATCTCCAGTTGCCTTGATCTATCCACTTCCCTTCTCCATATCCTTTCACCTTTCATTCCTATCTGCTCTCACTCCCAATCTTCTGTAACCCCCTTGCCTTGATCGATCCACTATCTTTCTCCACATCCCCTCCTTTACCACTCCTATCTGCTCTTTCTCCAAACCTTCTGTAACCCCTTGAGTGTTAGTGGCTTCCAGCTTTGCTTGGGGTGATAAGCTTAAAAAAAAAAAAAAAAAAAAAAACTAGACAAGATATCCCTAGACATAGGCAGTCAAGTGAGAACAGTTTACTCCCATATATTAAATAAAGGGTTTAGTTGGGAATTTACTGAAGGTTACCCAGATCAATATACACCTGATGAAGGTCAGAGGGCACAACAACAAAAACTTTGTGATAACAACAACAAAGATGAGGACAATATTCCAAATGTAAATAGTGTAAATAACAAAATTATATTTCTAGAGCATTCAATGACTTGCAAGATATGCATACTATCTCGAGTTCACCCAAGTTATCTGAGCTCAGAGCACTTGATAAGGATTGAACTCACTCTCAGTAGTTGACAAGACAAGCTCATGGACTGTTGCCCTACAAGTTCTCTAGAGGTCTTTTAGCAATACAATCAAACATTATCTTTTTCATTCTTCACAAAAGGAAAAAACCATAAAATGCAAAGAAGTTTGATTAAAAGAAAGCTTGATTCCAATCAGAATAATGGGTTACTGTTTGAAAAGTGGCAGTCAGGTTGAAATGTTTAATAAGAGAGAAAAACATTATTGACACATCCTCTGTTTTTCTTTCTCTTTCTCTTCATAAAATTAGGATTTAAAATTTTCAGCTTTGGTCAGTCAAGGATACGAAGAATGATCAATAAAGAAAACCCAATTAAAAACATAGCCAAAATATCTGTATGAAATGAACATTTGAACCACAATCTGAATAAAAAAAAAATTCAAGTACTACTTTCTTTCCTAAATTACAAATTTTTAATGGACATTTTAGTAGGTGTCCTGCTACAGTTCAAGACCCTAGCTTAAAAAACACAATAAACGTGACAATCTTCAAGTTGTGCATTTAATTGTTTTAATGGAAATATAAATCGGAAAGTTCTTGTGTGTTTATTCATTTGAACATCCAATGAGTTTAATTACCAGGATCTTCTTTAGGATACAGCATTCATTAATAATTTTGTTTTGGGTTTAAAACTGTCATTTTGAATTCCTTATTTTGCAGTCATTCTGGTGATAAAATTCTTAAATCATTTGTAAGATTTCAAGTTAGTAAACGAAGAAGAAGAAGAAGAAAATAATAATAATAATAATAATAATAATGCCTAATGAAATCCCTGTCTGATGAACATTTCTCTTAATAATAACTTTAAAATAATTCAGCAAAACCTATACAATTGTCATGCTTGCCATCATTTGGTTTGGTTTGGTGTGTTTTATGGCATATCAACCCATTTGGTCATTTAATACCAAAATTTAATGTTTTTTTTTTCTAAATAAAGCTTTGTATCTAAACAGACAAAAAATTTAACTTTAAAATAGTAAATCTGCTGTTAGTTATGGTTATATATCAGTTCTCAAGCTGAGATCAAAGCATATTATCTGCCCTCAGGCAGATAAACTACATTTAATCTCTCAGTTGTGTCTCTATCTTCAGACAGAGTGCAACTCAGTTGTGTCTATCTATGGATAGAGCACATTTGAAAATATTACAGTCTTGGATAATAGCTGCCAGCAGCAGTACGTCACTCATTACACTAAAGAGGGATAGAATCAGTAGTAATACCAATGTCAGTACAACTGGCAGTTGTGGGGGCTGGGCTATTTTTGGATCACACTCCCCTCCCCAGTCTTTTGAACAGGAGTAGAGGTTTATCCCTGGTTTCCTGTTTAGGACTAGGTTTCCAGTTCCTTCTAAATTCTACTTTAACTCTATACTTTCCAAAACCAATGGTGAAAAAAAGGATTTAAGTGAGTAAAGCCTGAGGGAAAAGATCATCCATCTTGAAACATTCTGGACTGGCGCTACAGAATCACAAAGAACTGTACCAAATAACAAAAACCACATTATTTGAGGACTACCAACAGCAGCAACAACTAAAATGAATATCGCATGTAACTCAAAGAGAAAATAAAGACATAATCAAGATGTTAACATACCACACCACACCACTTTAAGCAGAAGGTTTGGAAGGAAACATCCATCAATACTTTTATGTTGGTGGTTTGATTTTGTTTAGTGACATATCAACCTCTATGGGTTATTTAATGCTGGAGTCTAAATACATTTTGAATACAGTTTTATGGCTTCAACTTCAGTTAAAATGCATTGTTGGTCATTTTGTGTAAAATTTATTGTTAGTAATTCTGCTTTAAAAAAGTATTATAGGTAATTCTACTATAAATATATATCATCAGTAATTTTTTTTATATAATAATGTATTGCTGGTATTTTTACTATAAAAATGTTTTTTTATACTTTCATGTTGTTTGGGGGGGTTCACTATTTGTCCACAGCTGGGTCCCTAACAGGTGCTACCACCTTGGGTCAGCATAGGTCTGGGAACAACAGCAATTAAGAAATGGTTCCACACTCCTCAAAATCTCCAATCTCCCAATCAGAAGTCTTCCTGCTAAATGTAGTTTATTGTCATACTCAGAACTACCCATCAATACTGGAAAGAGCGATAAAAGATGCCAGACTCGAGAAACCTGTTTTCCTAAAAAGATATTTTAAGAGAAAGATTTTATAAATTTCAACTGAAAACAGTACTAGATGCTTGGTCAATAAATACCAGATGTTTCCTTGTAGGGAAAACATTATTATTACTGTTACCATACTTTTAACATCTCAGACTAAACTCTGAAATTTATACTATTACTGGGTTCCTGGTTCCTTCTAAAGTCTTCCCCTTCTCTTTCACTTCCAGTCAGCCCTTGCGTCTTAGTGGCATTATCATTTTGCTTGGGGTGAATTGATTAAAATAAATGATTGTCACATATGATTAATAGACAGGATGATACATTGGTCATTACAGTTGGTTCCCCCAAAACAGAAATTACTTATGACACAAACTGATATATTTTCAGAGGCGTATCTATATTTCTGGAGATAGATAAATCTTGATTTTTATATTATATAGATGTGTGCATGTGTTTGCAACTACATATACATTTCTAAATGGGAACATGGCCAGGTTATTTGAACATTTGCTTTCCGATGATGAAACCTGGGTTCAAATCTCACCACAGTCGATTTATCAGGAAGGTGATTTTTGGATGTTATTGTCTTGGGAAGGCAATCACAGCATTAGGCACCTTTGGAAAGTGCATGAAAACCATTCCATGAGTTGACCCAAGCCTTGTGAATAAAATTGGGTAGACATAGCTATTTGGGAGCATTTGGTGATTGTACTAGCACAAAATCACAAGTCATTATGACCAATGGTTTGAGTATACAGGCCTTGTTCAGACTGTTGATCATACCAAATAATGCACTCTCTCCCAGAAACTGTAACTACGGTCTGCTCAGTATAATTACAGTATGAACCACAGGTGGGCTCTGTGGGTGTTGAAGGAACACATATATGCCTGAGCAGGCGTCTGCAACAGGGATTAGCTAGCCACCCTAGCTAGACAGACATACTCAGATATGTACGGCCATTTAAGTGGCTCCAATATTTAATATTTTGTACAATTTTAGTTTCTTTTTTAATGCAAGTCCATCATTCTATGTATAAGCATTGAAGATTGAAAATAAAGATGAAGCCTTTGGCAAGATGTGAACTTGTATCCCTACCTGACACCTCACGATTGTCTTAATATTTAACATTTTTTAAGAGTATACCTGAAAGGACCAAGAAATGCAAGTTGGCATTTCTTTTTAAGATTTAATCCAGCACCTGTCATATTAAATAAAATCTGAAAGATCAAAGTCAAAGAAAAAAATTTTAATCTTCAAAACAATAAGGTGAATATAACAAACGCCTCAGATGAATCCTTCAGAGTCCATATATAGATGTATACAAGGGTCAGTTAAAAAGTAATTTATATTATAATTTAATTTTTAAAATAGTAATCAAAATTCCTATTTTTTAAGCTATAATCCATAAATTTCCTAGAAGCTCAGATGCAACATATGTGACATTCTGACATTACCTTCTGCTTTCCTACCCACTAATCATTTTTTTTAAATGATTAGTACTTTTGAGACACATAGAGCTATATCACAGTATCATATGAGAACCGATGTTTCACTGTGATATCGCTGTAAGCCCAATAATAATGAGAAAAATCTTTATAAATAATATAATTAATAATGAAGACATTAAAAAGTAAATTAAAAAATAAATTAATATACCTTTTTATTGAATTATCATTAATCGGCAAGAGCTGTTTGATGTGTGGTAGCAAAGAAATTAATATTTTATCGGAAACTGGTGATTATACAAATTTGCCTGAAATAATTAATGAATTGTTTTCATACACTGTTTAAATGCAATTAAAAATGCATTAAGCAAAAAGACAATTAGTTCAAAATAGTTAATGATTCTGGAGATAATAATGATTTGCTGATACAACTCTTACTAATTATCCCATACCTGGGGGAAGAAGAGGTGGATTCATACCTTACCCAAGAGTATTTGCATATGATTTACAATATTCGGACTACTGTCCTCTTCTTTGTTGCCATATTTATTACATTTTGGCCTTCTTCAGGTGTTTGGAATGTCAAACTGAACACTTTATTCCGCTCACTGGGGTAGACAGTTCTAGTTCCATGTGCCACGTTTAATGGATGTCAGTTATCTCCTGTTAGTTCCCCTCTCCAAGTTCTCCACTGTCTTAACCAGGTATTGAACTCACACTCTTTGGGTCCTGTCACTGGATCTAACTAACGCCTTTATCTACTGTGCCATGTGTCCTTGAGAACAGTCTACCCCAGTGAGCAAAATAAAGGGTTCAGTTCGACATTCCAACCACCTGAAGAATGCCGGAGCGTACAACGGCCGAAACGATGTGATAAACATGGCAACAAAGATGAGGACAATAGTGTACATAATACCTCATCTCAGAAATATAGACAGATACCTTCAGATTCAATTTGCTCTTCAGCTTAATTAGAATTGCACCTACATGGCTGACACAACCTTCAACCATGATCAACTTGGGAAAGCATTGTGACCATTTGTACCCGTTCATAGTCCAGCAACTGTTATTATTCCAGCAGAATAATTCACCCTGTCTCCAGGCCAAAGTTGACCAGAATTAATTTGTGGAGCATTCTGGAGATTTCTGATGGATGGTGCAGCCAACACGTTCACCTGACATGAGTTCAATCTAGGATTTATAGGGCATGGTGTAGGGGTCTGCATGCAAAATCCTGCACCTACAAATATCAGGCGACTGTCAACAGCTACTGAGATAGCATGGCTTGACATCTCTTTGGAAGTCTTCTGACCTCTTGTGCAATCAATGGCATGGCAAGTTTCTGCGACTCAACAAGGGTACAGGGTGTACTAAATAATACTTGTCTCCTCAAGCATACACTTTTTTTTTGCATATACACACACGTTGAAGTTTATTGAAAAAAAATTCTTTAATTTAAATTTATGCTGAGAAAGAAATAAATAAATACAAAGTTCATGCATATTCAAATAATATTTATAAACATCAAATTAATAAGTATATAATATGGTTATCATATTTTATAAAATCTCTCCCTCCCCCTCTCTTTCTCTCTCTATATATATATATATATATTGAGTGATTCTTGCCATATCATTAACTTCATTATCTGCTTTTCATATGAATGATTTGCGTATATATATATATATATATATATATATATATATATATATATATATATATAGCTTTAATAACAATAAAAAATAAAAACAAATAGCTTTAATTATCTTCCCAAACAAAAACAAAACTATTAAATAAGCTATATAAACAAATGTTTACTACGTTAATAAAAACACCGATCAAAATAAAAATTAAAAAATAAATAAATATATATGAGATAAAAACTAAAAATAAAAAAATAAAAACAAGCAAAATAATTTAACCTAAATAAATAAATAAACAAATAAATGACTTCCGGTAAAATAACTGCCAAAATAGACTACCAACAATGACCACTGACCCATATATTTAAATAGCCGAGAAAAATAACAGCACTCGTGGCCTGACGATTGCATCTAGCATGAAACAGACTGTCGCTTCTAAGTGTTGACTTCTATGTTTACTTTTATATTTACACACGCTCTATCCCTGATATTGAGCACTTTATCCCATAAATATAGCACGCCTTAAGAATGTATATATATATATATATATATATATATGGGCGCGTGGCTGAGTGGTTAGAACGTTCATTCACTTTCTGACCATGAGACCTGGGTTAAAATCTCATGATGGCTGGTTTGTCAGGGAGGAGACTTCCTGATGCCATTGGAACGATCTCAGCATGCGGCACTTTCGGAAAATGCCTGAAAACCATAATACGTGTCGACCCAAGCCTTGTGGGTGAAATTGGATAGATGGAACACTAGCTGACGTCGATCACTGTACTAACATGAAGTCACAAGTCATTGTGACCAAGGGTTTGAGTGTGCCGATGTTGTTCAGATAAGACGCTTCTCTCCCAGAAACTGTAACTAAGGTCTGCTCAGCATAGTTGCAGCATAAACCACAGGTTGGCTCTGTGAGTGTTGAACAAACACAAATGTGCCTGAGCGAGGGTCTGCAATAGGGATTGGTTATTCATCTATATTTCTGAGATGAGGTATTATGTACACTATTTACATTATTCAGACTATTGTCCTCATCTTTGTCGCCATGTTTATGACAACATTTCAGCCTTCTTCAAGTGTTTGGAATGTCAAACTGAACCCTTTATTTCGCTCACTGGAGTAGACTGTTCTAGTTCCACGTGCCATGTTTAATGGATGTCACCTGTCAGTTATCTCCTGTTAATTCCCCTCTCCAAGTTCTCCACTGCCTTAACCAGGTATTGAACTCACACTCTTTGGGTCCTGTCACTTGATCTAACCAACGCCTTTATCCACTGTGCCATGTGTCCTTGAGTGTGAGTTCAATACCCGGTTAAGGCAGTGGAGAACTTTCAGAGGGAAAAATTAACAGGAGATAACTGATAACTGACATCCATTAAAAACATGGCACGTGGAACTAGAACAGTCTACCCCAGTGAGTGAAATAAAGGGTTCAGTTCGACATTCCAACCACTTGAAGAAGGTTGGAGCGTACAGCGGCCAAAACGTTGTAATAAATATGGCGACAAAGATGAGGACAATAGTCCGAATAATGTAAATAATGGATTGGCTATTATTATTATTATTATATATATATATATATATATACATATATATATATATATATATATTTAAAGAGAGAAAGAGAAAGTGTGTGTGTGTCTCATAATGATGGAACACATTTTAAATGCAAGTATCTTAGCTTATAAAAATGACAGAGTACTAAATATATTTATTACATAACTGATATACAAGAGTTCAACATATTATCTAAGATTTGAATATTACATTCCCGAAATGGTCATCACCATGAAGAGAACACGCACAAGCTCACTCTCTCATTTCAAATACAGAAGGCATTGCCTGTCTCACAGAAGTTTGTAACAGCACCCAGGATCACCTTTCAGGATGGTGCCTGAGGCTTTCTAAAATTCTGTCGGAATTTACTACGGGCTGCAAGGATGTATGCTTCCACTGCAGAAGAAATTTCTTTTGGAGACCACAACATTATCAGGTTCAACAGTCAGCAAAGGAGATATCGGATACCTGCAGGAAATAGCAAAATTTTAGATAATATGCTACGGTCCACTCAGCATAGTTGCAGTATAAACCACAGGTGGGATCTGTGAAGGTCAAACAAACACAAATGTGCCTGAACAGGCGTCTGCAACAGGGATTGGCTAGCTGCCCAAACCAGACAGATGTATTTGGAAAATATATATATATATATATATATATATATATATATATATATATATATATATATATATATATGAATGATAGGAAAATGAACAAATAGGAAAATGATCTTAATCTAACATGTTTCACTTTATTCGTCAGAGGAAATCAAAACAGAAATGATAAAAAATGATTGAAAGCAAAAAGACGCAGATTAATGGCATGTCTTAGGCTATTTTATTATTTAGATGCGTGTCTTGTGTATTGAAGCAACAGATAATTAAATATGTGTGGCAAACTTTCTCAATGCTAAAGTGTGTAAAAGTGAGATGCAGTCGGATGTTTTGATTGGATACATATCATGTGTCAGGAAGCAACAGATAATATTCAAATAAGTGTAAGAAAACATTTAGGATGTTAAATTATGTTAAGATTAGTGAGATGCTGCAGGATGTTTTGAACAATTTTTTATTAAAGTATATCTTGTGTGTATTTTGTATATATATTGATTTTTATGTATTCAGAAGAGATAAGTTAGATTCATGAATAATAATAGAACTGTAGAAAAAAGGTAATGTAATGTAGTTTTTTAAACATGTGTCAATAGTTGGTAATGTTGCTATAAATATATTTTCATAATTTTTCTGTTTAAAAAGTTATGTAATACAAGAGAATTTGAATGGTTATTCATTTTCCTATAATTTTGTCAGATTTCTATCTATACTCTCTCTCATATATATATATATATATCATAAAGAAGTAATTATACAAAGAATTAATTTGCAATGTTAATGTGATTAGCGGCGAAATCACTTCACTAACAAGACTTAATGAGACATTAAATTACTATCAATTTCTTGAATAAGTGATCCTAATAACTGAGTTGTTGTCAGATGGAATTGATGAGACTGAATTGAGTACTTTTGACAATTTCAAATTGTCATCTTCGGGGCATAATATTTCCATTTCCATTTACTCAGCTCAGTCTCATCAATTCCATCTGACAACAACTCAGTTATAAGAACCACATTATTCAAGGAATTGATAGTAAGTTAATGTCTCATTAAGTCTTGTTAGCAAAGTGATTTCGCCATTAATCCCATTAACATTGTTAATTAATTCCTTGTATAATTACTACTTTATGATAATATATATACTGCACACTTATATATATATATATGTGTGTGTGTGTGTGTGTGTGCATGAATAATGATTCAGAAGTATGTAATATATTTTCCTATTCATACAGTAATTGTTAGTTAAGTAAATAGACTCACCTGTCACTTTCTACTTCACTTGCTTTATATCAGAAAGGAGAATTAATTAGCACCTGATCACTGCTGATTAATGTTTCCTTAAGATTGATCCGATAAAGTGTAAATTAACATCCAAAAGAAGACTGAAACTCATTCCAAATCACTCATCATCAATAACCAATATCTATTGATTAATATATATATAGTATATACTGACCTACCATCCAGCATCAGGAGTGTGACAATGCTCCAAAATTAAAATAAAAATAGAGCTTCCCTCACTTTAATCAGTCAAAGGGGTAAAGGAGTAATAAATATTAATATTATCTACTGACCTACCTTCATACGTAAGTTTGTCAATGCTCCAAAGGAAAAGAAGAAATAAAGCTTCACCTACTTTAATCAGTCAAAGGGGTAAAGGAGTAATAAATATTAATATTATCTACTGACCTACCTTCATACATAAATTTGTCAATGCTCCAAAGGAAAAGAAGAAATAAAGCTTCACCTACTTTAATCAGTCAAAGGGGTAAAGGAGTAATAAATATTAATATTATCTACTGACCTACCTTCATACATAAATTTGTCAATGCTCCAAAGGAAAAGAAGAAATAAAGCTTCACCTACTTTAATCAGTCAAAGGGGTAAAGGAGTAATAAATATTAATATTATCTACTGACCTACCTTCATACATAAATTTGTCAATGCTCCAAAGGAAAAGAAGAAATAAAGCTTCACCTACTTTAATCAGTCAAAGGGGTAAAGGAGTAATAAATATTAATATTATCTACTGACCTACCTTCATACATAAATTTGTCAATGCTCCAAAGGAAAAGAAGAAATAAAGCTTCCCTCACTTTAATCAGTCAAAGGGGTAAAGGAGTAATAAATATTAATATTATCTACTGACCTACCTTCATACATAAATTTGTCAATGCTCCAAAGGAAAAGAAGAAATAAAGCTTCCCTCACTTTAATCAGTCAAAGGGGTAAAGGAGTAATAAATATTAATATTATCTACTGACCTACCTTCATACATAAATTTGTCAATGCTCCAAAGGAAAAGAAGAAATAAAGCTTCACCTACTTTAATCAGTCAAAGGGGTAAAGGAGTAATAAATATTAATATTATCTACTGACCTACCTTCATACATAAATTTGTCAATGCTCCAAAGGAAAAGAAGAAATAAAGCTTCACCTACTTTAATCAGTCAAAGGGGTAAAGGAGTAATAAAAATCAAGGTAACAAGTCATTATGCATCTGTCTTTCTTTTATCTCCATTCTTTCTCTTTTTCTTTCCATTCGCTTTACATTTTTCTCAAGCTTTTTTATTTACCCTTCATCTTACCACCTTCGCACACCCTTTCCTCGTCTCTCTTACTTTTCCTAATCATCATATGGAAAGTAACAAATAAGTAACTGATGGTTATGTATATGAGGGGGTGCTGAAAATCCTCACCCTGATAAAGAAGCCCTTGCTAAATAAATTCTATGAAGTGGGTGAGCTGAGACCTTTCCACAACCACCTCATATATATGATTTGCATAGAGGACTATTCCTTCTTACTGAACCATGTTGATTATGAATGTGTGTAGTTTAACAGAGAGTTTTAATAAGAATCAAAAGAAATAAAATCAAACAAATTCTCATAAATAATATGAGGAGATAGGTTTACCTATCACCCAGTTCACACTCCTCCCCAGTCTTCTGAACAGGTGTAGATTTTTATCCCTTGCTTCCTGTTTAGAATTGGGCTTCCAGTTCCTTCTAAATTCTACTTCAACTCTATACTTCTCACATCTCCGCCTAAACTCTAAAAGTTTATTTACTATTATTTTTTTCCTCAATAGGAGTAAATAAGTTTATCTATCATTCAGTTCACACTCCTCCCCAGTGCTTTGAACAGGAGTAGAGGTTTATTCCTTGTTTCTTGTTTAGGATTGGGTTTCCAGTTCCTTTTCCTAAAGTCTTATTCTCTTTCATGACCTGTAACCCATTGTGTTTTAGTGGCATTACTGCCCTGCTTGGGGTGAATTAATTTTTAAAAAATAACAACTGAAATATCACTAGTTCTGTAGTTTGTTAACATAATACTGAGGATCAAGTGCAGTATCATGCAAACAATACAGAAGCTGTTACTATTTATGAAATAAATATATAACACCTGTAGACAAGTCATCTGATTTGTTTATTAAGGTAAAGACAGACAAGCTAATAAAATGGTTCAACTGAATTTTCATACAATCATCAGGAAATGGTAGGTTAACACACCTGCCTTTTATTTTCTCTATCATTTCTTAAGAGTCAGTCATCTTGGTAGGGAAGGAAATAACCTGGGGGTGGTTAGCATACCTATCTAGTAAAGATTTCTTGTCACTCTTAAACAAAGATTTGTGCTTATTCATATTTAAAAAAAAAAATCAAGTGGTAGATATAATAATAACATGACTTTGGATTTTATCAAGAATCTCTAAATATATAGCAAAAGCACCAGACCAGATGTGGCAGCAATATTCAAAGCAAGTGTGAATGGTAGACTTATAAATATGCAAAATCGATTCTGGCAAGAAAAATTGTCTAGCATGACACAGTGAACCAAATTTCTGAGCAGCAAATCTAGCAAATAATTCAATATAATCTTTCCATTTCATGTCAACAGAAAGCTTTAGCCCAAGAAGGTGCAATGAGTCAGTTTCCTGGAGGTCAGCATCAGCCATGCTGATGGAAAGCAAAAAGGGATCTCTTAGATGATTAAAAGAGTGCAGCTTTGTTTTGAAGGTGTTAAAATTAACAAGCCATTCCTTGTCCGAGGTAGCAACAGATTGTAGGTCATTTTTGAGATCAGCTGCTAATTTGACCATATCAAAATGATTACTACTAAGGCAGGAGTAAATAGTTATGCCATCAGTATAGATACTGTAATATATATACACACACACACACACAATATATATATATATATATATATATATATGTGTATGCAGGTGTGCAGTAAAATAGGAAAGAACACGTTAGGTAGATAATCTGGTGTTCCTTACTATTTAGCTTAATTTTCAAAAGGACAGTGCTCCATACAGAAGTAGAGCTTATATTATAATAATATTTTTAGTTTTTAAAAATATGATTCCTTCGCTACATAAGAGTTCTCATGTTTCAAAAGCGAGAGCCGAGACCCCTAACATAATTTTTAAAGTTATGTAGAGTTAAGGTGTCTGGACCCGCTTCCTTGTCAAGCGAGAATTTGGGAATAAGCTATTTTTGGTTAAGCGGGTCCAGACACCTTAACTCTACATAACTTTAAAAATTATGTTAGGGGTCTCGGTTCTCGCTTTTGAAACATGAGAACTCTT
Organism: Acanthosepion esculentum; assembly: GCA_964036315.1. Taxonomy (NCBI): domain Eukaryota; kingdom Metazoa; phylum Mollusca; class Cephalopoda; order Sepiida; family Sepiidae; genus Acanthosepion; species Acanthosepion esculentum. Next base: position 22,307,933 of record OZ038503.1, on the reverse strand, counting down.
ATGTAGCGAAGGAATCATATTTTTAAAAACTAAAAATATTATTATAATATATATATATATATATATATATATATATATATATATATATATATAGAGAGAGAGAGAGAGAGAGAGAGGCTGCATACCTGTTTTCAAGGACACCTGCCTGCTCAGGCACACTTGCATTTTTTCAATCACTCACAGATGTTTAGAATGCAATTATGATGATCTGACCTTAATTACAGTTTACGAGACAGCATAACCAGGTATGAACAAAGCCAATACCCTAAATCCTCGGTTACAATGACAATTTTGTTCTGGCACAACTATTGATGCTTTCTGAACAGTTCCATCATCAACTCAGTTTCATTCACAAGGCTTGTATCAGCCAGTCCTTTATTCTCAGGTGCTTTCCAATGGTATCACATAATGCAATTGCCTCTACAGGCAGATAGCAAGAAGAAGCCACTTCCCTAACAAATCAACCACAGTGAGATTCAAATATCATAATCAGAATGCAAACATTCTGAGACAAGTTGGTACAGGAAAGGGAGAAGAAAGAACTAACCATCAGTTGTAAGAAGACAGAATATATGGTTGATGACAAGAGGAACAGCCAAAGAGGCAAACAACAAATTGGGGATGACAAACTCCAGCAAGTATGACAATTTAAATATCTGGGAAGTGTTTTAACAAAAAATGGAAAACATAATGCAGAAATCCAAAGTCACATTGGGATAGCAAAAGATGCCTTCCAAAAGCGATGCAAAGTTTTAAGAAACAGGAAAATATTGTTAGAAACAAAGAAATGGAAAATGGAAACCAAATGATGCTTGTACTTTAAATCAGAAAGAGACAGTTCTGGGACACATAATGAGGAAAGAGGGCTTAGAGAATTTGACACTCACAGGACATACTGAAGCAAGAGAGACAAGGAAACAGCAAGTAATTTACTTAACAAATTTGCATAAATGGATGGGAGAACAAGGAGGTGAGGGATGGTGAAAAGGTAAACCTTACTGAGAGCTATAGAAGATAGGAAGTTGTGAAGAGCCTTGATCAGCCCTGTCCAGAAGGGACATAGCACACAGAAGATTTTATTTAGATGAGTTCTACTGTTGATAATACCATGAATACACCTGCTGATAATTTTTTTTTTTTTTTTATTTATTCTGCCATGAAATCTAACAAGCCTTGTCTAAAACATTTTTTTAAAAAGTGTGGATACTTTTGCAAATAAATCTTTGTGTTGAAGCACAATGTGAAATTTCAAGCAGTGACTTGTTTTTCCTCCCCAAAGCCAGTATATGTCAATGAAATCAACTGATGTTGCAAACGTGTGTCAGTACAAACCCAAAAGAGGCTCTGAGTTGCATAAAGACATATCTGTCGAAGCTAGTCACATTCGGGTTTTCCCCATTAGCAGAAGAACAGCTTGGCATGTCCAGTTAAGGTATTTTCTTCTTATTGGTTGGGTGTCTGCCAATGAAAACACAGCAGCACTGGAATTGAACACTGGATCACAATGGATAGGGCACAGACAAGATGAACGCACCCAAGACGCTGGAAACACAAACAAGGAAGGACAAATTTGAGACAATGCTGGGTAACACAAACAAAAATCCTTGGTAACGCACAGCAATCCCATTATGCAGTCACTGTGGCGTACTGCCAAGCTTTGCCTCTTCTCAGAAAATGTGCCTGCTTTTATGGAGCCTAAAACTTCTTTAGCGGTTGGCTAACAAAATAATCATCTGCATAGCTAACACCACTCAGCGCACGTTCCTGACTATCCCACAAGGAAGATAGTTGACACTTTCTTTCTTCCTTCATAACCAAACGTTCCAGAGTTTGCACTGGCTCTGTGTTTGGCTTTCTGCAGAGACAGCACACTAAACATTATCTCTCTGACCAATAGCATGGGGGGGACCATTATCAGTAGCAATTGGCTGCTCTGTCTACATTTTGTTTCTGTTTTATTCAGATATGGACCTTTCTGCAAATCATCCAGATCTGGGGTTTTTGTCAACTGTTTCACGTCAATAAAAGCAACAAGGAAAACCAGCAGTTGGCTCGTTAGAATTATCGCAAACCGATCTGTTCCATCTCTGCTAAATGTAATTTAAGATCCCCATTGAATCAAACAACTATTTCAGGTAGAAATGCATAAAAGGATATAATCTGAATGAAAATAAAAGTCAAGATGACATTAGATTAACAGCTAACAGGAAAAAAAATGGAATTGGTTATCCAGGTTCAAATTCCAGTTGAGTTTCTTGATTTTCTCTACAAGCAAATGCCTTCTCCCTCCAGCTATGGTTAAATCATAGAGCAGACTGAGTTCTTTGGACTTGGTTGGCAACCAGTCTAGGAGAAAAAATTCTACTTTCTCCATCATTTTGAATTCAATATAAACCACTCAACTTTCCTTCCCAAGAGCAATCATGGCAATACAGAACTTACAGATATTAAAAAGAAATAGAAAGCTGTGGAGAGACATGACCATTAAAGAGAATACATGCATGTGTAATGGCCCAGCACAAAAAAACAGGTTAAATTCAATGTAAAAATTAGTTCCACCAAGAATCATAATCTTAAAATCTGTAACTTGCAAAACCTGAGTTTGACTTTTAATCAATAAGAAATTCTAAATTCGGATCTAGTAAAAAAAAAAAAATTCTGTAATAATCCGACAGATTTCCGGTTTAGTTTCTGATTCCACTTGTGGAGACTTTAATTGATTTAGACAAGTTTCCTTGAAAAGAAAAAAAAAAAAAAATAACATAGTCCCACAAAATACGCTTTTCTGTCAAATTGCACCAACATCTCAAGAAAGAGAAAAAGAAAATAAATGAAAAATAAAGAATGTAGGAAAAATACATGAAACAATGAGTGAAGGAAACAATAGTATAAAACAAAGAGAGTGGGAAGGTAGGAAAAAGTCAATGATTATTGAGAGAGAGGCAGAGAGAGAGAGAGGCATACTGAGAGAGAGAGAGGCATACTGAGAGAGAGAGGCATACTGAGAGAGAGAGAGAGAGAGAGGCATACTGAGAGAGAGAGAGAGAGGCATACTGAGAGAGAGAGAGAGGCATACTGAGAGAGAGAGGCATACTGAGAGAGAGAGAGGCATACTGAGAGAGAGAGAGAGGCATACTGAGAGAGAGAGAGAGAGAGAGAGAAGCATACTGAGAGAGAGAGAGGAAGATTGTTTATTGAGCAATTTGTTTTTGACAGCTTTTCAACCTTTGAAGATTATTTAAAGCTGATACATATTCGGTGGCAGATTTCAAGAATCTTTTGGAGATAATAATGATTTTCAGATAGAAGTCCTACTATTTAACCCATAGCTGGGAGGAGAAGAGGTGGATTCATACATTTCCCAAGGTTATTTGCGCATAAGTGAATATAATGAGCCCGACTGGAGTTGAAACTTTGCTTTTCAATTTCTCATCCCAAGCCATTATCCATCGCACCACCCACACATCCAAGCTTACAGCACCTGATATTCCCAAGAAAGAAAGAAAATAAATCAAAAAAGATATAAAAAGAAAAAAGAGGAAAGGATTACAAATAAAGGGAAACATTTGGAATATCACCCGATACCCTCCAAAAGTTTGTACAGCAACTCACATCTTATAATTTTAAATACATTGGAGTGAGTAACAAAAATAGAAAAGTGGTTCTATAGAGGGGCGCTAAGGATATCATGTGCCAGACATGTGAGCAATGACAAGGTTTTGGAGAGTATGGAAACAAAGAGGAAACTTATACTTAACATCAGGAAGAGACTGCTGAAATATTTGGGACACATAATGAGGAAGGAGTGCTTGGAAAATCTGATACTAACAGGACGAATAGAAGGAAAGTGGGTCAAACGACAGCAATACATGACATACTTAATGAGGTGGATGGCAGAACAGGGTCTGGGAAAAGTGACAAAAAGACAAAATTTATTAAGAGCTACAAAGGACAGGAGGAGGTGAAGGGCCATGATCGCCTACGCCCTGAAGAGACACGACACAAAAGAAGAACAAAAATATCAAAACTTTAGATTTAGAATTCAGCCATATATATGTCAGGCATCATTCGTCTCAGACAAGCTCTTAAGGATATTGATTATATAAATTCAAATCACATCGGAGGCTGCTTTCATTTCTGGTCTTTCTGACTTGACAGTTGCAAAATGCAGAACAGCCTGTGCATTGCAATAAAATGCAACAGGAATAAGATGAAAGATAAACTAGCCCAACATCAGTAATAACCTTGCCTCATCAAAGAAGTAAATAAGATGCAAGTGATTATTGGGATGAAAGAGAATGAGAAAACTTTAGTAAGGAGAAAGAGCAATAAAAGAACAGGATTCAGGGACATTGTGATTAACATTGCATTTAAAGTTTTGAAGGTTGTAGATGACAGGGAAGCAAGAAAGTGGAAGAGAGATCAACAGGTGAGAAGTGCGAGATATTATTATTCAATGAAAACTAGAAGCCAACCTAGCATTATGCCTGCATTCATGCAGTTGAGTTAGCAAGGAGGAGAGCTCATTAGATCAATTACCATGAAAATATTTATAGAAAAGGTCGAGAGCTGTCATGCCACAGTGGTGGGAAAGTGGCTGACGTTGAGATGTCTGGTCAGGATCGATAACCATAATAATAATAATTATTATCATTATTCATTGGAAGTTGTGGGGAAAAATACAGGTTTGAATGTACTGGCAGAAGAAGAAGAAGAAGAAGAAGAAGAAGAAGAAGAAGAAGAAGAAGAAGAAATTAAAAAGAAAAAAGATGAAATTAAGAAGAAAAAGAAGAAGAAAAAGAAGAAAAAGAAGAAGAAAAAGAAGAAGAAAAAGAAGAAAAAAGAAGAGGAAATTAAAAAGAAATTAAGAAGAAGAAGAAGAAGAAATTAAGAAGAAAAAAGAAAAGGAAATTAAGCCCCTACACCGTTGAAACTGTTAGATGTAGACGTCTCTTCTACTCCAATAGCTTCATGTCTCGCACATCTCGCCTATGGAACTCCTTTCCCTATTACTGTTTCCCTGACAAATACAATCTCCAACGGTTTAAGTGTAGCGTCAATCGACATCTCCAGTTGCCTTGATCTATCCACTTCCCTTCTCCACATCCTTTCATCTTTCATTCCTATCTGCTCTCGCTCCAAATCCTCTGTAACCCCCTTGCCTTGATCGATCCACTGTCTTTCTCTTTCTCCACATCCTCTCCTTTACCACTCCTATCTGCTCTTCCTCCAACCCTTCTATAACACCTTGCGTGATAGTGGCCTCCAGCCTTGCTTGGGGTGATACGCTTAAAAAAAAAAAAAGAAAAAAAAAGAAGAGGAAAATAAGAAGAAATGAAGAAGAACAAGAAGAAGAAAAAGAAGAACAAGAATGAGGAGGAGGAGAAGAAGAAGGAAGAGAAGAAGAAGAAGAAGAAAAAAAGAATAAAGAGAAGAAGAAGGAGGATGATAATAATAATAATAATCATTATCATCAAATGGATTTGGAGTAGGGTTGCTTTGTTGGCATGAAATGCGATTACAAAGGAGAGGGGAGTGTTGGAGAATGGGAGAAATCCTGTGGGATATTCCAATAGTAACAGTGACAACTTTGGAGTACAATAAACCAGAGTTAGACCTGCTAGACAAGCAAAAAAAAAAGATCTGTTACCTGATAGAACATATACAGTTCATTTGACATGAGAACTGAATGCAAAGAAAAGGAGAATATCAACAACTACAATAATGAGTTAAAATATAAAATTCTGAAAGGTTGGGAAGGATGAGTAAAAAAAAAAAAATAAATAATTACAATCCCAGTGATCATTGATGCACTGGGATGCTGTACAAAAAATATGGAAAAAATATATCAGATTGATATTTGGAAAGAGAGCCATTACAAAAAGCTTGTCTCCTCATAACAGGAAGGATACTCCCAAAAGGATTGGATATATTTTATTTTCTGAATTCATGAGTGGTGATCTGAAAATAAACATCTTACCAGCAACCAACATTATATGCTATGTAGAAATAAAATAATCACAGAAATTTTACATTCAAACTTTCTTTTAGGTTATTAAGAAGATTCTCATTTTTTTTTTTAAGAGATTAAATTTAATTTCAAAATGGAGATGAAAGACATCTTAACCCATCAAAAAGACATTGTGTAAATTACAACAAAAAAAAGTTAAAGTATTTAAGAAAAAAATTCAAGATTTAAATAGTTAAATATAAATTGATGAGTGGAGGAAAATAAATTGCAAAGAGGCAAAGAACTACAGAAAAAAAACGAGAAAATTGAACCATTGATGCCCCACTTAGATGTCAATATTTAGCAATGTGAAAAAGAATATAAAAAATTTCAGTCAATTGAGCAGATATGAAAAAATCTGAACAATGGAATGTGCATTCCTTAAAATGGTAAACAGAACCTTGGTGGGCTGAGACACTCAAATGGTGGTTTCTCCTGCAAAGGGGGGGGGGGTAGATTATTTATTAAGTTTTCTCAAGCACAGACCTGTACACATAATACACACTATTTAAAAAAAAACAAAAAAAAAGAGGGCATCTATTTCAAACACATGTATCCACTAAAATTAATGCTTGAAGTAATAAAAATCATAAATCAAAAATAGATCCATTAATTCTTATTTATTTATATATGTATATATATATATATATATATGTATGTGTATATATATATATATATATATATATATATATATATATATATATGTTTAATGATAAAAGCAGAGACTTTAGAAATCCATGGTAATAATTTATTTCATGGGATCCGATTGATCCCGTTTCTTTAAACCAAACAATTTTACAACAATAGATGAATTTTAAATTTATCCAGGTGCAAGTGAAAAAAAAACAAAAATTTTTCAAACATAAGAGGGGAAGACAGATTTTAAAATAAGATTTTAATAGTGGGGAAGGGAAAGAGAGAGAGAGAAAAAGGGGTAGAAAGATATACATACATTATATATATACATATATATATATATATATATATATATAGAGAGAGAGAGAGAGAGACATAGGTGAGGGAGAGTAAGATAATGAAAGGAAGGTAAGGAAGTTGTGAAAATGCCAATGGGTTGACACCTCCTTTTACCAGATGTGACAAATAAAAAAGAGTGAATATATTCAAAAAGGAACAAAGAAAACAAGGAGAAAAAAAGAAAAAGAAAATGGGTAGAAGAAAAGGGATTAAAAAAAAACAGTGTTTCAGACATGACAAGCAAAAGATATATATTATATTGGCTCTGTTCTTAGATTGAGCTCTCTTTGGATTTATATCCTCCTTGGAATTATCCCTACTAATTATCAAATAATATATATATATATATATATATATATATATATATATATATATATATATATATATATATAGTGAATCCCTAAGATGATATTAAAAAAAATTGTCTCTTTTTTCCAAATAATCAACAAATCTTAATTAGACTATACATTCATTAATAAAAACCTTTATTAAATGAATTACAACCACTTTCAATAAAATTTTATCAAGCTGAAATAAAAATATTAATTAAAAATTAAAATGTGCTAAAGTAAGTGAACCCGAACATTTAATATTTGCTGATTCTTCCTTTTGAGATTACAATGAAGTTTCTAGCAGTAGCGAGAATAAATCTTTTTGTCATGATATATAGTTTAATTAAGGTTTGTTAATTATCTGGAAAAAAGAGAAATTTTTTTAATATTATCTCATAGGTCCACTTACTTTTGCACAGCATTGCATGATGAAAAATTTGGAAAAGACAAACCAAAGTCCGAATATGCAAGTTTACTGTTTTAACTTACATATTTGGATTTTGTTTTGTCTTTTCCATATTTTTCATCATACCGTCGGATCTACATCCACATATCTGCTTACAGCATTGTATATATATTGTGTTTATTTAGGTCATAAATGTTCTTTAAGGCAAATGTTATTAAAGACAACAGATATTTTGTGTTGATTAATTTTATTGATTGACATTTCCAAATTATGAATAATCCTTCACAGATAAGGAGAAAATTCCATCAGAAATTGTCCAAAGTTCATCTTAGAAGAAATATGGTCGAAGCTGTTGACTTGTTAGAACTGGTGAGTGTAGGGATGTGGGCAAGGTGTGATGTGTGCATGCATGTTTATTTTATTCATTCATTTTTATTTTTTATTTTTTTATATACATTTGATGATGCAGATTTCTGCATTATAATTGTTTTTATTTAAAGATGGTTGTTATTGTTGTACGAGTTGTTGTTTTGAGGATCAGAAGTTTTTTTTTACTGTTTGATTGCACTCGTATTTTGGTATTGTTTGTCAGTAGCTGTCTAATGCTAGCGTGATCCTTATGCCTGCTTATTAATATGTTGTCTTTTGGCACTATTGTATGATAGGTGGCAGGTGAGTTTCCAGGAGAGTGTGGTTGTGTTGTATCCTATGTAAGACATTTTGTGTTTTTTACCTACAAAGAAACATTCTTCAAGCAGACATGTATACTCACACACAGCTTTGGTCTTGTCTAGAGGGATGGAAGTTTGAGATATATTATTTTTCATAACTAAGTTGTTACTTTTTGATTTTTTTGTAGTAAGTAATGAATCTGATATATTTGGTTTTATCGACTGGTTTTCAGAATCACCCCAAGCAAGGCAGTAATGCCACTAAAACACAAGGAGTTACAGGGTGTGGAAGAATTGGGAACTGAAACATTAATGATGAGTAGAAAGAGAAGATAGTAATCAGGTGGACAGTAGAATACGATTGACACTGCATTTAAATTCTTGCAGATTAAAGTTGGCTGGAATGCATGGAGCCAGAAGGGCGTTCCACAAGTGAGAAGTCTGGGAAAAGAAACTGTTAGCATAGAATTTACAGCTACATCTAGCCAACTCAACTATAAATTTTTATATATAAATTTTGCATAAAGTCACACACATTATATATATATATATATATATATATATATATATATATATATAAGGAAACGGTGAGGTCAAAACCCAGCAGCAACAGTCTGTTCCATGCTTAAATACAATTGTAGATGACCTGAAAATTGTATTTAAGCCTGAAATAGACGGTCTACATCGAGTGTTGACCTCAGTGTCAAACTTTTATATTTACATATGCTCTATCCCTGATGTTGAGCATTTTAAACCCATAAATATAGCATACCTTAAAATTATATTTTTTATCATGTACATAACTATAAAACAGTTATTGGTCAGAATTGAATTAGATCAGGAAACAGTAGAAGTAAAAAGTGCTCAATACACATAAAAAATAAAAATTTAATATGCAGAGCTATTAAGTTAAAAAAAAAATTAGTAGATCAGCCAATCATGCTACCTTGGTTTCAGCCTTCTGGTATCTGCAGGCAATTTGGGCTAAAGATACCGATATCTTCACCTGAAGATACTGAAAGGTTGAAACCAAGTTAGCATGATTGGCTGATCTCCTAATTTTTAAAACTATATATATATATATATATATATATATATATATATATATATATTGAAAACTCTACAATCATTTTTTGATGTATTAGAATCCAGTTGGTCAGTTCTTAGAACAAAACAGCCAGACTACCTATACATATGATTTGATTATAGAAGTGAAGACTTATGCAGAATCAACCTCACATTTTGGAAGAGCCAAATAGTGGGAACTGCACAGCATGCTACAATGTCCCCAAACGAACCTCCTCAGGTTTGAATTTCAGACTTGTCCTTCTAGACTGGTTGCCACCCAAGGATGCAAACTGTCTTGTTATTTACCCATAAATCATTGAATAAAACTATGCTGAAAGATTTATGCATAAAATCTTCAAATAATAAGGATTTATCAAATTACATTATCATTTTTTACAGCATGTTATCCCCTTTGTGAAATCCTGGTGGTTTGTTAGTATATAGTAATATTATTAGGACATTTTTCTCCAATTCTTTCTTCTATATATCATTTTCCATCAAGACGTGGACAATTATGGCTCTCCACAACTTCCTATCCTTTGCTACTCTTAGGAAGACTTGTCTTTTCAACATGCCTCCCAATCCCTGTTCTGCCATCCATTCACAAAAGCTCATTAAGTAGGTTATGCACTACTTTCTTTTGTCCTTCTTGCCTTCAATTTGTCCCATGAGTTTCAAGTTTTCCAAGTCTTCTATTCTCATTATGCATCTCAGAAATTTCAACCCTCTCTTTCTGATGCTATGTATAAGTGTCCTTTTTGTTTCCATTTTTATCATTGCTCACATGTTCAGTTCATGGTATTCCCAGCATCCTTCTGTAGAAGCAGATTTTTGTTGCCACAAGTCTTTTCTTCAGCTCTTTAGTGCACAAAGAACTTAATTTCTGTTTGCAAACTCATTGGCCCAAAACAGTTTTTGTCCAAAAACAATTTCTGCTCAAGAACACATTGGTCCAAAACAATCTCTGCTCAAAAACACATTGGTCCAAAACAATTTCTGCTCAAAAACACATTGGTCCAAAACAATTTCTGTTCAAAAACACATTGGTCCAAAACAATTTCTGCTCAAAAACACATTGGGGGTTGTAGAGATGCAAAGGGCAATTATCTTCCTTTGGCTAAGATGAATTCTTTCTGGCTTTGATCCCTTATTGGTGTGAATTAAATTATGACGAGTTTTTGACTGCACGGGTACACTAGTTACTGACTATTTTCCACAAAGTTTAATAAAGTCAGATAATTAGAAATTATGTTTTAGGATTTAAAAATATAACATGATTTTTTTGTCTCCAAATTAGGGATTTTATTGCTCAGTCCAAGGTAGGAGTTTTCTAGTCAGAATGTGAAGAGAATGTATTATTCCAATGTCTGATTTCACACACCAACGGTGCCATTCAAGAAGGAGTCACAAAGGCTGGGAAATAGTGACACCAACTGTTGGGGATCAGAAGACAACAAAGGAAGCAGAGAGAGCCAATGTTAGACCTTCATTCCACATTCAATCATCGTCTGTTACACCTGCAGAAGTGCCATGCAAAGATTGGCCTGTTAAGCCACTCCAGATGCTGCTCACAAATGGACTGAATGTTTGACCAAGGAGCGCGTTACCATTATCTGGCAAGATAAATGGATGCCTACTAGTACTACCTACTATTTCACACTCAATCACATTGTGTGCATGTATATGCATTTTCTTGTGTGTACATTAAATGGTGCAAGCACATGTAAGTTACTTATACATGGCATACGTATATATAGAGTGCGATGGGTAAATTGTTGCCATTTTAGATTTTTAATTTTGCACATGCATGTTGTTTGTTTTTGATTTTGTCAATTGCACAGTATAGTAGGGTCAGTTGGGCACCGTCTGTGAGAAAAAGAGCACAATGATGCAATTCACTCCAAGAGAAATTTGGAAATGGCATGCTGTACTGCTTGGCATTCACACCAGAAGCTCCAATACAAACATTTCAGAGGGTTTGGGCGTCAATTTGAGGATAGTGCAGAAGATACTGTGTTCCCAAAAGAATTACCAAGAGTGATGAAAACCAAATATCCAGTCAATATCAGGATGTTTGGAGTGTTCACTAGTCATGCTGACCTTATGCCTCCATTCATCAAACTCAACATGGAAACCTATATCAAGTGCCTTGATCAAGGTAGTGCTGCCCTGGGTCAAGAGGGTGGCTGCTGGAAGGCAACAGGCCTCTGCACCATGCCACACAAGCAGGAGAACCATATCATGGTTGTCAGACAATTTCTGTTACCATATCACCCCTTATATCTGGCCACCAGACTGCAAACCCCTTGATTATTATTGTATATGGTGCGCAGTTGAGCGAGAGACCAACAAAACTCCTTGTAACATCAAAGCATTCACCAACTTAAACAAGGAGACCATCCAAAAGAGATGAAGGAGATTCTGAAGTCATTTGGAGGCCGTGGTTGAAGCTAATGACGATTTTATTGACTAATATTATTCTTTAGTATTTCAAGATATTTGTGTATAATTTTGGTAAATATATCTGTTAAAATGAGATGTCAGTGTTATTTTCCTTTTTGTATAATTTAGACGACAATTTATCCATCCTGTCTATTGCATATACGCATGCATAATCATACGCAGACAAAGTGTGACTGACAGAGAATCATCTCTTTTTTTATGATATAGATTGTTGAGACAATTTTGCTGATTTCAATGATGATGGCCAGAGTTCAAAAACATTTGCACAGCCTTGTGGGTGATGTACTATTTTCCTCCTTTCAACCCCTTTCACACAGATGAAATATTGCTAGCCTCTCACTATTCTACTGCTATTTTTATGTTAGATGTTCGGATAAACTACATTCTTGGGATCCACCAGTTCAGACCTTCACAGCACTGTCCTTGCTATGTATGATGAGGTGACTCATCCTCATTTTCTTCATATTCCATTAGAGAAGAGGAAGTTCCACTTGAACAGCTTCTTCCTCAGAACTGTTGCACTGTGGAACGAACTCCCGAGAGGATAGAGGCTATAATTCTACCACAGTCACTTCTACCTAACTTCTCCTGACTCTATTGCTATTGTCATAGCAGATGTTCAAGCAAACTACATTTCCAGGTTTCACCAGTCCAGACTTTCACGGCTAGGATGCACCAAACTACATACACGAAGTCAACTGATCCTTGTTTCCTTCATACTGCTGAGGAGGAAGTTCCACTCAGATAGCTTCATTTGATTGATTCGTTTTCTATGGCTTATCAACCCTTTGAAGGTTATTTAATGCCAAAAAATAGTTTTAGATTCTAAGACTTTTTCTTTTGAAGATAATAATGATTTAGGAATCAAGTCTTACTAATTAACCCATAGCTGAGGGTATAAAAGGTGGCTTCATGTTTTCCAAGGATATTTGCACCTAAGTGAATATAACAAGCCGAATCGCAGCTCTCCAATTAACAATTCCAAGCCATTATCCATTACCCCACCCACACATCCTAGCTTACAGTACCTGATATTCCGAAGCATCAGTTAGCTTCTTCCCTAGAACTGTTGCAATGTGGAATGTTGCTTCTCTGATCACTACAATCTTAACCTCTTCAAGTCAAGTGTCAGCTGTTATCTATCCTACATATCCTCATAATATGCACCCCTCCCTCCCCCCTCCCTCCCTATATATCCGTACAAAATCTCCATTCAGTAACCCTCTACTTTGAGTGGCAATATTAAAAAAATCAGAAGCCACTTTCACTATTTGCCAAGCTTCAGTCGATGGACGGAACATGCTTGCAACAAGGAAGCGAAAAGGTTGCTTGTACTTAGAATCAGGAAAAGACAATTGTAATTTCTTGGAGATGAAATGAGGAAAGAGGTCTTGAACAACTTAACACTCACAGGACATAAAAAAAGCAAGAACGACAGAAGAAAGGGGTTAGTAACCTACCTTGTGAAAATGACTGGGGGAGATGGTGAAAAGACAATCATTACTAAGAACTACAAAAGATAGGAAGTTGTGGAGAGTCATGATTGCCCACATTTTGACGGGACATATAGAACAAGAAGAATTTACCAATTTAGCTCGAAATGAAGATCAATTCACAATACTCAAAAATGGTCAACTATTCCTATGTTAGGAATTCATATTATGTTTAATCTCAAAGAGACCTTGTAGAACATTGTACTGCTACACCACCAAGTGAAGTTGCTGTGGTATCAAAAGCAAGTGATTTTTTTATAGGGCCAAGTTTATAGGGCCTTAGAGGTCTTTAGAGCTCTATCTGACCTACTATGAAAGGTTCAAAGAAATGAAGTTTTACTGTGCATTAATGTACTTAGGAAAGGACATTAGTACAAAGTGAATACTAACTATTCCAAGCTGAATTTTGAACTCAGATCAATGATTTCATTCTCTGTACAACGAACTGTTAGGCCATCCACACCTCGAATGTATAATAAGCTTTGATTTTTGTTTTTTTATAAACTTCCATTGCAGCAAATCAATCAATTGAATTGTTTTTTTAATGGAGCTGAGAAAATAGTGAATTCAGATTGAAGCTGTCTAATTGGAATTTGGCAAGAATCTAAAATTCATCTTTCTATAATGATTGACTTTATCGTGGAAAGGTGTATTGATTTGATTGTTAGTAAGACAGAGCCAATGATCTTGTCTGTATTGATTACAATGGTACAAAGTAATTTAACTGCCAAGTGAGTTCCTCAAGGTTCATATTTTCAGAGCCCATTTTTCTCACTTCCAACAGTAATGAAACTTGAAGAAGTCATCATTAGGAGGAGAGGTGAGAAGAGAAATTTTGGCAGAAGAAGGGAAAAGTTTGAGGGTGGGAATAGTCAGAAGAGGGAGAGAGGAAGAAAAATCAATGAAAATAAAAATTTCAGGAAATGAAAAGAGAAGAGAAGAGTGGGAAAGATAAGTGTAAAAGAGGGACAAAGAAAGGATTAAGAGGAAAGGGTGAGAGGGAGAGAGAAAAGACCAGGGAAAGAGAAAGAATGAAAGAGTCAGGGAGAAGAAAAAGGACAGAGAGAGAAAGAATCATCAGTGAAAGAAAGAGAGAAAGAATGGATCAAAAGGATGACAAAAAGAGAGAAAAGAGCAAGATTGAGAGAGAGGGAAAAAACGTAATAAGGGCAGGGAGAAAAGAGAGAAAAAGTAATGAGGATAGGGTGGACAGATAAAGAGAGAGAAAAATTAATAATAGCAAAGTGGAGAGAGAAAGTGAAATGGGCAAAGTGGAGAGAGAGAAAGCAAAAGGGCAAAATGTAGAGAGAGAGAGAAAGTAAAAAGGGTAAAGTGTAGAGGGAGAGAGAAATAGTAATATGGAGTGTGGTGGAGGAAGAAAAATAATAGGGTCAGAGCGTAGAGAGAGGGCGTAATGGAGTAGAGTGGAGAGTGAGAAAGAAAACATAATAAGGGAAAAGTGGAGAGAAAGAGAGAAAAAGGGCAAAGTGGAGAGAAAGGGAGAAAAAGGGCAAAGTGGAGAGAAAGAGAGAAAAAGGGCAAAGTGGAGAGAAAGAGAGAAAAAGGGCAAAGTGGAGAGAAAGAGAGAAAAAGGGCAAAGTGGAGAGAAAGAGAGAAAAAAGGCAAAGTGGAGAGAGAGGGAAAGAAAAAAGAGCAAAGTGGAGAGAAAGAGAGAAAAAGGGCAAAGTGGAGAGAGAGGGAAAGAAAAAAGAGCAAAGTGGAGAGAAAGAGAGAAAAAGGGCAAAGTGGAGAGAGAGGGAAAGAAAAAAAGGGCAAAGTGGAGAGAGAGGGAAAGAAAAAAGGGTAAAGTGGGGAGGGTGAGTGATATAGTAATATGGAATGTGATGGAAGAGAAAGAGAGAAAAAATAATAGGGTGAAAGTGTAGAGAGAGAGAGAGAGTAATGGAGCAGACCGGTGAGTGAGTGAGTGAGAGTGAACAAGTAATAAGGTTAGAATGGGAAGAGAGAGAGAGTGAAATAAAAGAACAAAGAAAAGCAGAGGAGGAGTATGAAAGAGAGAGAAAGAAAAGAAAAGAAAGAGAATATCCTTCCATAATTTAATGTCATTCTTTCCTTGACTGAATAAAGTTAAACCATAAGAGAGATTTGTCTTTCAACCTGCAGGACATTGGCCATCATTGCCAGCAATTAAGTCCTTAAGCCTTTTGAGACAAAATACCATTCAATGTAAGCTTTCTGACTCCTTGCATCGCTTTTCCTCCCCAACAGCTTGCAATACATCAACTCTCATAGAGTTCCATACAGAACAACCATCTTGCAAAATGATTCATTAACATTCAAAGTTAATGGCTAATTCTGTGCAATTTCCATTGTATCGAAATTGCAGTCATTCTTTTTATTCTAGATATTTACCATATTTGGCTGAGAAGAGCACAAGGCAATTTGGGGAGGAAATGGGAACAGAAAGAATGGGTTGTGCTAATCTTTCAAATGGGGAGGGCATGTCTGCTTTGAATATATCATCATTTATTTTATTTGACCACAGGATTTTTCTTTCATACAAAATGAAAAGGAATAATTTTTTATGAAAGTCATTGAAAAAAGGATTTTGAATTGAAGCAAGTATCTCTATCTACCATGAAAATACAGTTGCATTATCTTTTTTTAATTCAAACGATGCAAGGCAGTAAAGCCACTAAGACACAAGGGGGTTACTGGATGCAAAAGAATGAGAAAACAGAAACATTATTAAGAAGCAAAAAGTTGTTTTTTTTAAGCTTTTCACCGCAAGCAAGGCTGGAAGCCACTAGCACTCAAGGGGTTACAGAAGATTTGGAGTGAGAGCAGATAGGAGTGTTAGAGGAAAGGATGTGGAGAAGGATAGTGGATAGATCAAGGCAAGGGGTTATAGAAGATTTGGAGCAAGAGCAGATAGGAGTGAAAGAGGAAAGGATGTGGAGAAGGATAGTGGATAGATCAAGGCAACTGGAGATGTTGATTGACATTACATTTGAATAGTTGAAGATTATAGTTGTCAGGGAAACAGAAATAAGGAAGGGAGTTCCACAGGCTAGATGTGCAAGATATGAAGCTATTGGAGTAGAAGAGACGTCTACATTTAACAGTTTCAACAGTGAAAGGGTGGGAGTGGGATGCCAGCCTCATAGGACACTTGAATTCATGAAGCCTGGGAACCAGTGAAAGCAGCTCATCGGAGCAATTACCATGAAAGTATTTGTAAAAAAGACAGAGCGAGGTGACGGTGTGTCTGTGAGAGAGCGACTGCAGACGAGATGACAGATCAGAGCCAATTACATTGCATACCCGTCTCTGGATCTTATCAAGAACCCCGAGGTAAACAGAAGGGGCTCCAGACCATATATGGCAGCAATACTCTATGCAAGGGCGAATGGTTGATTTGTAGATTTGAAGGATCGATTCCGGGGAAAAAAATTTCCTGGCTCGGCAGAGGGAGCCAACTTTCTTTGGTGTGGATGAAGCAATTGACTCAATGTATTTGTTCCATCTCAGGTCAGCGGACAGCGTAAGACCGAGCAGCCGCAGAGAGGTGCTCTCGAGAAGTTGAGCTTCAGACATTCTAATGGGATGCAGGGATTAGCACTTAATAAGAAAAAGTTTCTGGGATCCATCTTTTGCCTTGACCAACAGACACAAAAAATATATTACAGTTGTCAGACTACATAAAAATTTAAAGCAATTCACATTTTTAAGCATTTTATTACATATGAATTAAACATATAATCGTCTCTGAATAAATTTCTGAGATAACGAATTTACATTCAGACTCATCCTCAGATTTGTTGTTATTGCAACGTTTCAGCTGTTGAGCACTCAGGCCTTCTTCAGGTATATGTTGGTCTGGATAACTTTCAGGGGATTTCAGGAAATAAAGGGTTCAGTTCAAAATTCCTTGAAAGTTACTCTTATCAACAGAGACGCCTGAAGAATGCCAGGGGACACAACACCTGAAATGTGGTAATAATAACAGAGATAGTCCGAATGGAAATGATATAATAATCTGTCAATAATGCCTGACCAGTGACAATCCCCTTTTGCCTCATTTTCAATATATAACATACAAAAAGAGTTCTAAAAGTTATTAAAACAAAATTTTAGTAAAAAAAGAAAAAAAACTCATCAGTGCTTAAGTTTTAGTGCTACATAATTCCCAGGTATTATTTCCTCTACTGCCAAATTATTTTCCAAAGCCACTTAGCTGCAGTCATCTTGTTCTTGATTTCAGTCATGGTCATTTTTGCTGTTGCTATAGCAGGATATGACAACACAGCCAAGAAATTCAAATACAATATCATTTGATGATCAGAGTCACCTGCAGTAGCAGGACAAAATTTTGCTTACCAGATGAAGTTACCCACACAGTGCTAATGACATTTTTATCCTGTCACTAGAAAGTGTAGAAAATTACTAAATCTAAATTAGGGAGTAATTGAGTAATGGTAAAGTCAGTGGGCAGTGATAATAAAAGCTGAACCTTGCCTATCCAAACCAGGTTCAAATGTGGGTACTAAAACTAAACCATCGTTTTATTTTTTTTTCCTTCCACCTATAGAATTTGCAATGTCACTAGATATGGAATCATTGGATTGAAGGAAAGGTTTGTTGTGCTGGATTATTAAATCCTATCAATAAAATAAGGATGGGTTACTTTTTGGAGAATAAATCTTTGAAGCAAACATTCCAAATACAAAACGAGTATTTTAAGTTTGGATTACAAGGAGTTAAAATTAATAACACAAAATCAAATTTCTACATTAAAAACTAATTGAGGTTGAAAATGTTTTCTTTAAAATAAATCTCTGCTTTCATAAATATTCACTTACGGGTCACTGAGAGCAGTCATTTACAATAAGAAGTTGGCCTTGCCTACATGTGAAACAACCCAAAATATTGTGATTTCTCTCTCTCTCTCTCTCACACACACACATTGTTGCCAAGTAGGGTTTGTTATCTATTGTGGAAATGGTCTTTAAAAATAGCTGAGATCATTATGATTTTTAATTTCCAGCTAAATTTATAGCTAATAAGGTTGGCATGTACTTAGTAAACTTAACACAGACTCAATGAATGAGTCTACCATTCCTCCATGCATTAAAGATCACTGTCATGTCTGATCTGGTGCTCCTACTATAAATCTCACAATTCTTGACAAAATTGAAAGAAATGTCTGTAATGTAATCAGTCCTAGCTTGGCTTCCTTCTACCTTCTCTACAAATATTTCCATGGCATTTTTTCTGATGAGCTTTCGTCCTTGGTGCCGCCATGTCATGAATGTAAGTGTACTACTAGATTGGCAACTCGGTCTCAGCATTTTACTTTTGAACTAGATAGATGTAACTGTCAGTTCTATTCTGATAGTTTCTTTTCTTGCACATCTCACCTGTGGAACTTTATTCTGATTTCTTGCTTCCCTGCCACCTACAGTCTTCAAAAATTCAAGTGCAACATCAATCACCATCTTCTCTTTTCATGGACCCTGTTCTTTTATTGTCTTTTTTCTCACTAAACTCCTCTTACTCTCTTTCATTCCTAGTAACCCCTTGCACCTTAGTGGCATTATCGCCTTGCTTGTGGTGAAATGATTAAAAATAAAGAAGATAAAATTGTTATAGCCTATAAGATCCGCAAGTGATTTCTTAAATCTGATATTAATTAAATTGAGATTTTACTGTAAAAACAAAAATCCCCTTCATTCTTTGAATCCAGTAGTGGCAGTTTCAGTGGTATGTACAAATTGTGGCCTAGTCAACTTTGACCTTCAGAAATTTAAATGTAATGTCAATTATTATCTTCTGTCTTAATTCTTGTTCTTTTATTATTCTCTCTCCTTTTCTTTTTTTCCTTATACTCTTTATGACTCAGTAGCCCCTTGCATCTTAGTGGTCTTAATGCCTTGCTTGGAGTAAAATGATTGAAAAAAAAAGAAAAAGAAGTGATATCAGATTAGTGATAGGTCACTTAAAATAAATTGGTTGACTATCAGTTGTTTATTATGATGCTTAAAAACACAGAAAATAACTTTTTTTTTCTGAAAGATAGGATCACTGAAAAATATTAGATTTTTTTTAAAAACAGTTTTTTTTTATTTTGAATTAGACCACACCATAATTTCAACATGGATAGAAAGCCAACATGTTAATGGCAACTGTTCTGGATTTTGACAGTTCTATGATCTTGCTCCCATACAATCTGTTTTTCCTAAAGTTAATCAATTATTTCCTTTCATGAGTCTGCTTAAAGGAATTTTCTAGATTTTTTTTATTTGATGATATTCCTTTAAGAACAATAAAATAAGCAGTTTATCAAGTAAATAAAATTTGATGAAAGGTCAATAATTAGTTATTTTCATAGTTGGTTGTCTTGCAAAAATTTAGTCATAGAAACAGCTGGAAGCAGATACAGGCGAACAGCTAAAGTGCTAAATACTGCTTTTAGCATTAATACTCTGTTCTGATGTAAACACAGAAGAAAGGAAAATATGCTCTTCTGTCTTAGAGGAGAAAAATGTAAGAGTAAAAGTAAAAAATATTAAAGAAATATGTTCATCTTTATTTCATCACCGTGTCCATCTTAAAGCAGAATAATGTTTATATGGCAAGCTTCCCTGGACAGTTGCATTCTGGAAAATGCAAGCAGTCAATAAATCACATGGTAAAAAATAAAAATAAAAATAGAAAGTCAAGATTGAAAAGATATCAGATTTTGATGGCTGTTGTCTCAGTGGTAAGAGTTTTAAACTGAATACTAACAATGTCTGCTGTTCGTGTTATTGTTGTAATATGAAAATGTAGATTTTATAGACAAGGCTCAGATAGCTGAGAATAAATACTCAACAAAGGCTAAAGTATAAAAGATGTCTGAAAAGTAAAGGACAAATATTTACTATTCCAATACTTTCTGTCTGAATTTTCTAGTATGAGTTATCAATATTTATGTTATATATTAGGACAAATGTCTTCAGCTTTGTTTTTATTATCACCCCCACTGGTGTATCATATATATTTGATTCACACAGTATCACATATATGTGAATAAATTTTTTATTTATTATTTTGCATTTTAATATAGCTTTCTTGACATTCTAGAACCATTATTGGCTTTTTAATTATTTATTTTGTCAACTTTTCAACACTTTCAATGACATGAATAAATTATTATTTTACTTGTTAATATGGGTCCCTTGACATTCTATAACCTTCATCAGTCTTTCAACCATTGATTTTGTTGACTTTTGTACTGTTTCAATCTTATAAGTTTTTATTGCCCTCTGGAGATCTTTGCTTGAATGATATTTTCCATGCTTATATACATCTTTTTTTAATAATTTCTCCTCCATTGATGTATCTCATCAGGTTCATTTTGATTCGATTATTTCTGCCTGAGGTTGATTGGTTTATTTTTTACGGCTTTTCCATGTTATTTAAAATATTTTTAGACTGTAAGAATATTTATTTTGAGATAATTATGATTTACCAATACGAGTCTTACTAATTAACCCATACCTGTGGGAGAAGTGGTGGATTTATACCTTTCACAGGGGTATTTGCATGAAAGTGAATATAATGAGTGAACTATAACTTGAACTGGAACTCAGCTCACTAATTTCCAATTCAGAGCCATTATCCATTACACCACTCACACATCCAAGTTTGCAGCACCTGATGTTCCCAAGCGATGACCCATCTAGATACTGACCAGGTTCAATGTTGCTTAACTGATGATCAAATATTTCTCTTCATCCATTTGCTTTTTTCTTGTTTTTTTTTTCCAAAAACATAGTGAGAAAAATTTATTGCCATTTCTAGTTTGTCCACAAGCAATTTCGGAAGAAAAGAAGAGGCCATCTTTCTTTTATATATAGAACACCTTAAGAAGGCTAAAGAAAAATCAGCCAGAACATTGTGGCAACAACAAAAGTAAGAAAAAGAGTAAATTCAATAGTGTGAACAACTCTTGGAATGATATTGACTCATCATAAAATTACAGTAGATACATTTGATTTGGATAGTATACCTGACGAAGGCTGTAGAATGTATCAGCCAAAATACTGCAATAACAATCATTTATTAGCACCTTCTCTTCCTTTCATATCACACCTCAATCAGCATTAGCATTTTGTTGACTGTAACCCTCTACCTTGAGTGATTCTTGAGCCTCTTATTGGATGAACTTTATTATAAAAAAGAATTAAATTTATCATTCCAAGAAATGTTTTCTTGATTTCCTAAAGTTTTTCTGCTTTTATTATTACATTCTCAATGAATCCATTCTAGTAAATTTCAAGTTTGTAATCCTTATAAAAAAGCTTTTTTTCAAACTGTGATACCATTATGTAACATATCTAAAATTCAGTTCTATTCAAAATTCACAATAAAAATGAATAATCAAGAATGCATAAAACAATAATCAATCAATTTAAAGCTTAGGTAATAACGTTTGCAAAAAAGAAAATAATCAAGAATAATTTCCAATAAAATTCACAGGTAAATATTCACATCTTTCAGGAATCTTTTAAAAAATATCTTTGATCTCTGTTTATGAGAAAAAAAACTGTTCTTGTGAGCAGTTTGGTTCTGTGATGTAAACACAGGAAGAGACTTCAAAACAGAGGAAATATGGAATGCCCAGTCCACCTTAGATCACAGATGAACATAATCACTATCTTTTAACAGCTGCAGGCAGCTTGCCAATTCAGGTGAATCTGAATTATTGGCCATGGTTATGCGTAATTGACAAAATTCTCAATAGACAATTGGCAAAATTTTCATCAAACAGAATTGACAAAAATTCTCAAACAAGAGAAGAAGAAAAAGAACAGAGCAAAATGATACTAAGTAAATAATATGAGAGAGAGAGAGAGAGAGATGTATATGTATATATATATATATATATATATATATACCTGGATTCTATCCTCTTGGGAATATATATATATATATATATATATATATATATATATATATATATATATATATATTGACCACTAATATTATCAATATATATATATATATATATATATATATATATATATATATATATTGACCACTAATATTATCAATATATATATATATATATATATATATATATATTGACCACTAATATTATCAATATATATATATATATATATATATATATATTGACCACTAATATTATCAATATATATATATATATATATATTGACCACTAATATTATCAATATATATATATATATATATATATATATATATATTGACCACTAATATTATCAATATATATATATATATATATATATATATATTGACCATTAATATTATCAATATATATATATATATATATATATATATATATTGACCATTAATATTATCAATATATATATATATATATATATATATATATATATATTGACCACTAATATTATCAATATATATATATATATATATATATATATATATATATATATATATATATATATATATATATATATAAATTTTGATATATAAATAAATTTTTCTCCCCGGAATCAATCCTGCAAATCTATAAATCAACCATTCGCCCTTGCATGGAGTATTGCTGCCATATATGGTCTGGAGCCCCTGCTGTTTGCCTCAGGGTTCTTGATAAGATCCAGAGACGGATATGCAACGTAACTGGCCCTGATCTGTCATATCATCTGCAGTCACTCTCTCACAGACGTGCCATTCCCTCGCTCTGTCTTTTTTACAAATACTTCCACGGTAATTGCTCTGATGAGCTGCTTTCGCTGGTTCCCAGGCCTCATGAATTTAAGCGTCCTACTAGGCTGGCATCCCGTTCCCACCCCTTCACTGTTGAAACTGTTAGATGTAAATGTCTCTTCTACTGCAATAGCTTCATGTCTTGCACCTCTCGCCTGTGGAACTCCCTTTTTTATTCCTGTTTCCCTGATAAATATAATCTCCAACTATTTAAGTGCAACATCAGTCGACATTTCCACGTGCCTTGATCTATCCACTTCCCTTCTCCAAATCCTTTCCTCTTTCATTCCTATCTGCTCTCACTCCAAATCTTCTGTAACCCCCTTGCCGTGATCGATCCACTATCTTTCTCCACATCCTCTCTTTACCACTCCTATCTGCTCTTCCTCCAAACCTTCTATAACCCCTAGCTTGGCCTTGCTTGGGGTGGAAAGCTTAAAAATATATATATATATATTGACCACTAATATTATCAATATATATATATATATACTGACCACTAATATGATCAATATATATATATATATATATATTGACCACTAATATTATCAATATATATATATATATATATATATATATATATATATATATATATATATATTGACCACTAATATTATCTATCTATATATATATATATTGACCACTAATATTATCTATCTATATATATATATATTGACCACTAATATTATCAATATATATATATATATATTGACCACTAATATTATCAATATATATATATATATATATATATATTGACCACTAATATTATCAATATATATATATATATATATATTGACCACTAATATTATCAATATATATATATATATATATATATATTGACCACTAATATTATCAATATATATATATATATATATATATATATATATTGACCACTAATATTATCAATATATATATATATATATATATATTGACCACTAATATTATCAATATATATATATATATATATATATATTGACCACTAATATTATCAATATATATATATATATATATATATTGACCACTAATATTATCAATATATATATATATATATATATATTGACCACTAATATTATCAATATATATATATATATATATATATTGACCACTAATATTATCAATATATATATATATACATATATATATATATTTTGACCACTAATATTATCAATATATATATATATAATATATATATATATATAATTGCCACATCTTACATCAGATGAGAGCAGCCTCCTCACCCTTTGCATCTCTTGTAATGGCTTCTATCTCATTTCAGCGTCCATGGCTCCTAAGATGACTTTTGACACCAGATATATAAGTTAAAAAAGAAAAGCAAAGCAGTATCAATAAAGCAAAAAAGTTTGAATATTGGGTAGGAATAGTAGGAAGTTGGAATAATGTCCACATGCAAAAAGGATGCAGTCAAGTGATTATAGCATTCTGACTTCAAGACAAGAAAGAACCAAAATGTGAGGATTAAAATGAGCATTGTCCATTTTTATTTGTCAGGAAGGATTTGTCTATAAGTTTGGGTATGGGAAGTCACCTTCAAAGTATAATATGGAGGTTGAGTTTTAAAGCAGTTTGTGGAGGAGTGGATACCTATTCCTTTCCAATGGGGAATAAATAATGTACATGAATGATTTTCTGATACACTAAAAACATAGCTGGTGTTATAACAGGTTTGGACCCTTGATAAAAAAAGATAAATCTGTAAAATTCAGAAAGAGTATGAATGCCAACTTAAGTCTCAAGAGACAAAAGACAAGGAAAAGAAATAAAATTTGCAGCCTTATCTAATACGCTTTTGAAAATCACAGAAAAAAGATGGCTGATCAATCCAAACAGGGGAATTGTTGGCTGGAAGAGAAAAAACTTTGATCTGTGTGCCCCATTGTCTGCTTTTCTCACTCACTGAATTTTTTTGTACATGAGACTGGATATGTGGGAATGGCAGGAGAAGACTTGTCAGTTAGAGATCATTTAAAGTTGGACAATAGTCATTTAGAGGAAGGTCAGTGTCAATGAGGCCTGATATACCGGAAGTCATGACATGATAAAAAGGTGAAGGAAAAAGAGAACAAAGAAAAAGGAACAAAAAGAGGAAAAAAGAAAGAGGAGGAAGAAAAAGGGGGTAAAAGATGACAAAATGAAAGAAAGAAAAGAGAAAGATGAAAAAGTGGACAAAGAGAAAGTAGAAAAAGAGAATGAAGGAAAAAGAAAAAAGTAAAAAATCAGGAAAAGAGAAAAAACAAAAGAGCTCATTTACAGAACTATATTAAAAAAAGAAGAAAGAAAAAAGAGAAAAAGGAGAGAAAAGGGAAAAAGAGAAAACAGAGAGAAAAGGGAAAGAGAGGAAAAAGAGAGAAAAGGGAAAGAGAGGAAAAAGAGAGAAAAGAGAAAAAGAGAGAAAAGGGAAAAGAAAAAAGGAGAAAAAAAGGAAAAAGAGAAAAAGGAGAAGAAAGGAAAAAGAGAAAAAGGAGAAGAAAGGAAAATGAGAAAAAGGAGAAAAAAGGAAAATGAGAGGAAGGAGAAAAGAAAGGAAAATGAGAGAAAGGAGAAAGAAAAGGGAGAATAAAGGTAAAAGAGGAAAAGGAGAAAAAAGAAAAAGAGAAAAGGATAAAACGGGAAGAGAAATAAGAAAAGAGAGAAAGGAGAAAGAGAAAAAGATATTAAAAAAATGAAAAGAGACAACGGAGGAAAAAGAGAGAAGAAAGAAGAGAGAAAGAAGAAATAGAAAAAGGGAACAAAGAATAAAGAAAGAAGAGAAAGCAGAAAAAGAGGAAAAAGGAGGAAAGTGGAAAAAGAAAAAAGGAGGGGAAAAAAGTCATTTACAGAGTTATAATCAAATAAAGATCTTTATAATAATAATTGTAGAATGTCCTGATTCCATGATGAATTCTGCAATTTTTGACCAAAGTCTCTTTAAATAACTTCAAGCATTCAATCTGTGTACTGTGTATTGAAAATAAATCATGAGGGATTGTCACTGGTTAAGAATTAATGCAACTTTATGTATGCGTGTATTACAAGAAGGTGTTGACCAAAAGTTCTCAGCTCTACCACTATCTCAAAATCCCTATTTCAATATAGCCAAATTGTTTATAGTTACGTTGTTCTGGAATTGTCATCATTGGTCGACTGAACTTGCTTTGTTTCAATGACTTTTGTTTTGTTATTCTTAGTTACTTAGTTCAATAAATTGTTGAAATAAAAAAAAAAAATAAATAAATATTTTACACAAAAAAAAAAAAAAAAAAATATAGCCAAACATCAGAATTTAATAGGATAAGGGTTTAAAAAAAGCTTCAGAAACAATGTGTGAAGTGTTTTGAACTACACAGTGAACTTGCGGAGTAGCCTTTATGTTTCATGGCTTCTTTTAATTGGGCCAAGACCTTTTCCACATCCACCTTGTATAGAGAGGTGAAGAAATAAATGCTGATCACACATAAAATGCAACAAACTAATTTTGGTGAAAATGCATCAACTGAAACCCAGGCATTTAACTGCATGCTCACTTAAACACAATGTGGCACGTGTTTAAAGTGGTTGTCCTATACATGGATAGGACAGAAAGCCAAAAAAATAGTCTAACCCCATTAACACTTCCCCTTCTTTTGTGGATGCCTTTCCTGTCAGAGATTAATCCAAGCCATCTCCAAAAAGAGAGGTACTGCCTGGAGAACCGAGACCCCTGGAAATTCTTGTTTGTGTTCAAGCTGAAAGGTTTTCAAAATCAGCGGTATTTAACCAAATAACCACTTGAATGGAATGTGGCACAAGGCCAAGTTTAAAGTGGGAGATCCTCACAAAATCTATAAAACCAAAACCTAGCAGCTCATCTGCACTCTGACCTAGCCCAGGTGGCTCAACGGAGGAAGAACTGGCTTGTAAAATCCAGTACAGCCCAAACCAAACTATTAATATTCCACCACCACTGAACAGACCCCAAACTTTCACCTATCATAATGGATGAATCTTCTCTCAAGAAAGTTCCTTGAATGTTTATTGGGACACAAGCTCTCCCCAGATCTCAAGTGGAATTCCTATATCTGATCTATTGCTAAAGATGCTGAAAAAATTGTTGTTTCACTGTACTGCACCAGTAAGTATCCCTTTCCCTGTGATATGCTCTATTGATACAAGAGCCAGATCAGGCAGAAAATGGAGTACTGTCACCATATCTGGACTGGAGCTGCCCACTCCTCACTTGCCTGTCTTTATAGAATTCAAAAACATCTACACAGTCTTGTATGTGATGAATTATTTTTCACCTTCCAACCACTGACAAAACCTTGTGAACCTCTCCCTGGTGTATCACTATTTTCATGGCATGTGTTCTGACATGCTACATTCCTTAATCCCGCAACCCCTGACCTTTACAACTGGGACCCGCCAAGCCATGTACACAAGTGTGAATCATCCTATATACCAATAGCAAGAAGTAAGTTCCATTTGGACAGATTCTTCCCAAGAAATGCTACTTTGTGGCACAGACTCCCAGCAGTATATTTTTCAAATCATGACAATCTTGACCTTTTCAAGTCTAGGGTTAGCTATTATCTTTCTGTTGTGCAGTTATTTCCTTAGAGGAAACTGTATTCGGACTAAATGCGTCCTAAATAAGTTTAACGTACAGAAACGTTAGGAACTTGTAATAAAGTATTACGCAGAGCAATCAAGTTGTGGTCGCTGACTACTTCCTTTTCCTCGACTACTACTGACTCCTCCTTATAATAGATGGGAGAGTCTATTATCTAGACAAGGTGTCTTTCACTATAACACCCCCTTCCTAAAACTTTACTCCGTAGGAGTAAAAGTTTTCTTAATATTTTATTTTATTTTTTTTACAGAAAAGAAAAAAAAACAAAAAAATTTCATTTTTTTAGCAACATCGTAGCGTATCTCTTATGTTTTTGATCCATTTTTAAATGATCAGTTGCCTTTTTCTCTTGGATCGGCGTACCTCAGGTAACATCGTTGCTGGCGTTGGTAGATCAAACGTATCAAAAATCACCTCCACAGGTGTTTCTTCCACTGGAGCGCTGTCAACCACGTCTGAAGAGCGTCGTCTGATCTGGTTAATGTGCCGTCTGCACGTGAATTTTTCACCTTTCACGAAGTACATCATGTTGCCAATCCGCTTTTCTATTTTTCCAATCTCCCAGAATGATTTATTCTGTTTATATACCTTAAAGTATACTTTTTCACCAGGATTGTATTTCTTTACATGAAAAAATTTTTCTGTACCTGGCTTTGTCTTTTTTGGTAATAATATGTCGAAGACAGATATAAGCCGACGTGCAAACATCACCTTGGCTGGCGTTGCATTATTTGGGGTAAGTCTGTATACCTGTAGAAACTTCTGTAGGGCTTCATCTGCAGGTATTTCCCTAGCTTTCTCTTAAAGCTCTTTTAAGGGTGTCGACAAATTTTTCCGCTAACCTGTTTGATCTTGGGTGATATGGAGCTGTGGTAACATGTTCGACATTGTATTCCTTGCAGAAATCTTTAAATTTTTTCGGCGTAAATTGACTTCCGTTGTCCGTCACAATTGTGTCTACTACACCAAATCTTGCAAACAATTCCAGCAGGAAGTTTTTCGTACTTTGCGTCGTCAGATTTCTTATCCTTTGTATTTCAGGCCATTTTGAGAAACTATCCACTACTATGATGTAATGGTATCCATTCAGTGGACCTGCAAAATCCACATGCAACCTAGACCATGGTAGGTCTGTTTTTGGCCAGGGATTAAATTTTACTGGTGGTGCCTTTGCAGCCAAAGCACAGCCTTTACATTTTGCTACTGCATTCTCAATGTCCCTGTCCATATTTGGCCAATAAACAAAACTTTGCATTAGGCTCTTCATCCTAGTGCTGCCTGGATGACCAGTATGGAAATCCTTTAATATTTGTTTCTGGAGTGTGTATGGAATCACCACACGTTCTCTATATAACAATACTGAATCGCAAAGCGAAAACACATTTGTTGTGTACTGGTCCCTCTTGGCTATTTTTTCTTTTACTTTCAAGATATATTCGTCCCTGGTGGCTTCTTCTTTTATTTTTTCTAGAGTTACTGGAAGTTCCCAAACTGCATTACACACAGTAAATTTCAGCTCTTCTTCTGACTTCAGTGAGGCAATTACCATGTCTTCTAATGGTTCGCTCCTTTTAGGAATTAACCTGGACATCCCATCAGCATAGCCAAATTTATTCGATGGTATATACTCCATGCTGAAGTTATAATTTAGCAATATTGTAGCCCATCTTTGTAGTCAGTTTGCTGTATGCTTTGGCAAACCCTTTTTCGATCCAAAAATCGAAATTAGAGGCTTATGATCGGTTTGTAGCTTAAAATGTCGACCGTGGAGAAAACGGTGAAATTTCGCCACTGCAAATATTATTCCTAACGCCTCTTTCTCTATCTGAGAGTAATTCTTCTCAGCCAGAAGTAGTGCTCTAGAAGCATGAGCAATTGGTTTTACTTGACCATCTGTCATTTTGTGTAAAATACACGCTCCTACTCCATATGCACTTGTGTCGCAAGCTACTATGATTTCTAAATCCGGATTGTAATGGGTTAAAAATAATTCCGAGGTTAACACTTTATCTTTTCAAATGCTTTCTGGCATTCCTTCATCCACTTCCAGGGTTTTCCTTTCTTCAATAGTCCATTTAATGGTTCCCGCAGATCATACATTTTAGGGATGTATATTTGGTAATAATTGGCTAATCCCAAAAAACTTTGCAATGTGGTAATATCTTTCGGAGCCGGCATGTCTTTTATAGCCACTGCTCGCTGTGGGTCTGCCCCAGATATTTCACTTTGTCCATAAAAAACTTGCATTTACTTTCCTTGAGTTTAAATCCCAAATCCTGTATTCTGGAAACTACTGCATTTACATGTTTCACGTGTTCTGCAATACTTGTACTTCTCATGAGGATGTCGTCCAGATACGCAACTGCAAAATCCAAACCACCCAACATCGAATCCATTACTTGTTGGAAAATGGTGGGGGCGACCTTAATCCCAAAAGGTAGTCTGTTAAATTTATACAGACCCCGATGTGTGTTAATACACAAAAGTTTAGATGTTTCTTCTTCTACCGGTATTTGCAGATATGCATCGCTGAGGTCTATCTTCGAAAATATTGTGCCTCCATTAAGCGTCGCAAATATTTCTTCCGCTGTTGGTAGAGAATAATTATAGTCTTTGAGTGCCGCGTTTAACCCCGTCAAAAAATCCGCACAAACACGAATGTCTTTAGATTTTTTTTCACGTATACCGTCGGAGCTGCCCAATCACTATAGTCAACTTTTTTGAGTACACCGGATTTCTCTAATCTGTCCAATTCTTTATCAATCTGTTCCATTGAGGCAAACGGAACATTCCTTTTCTTTTTGAATACCGCCTGAGCGTTTTCTTTTAGAAAGAATTTTGCCTCCATCTTGGTACACGTTCCCAACCCTGGAGAAAAAACAGTAGGAAATGTTTCCTTAAGTTTCTTTATTAATTTTTGGGCTTCGGAGTTTAAACTTTCTACCTTGTAAGAGAAAGAATTTATCGGTAGATCCCATAATTGAAATTCTGTTATCCAATTCATACCAAGTAAGTTCGTGGTATTTCCATGACAAATAGTTTAACTTTTCGCGTTTTTTTATTTAACATGACATTTGTAACAAGTTCTCCAATAAATTGTATTTTTTCCCGTCACTAACTTCGCGATTTTCTTTGTCTTCATTAAAGTTGGTTTCCCCAACTTCTTCCACGTATGCAAATTTATGATAGAGAGATCCGAACCAGTGTCAAGTTGCATTTTTATTTTTTTATTATTTATTTCGACGGTAACGAATTTTCTAGTTATTCCATCGTTTACCTCGTTGGACTTTAGTTTTCTTATTTTATTGCCTTTATTTTTTGAACGGCAATGTGTGCTTCTGTGCCCAACTCTTCCACAGTTGAAACATTTTTTATTCCTAAAATTGCAATATCTGTACCAGTGTAGTTCACCGCAAGCAAAACATGGCTTCGGGCGTTTTTGTTTGATAATCTGCAATTTTATTATTCTTTTTGTTGGACTGACTTTCTTCTTTGTAGCGAATTTTCCTTACATGCGAAATGCCAGACTGTTCTATCTTTTTTGCGTCTTTTTTTACGCTAACATATCTTGTGCAGTCTTCTGCCAAATTCTGTACCGTAATACTTGGATTGCTTTCCAATTTTGCCAGTACTAATTTTCTCAACTCTGTCGCCCACGTTATTTGTGGCAAACAAACTTTTTCTTCCTCTTTATGAGTGCAAATTCTCGCCGCCAAAAGTTATATTGGTGAACGAAAAAAATTTTTTTTCTTCCTCCGTATGAGTGCAAATCCTCGTCACCAAAAGTTGTTGTGGAGTTATTTCCTTAATGGAAACTCTATTCGGACTGAATGCGTCCTAAATAGGTTAAACGTACAGAAACATTAGGAACTTGTAATAAAGTGTTACGCAGAGTAATCGAGTTGTGGTCGCTGACTACTTCCTTTTCCTCGACTACTACTGACTCCTCTTTATAATAGATGGGAGAGTCTATTATCTAGACAAGGTGTCTTTCACTATAACACTTTCCAAAATAACCTCATGAGCTTCACTTCTTACATTTTCTTATGCTTATACAACATCACACAGCCTCTAACTGGAGTAACTCTTGGGCCTTGTATTGGCTGAACATGAGTATAATGCAGGTTCCTCAGCATTTCTTATTTTGGGGGACATCTCAGGTGCAAAGGGTTAACCCTAACTTCCTCAGTGAGGTACTGCCTGGGAAGACAGGATCCTTAGACCAGACTTTCATTAATCTGTGTTGATTCAAGTTGAAAGGCTTCAAGTAAAACTTGAACAAAATATGATACAAGATTGATTTTTAAAATAGAAGACTATATGTACATGGGCTAAGGAGAAAATTGCTGCAGTCCCCTTGACACTTCCCCCTTTGATGTTAGATGATGACCCTAGTCTCCTCCCATAGGAGAGCAAAAAGGTGCCCTGGTACAGGACTTCAATGAATTTGTGTTGGTTCAGGCTGAGATGATTCAACTAAAATCCAACTGCTTCCACTTCAAACTGAAAAGCTTACTTACTTATGATTCTAACAAGATATCAACCATGATTGGGTAATGGCCAATTACCACAATTGCCATGCAATTTAGTCAGCAGTGCCATCTACTCTGACTAACTACACACTCCATCCAATGATCAAATGGGACATAACTCACACCAACTCTCATATTTAACAAAACTTATCTGCAATGATATTTCTGCTCTGATTACCCGCAAAAGGCAAATATTTAACAGATGTGACAGAACCAACACTGATGAATGCATTTTGATTTATATACTGATTTAATGATGATTAATGTGTGTGTGTGTGTGTGTGTGCATAAATTAATCAATATCTCAAGTAATATGAAGTGTGATTAGTGTTATATTAACCGTTTCCTTATGAGGAAACATTCACCATTCATCGACCAAACAGCCAGTACTCTTGTGGGGTTTTTTGATAAAACACTCCAGCTATCAAGCAAATAAGTGACGTGAGTTAACGCCCTTGG
This sequence comes from Acanthosepion esculentum, assembly GCA_964036315.1. NCBI lineage: Eukaryota > Metazoa > Mollusca > Cephalopoda > Sepiida > Sepiidae > Acanthosepion > Acanthosepion esculentum. The sequence continues at coordinate 22,275,204 of OZ038503.1, read as the reverse complement.
CAGAGTAGGGTCAACCAAGATGGATTAGGACCTTTGCAACAGTTAAATACCAGTCTGGTTCAGAGAAGAGGTCAGAGCAATATGTGCTAGAGCCAACGTCCAGACTCACACCACGGTAACAAAGATATTCATAGATGTTGGTTGACCGCCTCACTTCACTTTAGCTCATAGAGTGCAAACCTCATTGACTGTAAGTACCATATTTATGTCATGTTATATAGTTGTTTTACATTACTGCATTTAATAAAAATGGTAAGTGTATTCTGGCACCATTCTTACCATTTCTCTTTAGTACCTTGTATTTATTCTTGTTTGGGAGCTACAAGAGGTAGGGAACCGTTATCAAAGAACAACCCAATACTACTTTCAGTTAAAATTTATAAAATCTTTCTATTGAAACAGGAAAATAGGTTTTTCAAGCCCATTAACTGTTATAGCTCTTTTCACTATTGATGGGAGTTTCCTTGCTAACCTTTTGTTTGAATTAGTGTGGAATGTCAACATACTAATTATGTCATTATTTTCTCTTCAAGTTACATGTGCTATCTATTTTAGTTGTTGCCATTGATGAAAGTCCTCAAGTGATACGGTTTCTTTTATTTAGTACAATTCTTTCTTTGTGATTCTGTAGTGCCAGTCCATAACATTTGAAGAAGGATGATCTACAAGCTTCATTTACTTACAGCCTTTTCTCACCATTGATCTGAGAAAGCAGTTGCATACAGCTGACAGTTTAGATATTTCTGAACAGGTTTGGCGTCATGTATGGCATCCATATGAAAGTCTCGATCTGATGTGGTTATTTAAGAACATTTTTATCAATATGGAAGATGAAATTGGCAAGCTGAGTATTGATTCCGGCCTACACTGTTCTGTTCACACTAATAACCTAGGGAAAGGCAGGAATATCTCTTTTCTTTCCTCCCGCCATCAGCTATGGGTTAAATAGCAGGATAGACAGAGAACCTTAGCTCTGGGTGTTAGCCAGTTCAGGAGTCGGACTATTCTGAATTAACAACCATAGAGAAGACAACAGGAAAAAATTTGAGTATCTTTCACAAAAAGTCATATCAATTCATGGATAATTAACAAAATGGAAACTGCGAAGTGCTATAACCGAGAAAAATCCAAATTATGTCACTGATAACAAAGTTAAACTGGAACATCATTTGCACAATGTTAGGTAAATGTCTTTGAGTTTTAATCCGCTCTCTATTTCTGGTGCAATGCCTTACACCAGTTATAACCGTATAACTGGTGTTAGGCATTTACAAAAATCTGTGAAAATTTCCTAAAGAAGGAACATTGGTAAGCATTAGCAAACACTTATCTTTCTTTTCCTGTGTACACATGAAAAACATTTTTGGACAAAATAGTCACTGGCAATAGTACACATACATCAGTCTTGTGAGACTGGAACCTACTAAGGTTGTTAGCTAATCCCTGTTGCAGATGCCTGCTCGGGCATTTTTGTGTTCCTTCAAAACTCACAGAGCCAACCTGTGGTTTATACTGCAATAATGTTGAATGGACCTTGGTTAGATTTTCTGAAAGAGAGATTATAATCAGCAATGTCTGTCATTCTCAGCTGGAATTATTATGATCAAAACCAAGACTTAACTAAAAAAAAAAAAAAAAAACAACAAAGAAAGCCAACAAAATACTCTGATAATGGAATAATGGTGTTATGAATGTTCTGTGAATAAAAGATTATGTTCCCACAAAGTATGGAAACTTTTACATCAAAATGATGTAATCTTTTATAAATTTGTGTAAGGCTAAATATTGTCTGTGTCTCCCTGACCTCACATCAGTAATGCAAAACAGCCTAACCTATACAAATAATATACAAAGGGGTTACACTCAGCCTTATATATATATATATAGTTAAAATCCTAGATCAATTCTGTGGACAAGACAAATTGGTTTAAGATGACAACTGGAAAAAAATCTTAGTTTTTTTTCAACGCATTTCGTCTTCCGACTTTTTCAAGGCAACAATAAAATCGAAATGTTTTTTTTTGTTATAGTTACATTAAAAAATCAAATTTAAAAAAGTGAGAGACACTTCTGCATAAGCCTCTTTCTGGCTAATGTAAATTTCCTTTATACTAAAAGATTTTTTTCTTTCCATGTTGACAATATAGTTAAAATTCCCAGATCAATTTCAATTTTATTTTTGCCTTGAAATAGTCAGAAGACGAAACATGTCAGCAAAAAAATTAATATTTTTTCCATACACATATATATATATATATATATATATATATATATATATAGAGAGAGAGAGAGAGAGACAGACAGAGAGAGAGAGAGAGAGAGAGAGAGAGAAAGTGATTTACTAGGCACAATTTAGATGTGGCACAGGACTGAGATTAAAGAACACTCAGTGAGGATCAAACTCCTTACTCAGTTATAACTAATTGAGCAAGACAAGCTTGCTAACCATTACACCATGTTGAAGTAGACATAAAACTAAGTGTAGCTTAGATTTGATACAAAGCTGCAATTATAGAGATGACTGAACTCCTTACTCAATTATAATTGATCAATTTAGATTAGATTTTTCATTTTTAAGCTTTTCACCCCAAGCAAGGCTGGAAGCCGCTAGCACACAAGGGGTTACACAAGGTTTGGAGGAAGAGCAGATAGGAGTGGTAAAGGAGAGGATGTGGAGAAAGATAGTGGATCGATCAAGGCAAGGGGGTTACAGAAGATTTGGAGCGAGAGCAGATAGGAATGAAAGAGGAAAGGATGTGGAGAAGGGAAGTGGATAGATCAAGGCAACTGGAGATGTTGATTGATGTTACACTTAAATAGCTGGAGATTATATTTGTCAGGGAAACAGGAATAAGGAAGGGAGTTCCACAGGCGAGATGTGCGAGACATGAAGCTATTGGAATAGAAGAGACGTCTACATCTAACTGTTTCAATGGTGAAGGGGTGGGAACGGGATGCCAGCCTCGTAGGACGCTTAAATTCATGAGGCCTGGGAACCAGCGAAAGCAGCTCATCGGAGCAATTACCGTGAAAGTATTTGTAAAAAAGACAGAGCGAGGCAATGGCGCGTCTGTGAGAGAGCAACTGCAGACGAGATGACAGATCAGGGCCAATTACATTGCATATCCGTCTCTGGATCTTATCAAGAACCCTGAGGCAAACAGCAGGGGCTCCAGACCATATATGGCAGCAATACTCCATACTTCAGATGTGACACATGTGTATGGATTGAACTCACTCCTTAGTCATAATTCGTCTAGCAAGACAAACTTACTAAGCATTATATCACATCAAATGATGCCCATATCATTAGAAAATGTCTAACTCATCAATGAATGATATCATTTATCTCCAACGAAACATCACATCTGTTTAATTAGACATTTTCTTAAAACTCTACTGTATTATTTAAACAAGGGAATAACAGTAAGTTTGTGAAATTATTATTAGGAACATTAGAAAATTATTCAATTGTTTCACTTATGATCAGCTCGTGTAATAATGTCTGGAGTAAAACATTCACATAGAGTTGGCATAATGACAAAAAAGAACTTGAGAAAATAGATGTCTTGCTGAAAATGTTGTTTATACAGAAATTGTAGAGAGGGAAAAAAAACTCCAATGACAACTTATTTTCTTTATTCATAGAATGCATATTTGCTTAGTAATGCAAAAAGATAAAAAAAAAAATATATATTTTAATGACAAAAGGAAAAAAAAATATGAGGAAAAAGAAAAAAGTATATATAAACATAATAATATTGTGTCATTATTTTATGCAAAAATTATTTGTTTTTTTATTTCTTTTCTTCATCCATTAAAAATATTTCCTCACTTTATTATAAATAAAACAAATTTTCCTCAATTATATTTTTGAAATTCACTTAACATGAGATTCAAGCAGTGGGTGAAATTCATGAAATCTTTCTATTAAAACAGTTTTTAAGGAAATTAAACTTCCCAAGTGCACTGTTATATTGATAGGAGTTTCTTTCCAAATCTTTTGGCTTTGGTTGTGTGGAAGATCAAAATCTTGATTATATTATTATTTTCCCTGTTAGTTACATGTAATATCCATTTTAGTTGTTGCGACTGTTGAAAGTTTTCACGTGGATTTCTTAAAATTTTCTTAAATAGCAAATATATTCAAGTTAAAATCTACACTTTGATTAATTAATCATCTTGTATTTCTTTTTATTCAATTAATTTTAATTAATTTTTCTACTGAATTATTCAATTTAGCTTCAAAATTTTTCTGTCAACGGAAAAAGAAAATATCTGAAAAACATGAAAATAGATAAACAAAAGACAAAATGCGAAAAAATATTTTCAGAGAAGGAACTTCTTCAGGCAAATCGGGATTTTATTAATCAAGTCTAAGAATAAAAGGTAAAAGTTGGAAAAATGCAACAAACGTCGATTATAGTTTACAGCGAAAATTTAAACACAGACACTCAGAAAGTCGCTGACAATTTTAACCCAAGGGAAATAACTATATTCTATCTCATTAGAGTTATCTCCCTTTCATAACATGACAAAGGGATGTATAATTTTTCCGATATGTCAGTGTCTGCTTGATATGAATTTTCGTTAGAAAGAAATATATATATATATTTGGTTCGATTAATGTGATTGAGCGCTTTCTAATAGATACCGCGCATATAATGTACAAATAAAAATATATATAATATATTACACACATATATATACATTTATTTATATTTATATACACACACTTTTCACATATATATATTTGTGTGTGTGTATATATATATACATTTATTTATATATATATATAACTTGAAACGACTGAGATGTTTTACGGAAGAATGTTGAGAATACATGACAAAAGAGGAAGCTGTAAAGGAGAAGCAAAATTGCAAAGAAACTTGAACTCTTATTCTGGGGACACATAATAAGGAAAGAAGACGCGGAGAATTTACCACACCCAAGGTGCATTGTCAGCAAAAGACCACAGAAAAGTAGGGTGTAAACTATTCTAGAAATTAGAGCAAAGAAATAAATTAACAAGTACTACAAAGTAAAAGAGGAGTTAGAAAGAAAAAAAGTAATGCTGAAAGCTACAAAACATGGAAAGCTGTGGAGAGTCATGACTGCCTACGTTCTGAAGGAATATGGTACATAGAGGCAACATATTATTGGTAATATTGGCCGTTTCCCTACAAGGAAATATTTGGCATTCACTGAATGAGCAGCCATTACTGCCTTTGGTTGAAATTTATAAAATCTTTCTCTTGAAACAATTTTTCAGGAAAATAGGTTTCTCAAGTCCAGTAGTTGTTATCACTCTTTCCACTATTGCTGGAGGTTTCCTTCCTAACCTTTTGTTCAAAGTAGTGTGGAACATCAACATCTTAATTATGACATTATTTTCTTTTTGTGTTTCAGGTACTATCCATTTCAGTTGTTGCTGCAGTTGGTAGTCCTCAAGTGAAGGGTTTTCTGTTATTTGGTACAGTTCTTTGTTTGTGATTCTGTAGCGTCAGTCCACAGTGTTCAAAGAAGGGTGGTCTTTGCCAAAACCCTCAGGCTTCACTCCTTCAAAGCCTAAGCTTTTGAGGAGGTCATGAATGTACTTCTCCCTTCATTGTACCCTAAAGCCAGATATCTAGATAATTCGCTATCTTCAGTGAGTGCCCGTGCAAACCACTTTCCCATGAATATTTGACTAGTCCAGACAAAAACAAAATCAGATATTTGTGTTTAAAGACAGAGAACAAACAAAAAAAAACTATTTCTAAAAAGATTTCATTATCAACAAAAAAATATTAAATACTAGAAACAAACATTTCACGGTTTCCCTATTTGAATTTTCTGATGAATCTTAATTCTTAAGTGAACGATTGAAGCTCTATGTTTAGTTCTGCAACAATAAAATATCCATAGAAATTCTATTGCATTGTTAAATATTTAAGCTTAACAACTTTATAACAAAATATTGCAACAATAGTGATAAATATGAATGCTGCTTGTTATTTTAAGAAGTAAGGGGGTACAAATAAAAAGATCTGAAACTGACAACTTTTCCCATTTTAATATCTGTCTATATTTCTGAGATGAGGTATTGTAACTATTTACACTATTTACATTGTTGAGACTGTTGTTCTCATCTTTATTGTCATATACACAACGTTTCGGCTGTTGTACACTCCGGCCTTCTTCAGGTAATATACATTGGAATATACACAATATACATTTTCCCATTTCACTGAAACAGACGTTAAATACTTCTATTTTTTCTTTTCTTTTTTTTCATTTTCTCATTGAAAGCAAGTAGCGTATCTGATATGTCTTTTTCATCTTTCCACGTGATCAAAACGGAATAGTCCATTATTTATGAGCTATTGGCAGGGAGTAATGGTTGCGCTAAGTGAGGAACAAGCAGAATTATAATTAAATATTCTTTAGGAATTTTGAAAAAATTGATCAGCTATTTACTTTTTCAAATTATGCATCACTTCCTGCATCACACTTCATATCTCTCTAAAATAACTCCACTAGAAAATGAACAACATTTGTGTGGGTGTGAAAACCACTACACACATTAAGTTCCTCAAAATTCAGAATAGTAAATTTCTGACAAATAAACATTTAACTTTTTAAATTTTAAAACTATATAAAATCATTTATGCAACTGGAATAAATTGAAGTATTTCTTTTATTACCATTTTTTTAACTTCTTTAAGTTCTTCACATAAATGCACATACAAATTTAAAATGTTATGCAAAATAAAAAAAAATCTTCACATAAATTTTACATGAAAATTATTTTATTAATTTAAGTTTATTAGAACTAAAATATAAAAGGCAACAGGTTTGTAGCCTGTGGTCCCACTAATTTTTTTGTGGTCCAATAAACTAGTGCCTACTGTGGTCATGTCCCCCACCCGCCCCAGTAAAGAACCACTGAGTACAGAAACTTTAAGTAATTCATGGAAAAGACAAGTTATCTTTCTTTAATAAGAACTGAAATATATATATATATATATATATATATATATATATATATATACATACATACATACATACATACATACATATATATATAAGTGAACATTGAAGTTAACAATCAGAGGCCTGACGATTGCATCCAGCATGAAACAGCCTGTTGCCTCTGAGTGTTGACTTCAATGTTCACTTTTATATTTATATTTACATATGCTCTATCTCTGATACTGAACACTTTATCCCATAAATATAGGACACCTTAAAACTATATTTATATGTGTTATGATGTTGATTTGGGGGTGGTCGAGACAAACGCCAAATAACACGTAACAATAAAAAGGGTTTTAATAGGTTGGTAAAAAGGTACAGAAATCGCCAGAGTAGTCAATAACTAGCTCAGCCAAGAACTTCTCTGTCTTCCTGTCTCCCTCATGTCAACTGACATGCCACTATTTAAAGTCTTTGTTCCCAGACGCAAGTTCATCTTCAAGAGGGGTGGTAGGTTTCCGACACAACAATATGTCTTTATTTACAAATGTCAAGTTTAAAATTGATGACCTCATACCGCTATGAATTGAAAATGAAGACAACATTAGTCGCATTCAGTTATTAATGACATTATAATGTTTTTTTTCGTTAGTAATTATGGGAAAAGAACAAGAATAGTCCAAACATATATCATGGTATCAGAAGTAATATTTCTGATGGAAACATCATCAAAATCTGAAAAAGATCATCTTCTGTCTTCTTAATTCTTGTTCTTTTATTTATTATTCTCTCTAATTTTATTATTCTCGCTCCTTAATAAGGTTTTCATTTTCTCATATTCTCTAACATTCAATAACCCCTTTCGTCTTAGTGACTTTATCGCCTTGCTGGAGATGAAAAGATTAAAAAATACTCACTGTAATTAACAAACAGGAACAAAATCCACTGATAATACCCAATAAAACAATCAAAAATACCAAATATGTAATCGACAGTAAGGATTTGAGAGTAATCTCCCTTGCAAAGGTAAAACATGATACAATATATCAAATGTTCCTATGTCAGCCAATATTTTCACAATAAAATTGGTCTTAACCAACCATGATGGGAAAATTTTCAAAGATATTTTTATGTTAAATATTAATAGAAGTATCTACTGGTCATAAAGTGGGTGATCGGTTTTCTATTGTATTAAACTGATCCCCCTAAAACAATACCAATAAATACCATGCAAACTGGCTTAGAGCTTTATGTTGAAACACCAATTCTTGTACGGTCACCAAAGTTAAGCACCATCATCCCTGGTCAATACCTAGATGAGTGACAACTTGGGAATATTAGGTACTGTAAGCTTGTATGTGCAGGTGGTGTAATGGATAATGGCTCAGAATTGGACATAGAAGTGCCAAGTTCCTATTCCGGTCTGGTTCATTATATTCACTTAGGAAATACTCTTAGGAATGGTATTAATCCAGCTCTTCTTGAACCAGCTAGGGGATGAAGGAGCCAACCTCTCATCCAGCCATCAGATTAATCCAATATAGCTCTATAGTCATCATTAAAAATTACTGTTGAGAAATCAGTTTTCATGTACTTCTTCGTCCAATTTACACATTTCCTTTTGTGATGTCGACTTAACATTTTTAATTTGGTTTTCATTTCTTTAGCCAATGTTCTTAATAATTTGTATTTTTCCCTCTCTGTTTACATAAGCAATTCTACAAAGCTTCAAATATTTTCTTGCTGGTAAAATACCCTTACCTTGATTATTACGCTTTTAGTTTTTCTCAAAATTCTTTTTTATGATATTCTCAAAGGCAGTTTTTTTTTCCTATCTTTTTCTGAAATTGCCAATAATTTCTGACATCAGATTCCTATCAATCAATAACTTTACAATATCTTTACTTTTGAGGTTATATATATTGGCAATACTTAAATTGACTTGTCCACTTGTAAAAAAAACAGAGACAATTGCGGAGGGGATAATTTTTCCAGATTAATATTCATTAAACCTTTGTCAAGCCACAGCATGTGTCAGAATCTGAAAATATTGAATTTTTTATCATTTTAGAAGAAAGGTCCTGTTCATAATATAAATACAATATCAAATCAACCTCTGTCTTCTTAAGGCTTATGATCATATCACATTGAAGCACTGGTCCACGTATGATCACCAAAGTTAAGTTACATTGAGCCTGGTCAGTATCTTGATGGGTGACTGCTTGGGAATACTACATGCTGTAAGCTTGGATGTGCAGGTGGTGTAATGGACGATGACTCAAAATTGTTAATTTGAGAGACAAGTTCTAATTCCGGTTGGATTCTTATATTCATTTATGCACAAATACCCTAAGCAAAAGTATGACTCCACATCTTCTTACCCCAGATATGGTTAATCACAAAGACTTATGTCACTAATTCATTATTACTCCACAAAAAAAATATGATTACAATCTAAAAATATTTTCTTGAATAAACTGCAAAGAGTTGATAAGACATATAAAACAACTCAATCAATGAAATAATGATTAGCTACACAAACATGTCTTTTAGATACATTTAAATTCTCTGTAATAGAAATGTATAGAAACTATCATGGCCACAGTGAGGGATCAATTTATATATTGAGTGTAATGTAGAACTGATCCCCCACTTTATGTCCACTTATAATTTCTTGACTATTGATAAACCATAGAAAACAAATGAATGAATGAATGAATGAATCAATCAATGAAATACTGATTAGCTACACAAACATGTCTTAGATTTATTTACATTCTCTGGAATATAAATGTACAGCAATTCATGTGGTCACAAAGTGAGGGATCAGTTTATATATTGATTACAATATAGAATTAATCCCCCACCTTATAATTTCTTGTTTGTTGATAAAACAAATGAATGAATCAATGAATGAATCAATCAATGACATACTGATTAGCTACACAAACATGTCTTTTAGATATATTTAAATTCTCTGGAATATAAATGTAGAGAAACTAACGTGGCCACAAAGTGAGGGATCAATTTATATATTGATTTTAATATAAAATTGGTCCACCACTTTATATCCACATCATAATTTCTTGTTTATCAAATTCTGATTAGGTATGAATCAATTTCTTCTCTCAGCTAACTATTATTATCTTAGAAAAAAATTCTTACAATCTAAGAATATTTCCTGGCTTTAAATAACCTACAAAGGGCTGATAAGCCATAGAAAATGAATGAATAAATCAGTCTGTCAATCCATGACTTTCTAAAAAGTTACCTGCACTGTCTTCTTTATTTACAAATGTCAAGTTTAAAATTGATGACCTCATACTGCTATGAATTGAAAATGAAGACAACATTAGTCGCATGCAGTTATTAATGACATTATAATGTTTTTTTTTTCGTTAGTAATTATGGGAAAAGAACAAGAATAGTCCAAACATATAACGTTTATTGTATTAAAGAAACAATACATAACATTATTCAGTCTATCAAACCAACCCTCACATTCCTGCATCAAGGCTGGGAGGTCATTAGGGTGGCATCCTGTGTTATAACATAGTTGGTCAATGGAGGAGATCGCTAGGCATCCAACCTGGCTTGGTGTCCAGAGCAGTAGATCACTCGCAAGTTCTTGTTTTGCTCACCAGCAGTGTCCTGCAAAGTGCATTCTGCGTTCACGTAAGATTGTAGCAATATCAGGGATGGGTCCATAGAGCTGTGATTTAGTTGGATGCTGTCTCCAAGAGATGCTAAATATAATTCTCAGCATCCTAGTGTAGGTTTCATCAAGCTGTCTTTAGGGTTTTAGTTAATGTCCAAGCAGCGGCACCATACATTAAAACCAATACTACAGTGACATAAAAGAAACTTCCAGATTAAATCCATTTTATTCAAGGTGGCACAGGTTTTTGCTATGTGAATTTTCACATCCTTTTCTGTTGAATTTATCTCACTGCCTAGGTATGTAAAAGATTTGACAGATTTTATTGATTCTCCTTATTTTGTATTGAGCATTGCTGATTGATGCTTCTAATTCAATTTTAGAGGCCTTGACATTGTTGCAACCGAGGCAAGGTTACTGAACAGGATAATCACACAAAGGTTGGTAATGAACGATAATACTTAGGACAAGGATAACACATAAGATTCACCAGTGGCACGTAGAAGAAGTAGTCAACTGCTAAAAGTGAGCCAAATGAATTTCACAATTACTCTCCATCTGCAGACCAACATACAGTATTTACTACTGTATTTATGTGAATGGGGACATACTCATTATTGTCCATAGGTATGCTACAACAGACATAGAGTCCAACATTGTTAGCAGCATTTTCTAGATGATATAGGAGAGCTGTGAATTGTGAATATTGCCTTAAGTATAGTACAATAAAAGTTCTGCTTTCATAAGTCCTGCATGTTGTATCAGAAAGGAGAAACAAGGTACGTATTACATGTTCATTTGTTGAAGGTGAAAAGAGGACAAAGAGACAACAAGGAGACAGGTCACAATTGGATGGTTCTGTATCCAATCCTGAACTCCCACACATGCAGGTTTTGGCAAAGCCCCAAATACTACTGTTATGTATGTATTCTGACCAGTGTATGAATGTGTGTTAAAGTATATATATGTGTGCATGTGTGTGTATGTTAATTCACTATATAAACACAGTTTCAAACTAGACATTTGTCAGTAAAACAAAATACAGATAACTCTTTCAGATTGATTTGTCTTGTACAGCTTATCAACTCTTTGCGGCTTATTTAAAGCCAGAGAATATTTTTAAATTTTAAGAATTTTTTTTCCTTTTTTGAGATATTTTTTTATGAATGGACCAATCTATTTAATTAGTGCAAAAATCTCTCTTGCAATTGTTAACTTTGGTTTTTGATGACTATTCTGTGGAAACTCTATTTCAGATATTAAACATGGAATAGAAAGAAAAAAAAAAAGGAAATTGACGAAATAATAGCTGTTCTCTTTAGCTTCTTTTAAGCTATAAAAAATAATTTTGAGCAAACTCTGACTGAACAAAGGAATCTCTTCACTTCTTAAAAGGCAGCCAACAGTTTGTTTGAAATATTTGCAAGATTTGCTTGGTTGATTTTGTTTTGCAGCATATCAATCTCTATGGGTTTATTTAATGCCAAAATCTAAATAATTTGAACACAATTTTATGATTTCAACTAAATATATAGTTGGTCATTTTACTATAAATATGTTTTGTTGGTCATTTCACTATAAATATCTATTGGTTATTTTTTATATAAAAATATCTTGCTGGTATTTTTACTACAAAAATATATTTTTATACTTTAATAGTATTTTGTTTTTGTTTGTTTGGAATGGGGTCATTATTTCCCCATAGCTGGGACCCTAACAGGGGCAACCACCCCAGGTCAGGGTAAACCTGGGAACAACAGCAAAATATTGCAAGATGAAAGAGGCTAGTTTGTGTTGAGGTGAACATTTGAATTCTGTTTTATTCAATTATTTTTTTGAGGCTTCAATGGTTGAAGAAGAAAAGGCAACAAATGTCAATCGCAGAATCCTTGTTCCTTTAATAAAGCTCAACATTTGAGCCTTATTTACAGTTTATTCCTTCATTTTTTTATTTAGTTATTTCATTAAGATTAATACCGTTTTTTGGGGGTTTTTTTTAATGATTTCATTTTAGCAGAGTTTAAAATCTTGGCCCTATTTAAACTCATTTTTCCCAAAAATAAATTTTGTTTGAGAATAATTTTTGCGGATGAGAGCTCATGCGAACTTCCTCAATCCATGGCATTTGTCAGAATTGGAAAAATACTGATATTTTTATCATTTCAGAAGTGGGAGTCCTGTTTATAATATAAATACAGTCTTAAAGCGATCACTGACTTCTTAAAATGTTATCTGTACTTTGTTTTTATTCACAAGTATCAAGTTCAAAACACTCTGCTTAAGTTATTGATAACTGCATATGACTGTTGTTGTCTTTTCCAAATCCCTTCTAAAATTATGAAAAATCAATATTTTTTTATTCTGACAAATGCCATAGCTTCAAGAAGGTCTAATTAATGTTAATTTACAAAAACTACTTTAAAAAAAAATTCTTCCTTATTTATTTTTAAATGTGTTTAAGTATTACCAATCTTTGAAGCTACATTGTTATAATGAAAGAGGCCTTTTAAAAGCTAAGCAAAGTATTAAGAAACAGAAAAATTTAATTAGAAACAAGGAAAAGATTACTGAAATGTTATGTAATATGAGTCCTCCTATATGGCAGTAAATGCTTGAAGGATGCTGAGAATAACATGGACCAAACATGTGAGCAACAATTAAGTTTTAGAGAAAATGAACTTAACCACTCTTATCTAAATTTTGATAGACACTTTTAGTGATAATTTAACACACCAGCAGTGGACCTTGAGAAGCGAAAGCCATATGGTTTGTCTGAAAGAAAACCCTGTGAGGTGAGATGCTTAACCAATTTAGAATTGGTTAGAGCCTCTAGTACTTTGCTAAAAAGAGTTAAAGGAGTAAGAAAATTGTTTGAGAGATCAGAAAATTCACCCAAGTGCTTAAAAGCAAGAACTATAGAAGAGAATTTCTAGCAAGCTGGAAAGCAAGAAACAGCAAGACATGTGGCAGCATTACTCCATTCTTGGTCTAATCTGACTTGTGTGCCGGTAAAGCCTGGTACAAGAAGTTAGGTACTTCTTGGAGCAATAGAATGAGTCAACCAGGACTTCAAGCTGCTACAAAGATGACTGAAGAACCAAAATCTCTTAGAGTGCTAAGAAGATCAAGTTCCTACATAGATTATCTTTCTCTCTTTCCAGTATCAATAAATGGCTATTAACTATTCCATGTAGATAATGGTTGCCCAGTAATAAAAGTAATGTTAATGAGACACTGACATCATCACAAGAGACAAAACTTTTACATTACCTCAGGTGATGACCAATTATAATTTACCTATTTAAAGTCTTTGAACATTTTGGTGGTTGGGTGGTGGTGTGAATACACAGATGTCCTTCCTTACAAATGATAAATGCATCAAGTTCATGGCATTAGATAGGCACAGACAGACTTAAAAAGCTAAGCTGGAACCATTTTTAAGACAATCTTTCAAAGCTCAGATTATTCTAATACAGATATTTATATGATACAAGGTCTATTCAGAAAGTAAATTGTTATTTTGAATATCTCAAAAACAGGTTGATTGGCCTTTAGGCAATTTGGCAACCAATTAGAGGTGACCTCACTGTGCATGCATGAACAGTAAACCTCCCATGGAGTTATTATTTCTAATTGAACAGTATTTCTTATTATTGTAAATATTATATTCAGTGACGACATGTATTTGAGCCATCATCCCTCCTTTATTTTGTGACAGAGAAATTGCCATCTATCAGCCAAGATGTGGAAAAGCCTTGTCTATACTGTCAGCTACTTTCTAAGATCAATGGTTACAAAAGGCTTTGAGTGAGTGAATCTTGGGGATCATGGCAAAAGCCATCCTTCTTTGAACCTTGAAGACTGGTGCTACAGATTCACAAACAATGAACTGTACTGAATAACAGAAACCATATCACTTGAGGACTTTCAACAGAAGCAACAGCTAAACTGGATATCACATGTAACTGAAAGAGAAAATATTGACATAATCAAGGAAGGAAACCTCCATCAATACTGGAAAGAGTGATAACAGCTACTGTGCTTGAGAAGAGAAAAATAATGAGATAATCAAGATGTTAACATTCCACACTACCTCAAATAAAAGGTTAAGAAGGAAACCCCTATCAAAAGTGGAAAGAAAGATAATAGCTGCTGGACTTGAGAAACTTATTTTCCTGTAAAAATGTTTTTTTAACAGAAAGATTTTATAAATTTAAACCAAAAGATATCTATAAGTCTACTATTCACACTTGCATTGAGTATTGCTGCCACATATAGTCTGGTGTTCTGGTTATATATTTAGAGATCCTTGATATAATCCAAACAAGAATCAGAAATATTATTGGTCCTGACTTAGTGTCTTGGCTTTAGCCACTTTCCCCACCACCTTAATATAGCTTCCTTGTTCCTTTTCTATAAATATTTTCATGGTAATTGTTCAGATGAGCTCTTCACTGTGGTACAGAAACTTTATGAATTTAAGTGCAGTATTAAATTAAGGACAAGATCATCAATTCACAGTTGAATTGGTTAGATATAACTGTGAGTTCTATGCTAACAGCTTCTCTTCTCACACTTCTCGCTTGTTGAACTCTCTTCTGGCTCCATGCTTTGTAGCCAAATTTGACTGTCAAAAATTTAAGTCATGTCAATTTTTTCCTTGTCTTCCTGATTAGTATTCTGATTAGTGTTTTTTAATAATGTTTCTGTTTTCTAATTCTTCCACACTCAGTAGCCCCTTGTGTCTTTGTGGCTTTACTGGCTTGCTTTGGTTGAATTTGATTAAAAAAAAAAAAGATAAGAAATAATGCTTGATTAAAAAGTCCACTAATTGCTTAAAAATCTGTGTGTTTTGTATATATATATATATATGATAAAAATATAGTTTTAAGGTATTGTATATTCATGAGTTAAAATGATCAATACCAGGGATAGAGCATATGTAAATATAAAAGTGGACATTGAAGTCAACATCCAGTGGCAACAGTCTGTTTCATGTTTAAACAAAATTGTCAGGCCTAAATGTTGACTTTAGATATATATATATATATATATATATATATAAAAGTGAACTTTTATATTTACACATGCTCTATCTCTGATATTGAGCACTTTATCCCATAAATATAGCACACTTTATATTTATATATATATATATATAAAGTCAATATTTAGGCCTGACATATATATATATATATATATATATATATACACACACCCAATACAATTATTCTGTAGAGTTCACTTTTTTTTTTATTCAAACCCTTATACAATCATTTTTTTAATTTTTGAGACATTGAAAAATAAAGATGACACTGTCTTTCATTGAAATGTTTTCCTCTTTCAGGATTGGTTTCATTTAAGTCTAAAAAGATATCCTAAAGCAAACTTATTTCCAAGGCAGAATTTCTTCTCTCAATCTGGTGCTTTACCAATTTTTTATCAAAACTGTCCAAGAGCAAATATTCAGGTTTCATGATAATCAAAAAAATATACTCCTCTGACTTATTTGCAATCAATGACAAAATTCTTAAAGTTGGCAATCTCTCTTAAAGAAAACAAATAAATGTTTCTATATTATAATTATGACTAAATAAAATATAATTTCATTTGTTTAGCCATAAGTTTCCTGTCCAAAATTAGGATTAGCTTCACTACTTTAATGATGGTTTGGAAAAGTAACTAATTAACCACTGCTCTGTAGTAACGATACACCTTTCTTTTAGAATTATCTAGTTTGCTTTTCTCTTTTTTTTAATAATTTCACCCCAATAAAAGCCACTAGGATGCAAGTGGCTACTGAGAGTGAAAGAAACAAAGGACAATAAAAGAACAGGAATCAAAGAGACAGAAGATGAAGACGAACACTGCATTTAAATTATTGAATATTGTTGAGGATAGGAAAGCAGAAAACTAGAAGAGATTTCCACAAACAAACAGTGCAGAAGAAACTATTAGTACAGAATTTAGGGTTAAAGATAGCAATTTCAATAGCGGAGTTATGAGACCTAACTGCCAATCTAGTACTGCACTTAAATTCAGGAAGTCAAGGTAACAATGATGAAAGTTCACCGGGATAATTACCATAAAAATATTTATAAAAAAAAGTTACAGGTAAGCTATATTATGGCAGTGGGAAAATGACTGAAGCTGAGATGTCAGGACAGGACCAATAACATTGCAGATTCATCTTTGGATTTTGTCAAAAATTTTTAGATATATAGCAGAAGTACCAAATTATATGTGGCAGCAATATTTGATGCACAGATGAATAGTAGACTTAAAAATGTGCAAGATTGATTTTGGTGAAAAAAACTAGCACAATATAGTGAACTTTCCTAGTAGAAGATTTAGCAGTTGATTCAATATAATGATTCCACTTCATGTCAGTGGGAAACGTTAGACAGAGAAGGTGTAATGACTTACTCTCCTGGAGGTTAGCATTAGCCATACTGATGGAAGGTATGAAAAACATGTATATGAAACAGTGATCAAAATTGTAATATGGTTTGTAGCATTTCAATCTGACAACCTTGTGACCTTGCCATTACTACCCTCCACCCATAAAAAGTGGGAAAACAGAAACTGGCCCCCAAAAGAACATCTCATGTAAATATATCCTCAACCTATGGCCATGCCGGTTCATTCTACATATTTGCTGTATTATCAAAGATGGAACAAAGCTTAAAACAGGAAATAATACAACCATTAATGCTTCTAAACAAGGCTTTTATTGCTTTATGGAATTGAAAGCATAAAACCAAAGATATTAGTACCTGTAGGTCAGATTCCATCAGAAATAGGTTATAGTCACCAGTTTTATCCTACAATGAATATTACAATTTGTTAAATTTAGTTTTTTGATTTGGTTTCAAACTGCTGTTAGTTTTTTGAACATTTGGTTTATGTTGTTTGTTAATAAAATCTTCAATTACAGTTTGAAGTCTGGCTTGAAAATAGGTCTAAGAATTAGTTGCACAAGTTCTTCTTCTACATGCCATGTCCCTTCAGGATTTACACAATCATGCCTCTCCACAATTTCACCCCAAGCAAGGCAATAAAAGCCGCTAGGATCCAAGTGGCTACTGAGAATGGAAGAAACAAAGGACAATAAAAGAACAGGATACAAGGAGACAGAAGATGAAGATGAACATTGAATTTCAATTTTGGAATATTGCAGAGATTAAGAAAGCAGGAAAATGGAAGCTTTGTAGCTTTTAATAAATTTTGTCTTTTTGTTATCTCTCCTAAATCCTGTTCTGCCATCCATTTACACAAGCTCACTAAGTATGTAATGCACTGCTTTCTTCTGTCCATCATGTCTTCAGTATATCCTGTAAGTATCAAGTTTTCCAAGCCCTCTTTCCTCATTATCGGCTGTAGAAATTTCTGGGACTTTTTCAGGATAGCAAGCAACTGACTCATCGCATTCTCTTGGATTTCTTTAATATTTTGAAATCTTGTTCCTTTCAAGTGGGAATTGATTTTTTGGAAAGAGGCAAAAGGTAAAATTCCTCCACATGTTGAATTTGTTTCTTTTGAAAATGTTGAATTCATTTACTTTCTTTTGACCAGGAGTAGAGGTTTAATCTTTGTTTCGGATTGGGTTTCCGGTTCCTTCTAAAGTCTACTTCAACTCTATACCTCTAATGTTACTGCCTAAAACTCTGAACTTTTATTTACTACGGAGTTACTTTTTTTTCCTTTTCTTCAATAGGAGTAAATATATTTGCCTATCATCCAGTTCACTCTCCTCCCCAGTCTTTTGAACTGGAGAAGAGGTTTATCACTTGTTTCCTGTTTAGGATTGGTTTTCTGGTTCTTTCTGAAGCCTTTTCATTCTCTTTAACTTCTGATGGCCCTTTGCTTGGAGTGGTGCCTCTTACTCTGTGATCCTCTACCTTGAGTGGCTCTTGAGCCGTATACAGTGTGAATATTGTAAAAAAAAAAAACTCCCATTACATAACAATAATTAAATCTGTTACAAACTTGTAACATTTCTTCTTAACCTTATTGAAAAAAAAAATTAATGCTCATCTGGTAGTCCCAAAATATGGAAGAATGTTCTCTAAAAGGTTAAGAAATCTTTTTCTAAAGCAAAAAGATTTAATAATGGATTTGCAAAAAACTGAAGAAATTTTCTTAATTTTTTTGTCTACTGTCAGAATGAGAAATTAGAGAATCAACTTCAATTTCCAATTGGGTTCCAATCGAATGTACCCTTATGAAAGGTATGAATCTATCTCCTGCCCTTAGCTATGGGTTAAATAGTAGAACGTGAATCTGGAAAAATCTTTGTTACTCTCAAAAATTGTTTATGCAATATTCACAATATTCAAGAAAAAAAAAAGAATTATTCTTGCAATTCATCATATTTTTTGGTTTTTAAATAACCCACAAAAAAAACAAAAAACAAATCAATCAAGATACAAGAAAGAAAATTGTTGTATAAACAGGTCAGTCCAATCTACTTTTTCTCTCATTTCTTTCCTTTGCATTTTAACCCACTCTCTCAATTTAATTAGGAGCAAGGCCGAAAAAGAGAAAAAAAAAAACAACCAATAAAAAATAAAAGCTGAAAGTTAGTCAGGGATTTAAAATATTCAACAAAATGCTTAAGAGATAATTAATTTTGATTTTTTTTTTGTACATTGGATAAATTTTTTGTCAAACTTACCAAACATCTAATCAATGATAGTAATATTAATTTAAAAATGAAGAAAAAATAATTTTAAAAATGCATAAAAACATTCCCTACACATTCTGAATACAAGGAATTTGAAAATTTTCTCTATATTTCACATGTAGAAATTTAAGACAAATTAATATCTAATCCATCAGATGTTTCCTTTTTAAATAAAGACAGGAGCTTTGAAAAAGACATTTCTACTTCAGAGACACTTTCAGGTCACATGCCAATTTTCCAGATTGCCATTCAAATCCCATTTGTAAAAATGCAAAGCAATTATGGCTTATTGTTGGGAGCTAATCAATATTTGATTAGTAATAATGCAATCCATCACTAAAGATGCTGGAAAAATGGTCAGTTCCCTGCACTGCCCGAGTAAGTAACCTGATGACTCTTGTTATCCTCTAACTTTACAAGAACCAAATCAGGCAGAAAATGGAGTCCTGGGCAGGAGCTGATAAGTCTTCACTTTCCACTGTTGATAGAGTTCAAAAGCATCTCCACGTCCTTGTGGGTCTCAAATTATTTTCCACCATACAACCCCTTTCCCCACAGACAAAACATCACAAGCCCCTTGCTACTCTATTGCTATTTCCATAGGAAGTGTTCGGACAAACTCCATTGCTTAGTCCCAACAGTTCTAACCTTCCTGCTTATTATCCTGCCATGCCATACACAATCTCATTCCCTTTGTATAACTTTGGTGAGATGTAAGTTCCACTCAAGCAGCTTCCCAAAAAATGCTGATTTGCAGAACCAACTCCTAACAGGGTTCTTCCCTGATCATTAGAATCTTAACTTGTTCAAGTCTAGGGTTACTCATTATCTTCCATATATATATATATATATATATATATATATATATATATATATATGGAAGATCATGAATAATATAATAGAATATATATTATTTTTAGTGGATACCTGTATTTGAGCAAATGTTCTATATTTTATTTTAAACAGTATTTATTTCATCTACAGGCCTGTACACCCAAAAAGGCATTAAAGAAACCATGCCCTCTGGTTGAATACGAACATACACCACCTGATCCAGCATGTTTTAAATGTTCAGCTACGAAGAGCTTCGCAATCAAGCAAGTGTTCAGGGTGGTAGATGAAATAAGTTCTGTTTAAAATAAAAAACAGAACATCAACTCAAATATGGATATATGATATATAGAAATAAAATATATTTGTATGTATACAAAAATAGCTGAAAAGAAAGAAAAAATAAAAATCTAGCTATTAGAAATTGTGCATGCATGATAAAGAATTCAGTCACGTGAGGAAAGATATGCCCAAATCAGGGACAGATTCCATGTTGGTGTTGCTACTACTGCATGCTCAAAGGAGGAAAAAAAAAAAGAGAAACAAACAGGAAGTGTCCTGATTAGAAGCTGCATGACAGCATCTTGACAAACCAAGTGGAGGTAATCCCACAGGATCAAATTCCCTACAGTAAAAATACTTTATAAAATTAGCTTGCTGGACATTTCTCTCCTGTAAGGCACCCATTGATCTGATAAAATTTCTGATAGTAAAACTGTTTAAAAATTTGATTAATGTTATTGCCAGTGATGTAATTCATCCTGCTACATTTTATTCAGATTAGACCAAAAATGGAGTATTGCTGTTATATCTGTGTTGGAGATCGATCCTCATATTCCACTCTTAAAGTTAAAAAATGTTTTCACAATCTTGTGAGGGCTGACTTATTATCCACTCTGCAACCTCTTTCCCCACATACATAAAGAACATACACCGCCTGATCCAGCATGTTTTAAATGTTCAGCTATGAAAAGCTTCACAATCAAGCAAATGTTCAGGCTGGTAGACGAAATAAGTTCTGTTTAAAATAAAAAACAGAACATCAACTCAAATATGGATATCTTCTAAAAATAGCATTTGAAGTAATGAAAATATATCTGATTAAAAAATAAAAGCCATTAATTATTTAGAAACTACTTTGTTTACATTTCAGATATGAAACTGAGCAGGTATGCCATTTTGAGAAAGTCTGTACAAGTGTTTTAAAGGCAAATAGAACCTTGCCTGATTGTAAAGCTCTTTGTAGCTAAGCAGTAAAATCACACTGGATCAGATGGTGGTTTCTTCTGAAAAGGTGGACAGAGGTTCATATGCTGCCAGAGGGCACATTTTTTTTAAGAATTTTTCTCAGGTGTGCAGGCCAGTAGATGAAAAAATACTGTTAGGCATCTATTTCAAATATGGGTATCCACTAAAATTAATATCTGAAGTAAAAAAAAATGTCAGATTAAAAAAATAAAAACCATAAATTATATATATATATATATATATATATATATATATATATATATATCTCCGATGCGATGAGAACGAAAGTAATATATAAATTCCAACGTTCACAGCGTTAATTAAAAAAAGAGCTCGATACAGGTAGTAGAGCGATAATTATTTATTTATTATAATTTTATCATATAGAAACCAAGTTGCATCTTTGTTGTGAGTAAAATGGTTTTGTCTATGATAAAATTATAATAAATATATATATATATATACACAAACAAACAAACACACAAATGACTTTGTTTCACCCCTACCCAAATTTTATATTTTTGGCATATCTTTTTCTGTGTGAATGTTTAAGAATAAAAAAAATAGCTAAAAAGCAAAGTGATGAATCATTTTTTTTTACCTAACATTTGATTCCAACTTTTCAAAGGAGGCTTTGGGCACTTAGAAATTTATGCAAATTTGTTAGCATTTTTCCTATATTTACATTTTCCCCAGAAGACCACTTTGTCATCTGCATACTTCTATTAGTGATAATAGAAGACTCATACACTATCTGAGCCTGTTAATCACTGAGGCAAAATGGGTCCCCTTAGATTCATGCTGGAAACGATTCATTAGATTCAACACAATAAAGGTC
>OZ038503.1:22205486-22240486 GCA_964036315.1 Acanthosepion esculentum | reverse complement strand
GACTAAGTTTGTAAATATCACAACGATGATAACTCATTTTGAAATAATGCTAGTGGGGACTTTGACTTCCAAACATTACCTCATTATTGAAGCCTTCTGCCAGACTAAGGAGTTTACTAAAGCAAAAGTTTACTAAAGCACTAAAGTTTACTAAATATGAAATAAATAAATTAAACCATATCTCAGGATGTTATTTATTTTTTTATTGGACGTATTTCTGAATAGTCAATTACAATTATTTTTATTCATGTCACTAAATTCAATATTAATAATTTTAAATACTGAGTGAAAAATTTAATTACCAAAAACTTGACTGACTTTTGTTTTATTGTTTTTGCAGGTAAGTCAGAAATTTATGCAATTTGAAAAGGCAGAAAATACAGAAAAACTTAAAGATTAATGAAACAGGTAAGAAGAAAACTTTGAAGAAAATGTATTCACTATTGGTTTGAATTCTATCTTTATTATGGTAGTTTTCTAGACAAAACATTTTCAATATCTGTCTATATTTCGGAGATGAGATAATGTAATTATTTACACTATTTACATTGTTCGAACTGTTGTCCTCATCTTTGTTGCCATGTTCATGATTACCGAAACGTTGTGAATATGACAACAAAGATGAGGACAATAGTCTGAACAATGTAAATAGTGTAAATAAAGCATTTTCAGTTTTCTTATTTTATTACTAGAGTTATTGCATCTTGTTCTTACTTTTTTAGATGAAGCATTTTAACTATTATTATTATTATTATCTCTATCAATTTTTGAGTTTTACTCCCTCTGATAAATCAATAAGAGGAAAATTTTTCTAATTATCATATGTACTTGTGTATAAGCTGACTTCAAGTTTTGTGCTACTACTGAATTTTTTTGCACAAATTTTTAACTCCTACAGATAAAATTTACCTTTGTATAGAGCAAACAATCACTGAAAATGCATGGTTTTTGACCTCTTGCAAAAAATTATCTGTGTATAGTGTGACCCCTTACTTTTTGTGTAAAAAACTCATCATAAAAACTTGCACTATACTCGAGGATATACGATAGTGTCACGCACGCACGCATGCACGGCCGCACGGACGGACTATCCCAGCTATAATTAGGAGCAGGTACTGCCTTTTGGAGAGGGAAGTTTCCAGCAGTCAGCTCTGACAGTTGGACTGAACATTCTTGCTGTAACACTCTCATCTGTATTACTGTTTCTGTTAATATATTTAACTCAATTCCTCTCTTTGTGTCTTTATTTCTGGCCCTAACAAGGCCACAACAGATAGCCATACTAACACCTCTTAGATGCCTAATACAAGGCTGCAGGGAGTCTTAATAATGACATGGAACAGAAATCTTTTCAATATGTAAGAAACTGGGGAGGTCTTACAAAAGGGAAGAATGAGAAAATCATTTAAGCATTGAATGCATAATAAGCTCAGGATCAAGCCAGAAAATTTACTAAACAAAATAAACATCCCTCCGTTTTTATTAGTCAGCCAAGAGTACATTTAAAGTTAGCTTTACCTGTACTCCTACAATTCCCTAATCAGCAGGAGTTGATTTTTCAAAAATTTTTGAACATACATAGTTGCAATTTAAAAAACTGAACTTTGTAAAATAGTGTGGAAATGTTTAGAAGCAAAGAAGAAGCAATGAAAAGATTAATGATGATTTTGTGATCAAAAGAAATTAGCAACTCTGTTTTGGGACATAATTTCAGATTGGGCGTTTCTTCCCTCCACACTGGTTTCTTAGTATTTATCATTGTTCTCTTCCCTGTATCTGCTTCGTCATTCATTCTGCCTTTCACAACTGTATGTACAGAGTACGATGTACCCCAACAGAAGACCTCTCTCATCTCCACATTGGTCTACTTATAATGAGGAATCATCACTCACTCGCCTGGAAGATAGACATACAAGACATACGGGCACCTCAGAATGGAGCACTAACACACACGGATGCCCCTCCTTGATTCCATCCAACCACACTAATATTATACACAGTTACTAATGAACCAATTTCTTGTGGAACAACAAAGAAGAAGGGTCTCTTTTAACGGAACGACGTACTCGCCTTCTCTCAAATCAAAGTCCTACATGCTTGACAAAGACAAACTCTCTTTTGTCGAGAATAAGGCAAGTCCTGTTCACCATTTCTGCCATTCAACTCTGGTTCCGGTTCACTATGTCTGCTACAGATTTATTTCATGAAAAAAGAAACTTTTATTGCTAAATCAAAATAAATAACAACTGTGTTTTATGTCACTCCATTTTGCAATAGACTAATTGTAAATCACTTTTTTCCCCAACTTTGAAACATATAGCCACCTATTATTGTCTTTGTCAATCATTTTAAATCGACAAAGACAAAGATAGGTGACTCCTTAACAGAAGACAAATTTTGTACAAGAAGTTTTGTAAGTCTCCAAAACACAAGATATACATCTTGTTAGAAAATAAAGAATTTATTTCTTCAGTAAAAAAAGAAACAGGTAGAAGAAAAAGATTGTCTGACAGAGCCAAATATAATTCAATGGAAAGGTAAATATTTTTGTTATTTACTTGTTTTTTATTTCCAAAAAATATTTTTCATATACAGCTTGTCTGAAGTTATTATGCAAGTCAAATAAACCTCAATAACTCAAAAAGTTCTGAACCAATATTTGTCAAATTTAAACTCGTCCATTTTCACCCTTAGTATAATATTTAATTAAATTTTCTACCATTTTTAATAGTTAATTTTTTATAAATTTTTTTAGGAATTTATGAAAATGGACTGACTGAAGTTATTGTGCAAATTCCAGTCACCCAGCCCATTGTAGACGTACTCATACATCTGCTGTGTGCAGGATTCTGATCCATACAGTATCGCCCATCCGGAATTGTCCCTGGACATCTTGTGATGTAGGGGTAGCCACTAGATCAATACCCTGTATCTGGATATTGTAAGTGTGCATAATGTTGGCAGGTACTGTGGAGTTTGAGATGCTGTTCTTTGGCATGAGGTTATACCAGTAGACTGCCTCTGGTATGGAACATCGTTTCCTAGCCACAATGGTATTTAGATTTCTGTGGCTTCTCTCAACTATACCATTTCCCGCCAGTTCATAGGCATACTGGAATCGAAGATGCATACCCAGGTCATACAGGAACTGCTGAAAGTGCTGGCCAGTAAATGCAGTGCCATTGTCAGTCAGGATCTCAACTGGTGGGCCACACTCATAAAATATACACACCAGCTGGTGTACGGCAATTGCCAAGTCCTGTTAAATCAGGGGGCATCAGATGAAAAATTATGAGGGACCACAATCAGTAAGTGTCAGATAGTGGCCACTGTCATGATGAGTGATGTCCACTTCTAACCTGCTCCAATTATCCTTCATGTCAAGCCTCCCTTTTCACCAGTGTACAAGAGCAGGGTCAATTGACTGGCACACCTCACACATCTTCACTGCCATTTGTACATCAGCTTTTGAAACAGTTGGGTCTCTCTGTTTGGCAAGATATATTGTGCGTGTCCGCCCCATTGATGGATATGTATTTTTGCTGAATGCTCAATTTGCAGAAGCAGCACACATATGCTAGGTGGGCTCAACTTCTGTTTTTACTCTGCTCAACCACCACTGGGGTACTCTTGTTAGTTGGTCGTCTTTGTTGTCATCTTAATTGATTAGTGCTACATCCACTGATAGCCCATACTTATTAATCAGGTCTCCGAGCATGTCAAGTCGTCTTTGCAGCAGCATTTCACTAGCTGGCTCCCTTGATGATTAGTCATGCCTTTCCCATTAGGACATTTGGGATCCATTGGTGGATGCAGGCTGAATCTGTCATGAGATGTAGCACCTTCATTTGCCATTGGAACACCAGGTTAACTCCCTTCAGCACTTTATTGAGCTCTACCAGGTTAATATGTTGCACGTTATTCACTGGGCACAACCAGCATGTATCTTTAATGACTAATTCAAACTTGGCTGGTTCCATGGCACCTCAGAATCTTTCCATCTGCAGTCAACACTTCAATGTTCTGACGTCTCCACCGGTGGCATACCAATTTACTCATCAGTGTTTTGGAACAGGCAATGTCAACTAGGGGCATGCATTTTCATCCGCTAACAGGTATGTGGATGAGAGGATTCGCTTCATTTTTTACTTGCTTGGGGAGGAGAATGGTGCTGACATCTTTTCCCCACAAGCCAGTGCTTGTTGCAATTCCATTAAGATGTCATTGGGGAACCGTCATGAATGCCAACTTCATTGCTTGTCTCAAGACCACACCCAGTGAATCCTGCCATTCCTGTAAGTTGTTGTATTTTGTTAGCATAAACATCCACAAGCTCTCCTGCCTACCTAACCAGCTTGGTGTAAGCAAAGAACACTCCATCCAAAAAGCCTCTTTTAACCGGGCTTCAATCAAGTCAATGTTCATCTGATGATCCTTGTCCATCTCCAAATGAAGTTGGAACCCCCCGCCTCCAAATATATTGCCCCACCTTCTATTTTCTGGTGTCTTGCCACCAGCTGCACCTTCTTAAGCCATGCCATCACATCTCCATCGCCATGGAAGGATTTTATTATGTCATTGTTCAGTTTCACCTTTGCCATTTTGGGGAAGTCAATAAAGTGAGTTAAGTGAATTCCACAATGAATCTCCAACTGCAAACCAACATTCAGTATTTACTAATGTATTTATGTGAATGGGGATCATCCTTAGGTATGCTACAACATATATATATATCAAATATGTGGTGCAGTTTAATTTATATTACAATGAATCATTCATACAAAAAGTAAATTAATAAAGTTAATTATATAAAATGGTGAAATCCCTTCGCTAACTAAATTTTAAAGATGCATTAACCCACTAATCACTCAATGAATGTTATGATCCTTGTTTTTTAAAATTATAAATTGTATTATGTCTTCCTTAAATACGCAAGTACTTTCGACAGTTCCTCTGGTCATCATCAGGCATGAAAACTATTTTGTTTTTGGTAAAATTCAGGTAGCATCCGAGACATTATATTTTATATATATATTTATATACATATTATATATATATAATATATATATACATATATATATATATATTATATTTTTATATTATAGTATTATATTTTCTTGACTCGGATGCTACCTGAATTTTTTATCCAACTTCTATTTTCCTCTTTGTGATGTTAACTTAAACCTAGTAATAAAAACAGCCAGCATCCTTAATATTCTGTACTTTTTTTTCTCTGTTTACATTTGCAAAGCCAACATCTTCAAATATTTTCTTGCTGGCCAATACATTTTTATTGCTTATTACTATTTTCATTTTTTTTCCTTAAAACTTTGTGACATTCTGAAAGACAGTTTTTGTTCTTATTTTGCTAATGATTACAATTTCTTTTTTAATTTTCTTTTTTTTCTTTCTTTTTTTCCAAAACTGTGTTCACATCGTTTAGCAACTTTGCAATATGTTGCTTCTCTTTCAAAGTTCTTTTCCTCATAACCTAGGAAATGTTTAAAGATTTAAAAATAAATATCAATAACTCGATTATTATCCATACTTATCTGCAATTTGATGAACAGCCCATGATTTACAAATCTTTATAAATATCACACAAGTAAGTTTCTGTCTGAATATTGGGAATACAAAGTTATCATTATTCACACTTGGACTAATATTCTTATATTTGCTTTTATCACGTTTTGGCCATTGTGCTGTGATGAAAGACATGACTTACCTCAGAATTTGAAACTAATGCGAACGTGTCTTGCCTGCAAAGTGATGACAAAAAGAAATATGGCTGCTATTGAGGACACAATTTATGCATGCCTATCTCATCCAAAACGAGACGATATTTGCACACATGCAAATTTTGGCCATATTGGAATAGCATAAAAAGCGGGGTGCCAGCAGCACAAGGGAACCAAAGTCATTCGGTGGACTGTGTGCAATAGAGCTGGACATATGGATTGACAGACGGACAAAGAGGAAGTTGAAGTAGATGCGGCTGAGTTGGTGTCTGTTTTACAAGTACCCGGTGTAACGGCTGAGAAAGGGAGCCATGCAATCCATTTCGTTGAGGCGACCGAAGAAGAAAAAATAGCTGGCCTGCCAGCGAGCACTGCACTGCACTTTTTGCCCCCACCCCTATCACCATTTTTCTCTACATGTGCCTTTTAGCCTTTTTCAGGTGCCTATCGATCCAGATCACCTTCAGGGCATAGACAGCAAAACAAGAACAATGTCTAGGAAAAATACCCTGAAGGTTACTCGGATCAAAAGACACCTGAAGAAGGCCAGACTGTATAATGGTAGAAACACTGTGATTGTTATTATATAAGAAAGAAGAGGACATTAATCCAGATGCAAATGATGTACATAATCAAATAATGAGGAAAGAGTGCTTGGAGAATATGATGCTCACAAGATATATTGAAGGCAATGGGGACAAAGGGGAACAGCGAATAACCGACTTCACAAGATTGTCTAAGTGTATGTTAGATCAGGGAGTGGGAACAAGAGTAAAAAAATAAATGTTGCAAAGAGCTAAAAAAGACAGGAAACTGTGAAAAGCTATGTTCCTGAAAAGACACAGCATACAGCAGAAGTAGTATCAAATAAGTATATCCTTAAAACTTTAGCAAAATCAATTGGTTAATACCAAATTCATTATGAAAACTGAGTTGCATAATGACAATTTACATAGTATAAAACATTCTTTGATTAAAATATAATAGCAATCGGTATTATTATCAGCTCATGCCATTAAAAGAAAGAAAAACACTGTTCAAGTTAAATTTGAATAGTTACCCAAATTTTACAAGTTTGCAGTAACGTACAAAAAAATTCGATAAAATCTGTCCGATTATTTTTAAAAGGGCAAAAGGTTTTCCTTTGCAAATCTCTATATCCAATCATATCAGTTCATCTCTTTTAATCAGACCAAATGACATTTACTTTGAGAGCAGAATCAATATCAATCACCTAATATGAATAATTGGGTTTGTATCTGAGGAAATTTTCTTTTGAACGTCTGTGAAATGCTGTCATGATTCAATTGTTCAAAATGTCATCGCATATGGGATCCGATACAAAATAATTATTCTGACAATCGACTTGTTTGCGAAAGAGGGAAGTACTAGGATTCCCAACTGATGCTGTTAATAGGAATCTCTGAAAGTCTTTGAAATTTCTAATCTTATGATTATCATACAGGAGAAAATAGGATAGAAGAAAAACAAATTCTATATTTCATAGGATGGAAGATACTTCAGTTTCACTTATGTTTAATATTACAGTACTTTTAAGTTGGAAAGAAAATAGGAATTAAAAAGAAACTTCTGGTTAAATGGATTTATAATTTATCTGAATGCACATTTATTTTTTGATAAAATTGTCTATTGATTGCTGATGATAGTAAAACATGGATCAAGGTATAATAAAAGAGCTAATATTTATAATAAAACATGGCTCAAGGTATAATAAAAGAGCTAATATTTATAATAAAACATGGCTCAAGGTATAATAAAAGAGCTAATATTTATATTAATAAAACATGACTCAAGGTATAATAAAAGAGCTAATATTTATAATAAAACATGGCTCAAGGTATAATAAAAGAGCTGATATTTATAATAAAACATGGCTCAAGGTATAATAAAAGAGCTAATATTTATAATAAAACATGGCTCAAGTTATAATAAAAGAACTAATATTTATATTAATAAAACATGGCTCAAGGTATAATAAAAGAGCTAAAATTTATGTTAATAAAACATGACTCAAGGTATAATAAAAGAGCTAATATTTATATTAATAAAACATGGCTCGAGGTATAATAAAAGAACTAATATTTATATTAATAAAACATGGCTCAAGGTATAATAAAAGAGCTAATATTTATATTAATAAATCATGGCTCGAGGTATAATAAAAGAACTAATATTTATATTAATAAAACATGGCTCAAGGTATAATAAAAGAGCTAATATTTATAATAGAACCTGGCTCAAGGTATAATAAAAGAACTAAAATTTATATTAATAAAACATGACTCAAGGTATAATAAAAGAACTAATATTTATATTAATAAAACATGGCTCAAGGTATAATAAAAGAACTAATATTTATATTAATAAAACATGACTCAAGGTATAATAAAAGAGCTAATATTTATATTAATAAAACATGACTCAAGGTATAATAAAAGAGCTAATATTTATACTAATAATAAATATATATTTTGTTCCTCACCTGTAACAAATCTAAGAAAGAGACAACACTGGATTCAAGACCAGCTGAGTGTGGGATTAGTAACTCCACCCTCTAAAAACATAATGGCCCTATAGTCCTAAGGGCAGTTTTATGGTACTAAAGAGGAGGTTGAAGAATTCCTGACCACTGACAATCCCTTTCTTCTCAATTTTCAATGCAGCTCTATAGTAAAAACCATTAACAATGCATGTACATTTTCATATAATGCATTCAATGAATATACATTTTCAACTCCTATGAGTAATGCTATATTATTTTCTGACAACTGAATCTTTTCTTTCCTGACTTTTAAATCATAACATAGAGATTGGGTACCAAAATATGTTCAGTCAAATTTTAGTTAATTTTTTTTAATTCAGTGCTTAAAATTATTAAATTCTTTTTGTATATGCATTGATTTTTTTTAAGGTGCCTACAGAGCCACTGTTCAAGAAGAAGCCAAATGCTTACAGAAAGATGATTACTATGCACAACAATAGTCTATCCAATTTGGCATAGAAAACTAATGAATATCTCAGTAAGAATGGTTTTAAAGCCACTCATTTGATGAAATGTCCAGTAAAGTATCTTTTTTATATTGTATATTGGTCTACAGATTTTGTATTTTATATGGAAGAACTGTGTTATGATATTATTTGTGTTTTTGACAATCTTTTATTGTTATAAGATTCATATATATATATATATATATATATATATATATGCACACACACACACAAGTTAAATTAAGGAAGACTGACAAAAAACTGCAGTTAAGATTTTTATTTAATTTTTCTTGCATTTGTACAAGTGATTTCTTTTCTGAACATAGAGTGAGTTAAAACTGTCCAAAAGTTCTGCATATACAAAGTGCTTTCAGCCATTCCTTCTAACCATTATCAAGGATGACTTTTTTAACTGAATCTGTGTTTTTTTTTATGTATGTACCTGAAGTTATAGGAATGTTTTATTTTACAAACATGGTCAGCACATTGCAGCTGTGTTCATAGTCAAGGTTGGTTTCTTAGTTTGTCCAATTTGGTAGAATTCTTTCATGTAATATAGCAACAAATCTAAGTAAAAGCTTATGAAGCTTTATTTGACTAATTAAGCTTTAGCACTGAAAACATTTTATTATAGTGGATGGTTACAAGTGAGAGCAGAGATGGGATGTACTTATTTTATTACCACACTTCAAACTAATGTATTCATTACTACCATAGATATTTGAACACTTACATAATATCATCTCAGAAATGCTACCAATTATTATGCATGCCTTGTTTTGGTAAATAAAATTATACAGAAAGATGCAAACGAGTGTCCTTATCACTGGATTCATTTTCTTTCCTCCATAGTGTCATGTGACACATTTGTGTGTCACAGCCATTTTTTATGGAAAAAAGGATCAAAGTAAAAAAACAAAATAATACCAAGATATTTTAAAATGTTATTTAATGAAAACGCATAAGCATCAAAGGCAGTATGCAACATATTACAAGGTGCATGTGTGCATTGTATAGCAACAATAATAATGAAAATAATAATAATAATAATAATAAGTTAAAATCTCTCATTTCATGATGTTTCAGATATTTTAATTTATTCTTTTTATTTTCTCCTCATCCCCAAAAAGTTTTTATTTTTAAACCAAAGAATGTCCTCAAAAGGAGTTTTTTTTTCTCCTATCAAAATATCATTACTTCTCCTTAGCACTGACCTTCTTTTTTTTTTTAAATCATCGGGATAAATAAATTCACTGGTTCAAACCTCACCAATGCCCTCATTCTATTCCTCGCTGATATTATTTATTGTTAATAATCATATTATAATTCTGTTAGTTTTTAGTTAGTTACTTTGGACATAAATTGCCTTGACAATACCGCATAAATAATGGACTATACTCTTTTGAACATGAGAAAAGACATGTCAGGGAGGGGAGGTTGTTTGTTTATTTGGATGGAAAGAAGGAAACAAAGAAAGAAAATAAAAGAGAAAGAAAGAAAAATAACAGCTATTGCAAATAAGAAAATGTATGACAAAGAAAGAAAGAAGGAAATCGGCAGGACATTTTTCCTTTTTTTCTTCCTTAAAAGATGCCCTCATAAATAATGGACCATTTTGTTTTGAACATGAAATACATATCAGTGTGGGAAAGTTGTTTGTTTGGATGTATAGAAGAAAGAAAGAAAGAAAAAGAAAGAAATAGAAAAGAAAGGAAAAGAAAAGAAAAAAAAAGAAAGAAAAAGAAAAGTTAGAAAGAAGGAAAGTAAAAAAAAGAAAGCAAGGAAAAGTATGACAAAGAAAGAGAAAAGGAAATTAGCATGTTTTTTTTCCTTCAAGAAAGAAATGCCTCATAAATGATGGTCTATTCTGTTTTGATTCTGATGGAAAGACTGAAAAGACATATCAGAGATGCTGTTCAGTTTCAGTGAGAAAACGAAAGAAAGAATCAAAGAAAGAAAGAAAGAAAGTGCTCTCATGTAACCACATATGCTTGTTTACATGAGAGCATTTTCTTACAAGTGAGCCCTCACTTACTTCATTATGTGCCATGTCTACACAGGATATAGGCGATAATGGCCCTCCACAAATTCCTGTTCTGTGTAGTTCACAATAAATTTTGTCATTTTGTCATTATCCTAAACCTTGTTCTACTATTCATTTATTCTAAATATGTTATGCATTGTTTTCCTCTCTTCCTCTTGTCTTCAACCTGTCCTGTGAGTATCAGATTTTCCAAGCCCTCTTTCCTCATTATCCTAAACCTTGTTCTACTATTCATTTATTCATGCTCACTAAATATGTTATGCATTGTTTTCCTCTCTTCCTCTTGTCTTCAACCTGTCCTGTGAGTATCAGATTTTCCAAGCCCTCTTTCCTCATTATCCTAAACCTTGTTCTACTATTCATTTATTCATGCTCACTAAATATGTTATGCATTGTTTTCCTCTCTTCCTCTTGTCTTCAACCTGTCCTGTGAGTATCAGATTTTCCAAGCCCTCTTTCCTCATTATCCTAAACCTTGTTCTACTATTCATTTATTCATGCTCACTAAATATGTTATGCATTGTTTTCCTCTCTTCCTCTTGTCTTCAACCTGTCCTGTGAGTATCAGATTTTCCAAGCCCTCTTTCCTCATTATCCTAAACCTTGTTCTACTATTCATTTATTCATGCTCACTAAATATGTTATGCATTGTTTTCCTCTCTTCCTCTTGTCTTCAACCTGTCCTGTGAGTATCAGATTTTCCAAGCCCTCTTTCCTCATTATCCTAAACCTTGTTCTACTATTCATTTATTCATGCTCACTAAATATGTTATGCATTGTTTTCCTCTCTTCCTCTTGTCTTCAACCTGTCCTGTGAGTATCAGATTTTCCAAGCCCTCTTTCCTCATTATCCTAAACCTTGTTCTACTATTCATTTATTCATGCTCACTAAATATGTTATGCATTGTTTTCCTCTCTTCCTCTTGTCTTCAACCTGTCCTGTGAGTATCAGATTTTCCAAGCCCTCTTTCCTCATTATCCTAAACCTTGTTCTACTATTCATTTATTCATGCTCACTAAATATGTTATGCATTGTTTTCCTCTCTTCCTCTTGTCTTCAACCTGTCCTGTGAGTATCAGATTTTCCAAGCCCTCTTTCCTCATTATGTACGCTAGAAAATTCAACTCTCTCTTTCTGATGTTAAGTATAAGTTTCCTTTTTGCTTACATTTTCTCTAAAAGTTTATTGTTTCTCACATATTCAATTTATGGTATCTTCAGCCTCCTTCTCTAGAACCACATTTTTATTGCTTCAAGTCTCTTCTTCATCTTTGAGGAGATTGTCCATCATACACTGGCATATAGAAGGACAGATATCATGTAACAGTTCTGTACTATTTTCCTTGTTTCTAGCAAAGTTTTTCTATTTCTTAATACTTTGCTTAGCTTTCAGAAATCATCTTTCGCTATCCCAGTGCGCCTTCGGATTTCAGTGCCACACTTTCCATCCTCTGTTAAAACACTTCGCAGACATTAAAATTTTGTATTTGTTTGATTTTGCTATCTCTGATTTGTAATTTGCATTTTGGGCTGTCTGTTTTTCTAACAACCATACATACTGCCTTCTTATAATGGAAGTTTAGTCTTTTCTTCTTACTTTCCTTTACTATCTTCTTTAGGAGTTTATATAGTTTCCTTTCTATCTCTGCTATCAACACTATGGCATCTGCATATCTTATATTGTTGAGATTAGTGTATTAGCCTGAAAAACACAATGATTGAAATTGTTGAAGTGTTACACTTCCATCCTCTGTTAAAACACTTCCCAGACATTAAAATTTTTGTACTCGTTTGATTTTGCTATCTCCAATTTGTAATTTGTATTTTGGGTTGTCCGTTTTGCTAACAACCATGCATAATAATCCTAATAATGAGAAAGATGATATGTGAGTAAATAATAAGATATGACATTCCTTATGACATTCCTTACTAGTCCCAAATTTTAACAACAGGAACATCAAACTTACACTAACAATCAGAAAATGACACTTAAAATGTTTTGTACAAATATCAAAATAAGGTTTAGAGAATTTAGCACTCAAAAGACCTAACAAGTTTAAGTATATAGATGGAAGAACATGGATCATTAAAAATTTATAAAAAAACAAATACTGCTCAAAGCAACTTATAGAAGGAAGATATGGAGAACCATGTCCTAAAGTCACATAGATTATAGAATTAAACTACTACTACTTAAATCTTGTCAATGGAATCTAAGAAAAGAAACTAGCCTGCTAGATAATTCAGTTTTACATATAAGATCCAGGGCATATGTTTTGAACAATTTTTGGTAAAGAAAGTATCTACTATAAACTATCATCCACCATACATTCAGTTCATCCACCCAGAAAGAATGAGTATTTTCCTAGTGACACAAAAAAATATCACCGAAACATATTGGTCCTTATACCAAGACAGATAATTCACTGCAGCAACTTTAATGATACGCTGTCAAGTGTTGCCTGTAAGTAGAAAAGACAGTAAAAGGAGAACAGGTCATTGGAGGATATTCCAGAGTTATTGAAAGCCCTGAAATTTCATACCTCTATCGCTGAGGGGTCAGCAGACAAGTGCTATATGAGCCACTGACAGGAACCTCCACATTAAAGTCATTATCTTCACACGATTTCAGATGATTTTTCTCTAAGTAAAAAATATCTGATTGAATCTATCACCTATCGGAATTGGAAGTAATACAATCTGTTTATCCAGAACATATCAGGGTGTAAAAGGAGAAACTAGAAAGCCTCTTATTCACCAAAAAGTAGAGAGTGGACCATACTCTCCGATATTATTACCAAGAACATATTGAAAGTGCTAACTAAACAGAATTAGAGTAATTGCATTCTAAAATTCCAACAGGTTAGTTTTATGCTTGTAAAATCTGCTAATTTTAAAATAAAGTGTACTTGTAGCAGAAAATTGTGAAAAAAAAAAACATTTGTAAGCCAAAAACAATGATGACTTTTCATCTTTCAAGAAAGATGATGATGATGATGATGATGATATATAAGGTTATCTGTGCCATCAAAAAATGCTTGTAATATTTTGTTTTTGGGGACTGAATCAGTTAAAGTCTTAATGTCTATTTTTGAGTTAAAAATAATTTCATATTTAAGTTACAATGATTTACTTTGCAAGTTTAAGAGAAAATTATATTTCTATTATGTCATCAAGAAAGAAAAGTCCAATATTTAAAGGCATACACATTGTCAAACTCTATGAATGGACTCTTCTGGTGACACTGGAAAGTGTAACCACACACACACACACATACATACATACATAATATATATATAATAGCAATGACAAAGAAATGCTGTGAGTGAGTGAAAGTCTGAAAGTGCTAAAGCATTGATAGACATCAATCAGCTGAGTGACAAATTTCATATATGTATTAATCCTATATTATACACACACACACACACACACACACACACACACACACACACACACACAGAGAGAGAGAGAAAATCTGGCAAAATGATGTCTGACATGAAAGTGCATACAAAGCAGAGATGTATCCCTGGATTCTTCCATACAGAAAAAATTGCAACACTGGCATTCATCAAAATTTATTGAATATTTATGGCAACCAATCAATGGATGTGAGCAGTGGATAATGCATTTCAGCAATGTTGTGACAACTATTTAATTGATAAACCATATTTTGGGAAGCCCAACACAGCTCTCAAGTGGTTTACTGCCACATCATGTTGAAACACTGGTTCCTATATGATCACTAGAGTTAAGCAACATCAAGCCTACTCAGTAATGAGATGGGTGTACCAGGTGCTGTAAGTTCAGATGTGCAGGAGATGTAATGGATAATGGCTTGAAATTATTAATTGGAAATCAAATTCTTATATTCATTATATTCATTCAAATACTCTTGAGAAAGGTATGAAACCACCTCTTCTCCCCACCCCCGCCCAGCTAAACCATTATTATCAACAAAAAAAAAAATTCTAAAAACATTTTCTGGCTTTAAATAACCTGCAAATGGTTGATAAGCCATAGAAAATGAATCAATGAAATTATATATTTAGAAGAGACAGATCAGCCCAAGAACAGAGTATTGTTGCCATATTTGGGATGGTGCTGACCATGTTCACTGTCCAGCCTGACAGAGTTTAAAAGCAATTAAATGGTCTTATTGGTAATGAAATATTTTCCACCCTGAAACACTTATCCAACAGATGAAACATTGCTAGCCTCTCGCTACTCTATCACTATGGCAAATGTTCTAATGAGTTACATTCCTTAGACCCACCAGCTCCCACCTACATAGCTAAGCCCCAACATGCCCTGCTCCCCATTCCTTTCATGTTCCTTTGTAAGTTAAGTTCCACTCATGCTGATTCTTTCCATTGTTGAACTGACTCCTGAGAGAATACTTCCCTGATCACTACAATCTTAACCTCTTCAACTGATATCTATCCTACATATCCTCCTGATAAGCGCTTGTTACTTTCTCCCTCCCCATCCCTTACAACAATCACTTTCAGTAACCCTCCAACTTGAGTGGCCCTTGATCTTTGTATTGACTAAATATAGTAAAGAAAAAAAAAAAGTTTCCACTGGAATAAACATCTATGTACAGGAGGCATTACTTTCGGAGCATTCCACCTATAAACAGGAAACATTATTTTTTTAAGCATTCCATCTATGAACAGGAGGCATTACTTTTGGGGCATCTCTTCAATAAACAGGAGATATTACTTTCAGAGAGATCCTCTGTTTTTTTTATTTGTTTAACAACAGGGACATTACTTTTGGAGTGTCACTCATTTAGGAGTACACACATAGTGTTTAATGTGAATGGGGTTTTATCCTGTCCTTGTTTACAGGAATAAAATCAGAAACTATACAGTTTAATGTTAAGGAGACTTAATCTATTCTTTATGACTAGCATTCCCCAATAATATTGTTTATATTTACTTAATATATTAAGTACTTCCAACCATGAGACCCGGTTCAAATCTCATCATGGTCAAATTATCAGAAAGGTGACTGACTTGGGATATGAGACTTTGCCACATCCATCATATTCTTCTGATCTCTTGCCCACTGACTACCACTTTTTCAAACATCTTGACAGTTTTTTTTAAGCCAAAAGACATTCTGTTATAAAGAAGTTTCAAGAACTGCATTCAAAGTTTTGG
Organism: Acanthosepion esculentum; assembly: GCA_964036315.1. NCBI lineage: Eukaryota > Metazoa > Mollusca > Cephalopoda > Sepiida > Sepiidae > Acanthosepion > Acanthosepion esculentum. Next base: position 22,224,530 of record OZ038503.1, on the reverse strand, counting down.
CATCCAAACCTTCAGAATTTTATTGTAAAGGCATAAATAACTGTGTAACTTGAAGGCAGAAATGTGTAGATGTTCAGGATTCCTATTTTAACTTATTTAAATGCTGTTTAAATACATTAATTCAGAAATAGAAGTTGATTCTAAAACCAGACATTATTTTCTGAATAACTGATATATAAGATAAGATACAATACCAAATGCTTATATTGTTTATATTGATTCAATATATATAACATAATACCATAAGGGCAATACATTGATGGTTGAGCCTATTTTACCCTATTTATTTTTCTTACAACAGAATATACAATCTGTTGTTGCTATTATTATGGTTTGACTTGTAACTAAATTAGACATCTTTCAAATTTTTCACTTCTTTCCTCTTACAAGTATTCATGACAAAAAAGAATTAAATGAAAAATAAAATAAAACACAGCAAGAATCTGAAACAACTCAATTAGACTTCATTGAAACACTTAACATGGGGTAAATACACTTTCTGATACAATGAAATCATTTAACAAAATACGAAGCAGTGTGGCAAAGCTCTCAGTCCAGTTCACGTTCCCAAATCAGCATTTTATAAAAAATAATAGAAATCGATTTTGGGAAGTGAGTCTATCTATAAACTTTTCAGCATACCCTCATATAAATAATTCATATATATATATATATATATATATATATATATATATATATATATATATATATATATATATATATATGTCTGATGTGACTTGCTTCTATCAATGTAGCAAACTCTTCTGGTGATAAAGTAAGAAAAAATACTTTAAATTGTAATTAGTTATACCCCTACATAAACATTTACAGTATATCTACATATATGTATACATCAAGAATTAGTTCTCATTGTCATTTACAGCATAAAAAAAAGGCAGAGAATCAATTGTTATCTGTTTACTTTTATTTTTTAAAAATCAGAGATGTCTACTCAAACATGTATTCCAAATATATAAAGGTTTTTAAACATCACAGATATCTACTCAAACATGTAATGCAAAAATATAAAGTTTTTTTTTTTAGAAATCAGAGATGTCTACTCAAATATGTAATCCAAATATATAAAGATTTTTAAATATCAGATGTCTACTCAATTATGTAATCCAAATATATGTTTTAAAAAAAATCAGAGATGTCTACTTAAACAATAATCCAATAATATAATGTTTTTAGTAATAAGATAATTGAGAACAAAACATAATATAAATATACTCAACAAAAAGTACTTTTTTAAAATATTAGTATACAGTACTTCTCCCATTATCTATACTTTGATTATATGGACATGAAATGAAGGGAAGATTAAAATTAAAAATTTTCCAAGCATTCCAGGCTAAACCCATTTTAATATTTCAACTCAGATAAGCATTTTGAGAATTTAGAAAACCAAACTCAACATTTGATAGGAACGCTGAAAATATCAGTTCAATTAATACCTGTTAATTTCTTCCCTGTTTTCATAGATTTGAATTATCACAGCTTGATCAAGCTACAGATGATGGTCTATGCATCTCTTAGATGTACATGATACAAAGGTAATGATTATGTTTGATAAATGTTTAAGTTGGTTTCACTTTCAACCAGAAGCGACCATTACAAATACGTTTACTTTAATCCAGCTTTGGGAGTTTGTGGCAGAAAAAAAGACAAAAATTAATGCATTTTTTTTAATAAAAAATAAACTGCAGAAAACGTTGAACAAAGCATTTGAAAATATTAATTGATGATATAAATGCTAAATTTATTTATATCCTCTTGGGAGTTGGTTCCACAAAGTAGTGGTTTGTAGGAAGAAACTGTTTGATTGGAAGTTACAAAGGAATACAAAGGGGATAAGTATTGATTCCGTTCAATGTAAGCAACATGGCAGGTCTGAGCTGTGAAGGTTAGAGTTGGTGGAACTAAGGAATATAGCTCATCAGATCATTTTTCATGGAAATGGCAACAGAGTAACGAGAGGCTTACAACATTTTGTCTCTGAGAAATAGGTTGTAGGGTAGGAAATAATTAATCAGCCACAAGGCTGTGTAGATGCTTTTGAACTTTATCAAGACTGGAAAGTGAGGACTGTGCAGCGCCAGCCCAGACATGGCAGCAGTACTCCATTTTTGGTTTGATCTGGCTCTTGTAACGGTAGAGCATAGCAGAAGTCAGGTACTTATTGGAGCAGTACAAGGAAATGACCATTCTTCCAGTACCTTTAGAAATGGATTAGATATAAATGTTTCACTTGATGTCTGGGTGAGGTTAAGTCCTAACAAGCATTCTAGGCAAGGAGCTTCATTGAAAGAACACTCGTTCACTGCGATAGACAAAAAACAGGTTCTTATATTGGCCGCTACATCCATGATGACAGCTTTTATTGAGTTTTTGGTATTGTATGGCCATTGGCTAGATTCCCTCATATGAAACCCCAAATAGTTCTCCAAGAGATTTATATCAGGATAACTAGTTTTCCCTCCAAAACTCTAGATGATCAAAGACTGGCAGCTGATCTCTCCTCTGATCTAACCAACAGCTCAGTGGAGGAAAAACTGGCTAATTATATTCAATGCCTCAAAAACCAAACTAGTTACATTCTATCATCAGTGATTGGACCCTGAACTATCACCAATCATGATGAATGGATGTTCCGTCAGGGAGGCCCCATGCCTTGAAGGCCTACTGGGACTTAAAATCAACCCAGACCTCAAGTGGAACTCATCCATACAATCCATCGCTAAAGAAGCTGGAAAAATGGTCAGTTCCCTATACTGCTCCAGTAAGTACTTGACTCCTTCTGCTATCCTCTACTTTTATAAGAGTCAGATCAGACCAAAAATAGAGCATTGTTGCCATATGTGAGCAAGAGCTGCTCAGTCTTCACTTTCCACTGTCAATAGAGTCCAAAAGCATATTTGTGTCCTTGTGGGTGATGAATTATTTTCCCATCTACAACCCCATTTCCCACAGATGAAATATCGTAAGCCTCTCAATGCTCTACCACTATTTCCATGGAAAGTGTTTAGCTGAACTAAATTCCTTATTTTCACCAGCTCTAACCTTCATGGCTAGTGAACCACCCACATTCCCTTCCTATTCTGTTGGTGAGATGTAAGTTCCATTCAAGCAGCTTCTTCCCACAAGCTGCTGCTTTGTGGAACTGACTCCCAAGAGGATGCTTGCTCGATCACTACAATCTTAACATGTTCAAGTCTAGGATTAACCATTATCTTCCCCACCTATCCTCATAAACTGTACCTCTTACTCTGTAACCTGCTACCTCGAGTGGCTCCCATGCCTTGTACAGAATGAACATCATTGTAAAAAGAAAGGTGTGGCTATTTGGAAAGGATCAGAGAGACACTGGAATATGTATGACATCATCAATCAAGGCTTTGACTACAGTATGTACCTAGCATCTCCATGTAGATAATGACACTGAGCCTGAGGCCTTACATGAAGAAGTGACGTAGCATGATGTGGACCTAATTGCTCACAACCATCAGGGTTATCAGAGATGATATCAACATGGTTCTTATCACTGGATACCTCTATGGGTTCCGTGCTACACTGTGTTTTCCTTCTTGCTCACCCAGCCTCATTTAAGAAGATAATTATCTCCCAGAGAATGTGGTTGGCACCAAGTAACATGAGTACGGCATACCTTTTTATTTCCTGTGTCAGATTGGAAGTTGTAATGTTAATGCACTCAATACATCTGAAAGAGAAATGAGAATGTCAAAATTTAGCACATATATAGAGCTATGTTAGGTCGTCTTTGATTTATGACACACTAAAAGGTGTGTTCTCAAATACCTGATGTAGCATAATGGCTGGTTACTCATTTTCAAATATGCCTGTCTGTTTGGGTGGCTAACCATCCCTGATGCAGACGCCCTCTCAGGCACATTTGTGTTGTTCAACACCCACAGAACCCAATTGTGATTTATACTGCAACTATGCTGAGCTGATCTTAGTTACAGTTTCTGGGAGAAAGCCCGTCATCTGACATAATCATCAGCTTGAACAACACTCAAACCCTCAGTCATGATGACTTGTGATGAGCACAATCTTTCATGCCAGTACAACCATTAACAAACAATTTTGTGAACCCAATTTCACTCACAAATCTTTGATCAACCCATAATACAGTTTCAGGCATTTGTCCAATGGTGCCACATACTAGGATCACTTACTCAGCCTGATAACATCAAAAAGTCATATCTTCCTGACAAATTGACCATGATGAAATTCAAACCTGAGTCTCATGGTCAGAAAGCAAATATTCTAACCACTCAGCCACACACTCTGATGTAGCATATGGTCACATATAAAACCATAGGTTTACAAAGACATTTGAATATGCTTGTGTCTAGATTGAGATAAATTTTCTTGATAGTAAGTTGTGTACATTTGATGTAAAGAGCTTCCTGAATTTTTAATTATTTTTTTGCAGTTGGAGTGAGAGGCAGAGTGAATTAGAAGGACAAGAGAATTGGTAAACAATTGGTCTTTTGCAAAGTATTTTTTTGTGGAGAAGAGTTGTTAGTGACGATAAGATTGAAAGTTTTAGATTTCTTTCTAGTCTCTGATGAATCACAGGCAATTTTTATTACCTGTGTGAAGTATATATATCCGTAGATTATATTCACCTTATCTTCGATCTGCTGTCAGTTTCAGTTAGCCTCACATTAATCAGAATTATCTGTCCCCAATGGATCACACAGTAATAACAACTTTTTTTTTTTGCTGTTGTCCCAAATTTGTCTAACATACATTTTTCTCATTTGACAAGTTTCAGTCTTAACATTTCTCTCTCACTCTACTCTCACTCTCACTCTACTCTCACTCTCTTTCCTGAAACATAATAGTGTTAGGCCTAATTGCTACATCCCATTACATTTTTGGTCATCATCATGTTCTATAAAAATTTCATGAATTAAAAATTGATGCTAATTGATCACATCAAGGTATGATAATAACTGCAAAATCCATGCCTTTGATTTTATTACGATGACCCGATACATCAAAGGTGGATGGTGGTGGTATGCCAATAATGGTTAAACATTCTCATCAATAACCTATAACTTTTTTGCCTTGTTACAGATTAGCAGCTGAGTAGAAGTCTGGTAAAACAGTATCTGGTATAAAAAATATGTACAAAGCAAAGATGTGTCAATGAATTCCTTCATGCAGAAAAAAAACCCCGCTGACATTCATTGATGATTGCTAAATGTTTATGTAGAACAAACAGCGGATATGATCACAGCAGGTAGTGAGTTGTGTGTTCATCATTTTCAAAAATGTATAGCTGGTGGTAGTGGCTATGTGAAAAATGAATTTGTAACTGAAAACTTGCTCAATCAAACAGTATAATTGCACTTCCTGTATCTGTTGTGCTCTCTGTGGAAATAAAAGGGAGGCATATACCTATGTCTTCCTGATTTAATTACTCATGCTATATTGTTTGTTGACTATCTTGTAGTCTTCTTTTATGTGCCAAATACCCTCAGGACATATACAATCACAGCTCTCCACAATTTCCTAGCTTTTGTATTCCTACGCAGTGTTTTCTCCCCTTCCAGTCCATGTTCTGCCATCTATTTACACAAGCTATGTTACATCATGCGTCCCTTTACTTCTCACCATGATTTGTGAGTGTCAAATTCTCCAAGACTTTTTTGTTTCCATTCTCATTAATTCTTCCTCATTGCTAATTCCTCATGTTCTTTCAATAGTATTTTTAATAATCTTCCATAGAATCATATCTTAAGTCGTTTCTATGTCTGTGAGGAAATCGTCTACCGTTCACTGCCATATCAAACGACTGATATGACATAAGAATTAAACATTGTTAATCTCTGTTTCTAACAAACTTTTCATTTTTCTTAATACTTTGTTTAGCTTTTGAAAGGCAGCTTTCATTATACCAATACACCTTCAGGTATCTGTGTCATATTTGCCATTACCTATCACAGATAGATCATTTTTTTTTTTTACAGTAAGGTTCATTCTGTACAAGGACAGGGGTGGGGTACCACTTGAGGTAGAGGGTTAGATTAGAAGGCAGTTTATTTACTAGCTTAAAAGTCCACACTAGTAAATAAGTAAAATGGTTTTGATAATACTAATTGCTTCCTTATAAGGAAACATTCAGCATTCATTGACCAAGCAGCTAATGAGTTGAAATTTATAAAATCTTTCTTTCAGTTTTTCAGGAATCTAGGTTTCTCAAGTTTAGTAACTGCTATTACTCTTTCCAGTATTGATGGGGGAGGGGCTTCCTTTCTAACCTTTTCTTTGAAATAGTGTGAAACATCAATATCTTGATTATTTTTGCTTTGAGTTAAATGTGTTATCCATTTTAGTTGTTGCTACTGCTGGAAGTCTTCAAGTGACATAGTTTTGTTAAATTTTCACATTTTCTTAAATAATGAATATATTCCAGTTAAAATCTACACTATGATTAACCACCTTTATTTTCTTTCATTCAATTAATCTTATAAATTTTTCAAATTTTAAAAATTAGCTTTAAAATTTTCCGACTCTGCCACCATTATTTTTGCTTTGAGTTAAATGTGTTATCCATTTTAGTTGTTGCTGCTGTTGAAAGTCCTCAAGTGATTTGTTCCCTGTTATTTGGTACAGTGCATTGTTTGTAATTCAGTCGTGCAAAAACTATCATTTTTCCTGTCAGTCAATCTAAATGATTGCCACCTTGTTATATGTTTCTTTATCTTATTCACTACAATTTTTGGAAATTTGTAACCGCCATGATTAAAAGGCTGAACAATCATGAAATAAAAAAAATGTTTCAATGTTTTCACCTGTGGCAAATTGAAAACTTATTTATTTTTTAAGAATTTCAATCATTATGTATTTTTCAGGCCAATACACTAATCTCAACAACATAAGATATACAGATGACACAGTGTTGATAGCAGATACAGAAAGTAAACTACAGGAACTGATAAAGAAGGTAGTAAAGGAAAGTAAGAAGAAAGGACTAAGAGTTCCATTATAAGAAGGCAGAATGTATGGTTGTCAGTGAAAGGAAGTTATCAACAAGTAAAAAAAATTAAATATCTAGGAAGCATTTTAATAGAGGATAGGAAATGCAACACTGAAATCTGAAGGTGCATTGAAAGCATGAAAGATGCTTTCCAAAACCTAAGCAAAGAAGAAACAAGAAAACAGTACTGAACTGTGATGTAATAACAGCCTATATATCCTATATGGCAGTGAATTCTGAACAATCTTATCACAGATGGAGAAGGGACTTGAGGCAAGAGAAATGGGGTTATACAGAAGGATACTGAGAATATCATGGACAGAACATGTGAGCAACAACAAAGTTTCAGGGAAAATGGAAACAAAAAAAAAGGACACTTATAATCAGAAAGATTATTGTTGATTGATTCATTTTTCACAACTTATCAACCCTTTGCAGGTTATTTAAAGCTATAAAATATTTTTAGATTGTAAGAATTTTGCGGGGAGAATGATTTAGTGATACAGGTCTTATAACTAATTAACCGATAGCTGCAAAGAGAAAAAGTGGACTCATACCTTTTCCAAGTGTATTTGCCTGTAAGTGAATATATATAACAAACACAACTGGAATTGAAACTCGGCTCAACAATTAACAATTCTGAGGTATTATCCATTACACCACCCACACATCCAAGCTTACATCACTTGATATTCCCAAGTAGTTACCCATTTAAATATAGACCAAGCTCAACATTCCTTAAATTCAGTGACTGTATGGGAAATGGAGTTTCAATGTGATATTGCCATAAACCAGAAAGAGTTGAAATTTCTCAGGTACATAATGAGGAAAGAGGGCTTGGGGAATTTGGCACTCACTTGCTTTCCTCTGTCCCTCTTGCCTTCAATATGAAAGCATGAAAGACAGAGGAAAGCAATAAATAACCAACTTAACAAGCCTGTTTGAATGTCTGGAAGAATAGGGAGGGTGAAGAATAGTAAAAAGACATACATTACTAAGAGCTATGAAGGAAAGGAAGTGAGCGTCCCCAACAAAATATAGCAATATGAACAAATAACCTTTGTTGGTCTACAGAATTGTTTTCTAAGTAATCATAATGGTAAGCCATTACTTTTTTGATGCATGACTCAAGTGGTGGATTGTCACACTAAACCTTCATGGATTATTATTTCTACTATTAAAAGTGAAGTTAATAGATCTAAAATAGTAAATCTTTGTGACTGTATTGGCTCATTTAAGTTGCCTGAAACAGTGAGATGGCTATGTAAACATGACTTCCAAGCAGAATCAGTGAATTCAAAGATTATCCAGAGTGGACCATTTTGACACAGCAGCTGATACTGCCATTAAGTATGTGAAGAACATTGCAGAAGTGTCTCAGCAGATAGTCATTTGCATGAAGCAGGACTTGATGTATGTTGTCCTGTTACCAAATCACACAGCAGCAAAAAGAAAAAAAATGCTACATGAGTGTTTTTTGCAAATGCACAACTTGTCTGGAATAATGAAATTACGCCAGAGTATATTCTTCAGCAATGAAATTTAATTTGGTTGGTTCAGAAGGCATGCAGTAAGTCAGATGAATTTGAAGGTGAGAGATTGCTTCCCAAATGTGTTAAAAAAAATCAGTTGTGATTCACAGGTGGTATAAAAGAGTGTTGAACTGCTACACCAAATCTATCCTTCTGTATGTCAGTAAATACTGGAAAATTTCCTTTCAGATGAAGAAGGAACTTGAGACAACAGAGATGTGGTTTGGCAGATGGCTGCTGAGAACATGTGACCAATAAAGTAGTTGAACTAAAAAGACAGACTTAAAATCAAAAAAAGACAGTTGCAATTCCTTGGACATATTATGAGGAAGGATGGCTTAGAAAATTTAATACTCACAGGATGCACTGAGAGAAAGAGGGTGAAAGGGAAACAACTTGCATAATGGTTCTGTGTGCGGATGGCAGTTAAACATTTGTTAGAATTACAAGAGACAGGAAGTTGTGGAGAGCCATGATCAACCATGACCTGAAAGAACACAGTACATAAAAGATGATAATGACTGTAATTGATGGCAAGAAAGTTTTCTGGTACCAATAGTGGGTCATTCGTTACAATTCAAGTAAAGGCTACAGTATATAAAAATATTATCTTCTATCAGTGAGCCCATCTTTATGCAGGATAATGCCCCTTGCATTACAGCAAAAACGGTCAAATAATTCTTCAAAACTGAAAATGTCATGATCAGCCCAAAGTCTAGATCCCCAGTCCAACTAAGAATATTTGGAAGTTAGGCCAAGGAAGCTGACAACAGTTGCTTATTTGTGGCAAAAACTGCAGAAGAAATGAAACAAAATTATGCCTGAACAAAGTAAAATATTAATAAAGTCCTGTGATCAAATATATGTAGATGGAATTAAAAACCATGGCTGATACAAGTCTAATGATGTAATAATTTAATACTGATACATAATATATCAATATTAAATCAATTATGTTAATTTAATTTGCATGCATATTTATAATTTTCTTCCCTAATTTGGGACGCTACACTTTTTTGCAATAAACAGTTTTTGTTGTATACTTTTTTTTATCTTTGGTTCTTTTTCATGCAACCTTACAAGAGTGTACGAAACTTAGTTTTAAGAATATTTATGGTAGTGTTCATCAAAATCGAATTTGGAGAATTGAAGTTTATTTTATTTATTTATTTTTTTAATTTTGCTTTTAAACTTTTATTCTTTAAGATGCACCACTGCTTTAGTAACATATTTCACAAGGTGACAAACATAATGTTGGTTTGAGAGAAGAATATCACCTCATGTGAGATATCTGAAAAATTCTCAGCCTAACCAAGAAAAATAACCTGCACCCATGAAATATATGGCGGTTTTCTAAGCATAGCTTAGATGTGACACAAGGTCGAAAGTATGGGACACCCAGTGGGGATCAAATTCACTACTCAGTTGTAACTGATCTAGAGAGACATGCTTGCTAACTATTACACCATGTAAAGGTATCCAAATGATTTTCTAAGCATAGCTTAGATCTGGCACAAGGGCGAATGCTTGGAACACCAAGTGAGAATTGAACACACTACTCAGTTGTAAATGATCTAGTGAAACAAGCTTGTTAACCATTACAAAAAAAAACATGTTGAAATGCCTCAGTCATGAAATATATATGCCATTCCATAGTTTTTACCTGAAGTTCAATACACTCAACACACATGTTACTAAAATTTCTTTTATACCTCTGAGGGGGAAAAAAAAAAAATTTTATTCTTTTATATTTTTTTTAATCATTTCAACCCGAATCAAGGCAATAAAGCCACTAACACACAAGGGATTACTGAAAGTGAAAGAAACTGAGAAAACATTACTGAATAAAAAGGACAATAAAAGAACAGATTTGAAAAAAGACAGAAGATGACAACTGACATTGCATTTAAATTTGAAGAAGTGTAAGAGAAAAAAATGCCAGCATAGAACTTAAGGTTACATCTAGCAATATCAACATTAAACTGATTTAGCTTCTAATCTCATACTGAGCTTACATTTTTATAAACAAGGTATGAAAGGGGGAAGCTCATTAGAATAATTACTATATAAATATTTATAGAAAAGCCCCAGGAAAACAAAATTATAGCAGTGGTTAGTGACTGGAGGCAAGATGCCAGGTCAGGACCAATAACATTGTAGATTCTTCTTTGAATTCTGTCAATAATCTCCAGATGCATAGTAGGAGTACCAGACCAGATATGACAGCAATATTAATTGCATAGATGTATGGTAGATTGTTAAAGATCTAAGATTCTGGTGAGAAAAATTTAGTTTAGCAAATTTCCTAGCAGTTGATTCAATATAATCATTCCATTTCATGTCAGTGGAAAATCAGTGGTGCTCCCAGTTTATACCGAGTTCATTCCACAAGATACTAAAGTAAGTTTTGTACTTTGTGTAACTCTAGAAAGTCAAAAGACCTGTAAGTTGACTTCAAAGCAACCAAATGCAAAATTGGGCCTCAAAGAATTTTGAAATTGCACCAATACAAACAACAAAGTGACCCAGCCAAACTTAGAGTACACACATACCAGATAATAGAAAGTTATGTAAATGCATGACTTTGAAGGGAAAAAAAAGAGAATCTCACACCCTTGCAAGAAGATCGAACATTTGAAGAAAGACCTGTATCCACATACCTTTGATTTGAGTTCAGAAAGTGAACTTTTTTTATATGGAAAATTTACTCTTGCGTTCATATAGGACCTTACTAACATAACATTTTCAGTAAGCTCTTGTACATGGTATATGTAACATATGACAGAAAATGTAAGGCAATAAACATTTAGTTCAGCTGACAAGAATCATTAACCATTTGTATCTGACTGATAAGATATCTTTTGAAAAATTTCTTTGTTCTTGGAGTGGTTGATGTTATGAGATATCTTGTGGGAAATTCTTCTCATGAGAAGTTCTTTTGTTCCTTTAGAACAGTGGTCACTGAAGTGATCAATATCGATCTTTGAGTGAATAAAACTATTCAAGGAGTTGATACATGCCTGTGGAAAATGATAGACATGGTGGGGTTAAAGAAGAGTCTGTAGAAATTCCACAGACTTTGGTAACTAAATTATCACTATTATTCTAGATTTATTTGGATTTCATGATGTATAAAAAAAAATCTTTCACTCACTCACAAAAAAATTAAAACATGTTATATTCCATAGCCTCATCCAGGTTCCTCTCTGCCCAAAGGCAGAGAGTTCAACTGTCTAGCTGGAACAGATCCCAGCTAGTATATTTAGCTACCCCCCCATGAGAGTTGCCGGGTTTAACGTGGGTTCTCCGAGCCCATAGGCTCAGCCAAAAATATTCCCTTCGAACACATATAAACAGGTTCAGGGTCAGTCTACCTCCCTGAACAAGACTCTGCCCTTCGGCGGAGCCTCATCCGGTTTCCTTTCTGCCCAAAGGCAGAGAGTTCGACTGTGTAGCTGAAAAAAGATTTCAGCTAGTCTCTGTAGTTCGTTGACTTACAGATACTTATAGGTAGTTACTACCTATAGTGTAGTCACTCATGAGGGTGACAGGTTATTCCATTACATCAAAAAATTTCCTTGGAAATTTAAAATTTTAAAAAGTTCCTGCCAATCGTCCCCTTTCCTTTTATTCTTTATCAAAGAATTCTTCACTTTCAGATATGTTACAAAGAGATGCTTTCTCTTGCATTTTCATGATAACTGAACTTCATTCTTTCTGTCTCTTATTACTGTTATTCGCACTGACTGCCAACCATGAGTTATCACATGGTTGGTAGTTTTTATTATGATAACAACTACAAGTTATCTCATGCATGGTATTTTCTGATACATTTTCATCTGCAGGCACCAACAAAAGTTTATTCAGTTTATTCACAATGATACTTTTAGTGTGAAAGCAAAGTTAAGATTTCAGTTGAAGCTATAAATCAACTTATGAAAACATTTTTATAGCCGAAGTCAGCTATTATAAAGATGGTGTTTGAAGTTAGATTTTGTAACTGACCTCTGGCAGTCAACATGCTAAAAAACTTAACAATATGGTAATAAAAGGTAGAGGTTAAATGTTCAAAGAAAAACACTGCCATTTTAAACATTGAAAACATTTTTATATCAAGATTTCCTCCATCCATTCTTCTTACAAACAACAAGAAGCATTTCAGTAGAATTAACATATTTTCGTTTTTAGAATTAACGTGTTTTTCATTTCATATTTTCATTTTTGATAAAGTATGTGGAAGCATGAAACAGATTTCTAGAAAGTATAATAATGGCAGATGTTAACGCTACGAAAAGTACTGACAACCTTCACAAGATTATTTGAAATTTGGGATTTTTTCTGTTAATTCACCCCAAAATAAAAAGAATTTATTTTATATTTACTAAAATTCACTCCAAATTCTCCAAGAGCAAGCCCCTTCCATTGCCTTCCAATTGGGTTGACCTTTGTGATCTCCCCAAATGTGGGTGATTCAAGTGTGCTATTTATAAGTTAGGGGTCAGCACTAGCACTCACTCTAATAAACAATCCTAAAAACAGATCTTTTTAATTTTTTTTTTTTTTAAATCATACAAAAATTCCTTGTAAGTTCCTCCACACTTACAAAATGTGAATAAATACTTTATTTTTGATAATTTTTCATTCTGAGGGTTGGAGTTGTGGCAAGACAAGCTAAATAAATTTTGTTTTAAAATTTATAATTTCAAAAGAGTGCCAAAAATCTAATAAAAAAAACAAACCGATTTAAAATTTATAAATTTCTTAGGGTGAATTAATATTTTCAGAAAGAAACTTTACATTAGTTAAGGTAAATTAACAGAAAAGATCCAAAATTTGGATTTATACCTTCATTTACTAAGTAATTTTAATACACCTGTTAGGTGAAAAAAAAAGTCAATAATGATGTGCTATGCAAAGATGAAAAGCTACTATGAAAGGATCGACTCTGCTAATAAAATTAATGTTTTTTTAAGGTGTTGAAAGAACAAAATAAGGAAGCATCCAAATTTAGAGACCCTTTTAAAGCATTTCTGATAATAATATGGCACTGAAAGTCTTAGACAGTATTTCTCTTAAAATAACAGACAGTTATGTGCCATGCGTGATACACGCATAGGCGAGCATGTATCTTTCAATACATGACTGACGAAGCAGATTTTTTTTCTGCAGTAGGTTGCCATTTCTTTCTGCAGTAGACCAGTTGCCATCCAAGGCTATAGAACCCGATCTGTCCTGCTATTTACTCATAACTGGGGGGAGAAGAAGAGTATTAGCACATAAGTGAATGTAATGGATTCAGCTGGAATTTGAACTCAGCTCTCTCATTCCGAGCCACTATCCATTACTCCACCGTCCCTCCTCTTCCTAAGATGATAGGTGAAGAGGTCATTATTCCTCTTTGCTCAATCTTTTATCAACCCATTTCAGTCTACCTTAATTTTATGATTTACAGGAAGTCACCAACTCAACCACTTGTTAGTTGGTTGAATCTTTAAAATGCAACTGAAAAACAATTTTCATTGTTGTGTGACTAGAACAGTGTTACTTATCCTTCTACTAGAGGAGATCACATGACCAGTAATTAAAAATGTGGTTGATAATGTTAGGAAGCAAGATGTCTAACCTATTTTAAAGCACATGTATTTAGTAGAAATAAAATAAAATGAATCATTGATGAAAGTGTAGTGCCTTAATGAACATATTATCAGCAGCAGCCTGGAGGGTATAAAAACAGGCAAACTCTTAAGTAACTCTTTTTTCCTGTTTTTCCTCCTTTCAAAGTGTGCGCCAACAACTTTTCACACTGAAACAAAAAGAGCGATGGATGCTTCACACTCAAACACACCTGCACAGGCAAGTCACACTCAAATACATTAATTAACAATTTCTATTTGTGTATTCCATTATATTCTTAGGAAAAGAAACTCTTAAACTTTCCTTTTGTTAAATAAATGTTATCTTGTATTGCAGATCAATCGGTATCTATTTACTTTGTGGCTGTACCTTTTTCACCGCCATTATTCCATGGAAAATATTCTCGTAGAAACCTTATACATTAATTATAGAAGTAGCGAACATACTAAAAGGATCCATTCTATGGAGAAAACTTTGGCATCTGAACTTTAACATGGCAATTTTTCCATCCAACTCAAGAAAGCAACTTCTGAGAGTTCAAATATTCTCATGGCCTGTGTGAAGTATTATCGTCCAAGTTCATGTTGATGAGTTTTTCTTTGCCAAGTAACTTAAAAGTAATGGGAAGGGTGAAACCAATTTTGTATGTTTGGAGAAATATTTGAAGAAACAAAATATTTCATCTATTTACATGTGGATTATTGTCCTTATCTTTGTTGTTGTTATTGTTGCTGTTGTCACAACATTTCATCTATTGTTCCCTCTGCTTTTCATCAGATGCATATTGCTCTGGGTAATCTACAGAGAATTCCAAACTGAAGCATATGCCCAGTCTTCAAGAATGCAGGCACCCCCCACACACACACACATACTCTCAGTATCAACCCATTAGTCACCTCAGTATCAACAGTAAGATATTTGAGTCCACGTCTAGGGATATCTCATCATTCTTAGTAATGCTCTGTTACTGCACACTCTGTTTCCACTAAGTCCAAGTACACACTACCCGGCCCAGGGATTGAACTCACAATAACTATATCACCAAATTCACAACCAATGCTTTGATCCACTAGGCTGTTGGATACAGTGGGAACAGGGTAAGCAATAAATGAATAGTACAAAAAATAAGAACGAGATGAGATATTCAGTGTCATGGCCAGGGAAATGAGAACCCTCTACCCACTGTAGATTAAATAAATGGTTCAGTTTGGAATTACCAATAGATTATCTGGATCAATATAAACTAGATGAAGTGTGGAGGGCACAAGGGCTCAAACATTGTGATAACAACAACAAAGATGAAGACAATAATCTGCATGTAAATAGTAGAAAGAATGATAGCTCCTTATGTCAGAAATTCAAGAAGAATATATTTCTCTCAGGAATATTACTGTTATGGCTACTGATATCAGTAATGGTTTGTCATGACAGTACATTTGTTACCTTCATAGGAGTATGGCAATAAACTCTGGCAGCAAGGCCTCTCATTGGGAGATTGGAGGTTTTCATGAGCATAGAACCACCAGTTAATTGCTGTTGTTCCCAGGTTCATCCCGACCAGAGGTGGTATCACCTATTAGGGTCCTAGCTATGGGAAAATAGTGAACTGTCAAATAAAAATCAACAGTATATTTTTATAGCAAAATGACACTAAAAAATATATATAAAAATCATTTTTTATAGTAAAATTATAAACAATACATTTTATGATCTATAAACTATATATCTAAAAAACATAATTTTACTCCGAGAGTATAAAATTATGTACACGGTATCTGTGGTTGAAAGCATAAAATTGTCTGGCCAAGTTTTTATTGAACTGTTTGTTTCTGTCAAGTACTTGGATTACTTAAACCAACTCCTTTATCCACTGGACCATGGGGAGAGTTACTAAAGAGAGATAGCTGAAACTGAGATATCCAGAAGAGGCATGGCATGGGGAACTAGAACAGTTTACTCAAATGAACAAAATAAAGGTTCAGTTCAAATTTCCAATGTATATCACCTGATTAAGGCTGGGGTGTACAACAGCCAAAATATGATCATAAAGATGAATACAATAGTCCTGTATAGTAAATGTAAATAGTGTAAAATGGTATGGAGATGTTATAAGAGCCCACAGTGTTTCCACGGCCACTCTACAAGGAACCAACTTAGGCAAAAGAAAAGGCAACAGGAAAAAATGGCTCACAACGTCATTGAGTAGACATGAAGATCATTTACAGAGATTCGGACATTGGTATACAACCGAGACCTGTTGATGGTACAGGTCCGGTGCTCAGATGCACAGTGACCCTATAACCACATCCTGTCACAGAATTAATTATAATGATGATTATTTAACTTCATGTTTGCAGGCTAAGAGAAAAGGCATGAACCTAACTGCATTTTTTTTTTTTTTTTTTTACACAGTTTGATTTAGAAATAAAAAATGTAAACAGGAAATCCTATCAAGATTTATTATTAATTGCCACAATCTTAACAACATAAGATATGCGGATGATTCAGTGTTGATAGCAGACACAGAAAGGAAACTACCGGAATTCATACTGTAGGCAATAAAGGAAAGTGAGAAGAAAGGACTAACCATCAATTGCAAGAAGACAGAATGCAATTGGCAAAGTGTGGTGAGTATGGGTACACCTCTGAAGGCATGATCACTCAGGGAGGGTTTCCTTCAAGAAGATAGGACTTGGAACTGGGTCTGTTTTAATGAGATTTCATCCTTGGTACCTGTAATACTAATATCCCAATACTAGTAAGTGTAATATTGTACATGACAGTATAAAAAATGCACATGTATATTAGATACATCTCCATATCAGCAGGGCATATTCAGGAAGAGTTTTCAGTGTATTTAAACATGTAATGTTTAAAGCAAACTATCGGTATATTATTAAACATACTTCTTTTATGTGCCATGTCCCTTCAGGACATACACAATTGTCTTTTCACCATCACTCACACTCCATGTTCTGCTATCCATTTAAACAAGTTTGCTAATTAAATGACTCACTGTTTCCTTCTTGTTTTCAGTATTTCTTGTGCATGTGAAACTCTCCAAGCCTTCTTTCCTCAATACGTCCTAGAAATTTCAACTGTCAATTTATGATTCTAGGTATAAGCATCTTTTGTGTTACTATTTTCCTAAAACTTTCTCTTTATTCACATGTTCTGTCCATGGTATTACTGTATATAAAAATCAAGCAAGCAGTTTAGTTGAACATAGAGCAATAAATGATGATAGTGGAAATATCCTACGGGATTGCAGTCATAAAACATTGCCAGGAAAAAAAAAGTAAAAAATATTTTAGAAAAAGCAAGCTACCAATACAGTTGAACATAAACGAAAACAAAGTTTTACCATTATTAGTATTTCCTTTTAGTTACATCTTTTTCTTATATAGTTTTCAGCTGATTAATTACGGGAATGTGTTGAGATATATTTAGGTATGATAAATCAGCTGGTACAAACAAAAGTTGAAGGTAAATTGTTCTAATTCCTTTAAAAGTAATGGTAAAAATTTCATTTGAGTAAATAACATTATCATAGAACTGGAATAAATACAAGTGGTAGGTTAAAGTAAAATTATAGCTTATGGTGGCAGATAATGGGAGATAAAATAAAAGTATCAGCTTTGCATGTAAGATGCATGGTGATTTTTTTTGTTAATCTTTTGGAAAAAAAAGATTTTATATGTTATTGTGGCATTAAAAAACTTAATTATCTACCCTTGACTCATTATAATTTATATCAAAAGGCAAGTAATGCATCATGTTACAATTTAGCTAGAGTCATGAAATGTAAGTTGCAATAAATAACTGCAACAATCATTTACAAAATGACTACACATTTACACCAGCCTTTCATATTTCTCTTAACCTAACCAGATCAGTGAAGTAAAGTATGAACATGTCATCTATTAAGTAAGACCTTAATTTACTTCTCTTTATTTCTATGTATTTCATTTGCAGCATGAACAAACTGCTGTCTAATTCTAGTTTCTGTAAATATGTACCTATAGTGCTTTCTCTAACATGGTATGTACATGTCTTTGTTCTTAGTTACCCATGTGCATGTGTTGCAGGTATAGTAATTCTATACTGGGATAGTAAGATATACTTATCTCCACTAGCCTTTCTAATACTGTCACAGTAATTCTTTTTCCTAGAATATTTTTAAGAACATGGGATTTTCTTTATTATCTGTGAATTGTCATGACATCTTAGGAAAGATAGAGGAGTGCTTTC
The DNA here is from genome assembly GCA_964036315.1 of Acanthosepion esculentum. Classification (NCBI taxonomy): domain Eukaryota; kingdom Metazoa; phylum Mollusca; class Cephalopoda; order Sepiida; family Sepiidae; genus Acanthosepion; species Acanthosepion esculentum. Next base: position 22,206,098 of record OZ038503.1, on the reverse strand, counting down.
TCATTGCATTCTCCATGGTTTAGAATCATCTGAGAATTACAGAATATTTCTTCAATATGGATTATAAAACTGAAGAAGGCTGCAGAATGGATCAGCCGAAACAATGTGGTCACAGCAAAAGTAACATAAAGAATGCGTTTAGTATTGTGATCAACTCTTGGAATGATACTGACTCATCTTCAAATTACAAAACATATCATTCATATGGATTGTGCAATTGAAGAAGGCTGTAGAATGGATCAGCCAAAACACCGTGGCAGCAGCAAAAGCAATGCAAAGAATTAGATCAATAGTCTGAACAAGTCTTGGAATGATACTGACTCATCTTCAAATTACAAAACATATCGTCCATATGGGTTGTGCAATTGAAGAAGGCTGTAGAATGGATCAGCCAAAACACCGTGGCAGCAGCAAAAGCAATGCAAAGAATTAGATCAATAGTCTGAACAAGTCTTGGAATGATACTGACTCATCTTCAAATTACAAAACATATCGTCCATATGGGTTGTGCAATTGAAGAAGGCTGTAGAATGAATCAGCCAAAACACCGTGGCAGCAGCAAAAGCAATGCAAAGAATTAGATCAATAGTCTGAACAAGTCTTGGAATGATA
>OZ038503.1:22192986-22200486 GCA_964036315.1 Acanthosepion esculentum | reverse complement strand
CCTTTCTTCCTACAGGTGGTGGTTGCAGGTTTCAGCCCACCTGAATACTCATTCCCTTTCTTATTTATGCCTCACACCATTACTTCCAGATAAACATAGGCATTTCCTCCATCTTCCTTTGTATCTCATCTAAACCTGTCACCTTGCCTGTCTTTTTGAAAAATTTGATATTTAAACCATGTGGATGAAAAGGTTGGATTAACTTTTAGTCATTAATTGTAATTATTTTAATTTTCAACAACAAACATTTTCCCAAGCTCTGGTCATGTTTACATAATCCGAAATCTACCAGCTGTTTCCTGCAACAGCTATGAGCAAGTATTTGTCTCCATATCTCATTTACTTAATCGTACTTACGAACCTTAAAGGTTCATGCCTTATCTCAAGAAATCTTATTTCTTGAGTTGTCTACAATTTCCACTTTTTGACAGGTGGAATAAATCAGTTTCTCAATTCTGTCTTCAGTCTTCAAAAATTATCAAATATTATATCTCAATAGACCTCTTCTTCTGTCTGGCAATCAGAGACATGTTTTTGTAACTTGCATTTTAGTCAGCGGTCAAAAGTTAATATCTCCATTTCCACCTTATTTAGCAAAACTCTCAAATGACTTTAAATGCATTTTCACTATTTCCCCCCAACCTTTGTGGGTTCAAATTTCCCAGATGACCTTTCAAAAATATCCTTTCCCAAAACAATAAATTCATTTTCCTTAAGTCGTCTTTGCTTTCTTCTTTCTATCTATATGTTATTCCTTATTCTGTATTTTTAACTCTTTTCATCTGTTCCAAGTCATATTCTAATTTAACCCATTTGTTTCCTTTTTACCTGTGCCACATAATGTCCCAACATAAATAATGAAATTCTTTTGAATCAAGAACATTTTTTCAATATAAATTAAATCAGTATTTACATTAGTCGGACTATTGTCCTCATCTTTGTCGCCATATTTGTCACAACATTTCAGCCGTTGTACGCTCCGGCCTTCTTCAGGTGGTTGGAATTTCGAACTGAACCCTTTATTTCGATCACTGGGGTAGACTGTTCTAGTTCCACATGCCATGTTTGATGGATGTCAGTTATCAGTTATCTCCTGCTAATTTTCCCTCTGAAAGTTCTCCACTACTTTAACCGGGTATTGAACTCACACTCTTTGGGTCTGTCACTGGATCTAACCAACGCCTTTATCCACTGTGCCATGCGTGAGTTCAATACCCGGTTAAGGCAGTGGAGAACTTTCAGGGGAAAAATTAGCAATATGAGCACTGGTAAAAAACCGGTTGCTGAAAACATTAGGTTTATAATACCCAGAAATTCATACCCAGATGTCCTCAACTGATAACTGACATCCATCATTGTGACAAATATGGCGACAAAGATGAGGACAATAGTCCAACTAATGTAAATACTGTACATAATACCTCATCTCAGAAATATAGACAGATAAATTAAATCATCTGTAACTATTCCTGCCTTTCGTAATTGCATAAATTTGACAGATTTCATTAGTCATGAAATGCGACTAGAATGAAATTTGTCTTTTTTTTTAAATTCATAGTCAGTAGTTTTTTTTTTCATCTACTTTGAAATTAAGAATATCAACCAATAAAGCTTCACTCAGTCAATTAAATGCCATACATGATATATGCATATGCAGTCATGTCTGTTTTGATTCATGACTGACTAGGCAGAAGATTTTCCTGCAGCAGGCAGGCAGGCAGGCTGCCAACCAAGGCTACAGGACTATAGTCTGTCCTACTATAAAACTCATAGCTGAGGGCAGGGAGAAGAGATAGTTTCATAGCTTTCCTAAGTGAATGGAATGAACCCAACTGGAATTCAAACTCAGCTATCCGATTTCTCATTCCAAGCTTGTTATCCAATACAACACATTGCACATCATTAAAATAAAACTTACTCATCCTAAACAATGGCTTCTTTTTATAAAATGACAAACCTATTGTACCAGCAAGTGTACAGCCTTGACTAGATTTCTAAATATCTAAAATGAATATAATTCAATTAAAATTGTAATTATTACTTTAAAAAGTGCTGGGAAAATGAAAACAAAAAGGACACTTATACTTAACATCAGAAAGAGATACTTGAAATGTCTTGGTTACATAATGAGGAAAGAGGGCTTGGAAAATGTGATACTTACAGGGCAGGTTGAAGACAAGCAGGAGAGAAGAAAACAATACATAACATATTTAGTGAGCTTGAGTAAATGATATGGGGGAACAGGGTTTAGGAGAGATAACAAAAGGACAAAATTTATTGAGAACTACAAAGAACAGGAAATTGTGGAGAGCCATGATTGCCAACATCCTGGCGCATAGAAGAAGTATAAAAAGAATGAAATATTTCTCTCTATTCCTTCTATTATCTACAAAATAAAGAAAAAGCACAATTCACTTGTTTAACTTTAAGATCTTTAAGCGCCAAACTGCATAAGTACCTTATATCTTGAAATACTGTTGATAGTGTAACACTTAATGATTCAGATAGAGAACTTGGCAGAACAACTTTAAATTCCACTTGAGTTCATTACATCCACTTTTACACAAATAACCTTGGGAAAGATAGAAATTGATGTCTTCTTCCCCAACTATGGGTTAAAGAGTAAGACTGAACCTGAATGAGTTCTGTACAGCTATCTTGCCATACACATGCCACCACTGCTTTAGACATGATAGCTCTATAACCCTAATGGCTTACAGCATTTCTGATTTGACAATATTAAATACTGGTTCTCAATTTAAGTTAAGCAAAAGTCTGTGTAGTTCATGTCAAAGGACTAACCATTTCAAAATTCAAAACACTCAGGTCACTGCATTTTATAACACTGAATATTTTTTCTGTGCTCCCTAAGTAGGTTAACTAACAAGAACAGAACCTCAGGTTCATAGAGACACCACACGTACTGCAGATGCGGTAGAAGTAGAATTTCTTGGGCAAGATAGCCTGACGGAGCCCAATCTGCTCAAGAGTGGTTTGAGTTCAGAGTCTTCCTTCTCTTAAACTGGTTGCCACCCAAGGCTCTAGAACCTAGTCTGTCCTGCTATTTTACCCATAGCTGGAAGGAGAAGAGAATTCATATCTTTCCAAAGAGTATCAGCACATAAGTGAAAGTAATGGATCTGAGTGGAATTTGAATTTCCTCAATCCTAGCCACGAGCCATTACTCCCCCATGCCTTCTTACTTATTTTGAGGATAGGGCATAATTTTATTTTTTTATCTCTTGCTATACAACTAAAAGGAACCTGTCTTATTTTTCTTATTTTATTGTCACTGAAAAAATAAATCACACCCAAAAGAATGGCGTAACAGATTGTCGACTCTCCCAGAGGTGCCAGGAGATTCCCAGTTTTAAGCTCTATATCCCACTCACCCAGCTCCTAACTCATGTTCACCCGGTTAACTGTTAAGCATTGGTCTCTCACAGAGCCTGCCAGTTTTTACAAGATTTCTCCTGGTAAATAATTTGTTGAGCTTTCCCCTCTAAAAGAGTCGATACATAAAACCACTCCCCATTCAGTCCACTTGCGCTTGGAATGATTCCCCCATTTCAAGCCATGATTCAGTTAAATTATTGCAGAGGTATTTTTTTGAAAACAGATTTACAAGTGAAATACTGCCATAAATGGATTGAAGTCGGTCCAAAAATCACATCTCCATTACAATCAGTAAAGCCAACAATTCTATAAATTGAAACCCAGACTCCCATATTTTCGGTAATTTGACAAAAGAAGTACTTTGTTTAGTTAAAAGAGTCAGCAATCTGTTGAGAAGTATCAATTCAACTGACTAATTTCTTTTCAACATTTTTTTAATACTTGTAATGATGTTCACAAATATTTTCATGGCAACTGCTCTGACAAGCTTTAACCCCTGGTGCCATGACTACATGAATTTAAGTGTAGATTGGCACCTAGTTTCCTGCATTTTTACTATTAAAACAGCTAAATGCAACTGCCACTTCTACTCCAACAGTTTCTTTTGTCACACCTCCCGCCTGTGGAACTCCCTTCCGTTTACTTGCTTCAATTAAAACTACAATCTTAAATAGTTTAAATGCAATGTCAATCACCATCATCTATCTTCTTGAATCCTGTTCATCTTTTTGTCTTTTCCTCAATCCTCCCTATACTCAGTTTTTTTTTTACTCCCTTTCACTCCCTGTAACCCTTTGTGTGCTAGTGGCATTCCTATCTTGTTTGGGGGTGAAATGATTAAAATAAAAATAAAAAAGGTAAAAAAATCCCTTGGATAAGATTTTAAAAGTAGTAGTTTTGTGCTACTTTTGGACAAGTTAAAGAAAAATCATTCTTTATTCACTATAATATTTGTAAAGTAATATTCACAATGACTGTTTCTGTTATAATCAGTAAAGCCAATTATTCTATAAATTCATTTCTTTCAAGAGTCAAATCACACCAAAAATGGAATATTGCTTCATATCTGGGCTGGAACTGCATAATCCTCAATTGCCAGCCTTGTTCAAAAACATTTATACAATTTTATAGGGGATGGCATTTTTCAACTTACAACCCCTCCCCAACAGCTTCAATGTCACAAGCCTATCGCTACTTCTATGGCAGCTCCGTTCTTTAGTTCCACTAGCTCAGACTTTTACAACAAAACCCACTTTGCTATGTCCACAGAACTGTCATTTTGTGGAACAGACACAGCTGCTTTCACAAATGCTACAATTTTAAACTCTTCAATCTAGGGTCATGATTGATTGATTTTTACAGCTTATCAACCTTTTCAGGTTATTTAAAGCCAGAAAATAGTTTTAGATTGTAAGAATTTTTTGGATATAATAATAATTTACTGATACAAATCCTAATAATTAACCCATAGCTGGAGGAGGAAGAGGTGGATTCATGCCTTTCCCAAGGGTATTTGCATGTAAGTGAATATAACAAACACAACTGGAAATAGAACTTGGCTCTCTAATTTCTAATTCTGAACCATTATCACCCCAGACTACCTGCACATCCAAGTTTAGAGCATCTAGTATTCCCAAATTGTTACCCATCGAGGTAATGACCAAGATCGACATTGCTTAACTTCAGTAATTGTATGAGAACCAGTATTTCAATGGGATATGGACGTAAGCTCTCAATCTAGGGTCAATAATTATTTATCCATGTGATCTTAACTTCTTACTTATTAGATTCATATCACACACATTATTCAGTAATCTTCTACCTTGAGTGGCTCTTTGGCCTTGTATTGAGTGAACTTTAGTAAAATAAAGTAACATTTGCTGAATACTTTCAGTGTCAATTCTAAAACAGTTTTCACTAGCAACTTCTGTAGAATTTTTTCATCCACTAATTTCTTGATAGTAAAGCAGAAAATCTTTCGGTTTTCTTTGGTTTCTTAAAGAATAATTCCTTCGATAAATGTCCAACGTTGAATACAGTGCTGAGACTTTCAATCATGGCAAGAGATTTAGTAACTAATTTACTGTATCCGCATCTGTGCATTTTTTTGAATTTCCACATGGAAGAACAACATTATTTATGATTTCCAACAAAGAATACAATGCATCACCCAGCACTGGAAACTCTATTAATCAAATTCGCATAGGATACAAAATGGTACACTTCTTATTCTAGACTAGATACATCATCAAGTTTACTGAAAACAATTTTTTTTATTAATATAAACATTATTTTTAGTGGGTCTATGTGTTTGCGTTGCTATCTGTTATGGTCCAAGTTCCTTGTACCACGGTGATGGTCCAAGGTAGAACCAATGAAGAATAACTCGAACACAGGTATGGAATAACACAAATATATTACAAACAGAAATATGTACAAAGAAGTAGAAGTGTTAGTAATGACAATCAGGTTTGGTTAGAGAGAACTATGTTGTCTCGACCTGTATCACTATTCCAATGTCTTACAGTAATCGTCTGACACAACTCTGTCTCTGACTCTCTGTCTGACTCTGAACCTGAACTGAACTAACAACTCCTGCTTCCTCTTGAGGTGTAGTATTTATGATGTCCAGAATAGTCCATTATTATTATTGGTAAGTTCCCATGACACCCCCCTTCCCAAGCTTTTGCATAGCAGGGGTTTTTAATATCTTTTTTTCTTTGGATCTATTTACAAAGGTTCTATGAACTTTCTTTTTCTGGACGATTTTCTTGGTTCTGGCATTGTTTGCGGTCTTTTTATATCAAATGTATCGAAAATCGTGTCCATTACCTCCTCCTGCGGTGGACCGTTAGCATCCTGTAACAGTCTCTTCCTTATTTGGTTTACGCGTCTTCTATGTGAGAATTTTTGTCCCTGTACTTTGTAAACCATATTGCTGATTCTTTTCTCAATTGTACCTTGCTCCCAGTAAGATGTATTATTTTTATATGCTTTAAAAAAACTTTTTCTCCTGGGAGGAATTTTCTTTTCGGTGCGTAGGACTGTGTTACTTGTTTCGTTTTACTTGGTAGCAATTTATCAAAAGCTGATCTGATTTTTCTAGCAAACATCACTTCTGCAGGTGATAATGTTGATGGTGTAGCATTATTTGGCGTAATTCGATATACCTGAAGAAATTGCTGTAATGCTATTTCCATAGGCACATCATAGGCTTTTTGTAACGCTCTTTTGAGTGTATCAACAAATCTCTCCAATTGCCCATTCGATCTTGGGTGATAAGGCGGGGATTTTATATGTTTTACTTGATAAATTTCGCAAAACTCTTGGAAGTCTGCTGACGTGAATTGCGTTCCATTATCTGTGACTAGGCAATCCACTACACCAAACCGAGCGAATAGCTCGTAGAGGCAATTTATGGTCGTTTCCGAAGTAGGGTTTTTGCAACGAAACACCTCCGGCCATTTACTATAGCTATCCACTATTATTAAATAGTAGAAACCGTCAATTGGTCCTGCATAATCTGCATGTATTCTTGACCATGGACGATCAGTCTCTGGCCATGGCTTATGTATGATAGGCGGCGCTTTGGCTGCTAAATTACAACCCTTGCACATTTCCACCATCTGAGTAATATCCTGGTCCATATTCTTCCAATATACATAGCTTTGCATTAGTGACTTCATTCTATTTTTACCAGGATGGCCCCTATGGAAATCCTTTAAGATTTGCTTTTGTAATATTTTGGGAATTACAACCCTTTCATTATCGCATAGAGAAAAGCTGTCCGACATTTGCTCATTTTTTTCTGCTATTTTTACTTTTGTTTCTTTTATAAATTCGTCATTTTTGGCTTCATTTTTTATGTCTTGTAGTTTGACTGGAAGGTTTCTAATGGTACAACATAATACTGTCCTGATATCTTCTTCATTTCTTAATGCTGCGATTACCATATCTTCCAATGGCTCTGTCTTTGTTGGTATAAGTCTTGACAGACCATCCGCATGCCCGATCTTTTTCGTTGGTAAATATTCCAATCTGAAATTGTAGTTCAGAAGAATTGTTCCCCATCTAAGTAACCTATTTGCAGTGTAAACCGGTAGA
>OZ038503.1:22170486-22187986 GCA_964036315.1 Acanthosepion esculentum | reverse complement strand
GTTCAATATCAATCATTATCTTCTTCATTCTTGTCCCTTTAATATTCTCTATCCTTTTTCCATATCTTCATCTTTTTCTTTTTCTCATATTCTCTAACACTCAGTAACCCCTTACATTATAGTGGCTTTATTGCATTGCTTGAGATGAAAAAATAATTTACTTTTTTTTATACTTGCAGAACATTTGGCCTGAATAAATGTTTTTACATTGGCATGAAAAGTGTTTATGTTTTGTAAAAAACTTCACTGACTGTTGTGAGATGCAGAGCTGGATGTTTGTCAATTAAAAGAGACGGTAGATTTGGATTCTTTCCCAATACTAATTGATATGGTGACCGTTCATGTCCCACTTTCAATTTGTTTCAAACATTAGCTGCACATGCAAAAGTCCTTTCAGTGTCAATGTTTTTATTATCAGCAAGAATTTTCTGAACGCAATCCTCCGTAACTGCATAATTTCTCTCGCATATCCCATTTGGCAGTATTCCACTCTTCAGTATTCTTTTACAACATGTCGCCATCTTGGACATTTGCAATTTCAGCACCAGTATTGGCAGAAACTTTTTAGTCAGGGGCAGTTCACATCCAAGCTGTAGGATCATGATCTTGTCAATAAGGGTAGATAGCTTTTGGCTATATATATAACAGCTGCTAGACTGAATACAGTTTCAATATATATCAGATATAGATACCAAAAATAAGTTTGAGATCTATGGTATAAACTCGATTAAATTCCAGATCAAGAGGAATAAATTCCATGGAATTGGTGGACATTTTAATGTTTCTCTTACAAACAAAACAACTTTTTGTAACTTCACCAAATTTTTAAGGTCATTACACACACCAGCATCCAACTCACGGTATGATAGCCACAATGACTAGCATGAAGTTTGTCAATAATCTTTTTGTACATATAGATTTTTCATTTATACTTAACTTGATATCAGTTGGCAGTTCATTTGATCTTTGAGCGACAGAACTTGACAACTGTTTGTTGGGTGCCCAGTCCTGGGGTAAACAATGACTTGACAAAAAACAGTTGAATAAATGGAATATAGCTAACTGATAAAAATAGTAATCCTGGTATTTTGACAAGTGCAGCTAAAACTTCATTGAACAATCGGATTACCATAACTGAATTATTGTTACTACTTTATCTGTTTAAGTGTCATTAGGTTGAATATTAAATGCTTCTTGAAGGAGGATTTAGCACAATAATAGGGGAGATTATCTTAATTTAAATCATTAGTTGTTATCCTTTGGTATCCATTTTTAGTCGCCATAATTATCAACACGGTGCATGTGTTTATCTATTCTATTTCATCAACTGTTTTATTTGTTGTTTTCGTCCAGAACGGTGAGCCTGGTAAATGGTAGTCGGAACAAAATAATAACCTAATACAATACACTGTAAGTCAATGATTTCTCCAAAAATTTAGGCTTTATCATCTTCCATGTCTAGGATTATTTTAATTTTTTTTTTTTTCATGGATGGTTCAGTTAATGAAAGTGAAATGTCACTGTCATTCACATCAGAAATTTATAATAACATTATATTCTGCAGTTTTACATGCAAATGTTACTTTCTCAATCCATTTTTGAACTTACTCCACTTCCAAATCTTAAAATCTTATTACTTTCCTATTTTTTTTTAATGTGATTTATTTGTTCAAAGTTTAAAGCATCCAAACAGAAGTTCATCCTGCTTCTACAGGCTAGAATTGAACAAGAACGAGAAAGAACTGCTGCATTCACTTTGCATTATTTACAATTCTTTTATTTTATTTCTGGTTGTAAAAAATCTCTGCCTCGTTCACTGAACCTGAACAATGACAATGCTTTGTGTGCTTCACATGTAGGTGGTCATTTGCGCAGCTGATGAATGTTTATGAATTCAGCATGCATTCAAGTGGTTGGTAAGATGTTTCATACAACTGTCGGGAAAAAAACTGTGATTGCAATTGGCAGTGATCTATGGTGGACTGGGTGTTCTACAATTTACGGTGTCAGAGTTAGTTTATCTCCTCTACAGAGACCTCATTTTTAAATCTCTCATTGTGTTGGCATCACAGAATCAGCCTCCTCATGAGAAAACTGATAAATAATACTGGTTTCTCTATTTATTTTTTTTTTTTCAAAAATTCTTTTCGAGGCAGTTATGAGCAAAGTGAAATATGGATAGACATCTTTTGCGTTTGAGTGGATAATCTTCAGGTCCATGAGGACTTGATAATCACTTTGTTCTTGTAGCTTAATCATCTTTTATCTTCTAAGTAACCACAGAGTGTGTAATTGCCACTTTGGTAGCTTTGCTGATTTCTTTATCTTCCTTATTTTATTATTTCTTTGTATTGTCTGCATCACAAATTGATTCTAACAAGTAAAACTCTGATTCCTGTATTATATACTCTTCTTCAGCAAAATATACAGGTTCCACTTTGATATTTGGTTAATCTGACAGTATGAACAGTTTTCTGAAAAATTTGAGTCAGGTATTTCTTCTGTATAATCAACACCTGTGAATAGCATCAGTCTTTGGGTGATAATTTGGCTCCATCTCACAATTTAAAATCTCATACTGATTAGAGTAAAGTCATGTGATGTTTATTTGTTTTATTGGACAGATTTTCAAATTCATTGACAGATCAAGTAAGGCTTAGGCCTGTTACTGATAACATGTAACTGAGTAAAACCTGCCACACAGATGGGTGGTTGGCATTTAAACAATCTCCTCCACTAGCTTTTCTGCTGGGGAGGAGGGTGGCATGTCACTTGACAGGATGAAAACAAGACCTATTGAAGTTATTATTTGAGCTTCGTAAAGGAGCCAACAGCCAATATACAGGGTGATTGAAAAGTAACTCCCCATTTTAAAATACTTATTTTTTATTTATTAACTATAATTTTTACAAAAAATGTATATAACATGAAAGCGTTTAGCATGAAGTTTTATTTAAAATTCAATATGGGTGCCAGATTTTGCGACCAGCTTCTCAAGCCACCCAGGAAGTCTTGTGGTATGGAAGACATAACTTCTTATATTCACCCTTCAAGTTCTCCCAAAGGTTTGGTTTGGTATAGTAGACTTGCTCCTTTAACCAACCGCAAAGAAAAAAATCACAGGGTGTTAAATCAGGACTCCTGGCTGGCCACTCATGCATAAAATAGGTTGTTATGCTTCAATCACCCTATATATATATATATATATATATATATATATATATAATACATAAAAGTTTAATGGTCAGAGTTGAATCAGACCAGAAAACAGTTATATTAAAAAGTGCTCAATACACATGTGAAAAAATGAAAGTAAAAATAACATATAGAGCTTTTAACTTTAAAAATCAGGAGGTCAGTTGAATCCTCTACCTTGGTTTCAACCTTACAGTACCTCAGGCGACTTTTTGTCAAATGACCACTTAACACTTTTTTATTTTTAAAAAAAACTAAAGAATGCTACATTATTATTTTCAAAAATAAATAAACACAAAATGTTGGGTATAATAGAAAGGGAATAAGGAAGGAAGAAGGATGAAGAGAAGAAAAGCAAGTGTATTGTAAATGTATTGCTGGGGTGGGGGAGTTACATTACTTTTTTTTATCGATCCTCATATGAACTTAAGAAAAATTTTCTGATATGTAAGCAAGGACTTAAAACTTTGGATATCTGGTTTAAAAGGTTCTTTGGATCCGGAAATGTTATAATCACTAATTTTTTCTGTTGGCAGAGGTTGTAAATATTGTTGTGATTGTTGTAAGGCTTTGGCTTTTTTTTTTTTTTTAAATTTTCCACCTTACAAACGGATCCCTAAGGTATTCATCCAAATAAGGTCTGTCTGTTTAATTTTTTATTATATTTTTCCAATTTTCAGATAAGATGCTGAGTACTGTGCTCATAGGTGTCAGTTAGCTGTCCAAAGTTCATATTTTGTTATTTTTGCTCAAGTACTTTTCAGTCATTATCAAGAACCAATGTGGTGTCTGTGTGGTAGTTTGAATTCCTTGGTCTACATTGTGATAATCTTTGGGAATCTGGAGGTTTAAAATACTCTAGTATGACATGTGTAATGGCTATTGAGAATGAGGACACACAAAAAGAATGTGATTTATTTATTTTATTTTATAAATGGAAAAATGTAATAAAAACTAAACAAACAGACCTTGTCAGTTCTTTTTAATTAAACTTGTTTGGATAAATACAAGGCTAGGATGGGGGTCTCAAGCATTAAATGGTAACCTTCCTAGAGATGATGTTTCAATAAAAACACTTGCTGTATCTGGACTACTGTGAGTGTCTGAGTTGGGTGTCAGGAAGAGCAACCAGCTTAGTAAAATCCTGCCTCAAATCATTATAACAAGAGATTCTCTGTCAGGTAGGACACACCTTGCTTTGTGCAAGTTTAATTTCAGTCCTGCCTCAACAAGGAAACACAGCTATGTATGTAATTTTCCATTGACAGTTCATTTGTTCACCAAGCACACAGCCATATCACACTAAAACACTAGTTCTCATCTGATTACCAAAGGTAAGCAATGTCGAGCCTAATCTGTACCTAGGTGGGTGAACACTTGGAAATACCAGGTGCTGTAAGCTTGGATATGTGGGTGGTGTAATAGAAAATGGCTTGGAATTAGAATTCGGAGAGCCAAGTTACAATTTCAGTCAAGTTCCCTATATTAACTTATGCACAAATGCTCTTCAGAAAGGTATGAATTCACTTTTCCCTCCAGCTATGGGTTAAACAGCAGGACTTGTATTAGAAAATCATTATCATTTCAGAAAAATTCTTACAACCTAAAAATTATTTTCTGGTTTTAAATAACCTGCAAAAGGGTTGATAAGCCATAAAAACAAATTAATCACTTGTTTGCCTCAAAGTCAGTTATATACAACTGAAACGTTCATTTTTCAGTAGCCATAAAAATCACACTTGTTTAGCCTTTCAGCACAAAGTTCAGTAAAAACTATTGTCACATGTCCTTCATTTTCTAGTAAGGAATGTGTAATTGTTGAACACTGATTTCCTTTAGTAACAGTCAACCTCTTGATTGTAGGACTTTGATTCTAAAAAGACTGTCAAGATGATTACAAGAAAAGCAATAAAAAGAATGAGATCAACAAAATCACTCTTGGAATGATACTGACTCATCATACAGAACATATCTTCAGCATGGATTGTATCCCTGAAGAAGGCTGTAGAATGGATCAGTCAAACCACTGTGGCAACAGCAAAAGCAACACAAAGAATTAGATCAGTAGTTTGAACAATTCTTGGAATGATACTAACACTTCTTTAAATTAGAGAGCATATCTTCCAAAAGGATTGGACAATTGAAGAAGGCTGTAGAATGGATCAGCTAAAACACTGTGATAACAACAAAAGCAATACCATGTTTAATATTTTTGTTGTAAATTTTAAAGAACAAAAAATGTATAAATTCACTTTCATCATGTGTTTAGGTTTTATTCCAATTCTAAACATCAGTTTTTAAAACAATAAAAATTACTGAAGAGTGAAAGTAGTTAAAAAAGTGATGTCATGGGAAACATCGTCTTTTTGACACTCCATCCTATTGCAGGTACATTTACCTATGTTTGACAAGTTTGTTTACTCCTATAAACTTCTTGTAATGCAGAGAGCTGGAACTAGTTTCAGTAGCAAATCTACTTTTAAAAGAATTGTGTTGGACTGATTTTCAATGCTGAATAGGTTCAATTACCCTATTATTTCTGCAGACCCGAGCAGAAAAGTAAATTCATGCTTTTTCCAGAGCTGTTTGCCTCTCTTATCAGAAACTGTATACTTATTTTGTCAACCTTACAGCAGCATGTGACCACATCAATAGAGACTTCCTCTTCTTATTCATTATAAACCACTTTCCCTGAATCAACTGAATGCACCGTTTCAATATCAATCTACAAAATCATACATGTCTAGTGAGGACTCCAAACTTCATCAAGAGTACGACAATGAGGAAATGATAGACCCAGACTATTTAATCTTTTTCTAGATTATGCCCTGTGCCTTTATAAACAACATATGTGATGAGATGGGCACTGACGATTTAAACATTCTATACCACATCCCAAACGAGTCTACCAACAGAAGACAATGATCCTGCTTTCCCTCACGAAACCAATATACTGATGATGACATGGACGATGCTGATGACATAGGTATTCATAGTTGGAATATGAATAATCTTGAACAGAAAAGCAACATCCTCTAACAAGTGTTCCAAGAAATAGGACTGAAGATAAATCTTTCCAAGCCAGAACAATGATCTGGAATTGGAATGAAAAAAGTGATAAAAATTCAGGATGTGGAATTAGTAAATACTAAACACTTTAGCTATTTCTGCATATAGATCAGTTATAACAAATTTAGTATAGAAGAAAAAGAAAATGAACCTAGAATAGGCTGTGCCACAAGTAGTTTCACTAAATACCACAAATTGCTACTAAACCAAAACATTAATCTGAAACCTTGAGTCATGTTCTTAAATAGTCTGTTCAGATTGAGACTTTCATATGGATGCTATGCATGGCACTAAACTCATTCAGAAATATCTAAACTGTTGGCTATATACAACCACTTTCTCAGATCAATGGTTAAAAATAACTTTGAACCATGTGGACAGTTGTTACAGAATCACAAACAAAGAACTGTACTAAATAATAGAAACCAAATCACTTTAGGACTTTCAACAGCAGCAACAGCTGAAAGTACATCTAACATGAAGAGAAAACAATAACATAATCAAGCTGTTGATATTCCATACTGCTTCAAATAAAAGATTAGGGAGAAAACCCCTCATCAATACTGGAAAGAGCAATAACAGCTTCTGGACTTGAGAATATTATTTTTCTGAAAAATTGTTTTAAGAGAAAGATTTGATAAATTTCAAACAAAAGCAATATTGACTGCTTAGTTAATTAATGTCAAATGTTTCCTTTACCATTCATGCAAAATGAGCAGAAACTGAGCTGGATTTTGAACCCAATTTACTGATTCCATTCTCCATGGTCTTAATCATCAAAACATCTGCACTTCTGATGAAAAGTTTAATATAACTATATTGGACAAATTCCAGTGAGACAGACACATTATAATAGTGTCATCAGTCACAATTTGAGACATGGACAATACAAATACATGCCCACAAAGGTCTGCATAATTGGCAATGCCAACACTGGGTATTACAAGCATTCTTGGCTCTTGTTCAGCTTGAATACGACAGATTCAAAAGAAATAATGGTGCCAAAGATTTGGTCAGATATTAACAAGAGGCTTGTGATGTGTCTCATGTGCTGTGTTGATGAGACTTTATCAGAGTCAAAAATGGTGCCAAACGATTTTAATTGTCTGTGAATTTTGGATTGTGTGCAAAAAGGTCAAATAAAAAAATGTAGACGCTTATAAACCACAAATATGAATCATTTAAAAATAAAACTGGAGGAAAAAGCTCCATTTTAAAATGGTTCTATAAAATAGCACTAAATAGATGTTTCCTTTTTATATTTGATTCTCATGATTTGAAATCAAGAATGAAAAGTAAATATGCATTTTTAACACTGCACGTATTTTTAAGAATTGCTTGAAACTAGAAATATTAGTTTGGGTCATGAATAATTTTTGTGTTCATTTATTTTATGAAGAATAAAGTTGACCAAGTTCAATTACATTTTTATCCAATTATATATTTGACATTATTTGGAATGACTTCTTGCCACTTATCAGGCAGTTCTTTGATATCTTTTGAATAAAATTCTGTAAACGTTTTGATATGGAAAAGTTTTTGACAATTCTTCAATCTCATTAGCATCATAAAAAATTTTTTTCATCAAAGTATTTTGCAACGATCAAAAAAGGTAACAATGGTTCTAAAAATCGTTCTAAATATATACTTATCTTTTATATTTGATACTTATGATATTTGTCTGAATTTCTGGGATGAAAAGTTATCATTTTTTTTATTATTTACATTCAGACTATTGTCCTTATCTTTGTTGTTATTATCACAATGTTTTGGTCATTGCACACTGTGGCCTTGTTGATTTGGGTACCCATCAAGGAATGAACCCTTTATTTAATTTATGTGGACAGACTGTTCTCATTCCTCTGTCCATGACTTGGGGATATTGTGTTTTGTTTATTTTAGAACTGTTCAGTTATTGTTTGTACCGTTTTCACTGAGTCTAAGTTTACACCACCTTGCCCAGAGAGTGAACTCACAATTGCTATGTCACCAAATTTAGAAAACTAATGATTGACTAATGATTGACACAGAACAATAGCAAAGTGGATGAAAGCACTAGTTGATGATTTTTGTGAAGTAATAATTTTGAGTTCAATCCCTAGACTGGGTAGTGCAAACTCAGACCCAATATAAACAAGGCAAGTAATTACTGAGTTGTACTAATTAAGTCATCTCATCCTTACTCCTATGGCATCCTTCTGGAAGTGACTTCTCATGAAAATTGACTTTCCCCACACACCATAGCTCGGGACTCAGGGTTGGACATTGGGGATCTGGGGACAGCAAAACAAGACCGAACAGTGGAAAAGGATTGTCAATGGATTTCTGACCAACCATAGGGAGGTCAAAGGATGATGTTGATGAATTAAGAACAAGATGAGATATCCTTAGTCACAGATAGTGATCATGACTCTCCACAACATCCTATCCTTTGTTGCTTTAAGCAATGTTCACTCCCTTACTATCCCTCCCTGTCCCTGTTCTGCCTTACATTTACAAGTGCTCATTAGATAGGTTATTTACTGTTCCTCTCATGCTCCTCTTGTTTTCAATGCCCTGCAAGTGGTGTCATAAACAAATAAGTAAAATATACCTTACCACAAAACATTTTCTCATTATTAAATTTACCGTAGAAGTGGAACGTCTGCTTTCCAACCTTACAATACAATATTCCCAGCACCAAGTGATTCAATTTTATATAATAAAGAATTAGGAATTGTCACTTTTTGTATGATTTGCTGGAGATTTATTTTATCATGGAAAATATGGACATAACTTTTGAAAATAATAGTGGGTAAAAAGAACTATCGTTAAACGAATACAGTAAAAAAAATAGATAAAATGTTTTTCCCATATAAATTTCCTCTCCTATGTTCATATTGCAAAATGATTTCTGTTTGTATATTTCAGTTCAGACAATACTTTGCACAACAGAAAGGCAAGGTGGCAGTCAGTCCAGTCACTTTTATCTTCAATATTGCACAAATCTTTCTATTTATGAAATTAAAAGTCAGCAAGTTCCAAATCTCACCAGAAGCTCCAACTTTATTCTGAATTGACTATTTACTTTAATAGCTGGAATTGGTGGCATCTAATAACTCCCTTCCACCATTTATTACACTATTATGAAGCTCTGTTATTAGTGGGGATTTATACAGTCTTAGTAAATATTATCCGACATCAAGGGAAACACCCAGAAAATATTTTTTGAGTCATTTTAATATTTTTAATTCTCAAACACAACCAGCAGGTTTGGGCCATGTTCATAATTGATATTATTAAGAGTTGGCTTCTTTTTTTTATTGTTAATGTTTCCATTATTTTTAACCGTTTTTTAGAAAGTGGGGGAATCTATTATGGTTGTATTTTCCAGAAGTGTGTTACGGACAGAAGTTGGTAGGTCTCATGTGTATTTAAATAGGTCCTAATGAAGCTATGATCAGAGGTATACAAAATAAGTCAGAAAGTAAAAACACATACACACACATACATGTATATAGTGGTTGCCAACTCATGTCTGAGTACGGTCATTTCTACATATCTTTATGGAGAATATCTACTGATGTGCTGAACAAATGTGGCTCTTTAACCCAGCAAAGGACCTACATATTCTGGCACAAACAAGGGACTTAAGTGCAACAGCGGGTGTGGCCTGCAATTTAAAATGTCACATGAAACTGCTTCTGGACCCACATGTCTTAATACAAATATCACACACTCTCACACACACATATATATATATAAATATACATACAGGATGTGATGGATAAATTGTCATCTAAATTATGCAAAAATGAAAATAACACTGACATCTCATTTTAACAGACATATTTATAGATTTACTAAAATTACACAAATATATCTTGAAATACTAAAGAGTAAATTTATACAATAAAATTGCCATTGGCTTCAACCACAGACTCCAGATGACTATGGAATCTCCTGCAACCATTCTGGATGGTCTCCTTGTTAAAGTTGGTGAATGCTGCCATAATCTTTGCCTTCAGTTCATCTTTGGTGTTATAAAGAGTTTTGTTGGTCTCTCACTCAACTGCGCCAACACATAATAATCAAGAGGGTTGCAAGTCTGAGGAGTTAGGTGGCCAGATATGAAAGGTAATGTAGTTGCAAAAATTGTCTGACAGACATGACTGGGTTCTCCTGCTTGTGTTGCATGGTGCAGAGTCCTGTTGCCAGACATAGGGTCTTCCAGCAGCCACCTTCTTGACCCAGAGCAGCACTACCTTATCAAGGCACTTGACGTAGGCTTCCGTGTTGAGTCTGAGGCTATCACCAACAAATTCAGGAATTCTTTTCTCTCCAAAGAGATCAGAGTGAGATTTCTGAGCAGCTGTATCTTCGTAATCACTATTAGACTCATCCAATTTTTTCCAAATCCTCTGAACTGTCCTCAGATTGATGCCCAAACATTCTGAAATGTTCGTATTGGAACTTGCGGCATGAATGCAAAGCAGTACAGTATGCTGTTTACAAATTTCTGGCAGAGTGAATTGCACCATGATGCTCTTTTTCTCACAGATGGTGCTCAACTGACCCTACTATACTGTACAGTTGACAAAATAAAAAATAAACAATGTACATGCACAAAATTAAAAATATAAAATGGCAACAATATACATGTTGCATTATATATATATATATATATATATATATATATATATATATATATATTGATAATAAGAAGACTGAGACTTTAATTATCCATTTCATTTATAATTTTTATTTCATGAACACCAAGATGTTCTTCTCACCTCTGTGAAAACCTGCTTTGCAGGACAGGTTTTCGTTTTGATGAGATGAACAACTTGGTGTTCATGAAATAATAATTATAAACGAAATGGATAATTAAAGTCTCCATCTTCTTATTATCATTATAATGCTCTGTATTCTACATTGAGCTCTCCCTGGATTTATATCCTCCTCAGAATTATCCCTTCTAGTCATAAACTGGTAAAACGTATAATTATACTCATGGAATTGGCTGGTTAACTTTAATGCCTCCAAAACAAAACTGCTCTCTATTAATCACCACAGGGTTCCTTCCCTGCATCCCATTAGAATGTCTGAAGCTCAACTTCTCGAGAGCTCCTCTCTGCAGCTGCTCAGTCTCACGCTGTCTGCTGACCTGAGATGGAACAAACACATTGAGTCAATTGCTTCATCCATCGCAAAGAAAGTTGGCTCCCTGTGCCGGGCCAGGAAATTTTTCTCACCGGAATCGATCCTCCAAATTTACAAATCAACCATCCGCCCTTGCATGGAGTATTGCTGCCATATATGGTCTGGAGCCCCTTCTGTTTGCCTCGGGGTTCTTGATAAGTTCCAGAGACGGGTATGCAATGTAATTGGCCCTGATCTGGCTTCTCGCCTGCAGTCTCTCTCTCTCTCTCTCACAGACGCGCCGTTGCCTCTCTTTGTCTCTTTTACAAATACTTCCATGGTAATTGCTCGGATGAGCTGCTATCGCTGGTTCCCAGGCTCCATGAATTCAAGCGTCATACGAGGCTGGCATCCCGTTCCCACCCTTTCACTGTTGAAACTGTTAAATGTAGACGTCTCTTTAACTCCAATAGCTTCATATCTCGCACCTCACGCCTGTGGAACTCCCTTCCCTATTCCTGTTTCCCTGACAACTATAATCTCCAACTATTCAAATGTAACGTCAATCGACATCTCCAGTTGCATTGATCTATCTACCATCCTTCTCCACATCCTTTCCTCTATCACTCCTATCTGCTCTTGCTCCAAATCCTCTGTAACCCCTTGTGTGCTAGTGGCTTTCAGCCTTGCCTGTGATGAAAAACTTTAAAAAAAAATATATATATATATATATACACACACACACACACATGGATTCATTAGGTAGGAAATGTGTAAAAGCCTGAACAAATGTTTAAACTGGTGTGGAAGGAGTCAGCTTCTTTTCAGCACCTCCTCGTAATTATGATCCCCAAATTGTATTGAACTTTGAGAAAACAGAAAAACAATAACATATCCAACATTGTATAGTTGCTGTTAATATTTCAATTGATATGTTCTTGAGTCCTTGTGTGAACAAAGAGCAAACTTTTTTTCTGTAGGATTCTTTTCAGATAGAGCTTTAATTTTTTAATATGGTTTCATTCTCTCCTTCCCCTAAGCACAATTTTCAAAATATAGAATGTTATGAATTCTCTTGGAATGGTTCTTATTTTTGAGCATTTGACTTGGTGAGAGCAAAACTTCCATTTGGCACCTACGCAGTAATATTAAATAAGCGGTTGGAAAACAAACCCAGGTTGACAACTTCTTTCTTTGTCTCTGTTGCATAATTAGTTTGTGTTCTTATTGACTCTAAATGTCAAAGGAAACAACAATTGCATTGAGTTCCTCCAATTCAAGTGTTTCCATTTTATTTATTTTGTGGCATTATGGAGTTGGTGTGCTTAAACAATTAAAGATATTCTGGAAGGAAGTTATATTGGAGAGAGTCTAACAAAAGTGAGGGGAAGTTACCCAAAGAACATTTGTGGGTGGGAAATCAGCTGCTTGTTTTTGTTTTTTTTAAGCAGTTTTACTGTCAACTGCAGCCTCTATTCAATTGGTAAATCACAAGATATAAGAGGAAAAATCCTCAAAAAATAATAAAATAAATTTTAAAAATGAAAAAAGCAAAAATTATCTACATATAATGGTATTCATTATATGTAGATAATCTGTCAGTAATGCCAGCATTTAATTTCTGACCACTGACAATCTCTTTTTTCCCTGATTTTCAATGCACAACATACAAACTAAGCATCAAAGTTAACGTCAACAGATTTGAAGTAAAAACAAAAAAATGCAAATTTCAGTATTTTATCAATAATAATGTTTAGTTTTTAAATGGAGGAAATAACAAAAATAAATCAGGAATAAGAAAATGAAAAACAAAATAAAAACAAAGACAACCAAGGAACTTAAACCATTTTTAGTAATTTAGATAAAATTCAGTACTGAAGAAACTAATGGATGCATCTGCGAAATGTCTGTAGTAAATAATAATTAGACCCACAACATGATAAAAGAAGAAAAGAATAAAAGAAAGGAAAGAGCAAAAAGGCAGGAAGAACGCAAAGGGAGAAAGAACGCAAGGGGAGAAAGAACGCAAGGGGAGAAAGAACGCAAGGGGAGAAAGAACGCAAGGGGACAAAGAACAAAAGAAGAAATATCACCATACACTACAAGGCCGAACTTCAAAGAAACCAAAGTTTGAAAAATAACAAGATCTAGCCAAGAAGTTAAAGAAGCTATAGAACATGACATTAAAAGTACTTCCGATAGTAATTGGTGCACTTGGAATGCGATTTAGAAAGTTAAGAGAGTGCTTAGAGAAAATTGAAATTGAGACCAACATACAGGAAAATCCAACAATGAAAGATTAGAATTCTAGTAAAACATCCCAAGAAAGTATTAAAATAAGTATTCTCTACTGGTTGGTAGCAATAACACCAGTACCTTCACTGTTGTGAGAAGTGACACAAGGAATCTATTTCAAATCAGCAACTCACGAATCTCAACATTGCAATCTGTCATGCTAGACACCTCCCCGCAACTGTCAATTGGCCTGTCTATTTATCTTCCTCGGAGCCCACACAGCTTTTTGTACATCCGGACACCTGAATCAAACAACGTGTCCCACATTATGCTTAAACCATGTTTTCTGCATTCTGAAGGACACAAGTTCAATCCTTGGCAAGTCATAACCAAGCTCTCTTCCTCTGCTGAACTGGTAAATAATTATTCTCACTACAAGTATTAAACTTAAAACATTCTTATTTAGATAAAATTCAGTAATTAAGAAACTAATGAATGGTAATATTAACTGTTTCCTTATGAGGAAACATTAGGAGGTCATTGACTGAGTAGTTAGTGTTGGTCTCAGTTGAAATTTTAAAAGTATTCCTATTAAAACAGTTTTGTTAGAAAAATAAGTTTCTAAATTCAACTGTTATCGCTTTTTCCAGTATCGATGGGGGGGAGGGCTTCCTTGCTTTTCATTTGATGTAGTGTCGAATGTCAACATCTTGATTATACCATTATTTTCTCTTCAAGTTACATGTGCTATCCATTTTAGTTGTTGCTGCTGCTGGTAGTCCTCAAGTGATGTGGTTTCTGCTATCCCTTAAACACATTTGTGATTCTATATCACTAGTCCATGAGGTTCAATGAACGATAGTCCTCACTGAGACCTACATACTTCACTCACTCAAAGCCATTTTTAACCATAAGAAAGCAGTTTTATATAGCTGACCGTTTACATATTTCTGAACAATTCTGGTCCCATGCATGACATCCAAATAAAAGTCTCGATCTGACAAAGATATTTAAAAATATGACTATTTAAGAACAAAGAAACCAGAAAAATTAAAAAATACCAGGATCTGGCTCAGGAGTTGGAGAAGCTATGGAACATGATTATAAAAGTACTTCCCATAGTAATGGGTGCACTTGGAACACCACCTAGAAACTTAAGAGAGCACTTTGGGAAAATTAAAATTGAGGCCAAAAACTGCAGGCATTTAGAAAATTCCCATCATTTAGTCTGTGAGGACTCTCCAAAGATTTTTTGAGTTGTGAGGAAACCTGTTGGCACTCTACCTCAAGAACAGAATTTCAATTAACTACATCAATGTGCAACACCAAAATAATAATAATATTGATAATAATATCAAAATTCATAGAAGTTGTAACATAAGCAATGAAATGCAATCATACAGCATGACCTTTTGGCACAAAAAATATCTCTACAGTGGTAAGTAGTGAGACATTGTCACAAAAATTTAACCAGAATTACTTATGAAAATAAAACTTTTCAGTCAAGTTACCAGCAGACTAGAAATACTAATCAGTTTTTTTTTAATATAATCTTTCAAACCAAAGAATTTTTTTTTACTTTGTTTTCAAAGAAAACATCAAATTTCTTACATACATATACTGTATTTTTCTACATTTCTCTCTTCTGCTTTGGAATTTTGGGAAATATTCTACTTTCAAGGAAAGATAAGCCTTTTCTGCTGTTCCTTAAAACATTTGTGAATGTTGATAACAACATGTAAAAAAGAATAAATTCTTTGATTTGGTCCAGAACTTTTAACCTACTTTGGAAATATCAATTCACCACATGTTAAAAGACCTCATTCTTAACCTATTTAAAAAAATAATAAAACCTCTATAAAATAAAAAACTAAAAAAACTCTAAAAATTAAAAGTAATAACTCACTAAAAAATGAAAAAAGAAGTCTCTAAGAATGAAAAAAAAACTTCTAAAAATGTAAACAAAACTAAATATGAATAAAATTCCTTTGGAAAGAAAAATGAAATAAAATAAAACTGTACAAAAAAAAGAAAAAAAGAGAAAAAAAATAACCTCAATGAGAGAAAAAATCTTGAAAAGAAAAAAGAAACTTTTAAAGAAAAGAAAAAAATATATTAAAAAAAAACAAGAATTATCTAAATATAATTATTCTGTCAGCAATGCTAACATTAATTCCGGACCACTGACAATCCCTTTTTTTTTGCCTGATTTTCAAGGCACACAGTTTGAGTGAGCATCAAAACTAACTTCAACAGAATTTACATAAATAATTTCAAATTTTAGTCTTAATCAATTTTTTTATACTGATAAAAAAATTATTTTGTTAATGGAGGAAATGCTGAAAGTAAAGCAAGGAAATGGTGGAGTAAGGATAAAGCAAGTGGGTAGCAGTATCAGGAAAATCAAAACTATGTCAATGTGATTCTTGTTTTCTGTATTCAATCTCTTCAACCAGAATTCAGAGTGAATTGATGTAAAAATCCAAGAGGATATTTGGGACTTTTCAGCCCTCTGAACGATTTTGAGCTGAATAATGGAACTGTATTAATGTTATTTACATTTAAAGGAAATTAAAACAAAACTTTCACATTTCTAATTAAAAAAATAGGGATTTAGTTCTAGAAACCCTGGTCTGCAAGGAAGAGTCAAAATTCCTGAAAATAACTTAAATTCTGCATTTAATCCATTTAGGCATCTGAGGGGGGATTTTCAATGCTAAAATTAGATTTAGCACCCAAAAAGGTCATAGAAGCACCACATGTACTGCAGTAGAAGTGGCATTTCTTGGGCAAGATAGCCTGATGGAGCCCAGTGAATTCAGAGTTACCTTCCCCTAGACAGGTTGCCACCCAAGGCTATAGAACCCAGTTTGTGCTGCTATTTACCCATAGCTAGATTATGATTTTCTAATATAAAAAAAGGAAAGTTATGCCATAACATGCACAGAAGGGCAAACCAACCTCATTCTCTTCATATTCCTTCAGCAAGAAGGCTGTTTCACTCTGACAGCTTCTTCCCAAGAACCACTACTTTATAGAACAGATTCCCGAGAGGATGCTTTTCAAATCATTATAATCTTAACCGCTTCAAGTCATTATCTTTCCAATATCTCCTTATAAACTACATTTCTTATCTCCTTCTCTTATGCTCATTTAACAACTGCATTCAATAATCCTCTACCTTGAGTGGCTCTTGGGCCCTGTATTGAGTGAACATTAGTAAAAAAAAAAAATGTATCCATACATATATTTTTTATAAGTGCAATATTTTCCACGGAATACACAGATACAATTATAAAGTCCACTATTTACATTATTTGGACTATTGTCCTCATCTTTGACTCCATGTTTATCACGTTTCGGACTTTGTACACTCCGGCCTTTTTCAGGTGGTTGGAATGCCAAACTGAACCCTTTATTTCGCTCACTGGGATAGACTGTTCTAGTTCCACATGCCATGTCTAATGGATGTCAGTTATCTCCTGTTAATTCCCTTCTCAAAGTTCTCCACCGCCTTAACCAGGTATTGAATTCACTCTCTTTGGGTCCTGTCACTGGATCTAACTAACGCTTTTATCCACTGTGCCATGTGTCCTTGAGGACATCTGTGCATGAATTTCTGGGTATTATAAACCCAATGTTTTCAGCAATCAATTTTTACCAGTGCTCATATTGCAATTTTTGCTGTTATCATTGCATATTTTTTACCAGAGCTCATATTGCAATTTTTGTTGTTGTTATCACTTTTCTCTAGCATTCTGTATTACTGGTTCCCATATTGTATTCATTTCTAGGCTTGGTCGGCTCAGGAGATTTTTGTGGCCTAGCATATGTGCTGATTCCTTAAGTTTACGAATTTTCCAATGATGTTCTTTGTCTA